>OX454417.1:92064083-93264083 GCA_949715475.1 Microchrysa polita | reverse complement strand
ACAATAATTGATCCGGATTATCGAGTCAAGACTGTATTTGGAAATCACACCCAACATCAATGGAGGAATATGTGGCAATAATACCTATTGGTAGCAAGTTACGCCGTAACCGATCAACAGCCTGCTGGTAACTAGCGAGACAGTTGACGATAGCCTTATAAGTCGTACACGTGCCAATCGTTCACTAACCAAAGTCCACAAAACTACCGCCAGGGCACCAAAAACTGACCGCTTCTAGTACAGAAGCGTCGAAGTGCAAAATACCAGGCAATCGATCTGAAAAGAAAAATTACGGCTATTCCATCCGTGGCAAAAAAAAATCACCCAGTAAAAAAGGAGGCCAACATTGGTGGAACAAGAGGCTACTCAAGAACTATTTGGGGATAATCATTATAATCGTCTCCAGAAATCCAAGCAATGCGTAAAACGGAGGTATATGTTTTAGGAAAATATTTTTGTATTTTTCTATAATAGAGACGGTAGAAACGACTCTGGATAATTTATACCTCTTGTAGATTTTAACAAAACGAAAAATGGTTCTTTAAATACGCATTCCCCTGCGAAGAACACATAAAATCCAACGATAAACGTTCTACTGATTTTCAGTGGTTACTGAGGCATTGATCTCGGCGATTACGATGGCTCGGTCCCAGATTCAGCTTTGCCTGTAGAAATAGGATACGTGAAACATTACCCTCAAAACGGGTGATGTACAGCGCAGGCTGAGACAAGGAAGAAGAAGACTAAAGTTACATATTTAGATACAGATACCTTTAAAACTTTGCAGCCATTCCGTGTATATCATATGATAATACGAACTCATTTATGACACACTTAAAACACTGATGTATCACAATAAATATGATACACGATACAATACACTTTTTAAACATCAGTTTTTATTTTGCTAATTTTATAGATCTGATAGGATAAATAAGGTGGAAAGCTTTCGAATCAAAGGGTTGCGGGTTCAAACTTCACTGCAGGCGGATTCAGTTTATAGTGGTTTTCGAATTTACATCCTACGAAGAAGTATGATATTACTCAGATGTTAAACGATTACTGCGAGTACTGGGGCCTTTTTCTTCAACACCTCAGTAAAGATCTTGGAAATTTAAAGGCACTAACTGCTACCATGTACAACCGTTGTGTCAAATATTTTATTTTCATTATCGTCATTTGTCAGAAGCTCGTTAGTTTTGGGGATTCCTATTTGAAAATATAGTTTCTAGGTTTTCTGTGAATAAATCGTCCTTTCGTACAGAGAAGTCCGAATGATTCGTCAATAGAAGATACGCCAGTGTGATCCAAAGAATGGCCGATGTTTGGTCTGCTTAAAAATACAACTATTTAGACCCTGAACCATTTTAAGGTATGCGTTTAGTATAGCTCAAATAAAAAATCTATAAATTTAAATTAGAGCCGTTTAATTCCAATTTCGTTAGATCTATCTTTCCTAGTCATATGTTCGAAATCAGTCTAATTAATTTTATGAACAAAGCTTCACAGCTTACATTACACATCCATTACACACTTAAATTACCAAAAGTGTGCAAATTAACAATAATTAGTCTCTGTACAATGGTAAAGATTGGAGTAAATATCGTTTTGTATACACACTTCAAGCATCTTAAGATCAGATATATAAATAATTATCACTTATGCATTATGACTTCCATGTCCAACTGAATGACGAGCACACTGAAGGCAAAAGTGTTCATCACTTTTTCGCCTTCATTTTGACTGCTCGTTGATTGCATGATTGCTTCATTAAGACACGAATAAAATTGTTAAAATTGCCTCGCATTGTTGGCCGGATACAGAAAAATAAAAACAGTCATTTCCAAAAGTTGATCAACATTTCAGCATGCCATTTTTTTGCAAACTTCTGAAGAGAACCAGAGCGCGGACTTTTTCTATTGTTGTTGCCGATGGATGGCGCATTGGGGATAGTGTAGAAGACGAGTGCGCTGTTTTTTGCAACAAGCGCACTTAATTACTATAAATATGAAGTGCATCGGGTCAAATGGTATCAGTTACTTGCATTCAGTTCTCGAGTGACCACACAAACTTCACTTCAACATGAAAATTTTCGTTTGTTTGATGGCCGCTGTGGCTACCGTTTCGGCAGGATTTTTGAGTGGCGGCGGCGGTGGTAGTTCAGGCGGAGGATATGGTGGCAGTCATGGAGGATTCGGTGGTGGATCGATTGGTGGAGGTCACGGAGGATATAGTGGCGGCGGTGGATCGATCGGTGGAAGTCACGGAGGATACAGTGGCGGTGGATTCGGCGGTGGAATCGGTGGTGGACATGGAGGATACAGCGGTGGTGGAATTGGTGGATACAGTGGTGGCGGTAGTATTGGCGGAGGACATGGTGGCTTCGGCGGTGGTGGTTTCGGCGGTGGACACGGTGGTGGACTCGGCGGCGGAAGTGGCGGAATCGGAGGTGGAAGCATCAAAATCATTAAGGTCATCAGCTCGGGAGGAGGCGGCGGCAGTGGAATCGGAGGTGGACATGGAGGATACAGTAGTGGCGGATTCGGCGGAGGATCCATTGGTGGTGGATTCGGAGGTGGTCATGGAGGTTCAATTGGCGGTGGATATGGTGGCGGTTCCATTGGCGGTGGACATGGAGGTTCCATTGGTGGTGGATTCGGTGGTGGTTCCATTGGTGGTGGATACGGAGGCGGCAAGGGATGGTAAATATAGTATCCCTTTTTAATATTACTGTGATCCATGAAACAGACGCTAACTAGCTTACAGTATTTTTGTCATTTTTCTAATAAAATTCATTAAAAAGTAAAAAGAAGCATTGGAATTTATTTGAAATACAGAACATGTAAAGTCATTGAAAAATTCCGTGTTAACTGGAACATTTTGACAAAAAAAAAAAATCATCAGTGCGATATGTTCATTATTTGTTCATGTTTGAGTTTATTGAATCCTAGAAACGATGTCAGATCACAGCAGGTGTAATAATTACATGTCACTTAAATTTTAATGAAAAGCAATTCGCAATTTAAAACCAATTTCTCGCATTCGGCTATTAAAAATTTGGGTGATTTTTATATTGACAGATAGAGAGTCTGATTTGATCAGATGGTGGAGCCTTTGTTAAAAAATGTTTATCTTTTACTGTGAACAATTTCTCATTATTCCATTATTTGAAATCGTTGGTCTAATTTTTGGATTAAATTGTCCGTAAAGTTAATTTGCAGCCAGTCAATAGGAATATTGGCCTAGGAGAAATTCTAAATTTAATTGCTTGTCGATGTTGTTCGTAAATGTCCAGTACAGTAGTACATGGATTTCGTGCATTACTATTTCGATCAAAATTCCCAGGTGCTGGTAATCCTTAAAACTTGAATGTGTTTTACTTTTTAGGGTTTTTTAGATTTTTCAAAAAACCCTTATGAAATCGATTTGGTCCGTCCGTCTGTCCGTCTGTCCGTCTGTCCGTCTGTCCGTCTGTCCGTCCGTCTGTTCACTAAATAACTCGCGAACGGCTTAACCGATCGTCATGAAATTTGGTAGGAATGTGTAGAATGGTAACAGTCTTTGGCACGAAATACTTACAAGTTGGTAGGACAAAAACAACAGGGTGTACCGGACATTTGAAAATTTGTTCACTAAATAACTCGCGAACGGCTTAACAGATCGTCGTGAAATTTGGTAGGAATGTGTAGAATGGTAACAGTCTTTGGCATGAATTACTTAAAAATTGGTATGGCAAATATAACAGGGTGTCCCGGACATTTACAAATTTGTTCACTAAATACCTCGTGAACGGCTTAACCAATCGTCATGTATTTTAGTAAAAATGTGTAGAATAGTAACAGTCTTTGGCACGAAATTCTTAGAAGTTAGTAGGGCAAAGATAACAGGGTGTCACGGAGATTTAAAAATTTGTTCACTAACTGATCGTTATGAAATTTGGTAGGAATGTGTAGAATCGTAAGAGTCTTTAGCACGAAATACTTAGACGTTGGTAGGACAAAGCTAACAGGGTGTGCCGGAGATTTTAAAAAGTCGACTTTTTTTAGTTTTTATCGCACATGGACGTATGGGTACTCAAATCAAAGAACTCGATGGGTACATTTCATATCAGTAGCTTTTTTCCAGTTTGGAGTAATGGTAACGGCGTTACAGCTAATAAATCAAGTTAATATGTGGAGCAATGATACATAGTAAATCTATTTTAAGTGTTACAGAATGAAAGGCGTTAGCCTTTCATTCTGGAACGCGTTTATTTAGACCAATCCAAAAATAGATTTACGAGAAGCATTTCATTAATATTGTGCATAATTCTTATTTATTACCTATAAAATATATGTGCAAAATTATTCACTATGTGTGTATCCAATATCTAAAAAACCCTCGTATTGCGGGCGCAGCCCTCTGTACGCCGGTATTTTTTATTTTGTATTCTTGTGTTAATTGTCCCAAGCTACGTGCAGGGAGAGTAATTTACAATTATTTCTATAACTACCATGAGGCATATGCACCGTTCATCATATACCGGACCTCTAGCACTTTGATGATACCAAAAAGTAATTATGAAAAATATTAGAGAACAACAGCAATCAGAAACCACCTAGAATAGTCTTCAATATGAGACTAACCTTTAAGTTTCTTTTTGTTACCCATTTTGATCCCATTCTAATTCCGAAGTATGGAAGATTATAAACATATTCGGTACATGGCTAGATTCCTGTAAAAGTCTAGCGATTATTACATTTTTGATTTTTTTTTTAAATTTTTCCCAAAGTAGACAAAACAAGCTTTCACATAAATTCAATTTTGGCTTACGGAAGCTTTCCTTGAATTGTCTGTGCGTCGTCAAAGTGGACGAACGTTATTTTTTGTGGAATTATAAAAGTTGCTCTTTTGAGCTACAAAAGTTGGCGAAATTTACCGTTATTTGGAAAAGGAAAAATACTGGTGAGTAAATTGGAATGTGTTCTTGAGATTCTTTTGAGATTTTTACCAAAAAAAGTCACTAAAGGTATTGTTTGCACCAATTTTGCAACGTACCATACATGGTACACCATGCATTGGGGAATATTCAGAAATATCTATATACATATGTACATTCCGATCGTTCTTAGCTGTTAAAATTATTGTTCTTTAATCTTGAGCAGAGTAAGATATGTCCAAAAAATTTTAATTATCAGCTCTATCAACATGATGGTGTGTTTTATTGGGCCCAGAACAGGTCCAAATAACCTAAATTTTCATACAAATTATGTCACCGATCCATTTTTCCAGGACATTTACTGCCATTTTTTATGAAAGCTAGGTTAATCAGTCCTGTTCATGATCCAAGGAAATGGAGCTGTCATAGACGAAGGATCGATTTTGTCATTTTGTTTTCTATAGCCGGTCAGGGCTTAGCGTTTCTGTAGCGGCTTCTTTTAATCCCAGTCTTTTTGGCTGGCAAGTATACTGAAAAAAATTGGCACATCTTTTGTTTTGTCCTTAGGACACGCCACTAAAAACCGAGCTTCAGTACTTGACATCTTAGTAAGATACTTGGACTTTCACCAGGACTCAAGCAGCTGCGCCTTGATATCCAATTTCTTACACCATTTGACTATGACAAGTATTGTCTTGTAAGTCCACGGTCAGGATCCACAGAAAATGTGCTTCTAGGATCAACCATTTCATATGGAAGACTATGTGGAGTACACCACTTTCGATAAATAAAAAATTACTTGGATGTAATTCTTGTAGACATGTCCTGGAACCTGCACAAATTTGGGTTTTAAAGCAGGCAGCAGTTCATTTTCATATTAATATCCTAACAAAGTCAATCCAATCCATATGCTTTTCAAGAAAGGAATCCTATGAGCTATGATAAGTCAGAATAAGTCTCGAAATATACGTTTAACAGTGGAACATGTTTATAAGGAACTACATATTATATAAAAGATTTATTTTGTAACGAAACCGAGTTCTAATCGCATTAATAGCATGATGAGTGCATATCCTATATCCATGTAAAGAGCTAGACGGCACGCATAGTCCAAAATATGGATATCAATTTCATGTTTTTTGTATGGGAGGAAGGGGTATTTGAGGCGGATCTGGCGCACTTTTAATATTTTATAAGGACATCCAACAGCTATCATTTGACACACATTTGAAGTTCTTCACGACATTTTATTAAAAGATCTGGCTAAATTTAGGTTTGTAGGGGATGTAGGGGTAGTAAGACTTACTCCACTTTCCATCAACTTTCAGGATAGGTCACAATTAGGCATCGATACAAATTTCAATAAGGAATAGGAAACTAATCACGCACCTACCCGAGCTCCCTTTTAAAAAACTGAATATTCGCGATTTTCTATAGACATTATCACCTTTCCTTTAATGATAAGGAGTTTAATATATCGAGTTTCCACTATAATTCCGATCGAAATTCTCAATAATTATTATCCTTTCTTTTTTGCACTGTTCCTATTAAAGTAAGAGGCAGATTAAAAATTTGAAAAATTTACTATATTTGGTACACAATGCAAATTCTACTATTTTCGCTTTTCTTAGAAAACGGGCTATTTCCTGGGAAAATAAAGGCTGCTTCCGTGTTCAGTGACCGATTTTACATAAGGGGAGGTCAGTTACGATAATGGGTTCAGACCCCATGAATTTAAGGGTTAGTATACCTTTTCACTCTATGAGCGACGGGTATAAAAACTGTTCAATTGTTGAAAATTATTTTTTTTTAAATATTTTCTGTATTTTTGGAAGATTATGTCGACTAATCTAATCAAGTAATTCCATTTTCTTCTGAAGAGTGTGCAAATTAAGTGAGAAGGGGTGTGGTTTAACGCCCTATTTAGAAGATAGGATTTTTTTCTGATCATAATCCCGTCTAGAAGTGTAGTGATAACATAACTGTCTTAAATGAAATGTTCACGTTTGGCAATTCATACTGCTGAATGTAGTTACTTCTGTTGTTCTGTGTGTCTTGCCGTCCGGCACTCATCCGCAATTCCATGCTGGCCATTGTGAAGCAGCACCCCGCGGAGTGATCATTGCCTATATATTCTCAAATGAACCAGTATCTCTACTTTTCCTGGCATCATGAGCATCATCAAAATAAACTGAATTAACATAATGTTTTTTTAGCCGAAAAATCTCCTTTCGGATCTTATGTTTCATACTCAAAATTCATTTATTCTAAATTTAATGATATTCGATATAGCATATTGGGACCCGTAGGTTCAATGACAATATAAAACTGATTTTATTTATTCATAATATTTTTTCGTGAATTAATTTTGCATCTGTTAACTAACAATGCAATAAATCTCAAATACGTTGTCGAGTTACTTACTTAAGTCTTTCGTTTTTTAACCCTGGAAGGTCATGCTTATTTTTAGTACGGAAAGGTCATGCTTCGTCGAATCGACGACGCTCAACTTTGAGGCCTCATACGAATTACCCTTTCGCAAAATATTTATAAAATATGACAGATTTTCAATTCTTAGTTTATTAAGAATGGAAAAACATCGATTTTGAGTAATTTTGTAAGGAAATTAATTTACAAATAAAATTTTCTCAATTTAATATTATTTGGCCGGAAATATAAAACATTAAATTTAAAAATGAAATAAATAAAAAGTAAACGTTGATATAATTTAAAAAATGTGCTCGAATCAGAAAATATATATTCTAAACTTAATAGAAAGTTGGGTTTAATGAATCAGAAGCTCTTTTATATACAAGAGGCACAGTGATCCATTTTGGGGCCCCAACAAGGGTTTTCTTCCACTTCGCCTACTCCAGTTTTTGGAGTATATTTTAGAATTATTAACAATAAATTTAGGAATTTCTTCTCCCCGAGTGCCCTTAATTAATTATAATTCTATGTACGTTGTCAGGTTTTGCAATTGAGTGCATTGGAGGCGATTTTTATGAGTTCGAAATGCAATCTTTCTAAAATGAGAAATAATTTTGAGCCATTTTCCTGATTTGTCCTATTTTTGTCCTAGTAAATATTTTTCCATAATTTTTGAAAAAATTGGTCCCACATTTCAAAAAGAAACATATTTACTATAACCTAGTTGTATGGACACAGATTTATCTTCGAATTGACAACCAGTCGTAATAAATACTGGAGTTGAAAAAGTTACGCAAAGTTCATCCTTCGTCGTTTCGACGACGCCAATTTTCAAAAATCCAACTTGTCCTGCTTACTTCGACTCGCTGCAAGGTACCAGGCAAGTACATCGGCACCGTAAGTGCTGTACGAAAAATCAGCTCAAAATAATGAAAATTTTCAAGAAAAACCGGATAAATGTGATGATGCGTAGTCGATTCGACGAAGGATGACCTTCCAGGGTTAAATAATAATTTGTCTACATATTGCTCTTATGCATTAAATATCAAATATTTTATATTTGTTTCCCGTAAAGATACTATTCTCGCCTGAAAATATACAACATTTTTATTACATGAAATGCACAAAGCTTTTTTTTTCTGCGTAAGACGCACGACGCCGTGTACTTTTCTTATGATGCTAATGCTAGGTATAGTAGAAAGGAAAAGCAAATCACGTTTACATGATACTTTCAACAAAACTCAAACTACTAAACGCATCTGGAAATTGTATAATATACAAACCTTAACTTGTGCCGAAAGATAATAGTAATAATTCACTTAATTGATGCTATATAGCGCGTTAGATAATTGCAGAGGAACTATAGGCATAGTTCATAGTATACTCGGATATGTGTGTATGTAATAGTTTCCTTTTGTTGTGTTACTTGATTTGACTTGGTAATGTCTACATATGGTGTGGCTTTTTGGCCATTATCCCATATTCGGCGTGTGTTTAGTCACAACATTGTTTGCAAATATGTTTCTTCAACGTATGGATAATACAATTCTCCTTATGAAACTTCCTTGGGTGTGTATACTCAAATGCTATACTCGTCGTATATAAAACGGATAAATTTTTATGAAAATGATGAACATTAATGAATGGACATATTCACGATGATTTTCAAGATACCGGCGTCAACGAATCCAATCCTATGGAACAATAGAAAACTGATGAAAAATGATGTGTGCAGGTTTTATATCAATGTTTTATATTGCATTTATCGATCTTTAATATCTAATAACATGTGTGGGTTTTTCTGAAATATTTTGATGGCGAAAAAAAAATTAAACGATCAGAGGGAAAGATTAGTCTATATACATAGTGTAAATTTTGATTGTGATTGTACAGATTATCGAGAGTTAATTTTGTCGAAATAACACCACTTTAAATATTTCTTATATACGCAGTAGTGCATTTGAGTTTTTGATTGATTTTTGTAGTTATACATTCTCCAGATGTTTAAGTTATGCTTGGGAATGGGACAGACAGAAGTTGTTCATAATTTCTTTGTGGTTAGGAGTGAAAAGTAAAAAAACATTTCATGAAATTGGGTGTTCGATCGTTTTGACTATTCATATATGTATGTACATATAAGAAGAATATCTCGCAGACTGCTGAATGATAGACGTGTAACTTAGTATAAGAATAGGAATGTTTAGCATTCTTAAGATTTGGTTCACGACTATTCGAAGAAAATCAACGATAAATAGCTAAAAATTGTTTGAAGATCTTTCAAATCAAATTAATGTATTTTTTGCCCATATGAAAACAAATAAATAAATTAATACAAAAAATGAAAACAACTGACAAAAATCTTTAACAAAGTCAGGATGCACCATCAAATGTATCGTCAGATGTAATAGATGGTGTAATCGTTTGTTATTTGAATGATTTAATAATTGATTATAAAATTTTGAATCTGCAGAAAGAAATGTGTTGGTTAACTTTTATTAATGTGTTAAGAAAGATTTTGGTCGAAAAATAATGTTTAAGAGTTTGTATGAAATTTTGAAAGTACATTGCTTTGCTGCTGGGGACACGGGGGAAGCAAGATAGATAATGTTCAAGTTTTAGATAATATTTCAAGGACAAAAAATTTTATAATATGTTAAAACTGATGTTACCGGAAATGTGAAAGTAAAAACTAATCTATTCAGCCAGTTAACCTTATGACGAGGGTATTGGTGATTTTCTTACAGCACAGGTGAAGGAACCGCTAGAAAAAAGGGGTGTGACCGGCACTTTCCGGACACTAAATCAGGTTCATCAGGATCACACTAAAAAAAATGATTTGCTTAAAACAAGAAAAAATGCAATAAAAAACAGCCAAGGAATAATTTTTCCTGATTTAAGATGTATTTTCTTGTTCCAAGAAAAGTTTTTGCTTAAAATAATGCTTATTTATTTATTTTAAGCTCAGACTTTTTTTTTTGGAACAAGAAAATACACGTTAAATCAGAGAAAACTTTTCTTGGAACAAGAAAATACATCTTAAATCAGGAAAAATTCTTCCTTGGTTGTTTTTTATTGTATTTTTTTTCTTGTTTTTAGCAAATGACTATTTCAGTGCATGTCTTAGCCCCTTCAAAATTTCTTATAGAATTTCGATCTAGAGCTTGCAATATGATTGGGAAGCAATGACACTTTTACTGTTTTTTACTTTTACAAATTCGTCTTTTTTGTTAAAAAGGCTACATTGGCAACCAGCTCAAATTTGAACCAAACAGGGCACGATGAGCACTAAGGGAGTGTTACTGAGATTTGTATTTTCGCTGGCTTGGAAAGAAACCTATTGTTGTTATTTCAGTCTCTCTCCCGATTTCATATCAAATCTTCTCTAGGTGGGACTCAAATTTGAAGAATGGTAAATAAACATCCTACCCGGAGAAATTAAGTTGTCCCATGCACCCTCTTCAAAACACAAAAAAAATATCAGGGCGCCCGCCCAATTTATTGTCTTGCCCGGAGCGGCATAAGTGCTAGAGCGTGCGTTTTGTATACTGACAGTCAGGCTGCAATTCGAAAACTGTTGAGAAATGCTACTTTTTACTCAGAGAAATGGGTGGCTTCTTCAACATTACGCTGGGTTCTGGGCCAAGAATTTGCTTCCTGGACAACTTGGTCCGTGATGCAATAGCGTTGATGGCAACCGCGAACACTTAAAAGCACATGTTGTTGTTTGCTCTGTGGTAATTGAACCTGCTGTCAAAAGCTGATCTAATGGCAGATGGACTGTTACAAGTGGAAATAACAACGGTGAGGTTGGTGCCGCACAGTGGGGCGAAACACCCGAATTTTGGAAACAATTATAAAAACATGTCAAAATGTTTCACGCAGGATCAGCCGTTTTGAAGTTATTTTGATTTTAAGGGGGGAGGGGGGATCATTTTTCAGTGTTTCTTAATTATTTTAAAAAACTGTAAAAGTTCCAGCAAAATGGTTCGAGGACACATAAAACTACACAAAATTACCTTTGCAACGACATATAATACAATTGACTTATTTTGATAAATTATACCCTAGACAAAAAAATGAAATGGGATATTATCATTTTTTAACATTTACATTTGTTACTTGAACTCTGAAAGAAATGCTAGTTGAGCCAGGATGATTTAGGGAAATATTTTTAATAAAATGAAGTTGACTTTTGCCAAAAATTGAGTTGCTCCAAACAAGGACACGCCTGATTCGCCTATTAGAACTTTTCATACCGACACGTCCATAGCTCCTCCCCGGGGAGGAGGTAAATTTTGGCTGAACGCCAAGACAGAGTCTCTTTATACTCTATACTAAAAACTAGTTTAATAGGATGAAAACTACGGCTATCTCCGGTTCAAAGGGACAAAGGAACATATTTTACAGTCGACTTAAAAAATCGTGCCTAAAACAGCCAACATAACATAAGAAAATCGGCTACAAAAGTAGCCTGGGGTTCTATGGGGTTATGATTCTTACATATAAGTAATCTTGAGACTTTCGGGAATAATGTAGCATAAACAGACCCTTGGAGGCACGTGGAGGTAGTTGTTAAAACTCAATGTGAAAAATCCAGTTTGGATCAATTTGACCTTCAATAATTAAAATAAATTTTTTTTATTTTCCAATTTTTTTTTTTACTTTTTTTTATGCTAACATATTTATTATAACCTAAAAATTGAAAATAAAATCATAAAGCAAATTTGTATGAGAATTTATCGTCAGCGTTTTCATTGAAACTTGATTATGGAAGAATGTGCTTAACCTTCCGGCGGGCGCAATAATAATCCTAACACGATCGGACGCAATGCATCTGACAGATTAAGTGCAGAAAAAAGGATGAAACTAAGTTTCTGTATATTTTAGACTCTTCTTTATTGTTGGATTGTCTTTTTGAAACATTTCTACGAAATTTAAGAAACAAATACTGGCTCACAAAGTTTGATACCCTTCACATTTTCAATTTTCTAAGAAAATTCCGCTTTTAATCGCTTCAATATTTAAAAAACCTCCAACAACTCGACCGCTTAAAAAATTTGAGCTTATTTTACTAAAAACACAATATCGAACGATTTGGTGAGCCTAAAAGTCAACACAAAGTTATTGCGCAATGTGAAGAGTATAACAAGTGGAAATTTTCATAGAAAAGGAGAAAATTACACAATCGGGCGCAATACATCTGAGAGATTATTTCATCCCCTCCCGCCCCTCAGGCCTATGGTAGATACAAACTGAAAACTGTTTTGGGAAGTTGATCGATAAAGATTAAGCTACTGCGAGTTTCAGATCTCCCCCTTTTCATATCGTTGATTGGCGCAACAAAAACTGGTAACTTAATCTGTCAGATGCATTGCGCCCGCCCGAAGGTTAAACTGCAAAATCAATTGTCTACACTTTGAGAGCCGCTGATTTCTTACTGTGACGGATATCGGTCCGAAATTTTTTGTAGAAAGAACTTCAAAATGTTTACTATGCGATAAATCATTCACAAAAGCTCTCAAATAGTATCAATTTTTGGAATTTTTGCCTCTACCGCCCCACTGTGTGCCGGCTCGTTGCAAAACGGGCCACTGGCCAATTAAACCCGTAATTAATGTTATAAAGAAATCATGTATTAAAATCCCGCACTTACCTACACTACTTATATTGAATTTACGTTAAAGGAACAAAAACACTACGGCCGTGTTTGAAAAGAAAAGAAATAATAAACACTTAAAAGCTAACATCCCGAGACTGATAATGTTGATGCCGATGCTTCGAAAATTTGCCGTGTCTCCGCTGCACGAAATCTTCATATCGTTATGACGTCTTGGACCTGTACTACCTTATCGCTCCTTCGATCTTATACTACGTTTCTCTCGCTGGGCGTCTCGAATCACTTTTTTTCTAATTCTTATACTCCTTTCTTATACTGGGCTTGGTGCTGGATAACAGATGAAAATTGATAGAGGAGATATCGTTCGATTTCAAGGTTTTTATTGACTTTTCGGGGTACGGTTAATCCCTTTCACCTTGGAATCATAGGTGGTTGAATACTCCGAAAATCGGTTTGGCTGTTTTTTACCCCACTCTATTCGTACAGTTTTGGGCTGGTGTACTCAGATGGCGCTGTCAATGACAATGTTTTGTTTGAGTATTCGTCATCCAGCGGATGCCTGCGCCTGGAAATCAATTAACCACCAGGAACCAAATTTGTCTAGGTGGTGCTGAAGGAAAAATCAATATTTTATGTAGTCGGCGATGATGCTATGACTAACTGCTAACTTGATACTTGTATTCTTGAATTCTTCTTTTTGTTTCAGGTGATCAACAGCTTGTCGGTGCAGGTGAGGTGCATGTATATTTGAGCAAAATAACTCCTTATTTATCCTATGCCGCCAAAACTAAACCACCCTATACAAACTAAAGCTTTAATAATAATTTCTACATATGTATGTATATATTTACGGGGCATCAATATGGTGATTGGACCTATGGCAACACCTGCGTTACCGCGAAGATGATCTGGCCTAAACTCGATACTGTTCGCTCATTTATACGGTCATATTCGTAGTTTCGTAGGGATCACAACCGGGCATCGTTCTATTGGAGAACTTGTCAGACGAGAGGTCGTGATAATGGAGAAGAGGAGGAGAGTGTAGATCAATTTCTCTGTCACTGTCCGGCCTTGGCGGAGAAACGAAGGCGTTTCCTAGGTTCAAGGTACGCTTACGATACTGATGATCTTCGGGGTGTGAGTCCAACACTATTTAACAAAAATATTGATATAGCACTGACTATGGTTTCAAGCTTAGGCGGTAATGTGAAGGCATGATTATCTCGGTGGTATCCCCACGGACCAAATCTGCTTTAAGTGCACTAGAAGTAAACTTGGCCCTTACCTAACCTAAACTAACCTAATGTCAATAGGTATTGGAAAATAAGGATTTCTTAACATATTTCTTAAAGTCTTCATTTTCTAAGGAAAAAACTAGATTGACTTTGTCGTGAAGTTTGCCCGTTTTTCTGTCTGTGCGTCTATCTATTTGTCTGTTGCAACACTGTTTACTTGTTCAGTTTAAAAGTAAGGAAAACAGTTGCTCCCATTCTTATTTCTGATGCGAGATGTTTGTATGTTTGCATCACTGAAACATGACAATTAGATCGTGGGGCTGATGGGAATCCACACCCCAAACTAGGTTCAATTATGCACGAACGCTGACCAAATGCGATTCTCCCGAAGCGACGATAAAAATTTGAAAACAGATATAATCAGAGAAGGGGGCCATGGGGCTGTCATAGAATACTTGACAGTCTTCACAGTCGAATCAATAGAAACATTTCACATTTTCGTTTGAATGCATACATAATTAGGACAATTTTATACAAAATGCCAAACTAGTGTCAGTAATGGTAATAGAGGCACAGAAATAATTATAAGTTGTTCATCTATAAAAAGCTTTAAAGATAAAAAAAAACTAAGGGACTTCGCCCCCTGCTCGCTACGCTCGCCAACCCCCGGGGGCCGAGGCTAATTTCGGGCACGGCCGAAATTTGGATACCCTTCGCTCTCCTTGGGCTAAAAGTTTTTTCGGGCGTACCTATGACTTGTATTTAATCCCCCTCCTCATTTTTTTTCCTCCGTCTTGACAAAAGTTTTGAGCTTGGTTGAAATAAGAGCGCAAATAAAAATATTTACTCAGAAAATGTTATTGGGGTTGCGGGAGCATGACCCCACAGTACGATTCCATTCGTTTTGAACTTTTTTCTTGCTTTGGTAAAGACACATTAATTCAAGGTTTTGTGAAATTGGTGCAAAACATTTTTCTTAGAAGAACCAAAATGGGGTTGGGTTTTTATGGCGACCCCATGACCCCATGGTCAGATTTGCTCAATTCTTGGATATGTTTTGTTTCATCAAGAGAAACACATTTGTGAAATTTGGTTGAAATTAGTGCACAAATAAAAAAGTTTTTCTTAAAAGAACCTAATTTGGGGTTGTTGGGTTTGTATGGCAGCCCAATGACCCCATGGTCCGATTTGATCAGTTTTTAAATATGTTTTGTTTCATCAAGAGGAACACATTTGTGAAATTTGGTTGAAATTGGTGCACAAATAAAAAAGTTTTTCATAGAAGAACCTAATTTGGGGGGTTAGGTTTGTATGGCAGCCCCATGACCCAGTGATCCAATTTCGATGATTCAAACATACAAACAGCCTGCAACAATAATAAGCATATGTGCAAAATTTCAGCTCCGTAGCTTTTATAGTGGCCGAGAAAAACGCGCTGCAACAGACGGACAGACGGACAGACAGACAGACAGACGGACATCGTCCAATTGACTAATCTCGTCATGCTGATCGTATATGTATACTTTTTATATGGTCGGAGATGCTTCCTTCAATGCGTTACAAACTTCATGACAAAGTTAATATACCCTTTCACTCTATGAGCGAAGGGTATAAACATATTAAATATTAAATCGATCGACTACAAATTATTTATTAGTGAAATAATACTTCTCATAGGTTGCAAGATTAAAAAAATGTACATCCAGTTGAAGAAAATAGAAAACTTCTTAAATTTTAGTACGAAATAATTATAAATTCATTTCGAAATATTGCTAGTTTAATTCTTGTTTTAGCTTATAATTTTAAGAAATTGAACGATTTGATACAAATTAATATCCTGTCGTTCCTCCATTGTTTCTAATTACCTGTAAGACTCCTCTTGGGACTGAATTTCCTAGGTTTTCCAGCATATTTTGGTCATTTTCTTCCCAAGCTTGGCGGATCGCTTCTTTGAGTACCGATATGGTTTTTCATGGGCGTAAAGCTTCCTAACAAGTACTCCCCATAAATTTTCAATTGGGTGGAGATCGGGGCTACACGGGCTGGCCAATCTAAAACTCTAATGTTTTTCTCTTGGAACCATTCTTTTGCCGTTTGTGCCCGATGGATAGTGGCATCATCCTGTTTGAAAATAAATTTCAGTCCAATAATTGACTCGACATGGTCAATGAGCGATATCTCTAATATTTCCACATAATTACTCGCGGTCATTTTCGGTTTAACCCAGATCAAAAGTAATATTCCTGCAAATGAAAATGCACCCCAAATCATCACAGAGCCACCACCAAAGTTTCGGCTCATGGCAATTTCTTTTTCTCGTCCAAAATGGTGCCAATAATATTGAACACCATCGGGGCCATTCAGATTAAACTTTTTTTCGTCACTAACGCTTTTCCACTTTTCGCTGAAATCCATATGTTGTTGGCCCTATTGAAGACGCTTCGCCTTATGATATTGGGTCAAAGGTGTTTTTTCTGACTTTTGATGAATTTAAGGTTCTTGTTGGAGTTTAGAATCTGCTGGACACGACACACACTTACAGGTAAATTCATTTCGCTTCGGATTTCTGATGCGAATTTTTTTTTCCCCAGTGGCTTTTCGGACAAAAAGTCTTTTTTCTCCCGCAGTAACTGCTGGTCGCCGTCCAGATCTTCGTTGTTTTCCATAACTTTCTGGAAGCAGGAGGAAATTGTTGACGACACATTTTTCTGCAATTTTGCGGTTTAAAAGGCCGCAATTCTTATACGCTATTATTGCACCTTGTTCTTCGATTGTAAGGGAGACGCCACGTGGCATGTTGCAAAAAAAAAAAAAAAAACAAACAAACTGAAACAACCAGTAATTAAAAAAATGTCTTTGTTATGTTTCGTTTTGGTTTCGTTTTCACAAAAAAAAACGACAAAAAAAAATACTTCCGGTGGGAGAAATTGAAAAATAATGGACGTGAACATATAAATATTTCGCAAAACTTAACTCACGATACGGAAACTATTGAGTCTTCAGTGAAACTGACGGAAATGATTTCTCCAAAGTAACAGTATTTCGAAACGGAAGTTTGTAAACAACATAATAACAATAATTTTCGAAATTTATAACGGTCCAGGAATTATAAGAAGCGAAAAATTGTAGAATTTGTGTGTGAACTTATATTCATTTCTTTGGCTGTATGTGGCCACTAATAAAAAAACCGTTTTGTGAATTTCCTCTGTAAATATTTTACAGTCTGTTTAAATTCCAGGGAAAGGCCAGTAAAATTTGAAATTCGTTAAGGGAAAGCAGTTATTATTTGTCTACCACAAATTATTGGAGGTTGCACACGGCAGCCTGACATTTTTTGAAATTTCGTTAAAATCGGAAATTATGCTACACATTTTTGTTTTTACACTTACACAGTTGAATTTGGGATGACATGCGTGCAAAAAATGCAACAATTTTCCATGGTTATTACCTCTGTTCCTTTACACCACATATTGAGTAAACAACAACTTCTTGTGGTTTCAGAAACTGGGACCACTGACTCGACGTTCTCCGCAAATTGCTTCTTAAAGCGCTGTTTTCACGATGGATTTGTCGTCCAACTTTTGAGCATTCAAACAAGTTGGACACCAAATCCATCGTGTAAACAGAAGTTGGACAACAAGTTTGAAGTGGAACGAGCATTCAAACAAATCCACCGTGAAAACAGAAGTTGGACAACTTGTTTTAGATGCATTGATTATAGTCCAATCGAAATATAAATATACTTTCTAATAATAAAGAATTAATGCGCCTGATTACCAATATCTGTGCACTATCATCCAATTCTGGCGTTCCGTTGACTTTTGGGGCACGCTGTATACTCATTCGGGCATGTTTTCCTAAATGGTTAAAGTATTCACGAAACAATAAAATAAAAAGCAAATATATTATTCCTGTACTAATACGTATTGCAAAAACTGATAACGTTTTACGACCGCTCCAACTTTCAACTACTGTTTACACGGCCAACAAGTTGGATAGGATTTGTTTGATAGGATTTGTTTGAGAGAATATCGTACGTGTAAACAGCCTTCCAACTTGGATAAGTTTGAGGGAAAAGTTGGATGCAAACAAGTTGGATACCATCTAAACGCGCCTTAACATTTCAATCGGTCCCCCGACTTAACCGCTATGAGCATTTTGCCGCCCTCACCCAAAAAAACCTTAATAATTCGTAAAATAATTATTCGTTAAGTTTGCGCTTTTCAGTAGCTGCCCCTATTTTCATCCAGAACTCGTGCCGAAAGGCTGTACGTCGTCAGTGGGCGGAGTGGGGCTGGAGAAGGAGGTTGTTACCATCAGGCGGCAATTTGCTCATCGCGCGCCTTCTCACGTAGGTAAAAATATCACATATAAAAAAAACATATTTTTGACAAAGTTGGAATTTTGGGTATGTTTTATGGTGCATTTATTATACTAACTATAATAACGCTGTTAATTTCCTTTTTTATGAGTATTACATACGATAATGTAGAATATATTAAAAGTCTATTAAAATGCGTTGCGTTTTCGAAAACCTTTTATAAACCGAAGTTCTCAAAATAGATTTCAATAAATATGTTAATTTGTCATTGCTGATTTGTGTTTTACTTAAATCTGAAGAAAATAAAGTAATTCAGTTGCCTTATTCCTACTTAAAATGGTCACTGAAAAGGAGCGGCAAAATGCTCCCCACGCGCCCACTGACGTTTCTCGGAAAGACGCGCCCACTCTAGGGTTAATCAGGTTGACCTGTTGTTGAATTATAATGAGTTCATTTTTTAAATAATTTAAAAATTTAATATCCAAAAATTAAAAAAAAAAGTAAGTTAATGAACTCTTATAGTCAGTCCAAAAGTATATTTGACCATTTTCGACATCCTGTTGACTCAAAAAAAGGACTGTCTACGAAAATGTTTAGCTTCTACGACTCATTTAAAATTCAAACCACTAAACAGAAGCTTCTATTTTTTAAACATACATTGTTGAGCGCAGTCTTTATGTATGCAAAATAAAAAAAAAAGTTCTAAGCTACAAGTGTCCGTCCTCGTAATTAAATGATTTATTATTGTAAGCAGAGCAAGTAGAATGTAAAATAAAACCAAAAATTTACACTAAAATGAAAACATTTCCCATACCCTTTAATGCACAACACAATAAACATCCATGTGCATTTTCGAGTTACTGTCAAAAGTCTTTCGTTTTTCAGGAAATATGTATTTCTACCTATATCAGAGGCGCAATCAACCTGCACAGTAAAATTTAACTAAAAATTTAAACATATACTGTGGCTTGAATGGGTGGATTAACATGTTCATGAAACTAGAGAAGAGCAGAGGCTAGAAGTTATTTGGTTTCTTCACTAACTGGAGAAAAGGCAGCAGGCGTGACCTCACGTTAGTTCCCTGCCTATACATGCGCTAATTAATCGACATTCGCCATGTTTCTTATATTTTCGTTTTCGATAGCAATTCAAGTTTAAAGGTTTTCGGTAACTTTAATAAATTCAAAAATTTAATCCGCCTAAATCCTGCCTAAGGGGTCGTGCTCTGGGGCCATGATCGTTCGGTCGCCACTCTTTGATATATAGATTCATAGAGAAACGAGTTTTCAAACTCGGCATAACCCGCCGCAAGTTTATTATTCAGAAGATGATAAGAAATGTTCTTATCGTAGAATAATAACCTAACAATGCGGCTAGGAAGTGGTGTGGCTGACAACCGTATCAAACTCCGAATTCAGTTGTATTTGAATTGAATCAAGTACACACGGTAGTCGTCATCCACCATGGTCCACTAGGAGTTAGGAAATAAAAAGAAATCCTGCTGAAAATGGCTTGATTATAGATTATAGAAATGGTAATTAAAGGATTCTGGCTGGTCTAGCGGTTAGAGCGCGCACCTTCGGTGAGTTCGAATCTCACCGCGGATCATGGTGTTTTTCGAACTCACGAGCTTGTGACGGACTATGATCTCACTCAGATGTTAAACGAGTACCCATTTATGGGGATAAATAACACTGCTGAGCGTGATGCTGATCTCATTACCTCAACAAA
Organism: Microchrysa polita; assembly: GCA_949715475.1. NCBI lineage: Eukaryota > Metazoa > Arthropoda > Insecta > Diptera > Stratiomyidae > Microchrysa > Microchrysa polita. Next base: position 93,243,831 of record OX454417.1, on the reverse strand, counting down.
AAGCAGATAAGATCTTGGAAATAGGATGTCACTAACACATCCTGCGGCCTTAGTCCAATGCTGGATTGTCGCGCCTGTTATTCATTTTATTTAATTAAAGGATTGGCTCTTCCTTAGCCGAATTATTCTGTAGTCAGTCAAAAGGTTTATCATTTTAGAATTTTCAAAAAGTGGATCCTTATATTCCATCTAAGTTAGTGCACACATAACTTACGATCGCGACGAGGAATTAAAATACGAGGCGCTTCGTCTAAATTTGTTTCTGTTCGCAACTCGAGAATTCCACTCCACAGCAAGCGCCATTGGCTCATTTAAAAAAAATGCAATAGTGCCAAAGGAATGCATGTGTTATTTTACGTAAAAATGTTACAATTTTACATTGCACGAAAAAGGACATCTATCGCTGAACCAATTCCGCATAAGCAGTTCATCAAAGGCTCATGCTAATTTTATTACAACATGAAAATTGCCGTAAACAACTAAACCTGAACCCGGTCAATCGTGTATCTTTATCACATTTTTAGAACAAGTTTCATCTACTTTGGCAATTATGACAAGTTACCGCATACCATAATCAATATGCTCACTCCTTTGTCGGTTATGACTACTCTCGTTGTGCGGATTGATGATAATTGGTTCAAATCGATCGACGGAAAATAGCAAGTTCAGTAACCAAATCTAATTGAAAGAGATTTTTCTGTTTGCCGATGCTCGGTCTTATGCGATGCATTTAGTCTTGCTTGACAATTACCATTTCTCCGTTCACTGTACAAATCGCTCTGGCACTAATTTAGTATACCACGGTGTCTAGGCGATTCCAACTACATGTACATTTATGTATTATGCAATTGCGATAAAGTGCTTTCACGTTAAGTTTTGCACTTAGGTGATCATCAAATCACACCATGTCGGACACTGAATGTGTATTAAAACATTTTTTTTTATGGATTTTCCCCCCGAATTGTGTTATACCTTTTATTCCCGGTAATTATATCGGTGCATGAGTGCGATAGAGAGCATCGCGTAGCAATAGCAACATCTTCATGTCTTTTGTATAAATACGTTGCGGAAGCCGCGGAAAGGTATCAGTTAATTGCATTTCGTGGAAGAGAAAGACGATATGAAGACGTTCGTTTGTTTGATGCTCATAGCGAGCACATGCTCAGCTGGATTCTTGGGCGGTGGAGTTGGGGGTGGTGATGGCGGCCACGGAGGATCTGCCGGCGGTGGTGGAGGATATAGCAGTGGCGGTTATGAAGGACATGGAGGATCAGTCCTGGGAGGCGGAGGATATACAGGCGGAATCGGAGGATCAAGTGGTGGCCACGGAGGATCTATTGGTGGAGGATATGATGGCGGTCATGGTGGAGGCGGATATGATCAAGGATCAAGTGGTGGTGGTGGCAGCGGTGGATATAGCTATGGTGTAGGCCACGGTGGTGAAGTTGGAAGTGGTGGACATAGCGGAGCATCAGGAGGTGGATCGTTCGGTAGTGGCCATGGTGGTTCTTTTGGAGGATCCATCGGAGGTGGATACTCCGGCGGAGCAATCGGTGGCGGACATGGCAGTTATTCAGGAGGAGGAATTGGTGGCGGATATTCCGGTGGATCAATCGGTGGTGGCCATGGTGGTTATTCAGGCGGAGGAATCGGCGGAGGTCATGGTGGTTATTCCGGTGGAGGAATTAGTGGTGGACTCGGCGGCTACTCCGGTGGAGGATTCGGAGGTGGACATGGTGGCTATTCCGGTGGAGGCGTGAGTGGAGGACATGGCGGCTATTCCGGCGGAGGAGTGAGTGGAGGTCATGGTGGCTCTTCTGGTGGAGGATTCGGCGGTAGCTATAGCAGCGGAGGTCAGGGCGGTTATAGTGGCGGTCATGGATTCGGTGGTGGATCATCTGGCGGATTCGGAGGTTCTGGTGCAGATGTCAAAATTGTCAAGATAATCTCTTCTAATGGTGGAGGAGATAGCGGCTTCGGTGGAGGTCACGGCGGTGGTGGATACAGTGGATCATTCGGTGGCGGCCATGGAGGATCATCCGGTAGTGGATATTCTGGATCCTTCGGCGGTGGTCACGGTGGATCATCAGGAGGCGGATATGCTGGATCCTTTGGTCATGGTGGATCATCGGGTGGCTACTCTAGCGGCGGCGGCGGTTACTCCGGATCCTTCGGCGGTGGTCATGGTGGATCATCGGGAGGTGGATACGCTGGATCCTTTGGTCATGGTGGATCTTCGGGTGGCGGTTATTCTACCGGAGGCCATGGAGGGTCGTCAGGCGCCAGCTCGTACAGCGGCTCATTTGGCGGAGGTCACGGTGGCTGGGTAGGATCAAATGGCGGTGGCGCATCCGCAGGCGGATATAGCGGCGGTGCCGGAGGTTATTCCAAAGGCTGGTAAAATTCCACAAGACTGCAATTTTAACTGAATTTTTATGTTATAAGTTATGTTATTTGTTATGAATTATTAATTAATATTAAATATAAATAATGGTTAATCAATCGAGGGTGCTTTCATTTATTTATTTAGTTTCCATTATAAAGATAAAAAAGAAAATATCTTCTTCACAATCGTATGATGCAGTTTGATCATTTATCTTACCTTTAATGGAAAGACGTAACCAACGTCTTATATTTCCAACAAACCATCCATTAAAAGCTTACATTATTGTGTAAAAGCATACTGGAATATTTTATAAACTTGCTGATTTACAGCAGTGCTTGCGAACGCTTTTTGAATTGATCATAATTTCTTGCACTTTTCAACGTTTTCATTCATTTTTAAATCTTGCAACTACAATAAAATATGTAATTTATTATACTAGCTGAAATGTTGGTTTGTTTTGAATGCAAAGATACGAGGCAAAAACCATGTCTTATTACAGTCAATGAACTGTTGGAGGCTCAGAGATGGTAAAGTATCTTTGCATAGGCATTGTGGTGATAGAGAAAGAGATTTGCACCGTCATTGTTACTATAGTGATAAGTTTTAAGCGTCGGATTTATTTAAAAAAATCATGCAATTGTACTTTTTCAGGCCGCTTCTGTTGAATCAATAATCAAAATTAAAAATTATTTAAGTGGTCAAATTTTTTTTCTTGTGTTGTTCATGTACTCTTTCTGAAGAAAACCAGGAAAAGTAAAGACTCGCTTATAAGTGTAGTGTAACTCAGGCCCAGTTATAGGAAAACTCTTTATAAGTAATACAACTGGCTAAATAAGTTTCTTAGGAACGGATAGAATCAGTTTGGAGATGTAAAAAAAAAAACTGGACAGTTAATCCGAAAAACAGTAGTTAGACGGATAAGCGACAAAGTTTCGGCTTTTATGAATATTATCTGTGATTGTTATTTCCATCGCAGTTACTTACTTATTGATGTTAAGGTATATAAAAATTATGCACGGTATCTCGTGCAAAGCTAATAAAATATTTATAATATAGTCCTCCCATGTTTGAGCATTGCCCTCGGTGTACAGCACAGCGTGGCCTATAAGTCATTGTCAAGCCGAAAGTGGATGATAGCATACATCAGATATGTCAAACTCGAGGGCTGCGGACCGCATGCGGTCAAACCTCGCATTTTTGTGCGGCTCGCGGCCAGGTCGAATTAACTGGATGTGAATCAGAACAAATACGCAAAAATAAAAAATGTGATGTTGAACTCATGTCTAAAAAAAATACTAAAACTCGTCAAGAAGTCCGTGGCTTATGCAAGCTTAAACTATGTGGTGTAGCACTGTAAAATACATTTTTTTAAATAACTGATAACGCCGCATGCGCCACTTGTGGTGGGCATGTAGTTTTAAGTTGTTGGCAATGCTGTATTGTACATGAGGTGACATTCTGTCACTTTGGTCTAGACGGCCATACTGAGCGGACGAAAAGTGGAAAAATAAAATTGTATCGTATAAGTATAAATCGTGTTTAATGTAGGATCAACAGTAGGTAATTTAGAAATGTCCTTTATGTTCTATAAACTGTTTTTTAAACTTTGTTGAATCAAAGATTTTCATCTCTCACTTTCACAAAGACGGTCAAATCTCTTTCGAAACTAAAAAAAAATACTTTTGGGGTTGGGTTGCAATTGATAGAGCACTTTATTGCCGTTATATTGCGAAAAGAAAATTTGAGAAATATTAAAAATTTACAGTTACAGTAGGTACGTGAACAATTTCAACAATGCGTGCAATTTATTGACTATCTTTTGTTAACTGTACAAGTAGGTAACTGAAACTTTTCTTGATACATATTTGTTTTTCGTACGAGTACCATGTGTGTTATCAGTAGGGAAGTACGACATGTCACCCTGAAAAAGGGATGTCTGCTCATCCTTTCACAAAACAGGACAAAATTCAGAAAAATAAAATTAAGCACTTAAAAAAGTTATTAAAATATTTTTTTTAAAGATTTGTGTTTGTTCGAAACATTAACAACTTTTTTGTGGTGTGAGAAAAAAACAAAAATTGTAGGGAATTTTGTACCAAAGCAGCTAATGATATTTGAACCATTCGACTGAAAGTCCCGCCCACTAAAAATCCCGCAGTTTTAAAATCCCGCTAGTAAAGGGTCCGCCAATAGGGACGCTCGATCTTTGACAGCTCATGGCGGCCATGTTGTTTGTGGTAGAGTTATCAAACCTAGTTGTTATTATTCAGTGTATCTTCACAAATCACCATGAACCAATTCAGCCGCGAGCAACATGTGCAAATCATTAAAACTTATTACGAAAATCATTCATCGGTTCGAGCAACGTTCCGCGCGTAAACGGCGAACGATACAGATCCATGATAACGAACTTTTTCTGGCATGAACTCGACAATATGGATGTCGAAGATATGTGGTTTCAGCAGGACGGCGCTACGAGCCACACAGCGCGCGCCACAATGGATCTTCTGCACGAGCGCTTCGGAGGAATGGTTATCTCGCGCGGAGGCGACATCAACTGGCCACCGAGATCGTGCGATTTAACCCCACTAGACTATTTCTTGCGGGGTTTTCTTAAATTGCAGGTCTACGCAAACCAACCACAAAACACTGATGACCTCAAAGTCAACATACGCCACGCCATCGATGAAATACAGCCCGACTTGTGCGCCAGAGTAATTGAAAATTGGACTTCTCGTATGCGCGCCACCAAGCGAAGCCGAGGTGGCCACTTGTGTTATGTTCTTGTTATGCTCTTGTTACGTTACCGTGTTTTATGTTTTAGGTCCGAATTCTTAGTTATATTAAACGCACTGTGTTTGATTAATTCAAAGGGGTTTATTAACTAATTCACAATTCAAAATACGGATTAATGCGATTCTTTTCATTACAAAATACTAGCGCGCGAATTCACGTGTTGCAGCTCAAAAGGTTAGGAAAGAAGTGACATTTGACTGTAATGGTGATAGAGCAAATTCATACATATTTTAATACATATATAACATCCTCTTTTTTTTTCTTTTAACAAGGCGCTTCATATCTATTTACGGGATTTCTAATTCTAGATGATTTTCTGATCGGCCGCTGTTGGTTGAAATCATTGGTGTCATCTCTCGGTAAAGGTTTTCCGTCTGTTGCAAACTTGCCTTCTACTGGACCGCTGGAATTGCCTGAGTATTCGACACGTTGATTTGGTAACCGTCGAATATGGATCGAATTACGCACGTAATCGTTTCGTCCCACACGGACAATGTATGACCTCGCGTTGATAGACTTGACGACGACGCCTGGTTCCCACTGCTTGCTTTTGACGTTGACTTTGGTTCCCACTGCTTGCTTTTGACGTTGACTTTGTCCGATATTACTTTCCTTGGTATGCCATGCCTTGCAAAATTTCGTTTGCAGATTAAAATTACGGATCTTGCAGTCATATCTGCTAGTTCATCAATTTCAAAATAGTCAGAGTAATGGTCTACGGTTATTAGGAAACGATGAGTGCGATTTTCAATTGTAATTTCAAAAATATCCATTGAAACGATTTCGAACGGATGTGCTGCGATCTCGTGTGTGATCATTGGCTCTCGTTGTTGTTGTTTGGAATATTTTATGCAAGTATTGCAGTTTTCAATTATTGATTTTATATGACCATTGATTCCCGGCCAAAATACAGTTTCTCTGGCTAGTTTGAGAGTGTTTTCGATTCCTGAATGACTTGTATGCAATCTGCTTAAAATCGTCTTTCGTAGCGAAACTGGTATCATAATACGATTTCCTTTTAAGATCAACCCGTTTTGTATTGTTAAGAGTTCTTTATAAGGAAAGTATTGTTTGAGTTGTTCGTTTATTTTGTTTTTAGAATTCGGCCAACCGTTTTGTATTGTTTCGTATAATTCAATCATTACCGGATCATTTTGTGTTTCTTCTATTATTCTCTTCGTTGTGCTATCACTTATTGGTAATTCATCAATGCAATTTATGTTTTCTATTATATTGAGTACATTTTCAATTCTGTAAATATCGTATAGCTTTTCTTCGTTCAATGTGTTTTCGGGAGCTCTTGAAAGGGCATCCGCAATATACATTTCTTTGCCTTTCTTATATTTTATATTCAGCTTATAACGTTGTAACAGGAGTATCATGTTTTGTAATCTTTTTGGAGCCTCTAACAGTGGTTTTGCGAAAATTTTCACTAATGGGCTATGATCCGTTTCAATAGTAACATCAGATTTGCCACATATGTATTGATCGAAACGTTTACAAGCATAGAGTATCGCAAGCATCTCTTTCTCAATTTGTGCGTAGTTTTTCTGAGTGCTAGATAGTGTTTTCGAAGCATAAGCTATGGGCTGATTGTCTTGCAAGAGAACGCTTCCGATGCCGAATGAAGATGCATCGGTTTGTATGATGACCGGTTTCGTAGCATCGAAATATTTCAGTGTTGGAATTGTTGTTAGGATATTTTTTAATTTTATGAATTCGTGTTCATGCACCTCAGTCCAGTTAAAATTTGATGATTTGTGAGTTAATTCTCTTAAGTTATGCGAATTTGATGCTAAATTCGGGATATACGTTCCAAGGTACGTTATCATACCGAGAAATCTTGCCAGCTCCTCCTTGTTGCTCGGACGTGGTAGGTTTCGTATCGCAGAAGTTTTAGTTTCGTCTGCTTTTATTCCATTGTTGGTTAGTACATGACCGTAAAAATTTACCTCTTTCATGCACAAGTTGATCTTATCCTTGTTAAGTTTAACATGTTCCGCTTCAAGTCGTTCGAATAGTTTACGTAGATTCTTGTTGTGGTCAGTTAGCGCTTCTTCGTCGGTTTCGCCACAGCCAAAAATCAAAATGTCATCTGCAATGTTAAGTACACCATTTAATCCACTTAAAATTTCGGTAAGTGCAATTTGAAAAAATTCCATTGCTGGTTTTATACCAAAAGGCATCCTCAAAAACTTATAGTTGCCGAAGGGTGTGCTGAATGACGTTAGTTCACTGCTGCTTTTATCCAGTTTCAGCTGCCAAAATCCTTTCTTCGCATCCACTGTTGAAAATATCTTAGCGTTTGCTAGACTCGGTAAAGCTTCTTGTAGCGTCTTCGATGTAAATCGAACGTCTTTTAGGTGTTTGTTGAGTTCACGTGGGTCTAGACAAAGTCGAAATTTTTCATTCCTCTTCACCAAAACGATGTTGTTCAGCCAAGGCGTTGGTTCAAGTTGCTTTTCGATAACTTTATTGCTTTCCATTTCTTCTAAAATTGATCGGAGATTATTATGTAGCGCGATTGGAACTCGTCGCGGCGCTTGCTTTCTAGGTACAACATTGTCTTGAAGCTCAAGCTTAACCTCACCTTTGAATTCTCCGAGTCCCTCGAAAACAGATGCATACTCTTGGCAAATTCGTTCAGCTTCTGGAGGAACTTTGTTTATGTTGAAGCAGAGTTTTATTAAGTTCATCTTTTGGCAGGTGCTTGCTGAGAGTAACGGTGCATGATCTCCTGTGACTATTTCAAAAGTCTCATTGTAAATTCTGTTTTTGTGTTTTAATTGTAAGATTACTTTACCCAATGGCACGATTATACTATTTCCAAATGCTTGCAATTTTGTTGTTGTCGGCGTTGCTAATATTTTTTCTTGTTGTGTAATACGCTTCAATTTGTTTAGTCCGATAATGTTGCAGGTAGCTCCTGTGTCTAGAATACATTTGACGTTACTGAATAAATCGTTGTGTTGTCTGATGTCTATGTCAGCTGTTACGAGATTGGTGTTGGCGCTTAATGTTAATATTAGTTGGTGCTGCTGTTCATTTGTATTACTTTGTAGACTTTTAACGTGTTTAAGGTCGGATGTACGATTGTTGCTTGTATTTGCCGACATACATACTGACGCGTAATGTCCATGTTTGCTACACTTTCTACACACTGCGGATCTCGCTGGGCATTCTCTAAGATTTTTATGGTACTGGTAGCCGCAGTATTTGCATTTTGTTTCAGCTGACTGTTTTTGATAAGTCCGGTTCGTTTTTGGCTTATATGCTTTACTGCTGGAAATTTTCCGCACTTTGCTAACAATGTCGGTAGCATTGCCTGTGTGAACGTTATTTGTACTATGAGATTGTAATTCTCCCAATTGTTTTGCGGCATTCTCTTTCGATTTGCAAATATCGATTGCTTTTGACAAAGTAATGTCTGTGTCCAGCCAAAGTTTTTCTCGAAGTCCTATGTCTTTTATGGAACATATGATCTTGTCGAGTAGGATATCGTCTGACAAATCTCCGTATTGTGTGTTTTTGTTTAATTCTCGTAGGCGTGCAAAGTATTCGTCATATGACTCGTTTTGACTTTGAGTAGCTAAGTTGAAAATCGCCCGCTCATACCTTTTATTAACTCGTGGTGTTAGATTATTTTTGATAGCCTTCAGTATGTTGTCCGCTGTTGATTTTTCTTGCTCGGTTAGAGGTAGATTGCCGAACATTTGAAAAACGTCGTTTCCAATCGCTGTTAGAAGAATCGCTTTCTTTCTTTCCTCGGGCTTGTTGTCGAGTCCACTGGCGATGACGTAATTGTTCCATCTTTCCACAAAATGCTTAAAATTCTGAGCGATGTCGCCTACCTTGATGTTCAATGGCTCTGGTAGAGGGATATTCACGTATGCTGTTGCTTGTTGCGAACTTAGTGTTTGCTCCAAAACTTGAAGTGTGCTGGCTGCTGCTTGTTGCGAGTTTAGAGATTGCTCCAAAACCTGCAGTCTGCTGGCTAGCATGCTGATTGTTCGTTTGTTCTCTTCTTCGGTCATTTTTCTTGTTTTCATGGGCACTTTTCCAAATTTTCCACTAACCTGACACCATGTTATGTTCTTGTTATGCTCTTGTTACGTTACCGTGTTTTATGTTTTAGGTCCGAATTCTTAGTTATATTAAACGCACTGTGTTTGATTAATTCAAAGGGGTTTATTAACTAATTCACAATTCAAAATACGGATTAATGCGATTCTTTTCATTACAAAATACTAGCGCGCGAATTCACGTGTTGCAGCTCAAAAGGTTAGGAAAGAAGTGACATTTGACTGTAATGGTGATAGAGCAAATACATACATATTTTAATACATATATAACAACTTGAACGATGTTATTTTCCATACATAATGCCTTCGAATACTCTTTCAAACAAAAAATAAATTTCATTTATACCTCTCACACAACTTGCTTTATTTCATTTTAAAGTTCGAGCGCGCTTATTGGCGGACCCTTTATATAGTGAAATAATCCCGTCAAAATACCCGCAAACATTATTTTCATTGCTTAAAAAATCAATAATTATGTTCTGTGATTCCCAGCAGTTAATGCGATACTTTCTCTTAGCATATAAATCCGTCGGAATATTTGCTTATTTCTTCGATCAAGATGAACATTTGGCCCCTACAGAACAAGACTGTCATACAGGGGATACTTAAGTCTCGCCTACCGAAAGACCAGATCACATATTTAATAAAAACAAACTAGTTCAAAAAGTTTCACTATCTTTACTTTTTCAATTTATCAAAATATTACGATTTTTTAAAGCGTCGATTCGATTTTCAAAAAAAAAAAAACGCTCCTGAGCTGTGAGATTCTTACTGACTAAAAACCGACTATTGAACGATTTTCTGAGCCTCGATGTTCAAATAACGTTAAAATGTCATGTCAAATAGTATAAGAAGTGAACATTTTCATAGTGAAAAACAAGGCAAAGGTCTGTGTTCGTAGACACGATTCAAGTGACATTCGTTCAGCGATCAGAGTTCTGCATCCAATTCCCAGCCATAGTTGCATATTTTACGTCGCATAAATAGGTCTTTCTTATGGTGCTTTCCTCGGGAACTCTTTGCCCACTGTACTTCTCCACGAATTCCTTAAAGTGGGGATTGTTGAGTTTATAAAATGGGATATCGGCCTTGACAAAAGCGCGACATAAATCCATTTTAAACGCCGACTTGCTGCTGCCTTCCGAAGGAGATATAAACGTTTGTTACGAGGTTCTTTTTTCTCTTTGTTTTGTTTATGTAAAGCAGTAGAAATATGCTGTACAACTTGAGACCTTTGGGTGGTTGCCAGAGCTTTACCGCAACTGTCACAAAATAAAACAATTCCGTCTCCACGGAAATCCTCGTCAGGGAATTCCCGTATGTATTTCTGGACAAGAGAACTAGATGTAGACTTTACTTTTGGCATTTCGAAAAAATGTACAAATGGTATCTAATCGAATACTGAACACGAAATAAGTGAAAAATGTCCATCAAGGACCTTTTTATAGACAATATCCATTTATGTATTCGCACTTTATATAATTTCAGCAATATTACCCCTCTAACTAGCTAACCCAAATATTAATGCAGCATAGTCCTTTACCTTTTGTATTTTGATTCTTTTATTGTTTTATTTCTCAGCCAAAATATTTTTCTAGCAAATTGAAATATTGTCCATAAAAATTCGTTTGCTAAGAAATATCTCAAGTTAGCCCAGTGCATTTAGTTTCATCGAATTAGAAAATTATCCCTTCAGTTTATTGTGCTATGCATCAATTTTTGCAGAGGCAACAAAGCAATAAAAGTGTTCATATTTGGATAATTTACGACCTTCTTTCTGAATAGCATAGTGTTCTGTTCTGGTTGGAATAGTTGTAAAATTTTTAGTTGAAAAATTTACTTGTGCACGTATTCTAAAAAAAAACATTTCGGCTTGTAAACCTCTGTTCATATAATTGAGTAATAAACAGTCCCATGTATGGATATATAAGTATCTATTTAACAATGCGTCTCCTTTCAAAAATCGGAAAAATTTACCTAATTCTAATGAAACTGTTGTATTCAATTCAATTCAATATTTTTTTTATCATTTGTTCGTACTTATGTACAAATTTTCTAAATATGGATGAAAATATGTAAAAAAAAAATGAAATATTTAAAAATATGTAATATCACTAGAATATTTACAAATATGTAAAAACAAATACATGCCATTTGCTTTCAAATGCTCTGAAACGAGAAGAAAACACCCCAGAAATTGCGATTATCAGTCTAAAGAAAAAATATGTAAAAACATAAAAATCCGAGCCCTAGTGATAAGTATGTGCTTGATTTGGTTTACGGTGTATTGTCTGGAGATTTGACTGCTTAAGAATGCGTCGATGCATCGTTTTCGCCCAGGTTTCTGCCGCAAAGTCGATATGTCGCTGACCGATGTAAAGGTTCTTCTTCGTAGAGACGACTCATGAGATGATCGCTTAGCGATTGAGTTACTCTGTTACTCTATTCTTTACCACTCTAACTCGCAATTACTGTCGGTAATCTCGCTATTGAGCCTTTTTGTTTTTTGGACTGCAACATGCTCAGTTTGTATTTTTTTGCCTGATCCAGGAAAGTCCTAAGGACACCTGGCTTAATCAGGCAGCGTACATTCCAGGATCCAAAAGAGTAGTTGGTTTTTCGTTTGCGGGGTCGTTTTCGTTCGTCCAATCCGAGGCTTCGTTTCAGGTTTCTTGACTTGATATTTTATAAGAATGATTTTGATAAGGTTAGCCGCAGAAGAAGGCCATCATGGGGATGCGTCGAAAAGCGGCTTCAGTTTTTGATTCTATAGGTTTCCCGTCACCATATTACATGAAGTAACCTAAGACGCTGAAGTTGCTAATACTAATTGTCGTACTGAAAATGATATGACCTATCCCTCTACAGTTACATATAGAAACACAATAAGAGAAGGCCTTTACCTCCTACTGATGAATCCATTGAAATTAGTAAAAATAGTCCCCACTTAAGTAATAAGGATTCCTTAAGGAATAAGGGTTTTTTCTATATAAGTGAGCCCTTAAGGGAGCTTCGTATTCATAGACATCACTTATTAGGGCGTTGCCACATTTGAAACACGATTTACTTATTGGGCGTATCTGTTGAAAGTATCAAAAGGGTTTGAATAAATAACAAATATAGCATTTCCAGGTCAAGTAAATAACTATCCGAGACAAATAGATAAATTTCCGAATCAACAAAATACATATCCGGATCAAAAAAATAAATTTCCGAATCAACAAAACACGATTCCAGATCAAACAAATAAATTTCCAGACGAAATAAATGAACTTCTAAATGAAAAAAAATAAATAACCAAAACAAAAAAATAAATTTCCAAATCAAAAAAATAAATGTCCAAATCAGGAAAATAAATTTACAAATCAAATAAATAAATTTCCAAATCGAATAAATATATTTACATGCCAAAAAAGTAAATCAAATAAATACATTTCCAAATCAAATAAATATTTTTTCAAAGGTTAATAATGTTCTTCTAATATGAAAAATTAAATTATATTAAATTTATGAGACCTTAGCGGGCGGTTGGAAGTGGAAGTCAATGAGATTTTAAAGTAAAAATTCGCTTGTGTAGGGCGCAAAAAAAACAGTATACCACAATTTTGCTTGTCCCAAGTAGGCGTAAGTTTTTTTTACGTACATTAAACAGCGGAGACTGTCGATTAAAGTTGAAATGTGTACGATAGTACGACATGCTAAAACTCTCTATTAGTAAAGGTACACGACATCAGCTGAACACTACAATTCGTATAATTCAACAAGATTCCTGTCTGAATCGGATCACCGTTACGAAAAGCTGTGTCAATGTGTCTGCTTAGGGTGCAGACTGCAGACTCTCCCGCATTTTCCCCTGATTATTTGCTCGGTTTTATTCCTCTGAAATACCCCCCTCCCTTGGTATTCTTCACCTATTGTGATAGAAATATTTTTTTTAGGAACGGAATTTAATTGATCATGACAATAAAAAGCTAAACGTTTTCTTGTAAAAAAAAATAAAAACACTTCTAATTTGGAGCTTTTATTCAAATTCAATCGAGACCTACCTAATAATTTTAACTTTTAAGTAGCGACACTGGGTCTTACAGACTCGAAGACACTGTCAATGTATAGATTCCGTTATGTTCCCGAACCTCCATCATCCTGAGGTCACCTCTATATTCGATTTTAATGTAAAATAAAAATTTTAGAAAGCTCAGCTGGTGTGACCTGAGTTATGAGGAAGTTATGGTAGTTTAGAGATGGCAAATAACGTCTAAGAAAACAATTTATATCGTCCTATTCCAAGTGTGTGTATTACAATTGACAATTATATACGTCATTTTGAATAAACAAAATCTCATTCAGATTGAAATAATTAATTAATTATTTTTTCAATGCTCAACGAAATTCATATAAAAGCACATTATTTACTATTTTAAAGTACTATCTTTTTAAATCGTTTCCTTCATACGAAGCATTGTTTATTTGATTTGTGAAATATGTTTTTTTATGGAAAAAATCATTTTTTTGATTTGTGAATTTATTTTTATGTTTTGGACAATTTTTCGTTTGAATTGTACATTAATTTTTCTGATTTGGACATTTATTTTTTTGATTTGGAAATTTATTTTTATGATTTGTTTATTAATTTTTTTCATTTAGGAATTCATTTTTTTGTTTCGGACATTTATCTATTTGATCTGCAAACGTGTTTTGTTGATTCGGAAATTTACCTATTTGTTTCGGACATTTATCTATTTGACTCGGAAAGTTATTTACTTGACCTGAAAATGCTATATATGAATTGTTATAAGGTTATGTACCTTAACGAATAAGTGCGGACTATGAGTTCCGCCCCTAGTGTTTTATTTTATTTTTAACCCATTTTGTACTGGTACCAGAAATATTTTTTTTATGGCGATATCCTTGATATATTTTGTCTATAAACACACTCTGATGACGATTCCGAAGAAAAAAAAATTTTTCGATTTGTTGTTTTTGTGTTATGGGGTGGTTCGAAAACGAACCGTTGGTAAGTAAGTGACATGGTATGTGTTGTATGCAATAAGGAACTGTGGCGTGGGTGTACATAATAAAATACAGTTTTTATTGAATTTTATATTTATTTCGGGGCTTAAGGGTTTTTTAGAACATTAAAAAAAAAACACTTATAAAATCGTTTTGTTTTCGTCCGTTTGTCCGTCTGTCCCTTTGTCCGTTTGTCCCTTTGTCCGTCTGTCCGTGCGTTCGACTCTTCACTAAATAACTCGCGAACCTCTCAATCGATCGATATGGAATTTGGTAGATATGTGTAGAATTGTCGCAGTCTTTGTTACGAATAACTTAAAACTTGGTAGGACGAAGATAACAGGGTGTCCCCGAAGGGATGAAAAAAGTATTCTTTTTTAGTTTTGATCGGAGATGGACATATGGGTACTCGAATCAAAGGACTCGACGAGTACATTTCATATCAGTTACTCTTTTTCAGTTTCGAGTAACAGTAACGGAGTTATTGGTCGTTAAAGTTGAGTAAGGTGACAACATTTAGATACACCATGTACCAGCGGTTCGTTTTCGAACCACCCAAATATAGAAGCTCATAAACTGAACACTTCTTGTTATTCTTTTCAAATTATAATTTCAATAGAAAAATACATGCTTTTACTTATTGAATGCAATCATTTCAATAAATTTCATGGATTTTATATATAATTTTTTTAATTTTGAAAAATGGTTCAAAAAATATGGTCATCCTACTTTTTAAAAATATAATATTATTAATAACATATATACCTGCAAATGACCCAAATCGATAGACGGCAGTCTAACAGTGCTGATAACATCAAAATTAAGTTAAAAATATAAATTGTTCAATATAAAAAAAATTATTGAAAATGGTGGTTCGAAAACGAACCACCAGTACAAAATGGGTTAATAATTTAAAAAACATCCTTGTTCATGAAATCATGAAAACATTATACAATGGTGTTATAACTTTAATATTCAAATATTTACATTACTAAATTACACATTACATTCAGAAGCACTGAATGCACTTTAGTACATATCTACTAGTACCAACCTAGTAATAAGTAAATACCAGTTTATATAGTTGTAAGTACTAGTTGATAAGAGACTCTTGAAATATACAGACTATCTTCCTAAATCTCTGCGTTTCGTATTTTACTTGGATTACCGCGTGTTCGAAGTACCTACTATAATAATTATTATTAGTGTTCAAAGTTCCCCTATAACAATTGGCGACGAGGATTTTGGAGTTTTCAACTACATATTGTGCAAAAATATCTTCAGTACGAAGCTGATCTACGTTACATTCCTGGATTTTTATTCGGATTCAGTGTACTGTGCTACTTTACTACTTTACTTTTGGTGAATTCCGTGGAAGGAGGAAAATGGCGGAACATTTGGTACAGACCAATTTCATTATCGAATATTATAATAAATCGAACATGCGATTTGATCGGTGGCTCCAGCGCTTGAACAGCGCATTTACGGTATTCAAAATTACGGATACAAATATGAAGCTGGCATACTTGCTTCACTACATCGGAGCTGAAATATACGATTTTCTTTGTGATAAACTTGCTCCCGATACACCAGAAAGTCAGTCATTGCAACAAATCGAAAGCTTGCTAAAGGGTCATTTCGATCCTGATCCGGTGGAAATAGTCGAAATTTGGCAGTTTCAAAATAGAAAACAGCAAGAGGGCGAGTCAGTGAAGGATTTTCTTCAATCTCTGCGGAAATTAGCGGTCCACTGTAACTTCGGAACATATTTGGAGAACGCATTGCGTAACCAGTTCGTTTGCGGATTACGCAAAGAAACTACACAGAGCCGAATTTTTGAAGAAAAGAAATTAAGTCTAGCAAAAGCGATCGAAATAGCAACGGCTATGGAAATTTCATCTTCGAATGCTGCGGCCCTTCACAAGAATTTACCAGCGATACATAAAGTCGAGCATAAAAAAATATACGATAAGTTAAAAAAATGTTTTCGATGTGGCGATGCAACGCACTTGGCCAACACTTGCAAGCACAAGACTTCTATTTGTTCACACTGCAAAAAGAAAGGACATTTGTCCAAGGTGTGTCTATCAAAAAAGAAACAAGTGAACCAAGTGGATTGCATAGACTACAAAGTAGATAATCTTTTTACAAATGATTTACTATGTCTATCAACTTGCGATGGAAACGCATATTCAAGGAAATTGTGGATTAATTTATTGGTTAATAACAGGAAAGTTAAATTTGAATTAGATACAGGATCTGCTGTTACCATTATTAATTCAACCGATTTCAAGAACTGGTTTCCACAAGTTTCATTAAAGAATAGTGACATTAAATTGCTAACATATTGTAATAAAGAAATTAACATTTTAGGATTTGCGCACGTTTTGGTAAAAATGGAGGAACAAACCAAAAATTTAAAAATTTACGTGGTGGAATCGAATAAGCACCCATTGCTCGGACGCGACTGGTTATTCTCGCTTAAACCAAATTGGGATAGACTGATACAAGGTAATTCCGAATTTTCGTTCCTGGTTCAACCTGTTACGAATGTTGAGGTTAGGGTTAAGTCCTTACTTAGCAAGTACGAGGTAGTATTACGTGAGGATTTAGGCGAAATTAAAGGCCTACCGGTTACAATTAAAATTAAAGAAGGGGTTCAGCCCGTATTCAGAAAAGCTAGATTAGTTCCTTTTTCGATTAGAGATGCAATCGGTAACGAATTAGATAGGCTTGAGCGCGATGGGAAAATTGTGAAAGTAGATTCTAGTGCTTGGGCGACACCTGTCGTTCCCGTGTTAAAATCCTCAGGGGAAGTAAGACTTTGCGGGGATTTCAAGGTAACAATAAACCCCTATATTGAAGTAGATGAGCATCATATACCTACAATTAACGAATTGTTTTCGTCATTGACTGGCGGTGATAAATTTTCTAAGATAGATCTTCGACAGGCATATTTACAATTACCGGTAAGAGAAGAGGATCAAGTCTATTTAACACTTAACACGCATAAAGGGTTATATAGACCACGCTGTGTTTGGTTCGGAATATCATCGGGGCCAGCGTTGTGGCAACGAAAAATTGAGAGTATCCTTCAGGGAATACCAGGGGTAGCAGTTTTTTTCGATGATGTGAGGATAACAGCACAAAATGATGAAGCTCATCTAGAGATATTAGAAAAAGTGTTATCTAGGTTCGCTGAATATAATGTCAGAATAAATGCGGACAAATGCGATTTTTTACGAGAAAAAATAGAGTACTGTGGGTACATTATTGACAGAAAGGGTATTCATAAGTCACAGAAAAAAGTAGATGCAATCGTAAATGCTCCTCGACCGCGCAATGTAACTGAATTAAAGTCGTTCATTGGAATGTGTACTTATTACGGTCGATTTTTGAAAAATTCTAGTTCAACAATGGAACCTTTGCACAAATTGCTTCGGAAGGATAGTGGATGGCGATGGTCTAAGAGCGCTGAGGAAGCATTTTGTGAAATTAAGAAACAAATGCAATCTCCAGAGTTTTTAGTGCATTTTTCTTCAGAACTTCCTCTATTGTTAGCGACCGATGCTTCACCATATGGTGTAGGAGCAGTGCTTTCACACGTGTTCCCGGACGGTACAGAGCGTCCAATACAAATGGCTTCGCAAACTCTAAATGAGAGTCAGAGGAAGTGGTCTCAGATAGACAAAGAGGCATATTCTATAATTTTTGGAATCAAAAAATTCCATCAGTTTCTCTTTGGCAGACACTTTACTATTTTAACCGATCACCGTCCACTAGCTCAAATCTTTGCTCCAAATAAGTCCCTTCCATTACTTTCAGCCGCCAGGATGAACCATTATGCCATATTTTTACAAGGTTTTCAATATGAAATTAAATATAAACGATCCGAAAATCATTCGAATGCTGATGGTCTTTCACGTCTTCCTACTCTAGACGAAAGTGAATACAAATTTGATGAAGCGGATATACTTGAAATTAACCAAATTTCAACACTACCTATCACATTTAAAGACTTAGCTTCTGCAACTTCTGAAGACCCGGTTCTTTCAAAGATCTACGATTCATTATTATGTGGGAAATCTTTATCTAATAAAGACAGGTTTGGCATTGATGAATCAGAACTTAGTTATCAGCAAGGTGTGTTGATGCGCGGCCAACGTGTAATAGTTCCTACAAGATATCGAAAGCAGGTACTTAACGACCTACATGAAGTTCATTTCGGGACAACCAGAATGAAATCTTTAGCACGTAGTTTTGTTTGGTGGCCTGGACTCGATATGGATATTGAGATGGCAGTTGCCAACTGTGTAAATTGTGCAAAATCTAGTAAAATGCCTAAAAAAGAAATAGGACATCATTGGTTGCCTCCTTCACGTCCATTTGAAAGGGTTCATATAGATTTCGCTGGACCATTTCTGGGAGTTTATTTTATTATTTTAATTGACGCATTTTCAAAATGGCCTGAAGTCCAGGTGGTTGGAAATATTACGTCCTTGAAAACAATTGAAGTATTGGATGGCATTTTTGCTCGTTTTGGGAATCCTCTGGTACTTGTTTCTGATAATGGGCCTCAGCTAACTTCACTGGAATTTAAAGAATTTATGAGAAGCAAGGGGGTAATTCACAAATATACAGCACCGTATCACCCAGCTTCTAATGGGCAAGTCGAGCGTTTTGTTCAAACTCTCAAAAATAAGTTATTATCGCTAAAAGTTTCTAAAAGTAATATAAAGCCTGCTGTTAATAAAATATTAGCTCAATATCGAATAACCCCACATCCGGCAACTAATTTACTTCCATCCCAAGCTATATTAAATTATAAACCATTCACTAAATTTGATTTACTTAGACCTGATAACTTGAAATCATATTTGAGTGAATCAACGAATCAGCCAAATAGAAATATGAAGGCGGGTACTCGAGTTAGAGTTAGGCACTATTTTTCTAAGGATAATAAATGGATTTTTGGAACTATCTTAAATAAGTTAGGGAACTTGCTATATAGTATTAAATTAGACACCGGGGAGGTTTGTAAAAGACATATAGATCAAATACAACAGATTGGCAGTAGTATTCCGTTACAAGTACCTTGTTATCCTTCTTATCCTAATACAACTAGTAGCTCTGATAATGAAACGAGAATACAACCAGAACAGCTAAGCAATGCGGATAATCCTACAACTAAGTCTGCTGAAAATCAAAGCCAGAATCCCGAAACTCCATCATTGCCAAGACGTTCGAAAAGAGATCGAAAACCAGTTCAGCGATTAATTGATGAAATTCATAAATATTAAACTTATATTAACAGTTGCTTGTTTTGATATCTTGGATTGAATTTACGGAAAACGAGACCGAGGCTAATTTCGGGCGCGGCCGAAATTTGAATACCCGTCACATTTGAATGAAACTGAAGGTCATTTTGTGTTAAAAATTTCTGCCGCAGCCCAATAACGTGTTCCGATTCCATCTGTTTCTGGATACGTTGGGGTTAATCCAGGAACACACTTGGATATATTTTGGTTAATATTCAAAAAGAAAAAAAAGTTGTTCTTACAAGAATCCAATATTTGGCGATTGGTTTGTATGACAGCCCTATGATGTAATGTTCCGATTTCATCCATTCTTAAATATCTTTTGAAGCTTTACTAGCCTAAGGTGACCTGATTCCCGAAGGCCCAATGCAGTACACATTCCGGAATTCGGTTTTCAGGCAAACCCTCAATCGTACTATTTTATTATTTGTTATCATTCGCTTAATGTTATCAAAACAGCAAGATCCCGATGTGATCGCATTAAGCGGTGTCGATTGTATGTCACGAGGCTACCACCATGACGGATGCCATAAAACGACCACATATTCTCCATCCTTTCACAAGTGATATCTTCCTAAACGGAATACAGCAAGAATAGTAGCCTTTATTCTGGGAAATGTGTGGTGAACCTTGGGAAAGCAAGGTTCCAGGGACATAGCCAGAGGAGGGGTCCAGGAGTCCCTAACTTCCTACAGTATTTCTAATTTATTCATTCCTAAAACTCTGCCGAAATTAAGCTTGCAGTCAGATAAATTGTGTCATCTGGACGAAAGTGTTGACTATATAATAAACAATTTGGAACACAAAAAAAAATCTGGTGACCCAAAATTGGGATCGTCTTTCATAATGGAAACTTGAACAAATTTCGTAAGAACTCATACAGGCTACACAATTTGAAATAAAATATTTCCCTGTAAGAATGAAGAATTTTTTTTTTAGCCGTGCGAAGGGAAGGCAAAAGCAGCATGGCGCGGGCACCGAATACGCGATCCTACTTTCCATAGTTCCATAGTTGCTGCTTCGTGCATATACCATGGCCCACGAGCCCTTCTATAATTGTACAGAAAAGAAGTCTTTGGCGTTGTGGACGTGGCACTCTCTGCTTCCGATGATAGCAGAGCAATTAAGTAATCTTGCGTGCACTCGTGCTCGCCCAGCCTCGTCAAGCGATAAAATTGGATTCGACACAGGAGCAGTGGGACAGGAGGCATATTATGCATTGGGGCAGCGTCGCAACTAGTGTCTACAATTAACAACAAGATTCTAATAATGTCATAATTTCTGAAATCCTGGCTACGTCCTTGCAAGGTTCTCTTGGTACTAAACAGGACCCAGAAAAGATCCCTCAACTTCTAAATATTCTCGTTGACAAAACATTATCAGCATGTGAAGTGCAAATGTATGTTTTAAGACGCAAAGTTATAACAGGCATGGGAGAAGTGTAGCCAGGATCTCGTTTAAAAGGGGCGAACCCAACATTTGTTTAACACAATGAACTCGATTTTTTTTTAGGGTTAGGAATAGGTATTTTTCAACTTTTGAATTTCAGTGTTCGAAACTGCAGTCTCAGCAGCATTGTTGGGATGATGATGGCCCTTTCCCTATCTCTGACTATCCGTGACCCTGAGACAAAAATCATTGAAGCTGTTTATTTGAAGTACGAAAATTACACCTCCTTGTACCTACCTATTTAAAAGTTTCGTTTTGTTTATTACAATAGATAAATTAACACCTCATTCCGTAGAGAATTCTTAAGCGGATGGCGACTCTCTGGGGATTTATCGCTACTTCATTGGATTTGGTCAAAATATAGGGGACATCCTTACAGAGTCAGTCAGTTCTTTTTCCTAAAGAGGTTGATAGGGGAATCGGAAGGAGTACAGTAATTTTTCCATCTTTTTGTGAAAAATTTAAATCGCATCTTTACATGGCTGTTACTTCTGAGTATTGGCAGCTATAGATGCGTGGGATTTTCACCTAATACGGGCACTGCGGTCCTCTATACATGGCTGTTAAATTTCAAAATTTTACGCTCCAAAATTTCCAAATTAGGGACAATTTTCGATTAAATCGATTGAACTCCAGAACGCAGATAAGTAGGACCTTGAAATTTGGAGACAATGTGAGCTAGAGCCTTGAAATGTTCACAAGTCTGCCAATTTTCAAATTTGTTGGACACATTTTATAGAGTTTTCGATTAGAAAAGTCAAAAAGCGATTTGGGCAGCTGTAACTGTCGAACGCAGATAGGCGACCCTAAAATATGGAGAAATGTAACTAAATGTAATCCCCAGGTTGTGGAGCTACCTGGCGCTTACATTTAGGTACATTAAATTTCAGAACGATTGACAAAAGAGTTTCGAAATTATCGAAAATGAATGTTTGCCACATGAAAGTGCGATTATCCAGACTGACTACAGGCCTCACCGAGGAGGTTTTTATGAAGTCATTTAGGCTTGTTTGGTGTGGCGTTGGGAATGCTGTACATTTACTAATGCTGTACGACAGGTCAAAATGCTTTAGGTATTGTAGAGCAAAATGGTGTACGTCTGGCCACACATTTGGGTGAAGTTTGGTTGATTGATTCACAAAGAAAAAAGTTGTTCATGCAACAACCTAATTTCCAGCGGTTGGTTTGTATGAGAGCCCTATGACGTAGTGTTCCGATTTCATCTGTTCCTAGATAGGTTTGGTGGCTTTACTAAAAACACATTTGCGCAAAGTTTGGTTAAGATTGGTTCATTAAGAAAAAAGTTTTTCTTAGAAGAATCTAATTTCCAGTGGTTGGTTTGTATGACAGCCCTATGATGTAGTGTTCCGATTTGATCTGCTCCTAGATATTTTTTGAGGCTTTACTAGGAACACATTTGGATGAAGTTTGGTTACGGTCGGATGAAAAAGGAAAAAGCTTTTCTTAGAAGAACTTAGTTTTGAATGGTTCGTTTGTATGGCAGCCCTATGACGTAATGTTCCAATTCCATCCGTTTCTAGATATGTTTTGAGGCTATACTAGTAACACACTTGGGTGAAATTTGGTTAAGATTGGTGCATAAAGAAAAAAGTTTTTCTAAGAAAAAACTAATTTTCAGGGGCAGCCCCATGACCCATGGTCCGATTCCATTCGTTCCGACATATATACAGCGTACACTAAAAAGAAACTTGCATACAAATTTTCAGCTCGATAGCTTCAAAACTGAGGGACTAGTTTGCGTTGCAACAGACGGACAGACAGACAGACAGACAGACAGACAGACAGACAGACAGACGGACATGGCTCAATCGATTTCTCTCGTCACGCTGATCAATAATATATATACTTTATATAGTCGGAGGTGCTTCCTTCTGTGCGTTGCAAACTTCATGACAAAGTTAATATACCCTTTCACATAGTGACGGGTATAATGAATATATTGCATTGAATTATTTTAGAGAGGAAGGAATTGTTATAACTTTAATATTCAAATATTTACATTACTAAATTACACATTACATTCAGAAGCACTGAATGCACTTTAGTACATATCTACTAGTACCAACCTAGTAATAAGTAAATACCAGTTTATATAGTTGTAAGTACCAGTTGATAAGAGACTCTTGAAATATACAGACTATCTTCCTAAATCTCTGCGTTTCGTATTTTACTTGGATTACCGCGTGTTCGAAGTACCTACTATAATAATTATTATTAGTGTTCAAAGTTCCCCTATAACAAATGGAATAATGACATATATCGAATTACGCTTTAAAATATTTTTTCCCTCAACAAGGAATAACAGCATATGCCGATTTTTTCACTAACTACAAAACTATTATAGTTATCTACAAAATTATTATCCTATAAAAATTTATATTTTTTTCACTCTATATATTGGTATAAAACACGTCTTAAAATATTTATAAACTTTTATCACAGAATTTTTCAAAACTTTAAAATGCTCTCATGAAAAATCAACAAATTGGACTTATACCTTTTCAGCACAGAATTGCGCCCGCCTTTTTTTGCTTAACCCTTTAACGACTATAGGCAAATATGTTTGCCCGGAGGTTTTTGACATTTAAAATTGTTCACTTTAAAAATATAAGAAAATACTCGGAAAGAAATTCATAAATGAGAGTTGGGGCAACAACATTATTATGGGTATAATTTCCTATCTGACCCGCTTTGCCCCCCAGTGGCCCCCAAAGTTAAGTAAAAAGTAGTCACAGTTCAAGGGGCTGTAATGTAACGGTAAAATCGAAAAAATGGATGAGCCTCAAATAGTGCATTTGGTCTATCCCTTCTCTTTGTAAAATTGCAACATTCCACTTTTTTCGAAGTTCAGTGAACTCGTACAGGCCTAAAATAAGTTGGGCAAATATATTTGGACAATTTCCGGCAGATAATGGAGCGAGGGTACATCGGTTTCTATGCAGTGGGGAGCATATCTGCATATGTGGGCATTCGGCGGCTCAGTGGAAGATAAGTCACTCTATCTCTTAGTTTCCGAAGCATGGGTTCGAGTCACACTGTGACCATGGATATTTGTGTTATCCTTTGCCCTAATTACCCTAATTTCCCGTCCACCAAGCCTATGCTTGAATTAAAGGGTCCCGTAAAGCCTTGACATCGACATAAAGAAAAATGCAAGGGACATAACATCTTCATCTGACCGACTCATACAATTCAACTTAAACGGGCGCGGTTTGTCGCTACATAATTTAGCAAAATATACGTAATGTGCCTGTTTGCTGTCAGCTATTACATACAAAAAGGCAAGTTTGCTCTTAGATATTTTTCGAATTACGTAAGCATATACAATACTCTACCCCAGACGTGTCAAACTTGCGGCCCGCGGGTCGCATGCGGCCCTCCTGGCAGTTCTGTGCGGCCCGCGGCCATGTCGAAGCAGCACAATCTGTATCAACACAAAAATGGGGAAATTGGTAAGGTGAAAAAATTTAGAAGTTAAACTCAGGTCTACAAAAATTACTAAAACTCGTCAGTGGCTTATGCATAATTATTTTAGGTTTTTTATCTCCAACTACTACCAACAATTTGAGGCTGGTTATTTGATTTTATAAGACAGCTCAGATTCAGCTTTTTTTTACAGGACAATACTAAGTTTCTTCATGAAACTGTTCTGCCCCAAAATGCAGTTAATAAAAAAAATGTTAGCATTACCAAACATGAATTGAGATTTATTTGGAAAGTTGACAAAGCTTTAAAAACTAAATTCCAACATAATAATTAGAGCCCAAGTGCTTGATTTTTAGATATATACTTATCAAGCCGTATTGGCGCATGAGTTTGTTTAAAACCATACCTTTTTTAGCGACATTTCTGCTGAAATTAATGTCTTCTGATTATTTTGCCTCCCAATGTTACTTTGGGCGACCTCGGATGACTGGTGCGAAACATTTTTTATCATCTGTCCAAAATTTGGCGCAAATCATGTAATAATTTTTGCACGTTTTTGCGTTTTGTATTAATTTTTTAATGTTCATGAAGTACATTTTCTCAGGGATAAGCCCGAAGCCGTATAGTGATCTAGACTCTCTGCTATATTTTAAAAGTAATATTCTGTAATCAACTTTCGTAATACGATACCATAAAGGTTTTTGAAATTTTCCTCCTGCGGCCCACCTAAATTTGAGGAGAGTCTTATTTGGCCCGCGCCAGGTTTTGAGTTTGTCACCCCTGCACCGTAACCTATAGCTATTCTACAGAAATCCGCACCGAATATCGAGCCGGTTTGCCGGCGAGTCCACCCTTTTCCAGAGATGATCAGGACTGGCCTTTTCAGGAAATAACTCTTCATAAAATGGGAAACCGAGAGATTTTGAAAGTTTGTCCTTGTGGTACTTTTATGGGTGAATATGACTGCACAGATGTATTTTGTGCCCAACGTAATGTGTCCTTTTGCTCCACAACATCTCGCGATTGATTCAATATTTACCACACCTAACATTAATTGTTTTCAATTAGGATCTTCACTTTTAAAATACATGAATTACACGTCACAATGCCGTTATTATGTCCAGTCGTTTTTAGGTGATAAATTCCCTTTCAACCCACAGGCAAATATATTTGCCAAGCGAAATGAGGGGTAAAATGGGGGGCTAGGGGCACAATTTTTGGTGACATAACTACTATTGACCTAGTGATCACGAAAATAAAACAAAAAACAAAATCGCTTCGGCCAAAAATGTATGGTCCTCAAAGGGTTAAACATGATATTAGGAGTGCCTACATCTAAGGTTTTACACATTTCAGTCATTAGCTGGAGTTATAGCAATTTCTATGAAAATTGTCTTTGGTTTAGTGAATCGTCTATCAGATATACCTGACGACATACGATTGCATATTCCTTTTTACGCCAGTTACAGTGAGGCAGTTCGACTGAGGAACGGTTTCCCGCATAGCAAACGCACTGCTTAATCTGGGTTTAGGATTCAGCAGGAACTCTGCTCTGACCACTATAAATAAATGCGTAAAGTATAGGCAGCAATGCAAGCAAATTAGTCAAAACTTTAATTCATAATAACGAATTGAACTTCAAAATTATATGAAGTGTAACAGGGGGAAATGCTATTAATAACTACATACTTTGATGTAAATATTATAAATCATCTATGTGAAAATATAAACTCATTAAGTAAAAAATTTTAACCTTCCTCAAAAATCACATGAATCATCCACTAATCATAAAGTTCCAGTGAAACGTTAATTCTTAAAAGTATATTATTATTTTGCTTCAGATTTGTCTAAACTCATAATATCATCGAATATAATAGCGCTTTGCTTGGTTGAGTAAGAGAAAATCTTAATCATCTTCTTAGCTGAAATTGTATAAATATGACAAAAATGTAAGGGAATAAAATTTTAAAATCTTAGTATACATCGACTTGTTGATACTAAATCAAGGATGAAAACTTTTATAATTTTTTTAACATTAGCAGTTGGTGCCGGCTTAGCTCAAACTTCATACGGAGGTAGTACGCAAGGCTACCCGAACTATGGAGGATATGGTGACACGGTAAATGGCGGATATGGATCTTCTTCAAGAAATAGAGGTGATTCAGGATACGGTTTTTCGTTTGATCCTGATGGCCAAGTACAACATATCAGTATTGGAAGAAATGGCCAACGAAATAGCTATGGATACAATGGACATGCTTATGGTGATGGACAGACTTTTGAAGGTGGATATAATAGCAGAGGCAGGAACACAGGATATGGTGAAGGATACGACAATGGTGGCCGAGTGACAAATGGACAGTTTGGAAATAGTGGATTGGGTAATGTGAATGGAAATTTGCCTAATACACACAATAGTGGTAGTAGCATTGGTGAAAACTTATGGGATGAAATTGATCAACTATTTAATGTTCATAATGGAAATGACAAAGGGATTGCCGGCAGTAATGGTGGAAATAATGCAGGACAAGGAGGTCTACAGTACGATACACAATATCCGTCGTCGAGTGATTCTAATTATAATCGTAATAATGGTGGATATAGCTCGACCGGTCGTAGAGGCGGGTATAGTGGATAATTAATATAATTTTAGATGTACAAATATATGATTGTGATTGTGACCATTAATTTGTAAAATATCTTAATCAATTTCTTTTACAAGCATTTTCTACAAATAAAAGAAATATAAGCCAAAATTGTATAAAATATTATTTGGATTTATTGTCCGTACGAAGTAGATTTGTGCGAAAAATGTTCACGAAAGAAGTCATATGCATACACAGCCACTCAGATTAAAAACCTAAGTACAGTTGACCTTAGCAAGAAAGCAAGGTCACACATATCTGAAATAAAAAAAAAATCTTTCCGTAACTAGCTAATTCAGCAATGGTACATCTTTGAGTGCTCTCTAACGCCCAATTGTTGTCCCGAATATGCATGCTGACAAGTAGATGATTTCTTGAGTATTTGACCATTAAAAATGCAAATCGGTAAATGAACTTTGCGAGATAAAAACAAAAAGATACTGCACTATTCATGCTAATTTATATTTCAGAGCTCTTCACCCACTTTTTGAATTGTAGCGTGAAAAAGTTTTGGAAAATCCAAAACTTAAAACTGTTGGAAATAATATAATTGACGGTTGATATTATTCCTTTTAACGGACAGTTAATTCTGAACGATAATTGCACGGGGGTGCAGGAGGAAATTCAAACTGTGCAGCTTGAGTTTTGCGTAGTATAAATATGCAACGGAGGCACAAAGTTTGTATCAGTTACGAAATTGCGGCAAAGAGTTACCTAAGACATGAAGATTTTCATTTGTATCCTGGCTACGGTTGCCGTTTGTTCGGCAGGAATTTTGAGCGGTGATCATGGCGGAGGATACGGTGGAGGCGGATTCGGCGGAGGACACGGTGGAGGATTTGGCGGAGGCGGCTTTGGCGGTGGTAAAGGAGGATTTGGCGGAGGATTCGGTGGAGGCGGTTTTGGTGGCGGCAAAGGAGGATTCGGTGGAGGATTTGGCGGAGGACATGGCGGAGGATTTGGTGGAGGCGGTTTTGGCGGTGGCAAAGGAGGATTCGGTGGTGGATTTGGCGGAGGATTTGGTGGCGGAAAAGGAGGATGGAGCGGTGGTGGATTTGGTGGAGGTTTCGGTGGTGGAAAGGGTGGCGGCTTAGGTGGTGACGGAAAAGGATTTGCTGGGCAATTGTTGGCAATTAATAGCGGTAATGCCAAGCATGGTGGTGGCGGATTTGGAGGTGGTGGATACGGTGGAGGTGGATATGGTGGAGGTGGCAAGGGATGGTAATCATAATGTTGAATGTAATCTTTGTTATCTTTTATGTATGCTCACTTTGAAACAAATCTAATTATGTACAATGTGAAATAAAATTTACTTGTTAAACTTTTCATAAGAAATATTGTTTTATTCAACACAATCTGCCACGAGCTTTGCAGCATCACATATGGAAATGTGATAGCAGGTAAATTTTTATGACGATTTTTTTTTAATCTCGAGAATTTATCCTGTTTTAATAGTAATTCAATAACAATTAACACCCGATCTCACGTTTAAAGTTTTTTTGGGATAGATTTGATTGCTAAATTATTGTGAAGATAATATCGATCAAGTTATTATTCTGAATCATTGACGATGGTCTTTTAAGCAGATTTAAAGTTGATATGGCAAGCTAGCAGTTACCGGGGCCATTTTCACATCAAATTTATTTTCAGTGGACTCTTTTGGACAAAATGTTCCTTTTTTTCGGCAAAGTTTCAAAATATTCAATTTTAGTTTATTTACAAGTCCCGCCACGACACTAAAGTATCCACTACACCAGGGACAGGCGACTGTTCGACAAAATAGTGACCAGTCCTTTAGGGTCGTAAAGTCTTTAGTGTCCTAGTAAGAATTGTGCCTCATATGTAAAAGTTTTGGATGCATTTGATAGGAAATGCACCAAGGCATATGCAGCGCTCGTCTGTTTTTGGGTAATCTACCCAAAATTTTCCATGAAGTATATTCTTCGACTTATTGAGACATGAGAAAAGCTCAGAATTCTACTCCTACAATTTTCTAATTGCACATTCGATCATTTGTGCCTTCAGACAATAATTTGCGCGAATTAAGTTAAAAACATAGCCAATACATGTCGGATATTAAAAGGCAAAAATGTGCCCACAGTACAGCTTAGCAACACGAAGGTCATACACACACATAAAGTAAAAAAAGTTTCTTTCTGAACCTAGCTAATTCGGCATGGTATATATCTCTTAGCGCACTGTAACACCCAAAGTGATTCGCAATATGCATATTCACATGTAGATGATTTTTCGAGTATTTTACCATTAAAAATGCAAATCGTCCGGTAAATGAACTTTCCGAGAGATGCAAACAAAAAAAATAGATACTCGAAAACACAATTGTTCACTGAACTAATGTAATGACGAAACATTTGCAATTTTCATGCTAATTTAGATTTCAGTGCACTTCACCCACATTTTGAATTGTAGCGTGAAATAGTATTTGAAAAATTCATAAAAATAAAAACTGTTGAAAATAACAGATGCTTGACTTTGCCAATATTATTCGAGTTCCCTTTTAACGGACGGTTTATTCTGAACAGCAATTATTATTAGTAGGAAGTTTAAAATGTGCAATTTGTATTTTTGCAGTATAAATATGTGACGGAAGTACGGATATGGTATCAGTGACGAGATTCCAGCAGAGCGTTACCTAAGTCATGAAGATTTTCGTTTGTC
This sequence comes from Microchrysa polita, assembly GCA_949715475.1. Lineage (NCBI taxonomy): Eukaryota > Metazoa > Arthropoda > Insecta > Diptera > Stratiomyidae > Microchrysa > Microchrysa polita. The sequence goes on along the minus strand of OX454417.1, from coordinate 93,214,019 downwards.
TCCTGGCTACCGTGGCCGTTTGTTCGGCAGGAATCTTGAGCGGTGATCATGGCGGAGGATACGGTGGTGGTGACTATGGTGGAGGATTCGGTGGAGGACATGGTGGAGGATTTGGAGGCGGCGGCTATGGCGGTGGAGGACATGGCGGAGGATTTGGTGGAAGCGGCTTTGGCGGCGGTAAAGGAGGATTCGGTGGTGGATTTGGCGGAGGACATGGTGGAGGAGGATTCGGTGGCGGCGGTTTTGGTGGCGGAAAAGGTGGATGGAGCGGCGGTGGTTTCGGAGGAGGCAAGGGTGGCGGATTTGGTGGCGGGGGCTTCGGTGGCGGAAAAGGTGGATGGAGCGGCGGTGGAGGTGTTGGCGGAGGAAAAGTAGGTGGATTTGGCGGTGGATTCGGAGGTGGACATGGTGGAGGATTTGGCGGTGGAGGATATGGTGGAGGAAGTGATGCAGGAATTGCTGGAAAATTTGGAGGAATAATTGGAGGAGGATACGCACTGAGTGGAGGATATGGTGGCGGTTATGGTGGTGGTCATGGTGGTGGCGGATACGGTGGTGGAGGATATGGTGGTGGATTCGGAGGCGGAAAAGGATGGTAAACATTAAGTACTTGAATGTATTATTTGTTATTTTTTTTATGTTTAATTTGACAGTATTGCTTATAAGTAGAATGTGAAATAAATTTGTTATTAAAGTTTATTCCAAGCAGTTTTGTTTAATTTATATGAGTTATATGAGAGTTGGTGAGTATTACTTCATACGAAAAAACTTTTTACTCAGAAGAACGTACTTTTCCGGATAGCGTTTCAAAGGCAGTCTCATGATTTAAAGCACACATTCTCCCTTATTGGAGTCTAAAACCACAGCGCAATATATAAGGAATATTGCGGATACGGAATTTTAGTAGATAAAAATATTGATAGGACTTTAGGGCAGCATCAAAGAATTTCTCGGATAAAAAAAAGCCCTTTTGCTCCCAATGATGTCATATGGCATCATGTAATTTGATGATTTTACATTGAAAATGCAACCAATCAATTTTAAGTTTTCGTATGATGTTAGACTCTCTAACGGAACACTTAGATATATTTAACGGAAGATCATTTGGAACAGCACAACGAATACAATATATTCACATCCGGATATAGAAGATATAAGTTTACAGTCATCTGCTTATAAAAGGCAACGGCAATTGAGTAAAGTGGGTAGATCATTTATGTAGAAACAGAATAGTAAGGGTCCGAAAATAGATCCTTGTGGTACGCCTGAGCAGGGATGATAAACAGACGAAACACAGTTTTGGAATACAACATTGGATGAGCGATGGAGAATATAAGACGAGAGCCACGAGATCAGATGCCGAGGAAAGTTGAGAGCGATTAGCTTTTCGAGCAAAATTTTCTGGTTAACGGAATCAAAGGCTTTCGAAAAATCAGTGTAAATGACATGGACATCAAGGTGAGTTTCAAAGGATCTGGCGATGAAATTGACTAATTCAATTAGGTTGGTGACAGTGAATTTTTTTTTGCAAAAGCCGTGTTGATTGGAGCAGATGATATGTCCAAAATGATCATACACATACATAGTTGTATACAAAACGTTCTAAGAGTTTTGAGAAAGTGGAAAGAAGGGATATAGGTCTGTAGTTGGAGACGAGTTTTAGATCATCGGTCTTAGGAATGGGAACAGTAAAGGATATTTTCCATTGAAAAGGAAAGATTCCTTCTTGTATACTTTTGTTAAAAATTATAGCAAGAGGAAAAGATATGAAGTTGTTTGTGTTTTTCAAAAAGGAGTTGGGAATACCATCAGGTCCGGGAGAAGAGCTAACATTGAGGCCAGAGATCAAATGATAAACATTCGATGGAGATATCATAGAAAGGGGAGAATCATCTAGTTGTGGGTGATCAAGAGAAGTTATATGTGTAGATGGTTATCTAAAGGATTTAGAAAAGAATAGCGCAAAGAGCTCAAATTTTGCTGATGGCGTATTTGCAGTGCTTCCTTCATAAACAATCGATGATGGCCGGTGAACGATAAAACGTTAGACGCAACACTTTACTTTGCAAGAATTGAAAAAAAGGCAATTTCAATCAATAGACAAAAATAATTTAATTGTTGGATGGCCTCTGTTCGGCTTGGGATTTGGTAAAAGACTAAACTAGTTACAACCGTAAGACATCATAGAAAATACATAGAACTGTACATAATAGATAATATCCAGTTTACAATTGATTTGTTGCTCAGCTCACATTATACATACATATTCAATTTAAATTAGATCGAAAAGTAATAATTTATTGAGAGAAAAAAATATTGGCGTTGTTGGGATTCGAACTCTCGACCTATCGGGTGCTAGCGTTCACTCCTCCGTCTCGACTACACTGGCTGTTGGCTTAGCCGATGCATTTTACAATCATCAATATTCGATTGTTCGAACAGCCGGGACGAAGAAGAACGCAGGTTATTAACATATGACCAGAATTGCTTGGATTCGTTTTGATTTATACTATTCTCAATACTTAAGAGGTATGTAGAACGTGCAGATTTGATCAAGCGCTTAGTCTGCTTTCTAAGTTTCTGGAACGATGCGAGATCATATAGCCGCCGAAGGCCGAAAGCGCTTATATCGAGATCGTGCTCGATTCTTTCGGCGAACTAATTTGTAGATTAATGGGGTAAACCATATAGGACCTTTTCGTTGTTTTGCAGTAGAAAAAGGCACAAATTCGTAAATAATTTTGTATAGAATAGTATAAAACCTATCCACAGAAGATTCACAACTAAGGCCATCAAAAGTTAGACTCCAGTCAATCATTGATAATTGCTGATTTATGCCTTCGTAATTCGCTTTATGAAAATTCAACCGACTGCGTTTTGAAATTTTCTGAGACTGCCGTGTGCTGATGTTAATATCATGTAGTAACGCCGGGTGATATGCATCACACGGAACATACCCCGAAGTAGCATATGAGGATGAAAGGGAAAATATGGGAAGGTTACTAAAGACCAGATCGAGAACTCTGCCCATAAAATTATGAACCACGTTGAATTGCAATAAATTACAGAAGTTCATAAATGAGGTCAATGGCAAGCAAATTCACGGCATTCACAGCAAAGCCGGGGGTGTTTGGCCAGATTAACCCAGGAATATTAAAATCACCACAAATAATTATAGGAGAATTCGGACTCATGATATTACATATGTCGGATAAATGACCAAATAGAGATTCATAAATAGACAAAGCAGAACCACATGGAAAAACAAGTAAGTAACAAGGAGCAGGTAGAGGAAAATGCAATTTTTACCGTTACACAATCATAAGTCTGGTTAACAGTTGAGGATACCAGTGAGCATTCCATGTGATTCCTTACTGCTATACGGACACCACCACCTGTAGATTTCCTAACAAGGTCTAAATTTCTATCGCAACGATATACGTTATAGCTCTCCAAGATCTCTACACTGTGAAAAGAAGAGTTCAACTTCAACCATGTCTCTGAAAGGCAAACAATGTCGTGGAAACATGCTAAAGCATTAAGTTTTAAGACTGAGAGCTTGGTCCTTAAACCATACGTACATTCTGATAGTATAAAGTTACGTTGTATTTTAGGTCACCCGGTTGTTGCGACGTTGTCAAGGAAAATCCTTTTTCCGCGAAAATTCTTTCAGAAGGATTCCATGCGGCCAAAAAGATTCTTCGAACGGTAACAACAGGTCGTGAGGAAATGTAACCTTGAAAGACGCGACAACTCTATTCGGGATATTATCCTTGGTCAGTTTTTTACACGTAATTTATTTATTATGTAGTGCTTGATTTCACTCTCTGTGGTGTTGTACGCCAGCCTTGATAGAAACAAAACCTTCGATGGAATACATATTCGCAATTTTTCTAGTTGCTGAAACGAATTTTGTGGCTGAGATTGACATACCATCAGTGTTTGTTGTTGCTGACTCATAACAGATGAATGTTTTTGTAGCGAACCAGGTTGTTGTTGTTGCTGCAGCGACGGAGGTGGTCCAGAAGATACCAAATGCTGCCATTGGTGTTATGAGCCAGGCTGCTCTACATTAAGTTGTTGTTGAGGTACGGATAGATGTTGATACAATGGAGAAGACCGGGCAGGTTGAGATCTCGATAGCTGTTGCTGGCAGGCAGATAGCAAAATTTATCGTGGTTGCGTGTTAGTTTCATGATGTTGAGTTGAGCAACGTTGCTGATGCGACGGAGACGGCTGAGAAGGTCCAGAAGATTGCGATAAATGTTGGGGCTGATGTTGATGACGCGAAGACACAGAGGACAAGAGAGGTACAGAAAGTCTGGGGGATGCCACTTGTTGTTGAAGCGGACTGCGAGATGTGTTTTCGACACTGTTTTCTGCACCATTGTCAACTATACAGGCCTGTAGAGAGGGGGGGGGAGGAACGGGACGATTCCCCCCGGGCCCGGGATTTCATAGGGGGCCCGGATTTTGAAACAAAAGTTGTGCTTTAGTGTTGTTTTTTTTTACATACAAATTGCTATTTTGAGGTCTGTAACTAAGAACCCTTATACATATGTACTGCTTTTAGCGTTTTAACAACAATTCATAACATACTGTGCACTAGGCTTGGGGCCCCTAATCTATTTTTGAATTTTGAGAACTAGGGCCCGAATCAGCATATTGAATCAACATGATAGTTTCGTTACTAAATTTCAATTAAGAAATTTCGACTTTTTCATCCAGTAGCGTACAGTTTTTCGAAATATTTGTGTTTAAAGTAAAAATAGGAGTATAGCGTCATTTTTTTCAAGGAGGACTTTTCCGAGCGATTTTTATTTTGTGTACATACTGCTGCTGCTTACGAAATTGTTTTCAAGCACACAGATGTTGATCACTTAAATCGTCGAATCTTAATTTAAATCTATCTATCTACCAGTACTCGCCAACTCGGTAACAAAAAATTTAAGGTTTTTTGAAATAGGTAAAATAGGAAGAAATAAAAATCCTTTATAAATTCGTAGCGGTGCGCGTTTCGAAAGTCAATTTTATAGAGTGAAGACCAACATCCTGGGCCACTGCGTGTGTGCTAATAAATTACAGATTTGAGCTCCCCAAGCATTTGTTAGAACTGTATCCGCCTTGTTTTGCTAAAAGCTTTGTAACGGTTGAGGTACAGAATATATCACAGCTGTTTCCTTCGAAAAAACTTCAACCAGAAAAAAAAAATTAGTAAATTTGCCCAGTTTATTGCATTATACACTTTCTATTTTGCATGTAGTACAGCCTTTATTATTCATCTGTAAAATGAACACTTGAGCCAATTTCACCCGTATAGTCTTCAAATCGAATTAAAAAATATGAATGATCCTATCTTATCGAGAATGACTGTCGAAAATTTCAAGGCTTTCTTCATATCAAAGTTCGAATATAGGTTGGAATCTTACTTCACCAATAGAATAGAAATTTTCTAAATAATTTTGTTGGGACAAGGGAATCAATAATTTTTCAATATTTTTTCTTGGAAGAATTAAATGCTAGAAGATTACCAGTCTACCAGTTTACCAGTTTCGCTTTATGCGTATCTTGTGTAAGGGGCACGACCATTAAACAATAAACTTATTTTCATCACGGGCAGATTTTAGTAAAGAAACTTCATACTAGAAAGTTAACCCTTTAAGCAGTAGCTTTTTATAAAGATTCGTTACCCAAAAATGCACGTAAAACGAAGAAACCATATTCTAGAATGATTTTGGCTATATAGTAGGAAGTGCCTCCTTCTGTGCGTTGCAAACTTCATGACAAAGTTAATATACCCTTTCATATAGTGACGGATATGAAAAAAATACCGGCGTACAGAGGGCTGCGCCCGCAATACGAGGGTTTTTTAGAATTTTGATGCATAGTGAATATTTTTTGTACATATATTTTATAAGCAATAGATAAGAATTGTGCACAACATTAACGAAATGCTTCCTGTAAATCTATTTTTATCTAATAGCAAAAGTCAACAGTCTTAATATTTAACGTATATAAGGCCATACTGGCCAATCTCTGTTCAAAGTTTCATATCTATCCCTATAACGGTTTAGAAAAACGGAGCTCGAAAAGGAATTTTAACTTTAAACGCCAATAACTTTTTTACCGTTACTCGAAACTGGAAAATTTTAACTGATATGAGATGTACTCGTCTAGATCTTTGATTTAAATACCCATACGTTAATCTCCGATAAAAACTAAAAAAGTCGACTTTTTTCAAACGTTCGGGACACCCTGTTATCTTCTTCCTACCAACTTCTAAGGTATTTGTGCCAAAGACTGTAACCATTCTACACATTCATACCGAATTTTATGACAATCGGTTGAGCCGTTCGCGAGTAATTTAGTGAACAGACGGACGGACGGACAAAATCGATTTCATAAGGGTTTTTTGAAAAAATTCTAAAAAAAACCCTAAAAACACACACACACAAACTGTTAAACTATCCAGTCAACCCCGTTTTTTTGTGAGTTTAGTATGTAAAAATGCATCACGAATGAATTCAGTTGCTGTCAGTTTTTTTGGAAAGTGGTTTATCCTGTATCGTTATTTTTTATTATTTCTATTTTTCTATAATTCATATTTTTCTGAAAACCCATAATTTTACCTCAGAACTCAAATATCAAAATGCACCTGAATGCGCAGAAGGCCGCTTTAAAACATTCTTCAAATATCTATCGTACTGATGCCGGATGCCGGACTATATTAGATTAGAAAACATCCGGATTACTGAGACTGAGCCGATTCAGTGTGGACGCTGGATTATGAGGTGTTCCGGATTAAATAGAGGCTGCATTATAGAGATAATTGTACAATTTGTTTGAGGACCAATATGTCAAAAAAAAAATTTCTTCGATTCATAATTTTTTATCGTATGGAAGAGGTGGGCCCGGAATCATTGTCCTCCCGGGCCCGGATTTTCTCTCCACGACCCTGCAACTATAACTGCTACTGATTTCGGGGAAAGACAAATAGCTATCGATTCCGTTGAAACAGCTCGATCTTCCAGCGTATTGGACTGAGATTCTGCTCGTGACGGGGAGCGAGTTACGATTCAAATCGAATCCGCTTCAATAGAAACATCGACGTTGTCGTTAACGGCGAAGCCCGAGGATTTGGCTTGAAGTGCATTAAGTTCCTGGTGATAGTCAGTCAAAGTTGATGACGTATTAGTAACTCACATATGCTGCACAACATTTAATGAGCTCTGGGGCAGCTTGTTCAGGGTGGAAACATCAATAAAAGAGTTAACGTCCTCCAGAGTCGAAAGCACTTTGGTGTTAACGACCTAATGGATCAAAAATAAACTCTTTTATAAACCCTATACCTAAATCGACTTTCCTCAATGCGTATACCTATCTGGAAAGTAATGTAAACATATCTCCCATGTGTCAAGTTTATTCGAACCAAATTTCAGAAAAAAATATTAAAAAATAAAAAATGTATGCATGGTTTACACTAGTTCACTTTTATTGGGCCACCCTGTATATATTCGAAACTATTTCAAATTACATATCTCAAAAAAATAATTCAGGGTTATTAGGGTTAAGTTGACTTTTATCACTTTTTTATTAAATTACATGGGTAGCTCCTTCGGCAAATGGGCTCCACAATTTTGCTCTGCATACTGATTTTATAACTGGAGGGTGTTACATTCCGTATCAGTTAATTCAATTTTCGGAGAAATAACTTGATATACATTATAGATTTATGTGATGTCGATATCCCTTTACGCAGCATACGCGTTTTAATAACTGATGGTGAGTTGACCCGAAATGTATATTATAATTAATTTTTAATTTATGAAATATATGTTTTGTTTATAATAAAACTGTGTTTAATTAATTAAAAAATTGTGATTTTCTGCCACCCATAAAGGAATCTAACGCATCAGACTGAAATCAATTAACATGATCGCAGACGTGGTTAATAAGTGTGAGATAAACACACATAGTTCTCAGGAGATTCTAAGAAATTTAACGATATTTATGCAAATAATAAATAAAAGGAAAAAATTATGTTAATATTAATAATAAATAAAATAAACATGCACCAAAGTGATGCAGGCTATTGTCCTAAAAGTTATTTAATTCGAATTCCTATTCTTTCTGTTTTCGTAGCATGTTAATTTGTCGTGCTCCGTGGCCGTGATCGTTCGGTCGCCACTCTGTGAAATAGACACTCATAGAGAAACGAGTTTCCAGACTCGGCACGACTCGTCGCAAGTTTATTATTCAGAAGAAGATGATAAGAAATATTCTTATCGTAGAATAATAAACTAACAATGCGACTAGGAAGTGGTATGGCTGACAACCACATCACACTCCGAATTCAGTTGTCTTTGTAACGTTGATGACTACACACGGTAGTCATCAACGCACCATGCTCCACTAGGAGTTACGGTAATCAAGAGAGAGCATGTTAATTTGACTCTTTCACAAAACAAACTAAATGTTTTGTTCTTTCTAAATAACAACCTTCACGGTATCCAGCTGGTATGCAATTATGTATGTACCCATCCAACCTCCAAGTAATACAATGAAAAGAAATTGAAACTCTAGTAAAAAAAATAACAAAATGTATTGCTTACAATTACTTTACCCCAAATGCATAATCCGGTGCATTACACTTTTTAGATATTGAGTAATCTGCACATTTACCGTGTAATTTATGACCGGTAATTTGGCAAACGTATGTTTGTCTATTAGGTAATTGTTTACGAAGAAAACGAGCTAAACTATAAAAACTATGGCAATGAAAGTTAAGAATATGTTTGTAATTTGCTTGTTTTTTTTATTTCTTAGCGAATAATAAATGATTGTAAATACGTCGATGTAAAGTATTTTTATCTCAATGCAATTCATGTCTGTGAATTAATTTAGTCTAGAGTCTGTAAATGTTGCATTGTGAAAGGCCCTTAGTAAATACTTACTCAGCTATATTTCCGGTTTGGATACAATGAAGAATGAAAATTCTTAGACATATTCCCTATTTAATTTTCTAAAAACCCTTAGCAGAACTTTCGTACATATTTGGAAACCTAAGAGGGACTACACACGAACAAATTGAAATTTTACAGATTTACTGTTATTTACATTTCCTTAGCAAAAGTCAACAGTTTTAATATTTAACGTATATAAGGTCATACTGACAAATCTTTGTGCAAAGTTTCATATCGATCCCTATAACGGTTTTTCGTAATTCCTTTGCAAGTCAGGATTAATTATTGGATTAGTTCCTCGATAGACATAAAATGACAATAAATAACCCGCAGGTATATTTAAACACTGACAGACACGCAGACCCAATTTCCACATTTTATCGTGAGGATTTAGAGCTGTCTTTTTTACTCGATCAGAAGGAATAATATGCAAATCATTATCTCGTGATAAATGTTCCAAAAATTGATACCCATAAACCCTTTAAGTTCTCCAATAGTTTCGATTTTTTCCGATAATAGATAGGCCATAGTTATTGCTTTCCTACTAAATCAAATTATATGTTTTCTCGTCGAAAACCAGCTCAAACATCTTATGGGGGTTTTTCAGAAGCGTCTAAATAACTGGGAATGGGAAATATGGATTGTTTACTGCGAAACTTGCTAGAAGTCCATTTGTAATTTTGTATCAATGGTGGCACTTCGGAACAGAAGAAGACAAAGTTTGGAATCTCCTCTGCTTCCATCACCATTTCCATTGGTGTATCAGCGCCTTGCTATCATCTTCGGCTAAGTCAAACTCAGCGTCTGTGGGTTGTAGGAAAATTGCAGCAGGCTGTTCGTCTTCAACGCCTTCATCGGCAATCAGACTGCCCAAATAGTTTAATGTTTAATGCAATTTCACCCTAAAAATACGAAAAAATAACTAATAAAATTCAATTGCCATTAAACAATTTTTTGTAGTCTGTACCAACGATTATGCCATATGGCATCAACCAATTTCGAATCAAAATTTCAGATACTAAACTTAATTTCTTTTTTCTAATTTAACATGAATGGAGTCACTTTTCAATACACTTTTCGTATTAGAAATAGTTCTAGAAAAAAAACTAGCTTGAAGACTTAAAAACTCAACTTAAATTTTGCAGTACGACATTTCTTCACTTTTTTCACATTCCAAAAACTTGTTCACTTTTACGATCTGATATCTCTGACTCCTATAGGAATACTGGCACAATTTACGTTAGACATGAAAGCTAAACTTGTCTACTACAGATATCAGTGGAATTTGCACAAGAATGCATTCGTATTCAATATTTAGAGGCCATTTAACAGGATACTTGAAAACGATGCCATATGGCACACTAGCAGTGAATGGGTTAAGAAGAACTTTTTTATTTGTGCACCAATTTCAACCAAATTTCACACAGATGTGTTTCTATTGATGACACGTATACTACGTATATATATAAACATATCTAAGATTGGATCAAATCGGACCATGGGGTCATGGGGCTGCCATAGAATCCCAACCCTACATTTTGGTTCTTCTAAGAAACATTTTTTACACCGATTTCACAAAACCTTGAATTAATGTGTCTTTATCAAAGCAACTAAACTGGTTAAAACAAATGGAATCGTACTATCGGGCCATGCTCCCGCATTCCCCAATAAAATTTTGAGAGTAAATATTTTTATTTATGCCTACTTATTCCAACCAAACCCCACACCCACACAAATATTGTTTTGTCGACGCAACGGAACTTTTGTGAAGACAGAAGGAAATGGGAGGGGTGGGGTATTAAATACAAGTCGTAGGTATGCCCAAAAAAACTTTTAGCCCGAGGGGAGTGAAGGGTATCCAAATTTCGGCTGCGTCCGAAATTAGCCTCAGTCTCGTTTTTTTTTACTTTCGCCTCAAATAAACAATTCCTCAGCTTTGCTATTGCTCCTTTACTGACCCATCAATTGTGCATTAAACTTACAACTGGGCAGGGTTGCCGTTTTCAAATTTCTAATTAAACTAAGCAAAATATGTGAGACTGTCCGAAACAAAGAGAAGCGGTGCCGAACATGTTAATTTTTGCCATTAGGAAATTTGCAAAAGATGCGCCCTTAATGATTTTTCTTAATAAATGATAAGATTTAGTTTTGGAAGGGAATACTTACAATGGTTCCTCCCGAGAACAGTGGGGAATTATGGACATAATAAAAACAAAATTCTGAAAATGGTGAATTTTTTAGAACTGTTATCTATTTTGTTGCATAGATTCCTAGTCGAAAAATTCTCGTGAAAGTGAAACTCAGTATTTAGATAATTACCTTTCAAGGGTAATGTGCATACCTACACCCTTATGCGATAATTGCCATCATATCGCATACTAGGCCTACTTTTCATGGTGAAAATTTTGAAATTTTAGATACAGTAAGATCATTAGAGATCCCAAAAAAAGTAAAAAAATATTTATTGGATAATTTAGGCGTTGGAGTACAAAGGCGTTTTCAACGGGATAACTATCAACTTGTCTGCCCTATTTTGATTTTCTCTAAAAAGTTTCGGCAGTGGTATTGCTAAGATAGTGAAAATAACCCAATAGGAACTTAACAATTAAAATGAAGAATAGGTGAAGGCGTATACCACTTTAGCTTGTCGCGACCGAGCTCCCTGCAATAACTTAGACAGAGTTTGAGGTCTCAAGGTTTATTCACAAAAAAATGCTATTTGGCAAGCTTATCTGCTATTTCGTCCTTCCGAATATTTATCAAACAACACGCACACCCATTGATTTTGCTATGGCGATCATGATCCCTTTGAAATGCTTTCTTCCCTTTTAGAATGAAATTTGTAACTCCATGAAGCTTTCATTTCAAACGCCGAAAATTGACTCGAGTGTAACATTGTAACAAGAAAACAGAAATTCTAACAAAATTGCAACACGAGTAGTAACGCTGCTTTGGGACCTTTGGAGATATTGCCTCATCTGCTTTTTTCTATAGAGCCATGATGACTCAACGAACCGAAAACCGATAAAAATGTATATTTACTGATCTTTTATTAATTTGCCTGTTCACTCACTAAAATGCAGAGAAGAAAGAAAAATCCTTATTTACGATTTGTCTGCTATAGCTCTTGATAGAAAAACTTTTTTTTAGGTCGTTCCACTAGAAACCATCCAAGTTATGTGTAAAATACAGTGGAATTACAAGGGTACCATGCTATCCTGTCTATCCATGATTAATTCTTTCTAAGTACATTCCCGATCATGTACGGATACAATGACCTATTTTAAAAATATGTATGCAAACTTGGTACCGACGAAAAGAAACCACCAACTAAATTAGCCCATATAGCAGTAATACCACTTGAATGAAGTGCTATTACTCAAAAACAAAAGCAAAATTTTGCGAACTACCGAAACACATCTAAAACATCAAACGTCGTACAATAATTAATAACAAAAAGGTCGTGTCTAGTATCTTATGCAACCGCGAAAATCTTATTTAGGGTTATGTATACCGAGCAGTGTGATTGCGATTGCATAAGAAGAAAAAATACGTTCGCAAAAGGTTACAAATTTCTCCGAGTTTCCGTCAGAATAGGACAGAAAAAATTGAAACCAATCGAAGTTGGGCTTTTATGATCTCGAGTGTGCTTTCGAGTGTTACGCATTAGTTAACGCTTTAACAAGATGCCATGAGCATGAATTCAATAGACAAATTGCCAATCAATCCATATAACGTCAACTCCCTTTTCATCACAATCTTTCGCTCATTATGTTATGTTTTTCCTTTTTCAGTAAGATACAAGTATGTATACGTATTGCAATTTCTTACGTAGTCAGTGTGTCAAGATGTAATGTCGGGGGAGACCATAAGTCAGAAGAGATGATGGGTGGCGCTATTCATGCATGCTGGGCAATAGATTGGGTGTCTTAATTGTTACATTAAGTCGCTTGTCATTTGGCTGTTTTTTTTTTGGGTCATACTTATGTCTTTTTGGTTGGTCGCTACATTTCCGGCAAACTGTATAAACATCGTGTATGTGAATGTTGTATGGATTTAGCATCCATAACGAATTGATTAAGTGGCCTGCAACACTCAGCTGGTGAGGATGAGGTTGAACAAAAAAAAATATGAGCGCGGTTGGCACACATATACATATTCAAAGAAAGTGCAATCTATGGTGGTAGACGATGCGATGTCTTAATTGTTACGTTTAAGCTGACGCGAACGTTGTTAATTTAGAAGCTTGTATAAAAGGCATAGAAATGTGCGAGAAAGTATCAGTTATCAAATCGTAGTCAACACATCAAGATGAAAGTATTCGTTTGTATTCTTGCCCTGGCCGCATCCGTGCATGCTGGATATTTAGGTGGCGGTGATGGTGGATATGGCGGTGGCGGTGCTCACGGTGGTGCCGGAATCGGTGGTGGATTTGATGGTGGACACGGTGGTGGATACAGTGGTGGACACGGTGCCGGTGCTAGTGTTGGCGCCGCTTTAGGCGGTAGCCATAGTGCCGGTATTGTTGGAAATTATGCCGGCGGTTTGTCGGGCGGACAATCAGCTGCTTCACTAGGACACGCTAGTTACGATCAATCCGATTTGGGTGGTGGACATGGTGGATTCGATGGTGGATACGGTGGTGGTTACGATGGTGGACACGGATCATCGTCATCGTCCTCATTCGGAGGATATGAGAGCAGCCACGGTGGATACAGCGGCGGTGGTGGTAGCTCGTTCGGAGGATACGAAGGCGGACATGGTGGTCTCGGTGGTGGCGATAGTGGACATGGTGGTTCTTTCGGTGGATATGACAGTGGTTCTCTTTCGGGAGGATATGGTGGTCACTCATCGGGTGGAAAATATTAAAACGTCCTTGTTTGTTAATTGAGTCGAAGCAATGCGCTCATACGTTATACCAAATTGTGATATACACTCATAAACTGTTATTTGTTTTCGCAAAATGCATTTTATTGTTATATAAATATATATTTTTTCATAAAATCATTCTTGTTGTTTTCATGAAGTAATCTTGTGGCATATTAGCTCGAAATGTTTTTTCTTGAAGTGTTCAAATGATTCAAACAAAAGTTATTACGAACTATTGCTGGCATAACAGAAGATGTAACCACTTTGGAGTGTGTTGTTAACTCGCTACGAGTACACTTATTGCCATTTATTATTGCGCATGGAGTCTGGCCTCCTTGGCTGCAGTTACAGTCGTAATTTGCTATGTGCATCAAATACCATGAAAACATGGACAAAAAGTAGTACAAAAGAAGTAGTAGATATACCTTCTGCAAAAATTTAATTTAAAATTTATTGTGTCATTGCCAATTATAAGGTTTTTGTTTTGATTACCTACCCATTAACGACGAGACCCTAAAATCTTACCGATTGAGCTGAAATTTTTCACGTCGGCTTAAAATGGCTAAAAACACATTTTGTAGAAAAAAATTTTTTCCCCGGATGCCGGGTTCAGGCTCCCGGCACTGTTACATATATGTAACATCAGGCTCTCGAAGTACTCGAGGGTGTTACATATATGTAACATGAGGCATGATACGGGGAAAGTGTATTCAAAATATATTTTTGATTTTTTTTTTTCAAAAAGAAAACATTTTAATTAATCTTTTTTTAATAAAGCGAAAAATATATGAAAGCCGATATTTTACATGAAGTTTGAAATGTAGATAATGCAACAATAACGTAGAAATAACACGAAATGTGTGCGAAAATTGAGCAGCCTTACAAAAATATTATGTCAAATATTGTATTATTATTGTATTATGTGGAGTTGTTGTTGTTTTATTGAGAAGTTTAGTTTAGTTCCACAGAACTAATAGATTTGACAGTTTGTGGATAGGAAAAAAGTTTATAGAGCTACAGTAGTTAACAATACAGATTTTGAGGATTATTGAAGATTTTCCAGTAAATTATAAAATTATTGTTTCAATTTTTTCGTCAATTTGTCCATTCGCCCAATTTGTCTAAAAAGGACTAAATAAAGAGCCTATAATTCCTCCTTGTATATAATTTGGTATACATTGGAAACCATTTCTTCTTTCGTAGCTCAAAATATATCCTTTAAATTTTATATTAGCAGAATTAAATAGAGTAACTAATCCTTGGCCTCATGAAAATAAAGCCTCGGCTCCTTGCTTCGGATACCCTTGAATCCGGTTATCATTGTAATCCACATAGGACAGCTATTGTATATATTCCGGATTTCTAGAGCAATTTTAATTCCGACTCTTAATATTTTTGGTGTGTTATGCCAAATATGGCCGCTCAATTTGCCAGTCAAGAAGACACAAGGGTCTAAAAAATCATGTGACATGACTAATTTTAAGGAAAAACCTAAATAAAAGCATTTTTTTCTTTTAAATTTTAACATTTATGAAGACTATGTATGCTATTTTCCTAGATTAAAATGTCTTGTTAAAATCCGGAATTTTCGTTAATCCGGATTTTTTGAGAATCTGGACTCCTTTTTTTTCATTTATGCGGACTATTGCGTCAATAGTGTAAAAAATCCATAAAATAAAAAAAAAACACTAAAAAAGTACATACTCATACACCTCGTATACGAAGAGTGCACTTTCCCCATATCAGGACGGATGTTACATATAAGTAACAGTGTTATAAAAGTACTTATAAAACGTAAACTACGGGCAATATTTATTTCATTTATTTTTTGTATTGTTTCAAAAGGACCATGTAATGACATACGATTAATTTTTTCCCAATTTTTTTCATACAATTAAATATAAAAATAAAATTCCTCTACTACTTTTGCCATCGTGACGATTTTCGTCAACATCGAAAAAACCATCAGAAAGAAACCTCTATACCTTCCACAATAGTCAATCAAATTCAGCTAAATTGATTTCTACGCATTGCTAATAGTGTCCAGTACAAGATAAAACACTTTTTAGTGCCGAATTGATATCCTATATTCCTTTAGGGGCCGTTTGAAACGAAGGATGTCTTACTGTTACATATATGTAACATCAGGCATTAATGGGTTAAAAATGATAAGAGAGTAATTCTTAAGAATGAACTTTTCCTGCCTTTTTATACCACACAAGCCAAAACCTCAAATTAAGTTGTTGAGAAACGTTTCTACTTGTGCACCAATTACAGAAATACATGCTTGTGCACCAATTTCAACCAAACTTCACACAAATGTGTCTTTATTAAATTGATGACACATAACATCGGACCATGGGGTCATGGGGCTGCCGTGTTCTATCAACGTCGAGAAAGTTATGTAAAAACGTAAGGAAAACGAGACCGAGGCTAATTCCGGGCGCGGCCGAAATTTGGATACCCTTCGCTCCCCTCGGGCTAAAAGTTTTTTCGGGAGTACCTATGACTTGTGTTCAGTCCTCCCCGCTTCCATACTTTTCCTTGAATTTTGACATAAGTTCCGGGGCGACGATTTATTGGGAGAAGCGGGGGACGTGGGTTTCTTGGATTAACCCAAAGAGGGTACATGCACCGCAGCTGGTGTATAGAATGGAACGATAAGTCACAATTAGTACAAATAAAAAAGTTTTTCTTCGAAGAACCTAATTTGGTGGTTGGGTTTATATGCCAGCCCCATGACCCCATGGTCCGATTTAATTCATTTTTGCATATGTTTTGTAACATCAATAAAAATACATTTCCATGAGGTTAGATTGAAATTGGTGTGCAAATAAAAATGTATTTTCTTAGAAAAATTTGATTTGGGGGGCTAGGTTTGTATGGTGGCCCCATCACCACATGGTCCGACTCCATCTATTCATACATATATTTTGTGTCATGAATAGAAACACATTTGTGTGAAGTTTGGATGAAATTAGGGTATAAATAAAAAAATCTTAGAAGAACTTAATTTGGGGAGCTAGGTTTGTATGACAGCCCCATGACCCCAAGGTCCGATTTGGTCCATTTTTACATATCTTTTGTGATATCACTAGAAACACATTTCTGCAAAACTTGATTGAAATCGATGAGAAAATAAAAAAGTATTTCTTAGAATAACCTAATTCGGAGGACTAAGTTTGTATGGCAGCCCCACGACCCCATTGTTCGATTTGGTCGATTTTTACATACAGGGTTATTGGTTAAGTCGACCTATTCCCTGCAACACGTTATAAAAGGGTCAAAATGCAACAAAATGAGGCCATAAATGTTAGGCCGATTTTCAATGGTCACTGACATATATGAATTTTAAGGTTTTTTTGAAATAACCTAGAATTTTGCCATTTAAAGTAAGAATTAAAAAAAACTACTAAGGCAATGGGCTTAAACTTATTTTTGGATTTTTGTCAATACTATAGCAGACATTTCTTAATCATTTAAAATTTCAAAAACCCATCAAAATTCGAAATTTTTAATTTTAAATAAAAAAAAAATTTTCTTAAATTTTTTTAAAGATATTTTTTAATGTAGTATTACTAAAAAAAATTATATGACATGGAGTCTGCAGACCACTGAAAAAACATACGCGTGTTGTCAGCTTTCCAAAAAGGTGTCAATGTCAATACAAATATTTGAAATAATTGAAACAGCTAGCCGCAACTTGTTCGGGGACCATCATTTCGTTTGATAAAAAATGAAATAAATGTCATTAAATTCAAAATGCATCGTACGAGTACGTATAATGTACTGCTTTATTTCATTTTTTATCAGACGAAATGATGGTCCCCGAACAACTTGCGGCTAGCTGTTTCAATTATTTCAAATATTTGTATTGACATTGACACCTTTTTGGAAAGCTGACAATACGCGTAAGTTTTTCCAGTGATCTGCAGACTCCATGTCATATAATTTTTTTTAGTAATACTACATTAAAAAATATTTTTAAAAAAATTTAAGAAATTTTTTTTTTATTCAAAATTAAGAATTTCGAATTGTGATGGGTTTTTGAAATTTCAAATGATTAAGACATGTCTGCTATAGTGTTGACTAAAATCCAAAAATAAGTTTAACCCCATTACCTTAGTAGTTTTTTTTAATTCTTACTTTAAATGGCAAAATTCTAGGTTATTTAAAAAAAACATAAAGATTCATATATCTCAGTGACCATTGAAAATCAGCCTAACATTTATGGCCTCATTTTGTTGCATTTTGACCCTATTATAACGTGTTGCAGGGAATAGGTCGACTTAACCAATAACCCTGTATATGTGTGTCAGCAATGAAAACACATTTGTGCGAAATTTTATTGAAATTGGTCCATAAATAAAAATGTTTTTCTAAGAATAACTTAATTTTGGGGGGTAGGTTTGTATGGCAGCCCCACGACCCCCCTGTTGGATTTTAGCGATTCAAACATACAAACTGCCTGAAATAAAAAGAAGCATGTGTACAAAATTTCAGCTCCATAGCTTTTAAGCTGGCCGAGCAAAACGCGTCGCAACAGACGGACAGACTGACATCATATACAAATAATACATATATGTCCAAAGCTCACTCAAAATCGGGTACACATTTTTTTGGCCATGTAGTCCGATCGGCACCCAATGTCACAAATACGACAATACAGATACACGTATACAGGCTATTAAAGCTATTTGCTCTTTTGCTACACAGTTCAAGTTGAAGAGAGTTTAGATACTCTGCCAGAGCAGGTTTTCGTGCATTTGTCGACTTCATGAGTGTATCTTCTTCCACTGTCCCATGCCATGGGTCGGGGTGGCTTACGCAAAAGTATCTGCGCCTGCGAAAACTGCGTATTGAAAAAAGATGAAAGATGATTTGATCACAATGCATTTCTTGAGGTTGCGGAACAGGTAGCCATGCGTTCATTGACCTCATTAGTGCATTTCGTAAGTTGCATGCCGCGCTGTTAATGCAATGTATGGTGGTAGCATGCGGTAGAGTGAGTGGATTTAGTGCAGGAGAAGGTAACACAACCTCCATACACATTTGAAAAGAGTTATATTTCTATGCAGAACATCAACTGAAAATTTGTATGCAGGTTGTTCTGTCTGGTTCTGTACTCGATTCAATTAGAGGGATATGAGAACGAGAATGAGTTGAGTATTGATCAAATAAAAATACGATATTTGATCGGCAAAAATCGTATATCGCTGGATTTTTGCAGGATGGTTGGTGATGCTGATGGCGTCCTGATTATGGAAAAAAAAACTCCCCAACGATTGGAGGGCTCCAACCTTGGAAAAAGGGGATAGGGGAGTATTTTTTTACTTTTTAGCAAACATTTCAAAACCGACAAAATACATATACAGAAAAATGGTCTGAGAACGAAAAAAAACACATAAAATTACCCTTGCAATTGTATATAATACATTAGGATTTTAGTGAAAAATTTGTCGCTAGACTAAAAAATAAATTAGAATATTTTCATTTTAGACTCTTTTAAAAACCTCCAACCTCTGAAAACGCAAGTACGCCTCCCTCCTTTTCAAGGCTGCAAACCTATAATCTGTTGGGACTCCCCATAATCAGGAGGCCATCCCCAAAAATCCATCAATGTAAGATTTTTGTCGTTCGACGTCCATATTTTTTTTTCTTCGGCTATAATAAGATCATATTGATTAAATTGTTTGAAACAAATCAGAATGCCCACTTTAGTATGAAAGTTTGTTAACGAAATTTGTATCAGAAGTCTGAAAACGCAAAAGTCTCTATTGGAGAGTAAGGAATATATGAGTTTCAATTTTGGATTGATTTTGATATAATTTGAATAAATTTTACCAAATTGCAGATCTTTAGGGGCAGTTTCAATTGAATTGAAATAGAGCTAAAATTAACCACAGTTTTCTGTACTTAAGGCATTAAAACTGTTAGAAATACGGAAGATAGAATAAAATGATGTAAGAAAGAAATGATATTTGGACTATGCGCCAATTTTGTGAAGAATCGTACGAACACCTCACCTTGGCAGAAGTTGCAGAAAATTGAGATGGTAAAATATTTTGTTTTTGGGTCAAATCACAAAAATTTGACTTTGAAGTTCTGTAAAAACCAAACCTCTTATCCGATTTTAGTGCGGTTAATTTTATTTTTTGGATAAATTTGTTGGCTTTAATAATCATTTTGTTTTGCTATTCGAGCTAGTATAGCTTTTGAGATAATGACGTTTTAGTCGTCAAAGAAATTTTTTTTTTTTAAATCTTCAAATGCCTGTGGCAGCTAAAGGGTTAAGCTAAGGGGGTATGTTCAATACAACTTTTTTACTAAAAATCAATGAGGAATCACAATCCGGTGCGTTTATGCGGCAGACACCCTGTATATTTTCCTAACTTACGACTAATGAAAAAAAACTATCGGAAAATTGGTTTTGATACCGAAATTTATACTTTTAGGCCCGTATTTATAAACATAGCTTAACTCAAGGCGACCTTTAGTCAAGTATACCGAAATTCAAAAAAATAGATGTCATTTCCAGTAGTTTATATTACAAGTCAATTAAGTCATTTAAGGCGAAACTCAAGGAGACCTTAAGCTGTTAACACAATTGTAATATAATAATAACTCAAGGTAGGTAACTAGCTATACATTGACTTCAAGTGAGGTGGACTATTGCAAGATTTCAAGGTTTCCTTGACATCGCCTTAAGTCAAGGATGCATTGACTCGAGAAATTAAATTATTTCAATGAAAAACTACTGGAAATGGCATTTATATTTGAAGGTAAGGTATGTTTAAAAATACGGGCGTTAGTTTTGGCTAATTTTTGCTATGATTGTTGCCACGGCCGGTCAATAAACAATACTATGTATACTATAAATTAAAAAATCTACAGCTGTCTAGACGGGAATGCATATGTAAATGCAAATTTAGAGAAAGTATTGAATAAATTGGTCGCAACATGCAGGAAGAGCTTCTTACAAAAATCATATGTGCAAAATTTGAACTTCCTTTATTCTGTCAGAAGTTATGGAGTGAGTAAAATGCACGAACGGAATAACAAAGAAGGTATTTTTTCAGAAACTCCATGTCTATGACCCTAAAACTCATACCTACATTTATATTAATTATTATCGTCTCCATTAGAGACTTTTCTTTTTGACACCAAAGCCTTCATAGCCTGCTAAATATCTCCCTTTTCTGATTATATAAAAAATATTGATAATACATATGTATGTGCTTATTAATAATTAATGCATATTTCACTAAAATAAGGTAAATTTAAGAATAGACTTCTCCCCACGCAGTGTATAAAAAGAGGAGAAGGCAGACAATTTTTCTGTATCTCTTACCTTTTTTGAAATAATTGCAAAAAAACGAAAAGAGTCCCCCTTTCCCCCCTTTTTTTTAAGGTTGCGGATCACTAATCGGTTGGGACTTTTATTGCCATAATCTGGGGACCATCTCCAACCATAATTAAAAAAAATTTCCATGTAGGATTTTTGCCGACCAAATATGCCATTTTTCTTAGACTTGTCGCATCGCTTGGGTTGCTTGGAATTGACTCTCAAATATCATATTTAAATATCTGCTCAGATAATCTGAACCTCAAAATATAGATACACACGCCACAGACGAATTATAAATTTCGTAGGCGCATACACAACGTGTTTTCGTTCTCTCTACCCAACTTGGTCCACTTATCTTGCGCGCGCCGCGGTGCCATACATCGCACACCACACAAGAAGCGGGCGGGACGTGGCAGTGAATGAATTTCATAATCATTTCTGTGTTCATAACATAACATATTGTCCGCAACGGCAACTTCCTCTCTTCCTCGGACCCACTCGGTCCACTTGTCATGCGTCACGGAGTACGGAGATATCCATCACACACCACGGAAGTCGCAGGCAATGGCAAGCGATGAGTGATTC
Source organism: Microchrysa polita (assembly GCA_949715475.1). Classification (NCBI taxonomy): domain Eukaryota; kingdom Metazoa; phylum Arthropoda; class Insecta; order Diptera; family Stratiomyidae; genus Microchrysa; species Microchrysa polita. The sequence continues at coordinate 93,192,254 of OX454417.1, read as the reverse complement.
TTAAAAGATACTATAAAAAGAGTCTCTTGACTCTCTTGAACTGGAAAACGTTCTCTCAAATTGACACGCACACAGGCTCATGCGATTCGCTTGAAAGCTCTAGGAAATTTCAGATACATTTTCATAGGAACAACATTTTGTACCAATTTGGACATATATGTCTTATTTGTATATGCTGACATCGTCCAATCGACTCAGCTCGTCACGCTGATCATTATACATATTTTATATGGTCGGAGATGCCTCCTTCAATGCGTTACAAACTTCATGACAAAGTTAATATACCCTTTTCGCTTAATAAGCGAAGGGTATAATGATGGGAGGCTAATGGATGTGCCGCAGAAAAACTCAGTTACAAGCATTATTTCGAAATGGACGGAAAGAAACTACTAGCTCGAAAGAAAGTGAAAGGTATCCAAATTTCGGCCGTGCGAAATTAGCGGCGGTCTCGTTTTGATTATAATTTGTTTGGTTCTTAATCAGGGGCGGCGCATAAGGGCCTGCGGGGCCCGCGTGGCGGAGGGCCCATGAGATTTAGGGGCCCAAAGACACATGAAGAGTTTTCGAACCTTAAAATATCTGCGAAAAACCATAATTCGACGTAGATATATACACTTTTGGAAGTCAAAACAAATGCTAAATTTATTGCTCCTTCCTCATCAGGGTCCTTAGATAAACAAATTTAATATTGTCCTAAAATCTTTGAAAGTTCATGAGACACTCCGGATCCTCAAACTTGCTTTGTGCATGGCTGCGCTATTTGCTGTATTGTAGCCGCGGTATGTAATCCGACCCACCCTTTTCCTTGCTAAGCACGATATGCGCACAAGATTCTTTGGGTAGCTCTGAAAATAAACTATCTTAAAAGATTTTTGGTGATAGTACCTTTTCTAAACTTTCGGACTAAATAACAATCCACTTTGTCATGAACTGTTAAACACGAGCAAAATAGTTTGAGAGTGGTACTAACTACTAAACTTAGTTCAAACTAGTTGGTACGGCCTGTATATGTCGTTGAAGACCAAAATAATTTATCTTGCTTGCGGTATATACACGGTCTTTAGGGCTGTGGTGCGGAGGCCACATTTGATTTGAAAGGAGTCTTGCCAAGATTCTGTATTGAATTTAATATTATGTTACTATACAAATGTTCCTAAAAGTGAAAGATTAAAATTAGAGCACACTTAAATTTAAAGCTGAAACGAGAAATAGAGCAAATCCATTTTTTGGATTCTTCGTTGTGTCAAATTCATACAGTTTCTTCGATTTTGACAGAATGAAATAAATGGATTGAGATTGACCGTGTGTATGCAGCATTAGGGTAGATAGGGCGTTCGTCTTCAAATCATAGGTTCACGAAATCGAATCCCATTGTAGGCGCAAATAATTTACTACGCTTACCAACATCTATAGAGGTCAATACTGCGCCGCGCTTTATTTTAAAATAATAAAAAAAAAACGATTGAGGAAATCATTAATTTAATAAGCGTTAAAACAAGAACGCTATTCTCAATATAAGAATGCAAAGAGTGAAAGTAGTTCTTATCAAAACTATTTTAAGTACTACGTTCTCAATTTTAGTAACACTGTACCGTCAAAATCATGTTTCAAAAGAGTTAGTTTAAGGTCGCTTCACACTTTTTAGTCATCATCACAGTCATATCATACTGAGATATTACCACCAAACGGTGTAGGCACCGCAGGCCGAGCAACACGAAGCCATGGAGCTGTATAAAGAACGAGGCAAGGAAGAAGAAGAAAGTCTCAGTCATTTCCCATAAAAATTGACCAGATAGTAAGTCCATCAATTAACTGACAATCTGTGAACTTGTATGGAAAATAACTGTGCCTGATGACTTAAAGTGTAGATCGACCTTCAAGGGTGCTTTCGATTGATTTTACTCTGTTTTTTTCTCAGTGTAGGGGGCCCACTCAAAAAGTTGGCGAGTGAAGTTGTTCCGCCACTGTTCTTAATGCAACGTTCTATTTAAAGACTCTGGACGTCTGAGGGTGGTGAGCTTGTGACTTCCGAAACAATTGTATAGTCAAGAATAATAAAAGATGTTGTAGAAAGAAATCCTCAACTGTTTTTAATATTTATAATATTTTGAAAGATAGGTTATACCAGTTATGCTGCCCTGTCCTAAAGAAGCGCAGTGTTAAGTGCAAAAAAAGTCCTAGGTTTATTATTGACATTATATAAGTTAATTAATTCCAACATATTTCAATCAATGATATATCGATAATGGTTGGCCGAATCCATACTGAGTTATCTAAATTTAGAAGAAACCCAAGTAGCACAAACGAGTTGGAAAACGGTTATATAACCAAAATACAACCATGGTTATATGACAATATTGTTAGGAAAATGGTTGTAAAAACGTTTTACAAACGTTTGCTAAACCGTAAAAAAGAGGTTTTTGCCTGGCTATAAACGTAACATTATTGTTGTAATATCGTTGTCTTTCAGACATTATTGTTGTAAAATCGTTGTGAATATAACTACAATTTTGTATGCTAAAAAAATAAAAATTTTACACTTTTTCTTTTTTAGAATTGGCAATTTTATTTTTATCTTAGACACTTTTAATCTCAGATATAATTAATATTTTATAATTTTTTATCCAAGACAATTTACCTTTTTATCCATTTGCTTCAAACTGGATTCGAACCTGGTCCTCTTGCGTGCTAGTCTGTCACCATTGCCATTGCGCCAGAAGGGAAATACTTATCATGTTCCCTAAATCTGAGGTACTTGACACGCAATACATGACGGTCGCAAGATTGATTCTCGATCATGCTATGTTTTATTTCACTTTTTTTCTTATGTCAAAAATTCCCTTAACATAATCGTTTTTATGATATTTGTTTCAGTTAGCGCTGGGAAGCTTTGTATCCAATATATTTGCAAATATCAAAAAGATACTTTCGGTTCAAATTCTAACAATTGTGTTATACTTTAAACCATGTTGTATCTGTAACAATTATGTTATTTTATGACAAAGTTGTTCAAAGAGCAACAATTGAGTCAAATTATAAACAATAATGTTAGAAAGAAAACATTAAGGTTTTCGGGAGAAAAAATCGTCCCAAATGAAACCATCTAGTTAATTTTGCAGCAAATATTTATGTTTAGACTGCAACAAAATGCTCACTTTAGTAACAATAACCCATATCGTTGATTTTTCAACTAAAATATAACCAAAAATCGGGTTGTAAATCCAACCTAGGTTATTTTGTGCTGCTTGGGAATATGTATTTACGAACTTACAATAATCACGACAAAAACTCAGTTTGAGTGTGTAATATTGACGTCATTACTGAAAAGGTTGAAGTAATACACTGCCCTTCAATTTTTTTTCTCGACACACTGAACATGACTCTTCCGCTCTTCTCAGTTAAGTGAACTTAGCGCTAAAAATCCGGTTGACAATTCAATTTAGCGAATAGAATACGGAAATACCTACATAAATTTCATAAGAACTCACTTCTTGACCTCCATACTTTGCACGTATTCTTGTATTTCTTGTTTTGTATGATTCATATTTGTAATATAATGTGAATTTTTTACGATACGTAGATGTCTAAGTTAGTTGTCGATTGGATACACATGAATGCGCTCCGCCTCGCTCCAACGACGGTAATTGACCTTTTGTCCAATATTACCATTGTAGTATACTGGTATAGATAAATGTTTTTGTTGTGTCCAATAACCGCAGTAGAGGCGTTTGACTTATTAATTACATCGCACCTAGACGGGTTAAAATTTAAGTTTACCTTGAAATGATTTAGTTTAGAACAATCTATTCAAGGCATACAAAGTTTATCTGTTATACGTAGTAAAAAAAAACTTAACTTTCTAAGTAGGTCGATTTCAGTTACATTAAATTCTTTTAGGGCATAATATAAGTGCTTTTCGACTTACTGGATCATTTTCAGATTCATTGGAAATCCCATACAAAATGATGATACTTGAAATTGATCCAGGGTATGACTTGGATAATCTGTTAAACTAATCCCCCAAATGTCTCCGCGAACAATTTCCCTGAAATTTCCCGTATGTCATTTTGCTATTCAGTATTTTTGGTTTGTAAACTTTCTTCAGAGTTAGTAATTTTAATATTTCTTGTGACTTTTCCTTTTAATTGTATCTCGCACGGTGCATAATTACAAATACAATTTATAATTCAGAATATCGCGTTAGGGACTGATGACACGATAGTCAGCTGTTGCCGAATAGGGAAATTTTGATCTGATTTCATTCGACTTGGACAGGATCATGGTCCGTTTCAGTCGAAAGCCACTAAAGTAATAAAAAAATCTGAAACATACACACTGAGAAAAAAATAAATAATAACAAAAAAAGGCTTGACTTAGGACTTGACATTCAAATAATGCTGGTTCCTGACTAAAATAAATTTCCACTTGATTGTTCCAGAAAGCAAATGTTTTTAAGCGTTCGCTCTGTAATATCGCTTTTTCTCTACATAGCAGTAGGTACAATTTGAAAAAATAGTTTGCAAAAAATAAAGTTGAGATTAGGGCACATATGAAGTCTATATCATCCAATCGAGTCCTCACTCATTCATGTAATCAGTATGACAGATTTACAAGGGAAAATCCTCAAAGGGAGGAAGGAGGAGCACAGAGTACCGGACCAATTTGGCAGAAGAACGTAACGTTACGGGTTTCAAATATTTCATTTGGTACATAAAGGTTTGGGTTGTGGCCGTTTTCGATGCTACGTACTGTATAGGAGCTCCTCGCTGTCGCATGTTTACCTAAGTTGAATAAGCTATAATTTGCACTATACTGATATATTGCAACGATCAAATTTCTTTTCTTGTTTTTTACCGATAAAACAGGCTGTCTTATCACTCATGGTACATACAATAGTGGATGATGTTACAGCTTATTTGGGTAGAATTCATGTTCTAAATGACCACTCTATCTTTAACCGTTATAAATTTTTTTGTCACGTAAGATTTGCAAATTTCCATGTTCCAAGACTTTTTTTGTCAGTCAAAAGTACCGTTACAATTTTACAATTGGAATTTTCAATGAAAAATCTATTTTCGAATATCTTTAAAGTTAAAGGAAACTTATAAAATTATTTAATTGGAAAATTTATGTAAAACTTTGTGCAGTTCGCTTCTAATTGTGTCGACTTGATGAGTAGCGTTCCGCTTCTGTCCATATTCATGGCTCGAATTAGGCAAGGTTGAAGAGCGTCGGTGGCAGTCCATCACCCTGAGTCCAGTACGAGTATATTCTCCACTCTGCGAAACGATACTAGTCATCGTCATTCTTATAAGTCGCACTAGCTTTGTCGGTGTACCAAAATACAGCAAAATGTTCTACAGTACACTTGGATCGATACTGTCGTATGCCTGCTTGAAGTAAACAAAGATTTGGCATACGTCGGTACGGTACTATACTCCCAGCTCTTCTGGAGTAATAGCTTCACGGTAAAAAGCTGATCGGTCGTTGAACGAACAGGTCTGAAGGCGCCTTGATATTCGCCAATGATTTGATCCGCGTACAGAATAATTTTAGTTTCTAGAATCTTAGATAAAATGGTATAAGACGTACAAAGTAATGAGATGTTAATTAGAAAATTAAATTCATAAATATAACAAAGAGCAAGAGAGAATAAAGTACAATACCTTGTGTTTCACTAAATGGTTTGTTTATTTTTTTCATCACTGTCGCAAATTTTCAATTTTAACTATTTGTTCTCTATCCAGCTTAATAGGATTTTTTTTTAAACCAATTGCAGATTATATTTTAATCAGCATTAAGTGTGCAACATCAAGGAATATTCTTACAACTTTTTGGCCTTGGTCTAGATCGCCAAAAATAAAATGTCCTTTCAATTCCCTTAAAAGCCTTCTTTTCCAATGATTTATGCACCTGCGGTACTACATCTCGCTAATGTCACAAGCACTAATGATGCAACTTTTTGTGTTGCCTCATTGGGAAACCCGCTTGAAGGAAGACACTTTTAACCTTCCGGCGGGCGCAATACTAATCCTAACACGATCGGGCGCAATGCATCTGACAGATTAAGTTCTGAAAATAAGATGAAACTAAGTTTCTGTATATTCTACACTCTTATTTATTGTTGAATTGTCTTTTTGAAACAGTTCTACGAAATTTTAGAAACAAATACTGGCTCACAAAGTTTGATACCCTTCACATTTTTAATTTTCTAAGAATATTCCGCTTTCAATAGCCTCAATATTTAAAAAACCTCCAACAACTCGACCACTTAAAAAATGTGAGCTTATTTTACTAAAAACACACTATTGAACGATTTGGTGAGCCTAAAAGTCAACAACGTTATTTCGCAATGTGAAGAGTATAACACGTGGAAATTTTCATAGAAAAGGAAAAATAATACAATCGGGCGCAATACATCTGAGAGATTATTTCAGCTCCTCCCGCCCCTCAGACATATGGTAGATAGAAACTGAAAACTGCTTTGGGTAGTTGATCGATAAAGATTAAGCTACTGTGAGTTTCAGATCTCTCCCTTGTCATATCGCTGATTGGCGCAACAAAAACTGTTCACTTAATCTGTCAGATGCATTGCGCCCGCCCGAAGGTTAATTTTTTACGATTTCCAATACAGGGTGTCCCGCATTAGGTGGTCAATACTCTAAGGGTTGATAGCACAACTTGTTTCATCAAGAAAATTACCAACACAATTTGAATGTTTTTACCGTTACTTTGTTATCGCCTTTTTTGTGAAAGTCATCGAAAATCGTGATTTGTCATGTAAAATCACAACTTGCAGCCCTCCTGATAACTTAATCCAAGATTTGGTTTCAGTTTCAGAAACTACATAAAATTTCACAAAAATTGAATTTCAAGATACAGTTACTCAAACTTTAGGAATTTTAAAATAGATTTCTCACCGAAAATTCAAACAGTAATTTCATAATGGTGCTTTATACGTACAACTCTGCAGTGTTGGCAAAAGTTGCTTCAACATATCGGCTTTCCAACGGGATATCACTTTTCATATTTACATTGCAGAATTTTAGGGAAACACGCATTGAATGGTGAAAATCATGGCTTCAATGGAATCGCTGACAATTTTCCTTTTACTCGAAAAAAGACAAAGGCAATTATAATTCGGGATAGAGTCTCGTTACATTATTTTGAACAGAGCTGTAAGATATTTGAAATTTTTTACATTGATTGGCAAATGCAACGGTACTTATAACAGTTAAAATTTAATATTTTCTATTTATAATCAAAAAGCTGTTATTCTTTCTTATGTTTTCAATGGGATACCTACATAATCCCGAAAAACAAAATCCCGCCCGTTCATAATCCCGCTTTTTCCAAAAAATCCCGCTTTACGTTATCCCGAGATTACAAAATCCCGCCATTACAAAATCCCGCCATATCAAAATCCCGCCTTTCCAAAATTCCGCTATTAAATAATAAAAAAAATCCCGTCAAAATACCGCCAAATTTTTTTTTTATTGTTACCAAAAAAAAAAGATATGCCTTCGACTTATCAATTATTTACATTATTTTATGTGTTTATGTGTCAAGTTTTTCAAGTTGCTTTTGGATGCAACATTCGGAACTGCTCAACTCGGTTTTTAGCTAGGAGCAATTCTTTACCTAGTAATTCCACCAGCCGGTACAGACCGATATGACTTTTCCTAAAGTTTAATCACCTGTGCCAAGCCTCAACATTATTTTGAGTTCTTGGAAAATTTGCTGCAAGTGCGTCAGCAATACTCGAGAACTTAGGCGGGTACCTTGGTGTTCCTGGCTTTCCCGCTTTTCAATATCCCGTCACAAAATGTATCTAAGTATTGTTTCAAAAATCGCGCGCGCGATTTATGAAAGAATACTTACCTTTTGTGACGGGATATTGAAAAGCGGGATTTTGAATAAGCGGGTTATTGAAATGGCGGGATATTGGATTGGCGGGATTTTGATTAGACGGGATTCTAATTGAGCGGGATATTTAATTGGCAGGATTTTGAAATGGCGGGATATTAAATGTCGGGATTTTAAAAAACGGGAATATGATGGGCGGGATATCGTACCCAACCCGTTTTCAATTTGCAAGCGTGATTGTTTTGGTTACTTTTTGGCGATTGGGAAATTCGCTCTAAGGGGGGGCAAGCCGGGCGGTCGCCCGGGGCGCCAAATTTTAGGGGCGGCTTTTTGGCCAGCACTCGAATAAAAAAAAAACCGAAATAAAAAAATCAATATCAACTTCGGTTAAGTGGAAAGGCTGCGGTTTCCTTTCTACAGATGAAATAAAAATAGGGCAAAATAAAATAAAGATGTAAAGGTTATAAATGTGTTTTGAAAATGCATATTCCTTGTAAGACTATGAAGCCGCGCAAATTTTACGTCTGTGATGCCAGCACCCGCCCTACTTTTGAAAAGCAAAGTGGGACTATTGGCTCAGTTATGCGCTGACTAAGTTATAAAACATACTGACTGGAGAATAAATTGTATGTGTTAATTTCGTCCTCCAATTTAACATTCATTTCATCTTCTTTTCACCAGAATTAAGGACCTTGCATGAACCCTAATTGTTGCGGAATTTTCAGAGGACGAAATTATAGCACGAAATTCATTATTGCTTCATTTATATATGCGATTTGATTTCCGCAAGATGATATCTAAAGTTTTTGTTTCGTATATTGAGTAACAGAGCAAGTCCACTAAATAAATATTGAACTCCCGCAGAAATTCATAATGAAATGAGAAATTGGGAGTGGAATAAATGTTGAGAACATTAAGACGTTTAAAACAGACTCCTCTGTGAAATGTTATTCACAATAATTTTTTGGAGTTGTTTTCCATAATTTCCATCGACATTTTGCGCATTTCGCAATTCCAATTGCATTGATTCATCTAGCATTGGAGGGCAAACTACGAACAAGGTGGTTTGAATTTGAGCAAGATGAGGGATCGAAGGGAACGCATTGCGAGAGCTCCCTAATTTGTGTTCGGACATGCTATTATCGGAATTTGGCTAGGCTCAGCCGATGTAACTAGCTCTGACCTTATTCTCTTTAAAAATTCTTGAGATGACGCATTTATGAAAATAGGCCATGCACATTGAAAAGCCTTAAGCAATCCGGCTAATTGAAGTTTCTAAGGAATTTATGGAAAACAAGTGCAGAGCGTTAGTAATGAAAACGAGCACAATCTTTCGGCCCATCATTTTTGAGGGCAGAGTTTTCTAAAAATGTATCGCAAGCATTCTCGATTTCTTACATCAAGCTTTACCATTTTGAAATTCCAAACAAGCTCTATAAGACCTTGCTGAACTGTGGTACGTGGTGGTGTGCTTAAGAGTATGAATGATAGCTGAACGGAGGTTTGAGTCCCAATGTGATCATGCATTTTTGTGTTGTTTTAAAAAAAAAATGTTCTTAAGTTAGCTGGTTTCACTATGTAAATTGTTTTGGAGTAACGACCATGAGTACAAGAGGAAAAACCTCTTTGTATCGATACTACAACAACCATTCTATACATCCAGATCAGTGATTCCTAAACTGGGGGGCGCACCCCTAAGGAGGCGCGACGATTCTGACTCGAACATCTTCCGAAACTCGCCAGGGGTAGTCCGTTGTTGCAAAAACTTGGAAATTGCCAACAATTTTATTTTCTTCGATTAAAAAAGAAATCGCTGCTACTAAATGCGTTTGATGATATGGCTGATCGAAATTGACAAAACTCGGGATTCTAAAAAGAACCGCACCAGTCAGTTCGTTTTTGTAGGGATAGAATGAATCTTTGGTAAAAATCTTGCGGATTTTGGTCGCTCCGGTCGATTTCATTTTTCGTGCTCGACGTATCACTGAAGCCAGGGTGACGGCCGAACTAACGACGAAATTTAGCATGCGGTGATCACGAAATTTAATGAATATGCACTTCTAAAAATTTCCATTAGTTACGAAACATGGGCTGCACTAACAACTAAATTTTGAAACAATTTAAAATACCAAAATAGATCCTGAACTATAAACGTATAACATTAAAAGCATTCCTTGCAACGCCAATTTTGCACACACCGGTGGAAAATCAATTCTCCGATAGAGAGTATGCCGATATGGTGTTTATGTATGGAGTTGAAGGAGGAAATGAACTTGAAGCAATTCGAGAGTATAGTCGGCGCTGAATTCCAGGCAGACGTACCTTCGAAAGTATGTATCGGCTTCCACACCGGTAGAGAAGGAGCTCGCCGTACTAGTGTCGGAAGAGAAGAAGAGATTCTTAATATGTTCGATACTACCCCAAAATTGAGCACGCGTAGAGCAGCACTACAGTTGGATATTCCTCGGATGACGATCCAAAGGACTCTTCGGTTGGACAACCGGTATCCGTACCACCTTATACGCAAGTTCACGAACTATTACCGAGCGACTGTCAGAGGAGGATAAGATTTTACAAATTTTACCTCCCGTGAACAGCTCCTGCAGCGAATGAATGATGCTTGTGACAACATAAAGCAAAACTCTCCTGAAATCCGTCGGACCATTTTTTCCATGCGTCGAAGGAGTCTGTATACAAAATGGAGGAGGCCAATTCCAGCAGCATTATTGCAATACATCAAACAGACTCATTTAACCCTCAGATGACCGACAACTTTTCCAATGGTTAAAGCCCAACAAGGTCCCCAGGGACCTACACTACACAATGATGCTTATACAAGTTTCATATGTGAATAATAATTGAATTATCATGTTTTTTGGGTTGAATATTAAATGCTTAGTAGTATAAAATATAGTAAGCAGTTTGAATTAAAGAAAAAAAAATTATTTCCTTTTTTATATATTTATATATATGTGAGGAAAGTGCTAAGTGCTTCCCGAGACCGGTCCTTTAAGAAATTACGTGGCACAAACGTTTTGTTGCTTCGAACTGTCTCAACAAAGGCTTGTTCTTCGGATTTAAGCTGCAATGCCAACTCCAATGTCGTGATAAAATATCGGCGTATATAGTTCGTCCACTTTTTTCATAGCGGTGAACCAACTATAAGACCACTTTTTCTCCCTAGTTTGTTTGCCGGCCTCCACCAGGCTGCTTCCACTGTAAATCATCCCTTTTAAGGGGTAATACGATTGTGCATCGCAAAGCCACCATATTTTGATACCGTATTTTGCTAGTTTTGACAGTGTGTACCGCGTGAAGTGAGTTCGGCCTCGAAAGGGGAACAATTGCTCGTCTACAGTCATGGATTCGTGTGGTGTATAGGCCTTATCCAAATTGGCCATTACCATGTTGCAGCAGTCTTGCTTTCCTGAAGCCTCGAATTCCGAGTATTGCTATTATCAAATCGAATCATTCTGGTTATTGCTTTGAAGCGCTTTTGGCCATGGCTGCTTTATATAGAGGCAAATGTGTATCGCATCATAATTCTTTAAGAGGCTGTGAATTCAACTGCCAGCCAGCCGAATACAGCAAAATCCCTATATAAGCGTGAAAATCATTGAGGGTCAAGGGAGTCCATTGCCTTGGTTTTGCATTTGAGTTTTTAGAATTCCACTTTGCTGTGCTTTCATTCCCCTTCCTAATTGTCTCGCGGATAATGATGTAAGCGATCTCCTCAATGATGACTGACTTGAAGATTCCTAAAGGATCCGCAACAGTTCCAGCAGCAGGCCCTGGACGACGTTGGGTATAGTTTACGACGTTATGAGTTCGAATGCGGCCACTAGCTGGTGGATTAGCGTACCACTTCTGGAAATAAAATGAGGCCTTTATTAGGAATTGCTGTTGCAAATGCTGTAGGGTTTTCAAACAGGTCTTCATCGTCCGATGAATCTGCCACTTCAATCTTCACTTCGATTTCGGCATCAGACGCGTTTTCATCCGGAATAAACTCATCATCACTGTTCTCGTTGTAGTGCAGTCAAAATATCCCAAATCAGGCCTCCAAATAGAAAAAATTAGAGTAAGGCTAATTTTTGTTGTTTTTGAATCAGTGGGTTCCCAGGAATCTACAACTGATTTTGCTAAAAAAAATGTTGATCGGAAAGGTCCCAAAAAGGACAAAAAAGGATACACTTTAATCCTTGACCGGAGGTCGGCATGCGGGGTATCAGATCAAAGGGGACGTCGAGTACAATACATATCCGGTGTTTGTTTCCTGTTTCAAGGACCCTCAAAGGAATAAATCGAGCTTAAATGGAAAATTTTCGAGTTTCCCGTGTATCTTTCCAAAGCCATAACTACGAGAATAATTCAAGTTGTCCCTAATTTTATCACTTTTCAGAAGCTATAATAGATGGAGATTCTACCATTAAATTTGCTAAGAAAAAAATTGATCGGAAAGCTCTGGAAAAGGACATAAAAGGACACTAATTTCACACCTTGATCGAACGTGGGCATGTGGGGTGTCATATCAAAGAGGACGTCGAGTGCATTGCATATCCGGTGCTTGTTTCCTGTCTCAAGGACACTAAATGGAATAATTCGGGCTTAAATGGAAAATTATGGCTTTAGAAAGATACAGACACGGGAAACACACAAATTTTTAAATTGAGCCCAATTTTCTCCTTTGGGGGTCCTTGGAACAAGTAACAAATGCCGGATATGGAATGTACTTGACATCCTCTTTGATGTGACACCCCACATGCCCACGTTCGACTAAGGTGAGCAATTAGTGTCCTTTTATGTCCTTTTTCAAGGCTTTCCGATCAACTTTTTTCTTAGCAAATTTAATGGTAGAATCTTCAGCTATTATAGATTCTGGAAAGTGATAAAAGTAGTGACAACTTGAATTATTCTCGTAGTTATGGCTTTGGAAAGATACACGGGAAACGCGAAAATTTTCCATTTAAGCTCGATTTATTCCGTTGAGGGTCCTTGAAACAGGAAAAAACACCGGATATGTAATGTACTCGACGTCTCCTTTGATATGATACCCCGCATGGCCACCTCCGGTCAATGATTAAAGAGTATCCTTTTTTGTCCTTTTTGGGACCTTTCCGATCAACATTTTTTTTAGCAAAATCAGTTCTAGATTTTTTGGGAGCCCACTGATTCAAAAACAACAAAAATTAGCCTTACTCTCTTTTTTTCTATTTGAAATGCTAATATGACTGCACTATTGGCAAAGGGAACATCTTCATCATCCTGCTCCAAGTAGCTGACTAAATTCTCCACGGCTGCATCTGGGTCACTCGCACTCAGGCATTGAAAACGCGTTCGCCGGTTTATAAGCAGCTCTATTTTATCCCAAGCACTATTTTTTTTCGATGGTTATTACTTTCTCACAACGGCTTTGATATTGAGCGAGATTTAAGCGCTATGATGCGTTGTACTAGTAGCAACACCTAGAACTGAATCCTATGTGTACCCATTACGAACACACTAATAACAAACGTTGCCACAGATTACAAGAAAATGTAGCGATGAGTTTTGTTTTTATTACCTTTTCTAATTGAATTTGCCAGAACCTAATGGTTTTTACGAATAAAATTGAAATGAAAAACTTCTTATCGTTCTCATTTGTAGTGAATTCGAAAATAACGTGTTTACAATTGCTCCTAATACATGAAGGTCCCAGCGGACCTAGTTGGGCTTCACCGCCATATATCACTTTAGCCGGCTGGTTATGACAGAAAATTTTCAGGAAATAATTCGAAACACATTGCATTTGCTTCTAAACATATTGATTGGAGAAGTCAAGGGAGCTGAGCCGCTTCAATTGAACCATATTCAAATTATATATTCAAAAGTTAATATTTTTAGTTTTTCTCATATTCAAAACTTTATTTGAATTTTTATTGAACTAATTTTCAAAATTGCGATAGTCAAATATAAAAAATAAATGAATAAAATTTCAGTTTAAATAATCCGATAAGGAAATAATTACCTTGTTTTTTTTTACATCCAATATGTGTAATTCCAAAATCCCGCAATGTAAATATGAAAAGGTTATATACCGTTGGAAAGCCAACATGTTGAAGCAACTTTTGCCAACTTTGCAGAGTTGTACGTATAAAGCACCGTTATGAAATTACTGTTTGAATTTTCGATGAGAAATCTATTTTAAAATTTCTATTAAGTTCCAATAACTGTATCGTGAAAGTGGCGATAATGTGGTGTAATGTAATACATTTGGGGGACGAAACTAGCACATAATGCTCTACAATGGTTATTTTTAAAAAGAACTTAATTAGCACATGACTGAGCGAATCGCACCACGAATTGATTTTCGGCAATGAGGCGGGTACTACCATCACATACGTAAAATGTAGATATCTTTTACTTAGCATTATAGGATTCTAAATGCAAGACCTCGTATCAATTGTGGACTCTTCAAAGCCTCGCAATAACTTTGCATATGTAAGCTGCAATTTTCAAAAGAGAAAATAAAACCAAATCTTCAATTAATTTTTTAATAAAATAATGTGCTTCTTAAAAAAATTGTGCACAACTTTTTGTAGGTATCAAATTGCTTCACGCCTTGCGGCATTTTATTTTGCTGTAGTTCTCTTTGCTGTATGCTCTTCTTTCCACCGCCGCCCCTAAAATTTGGCGCGCTGGGCGACCGCCCGGCTTAGAGCAGGCGCTGGGTGTATTGCCACAGTCAATCAAATAATTTAATTCAGGAACCCAACTATAGTAACTCAGGACTATGAACCATGAATGCATATGACTTGCTTATTTTCGTAAAGCATCACTTATTAAGGCATTGCCCCATTCAATAAATTAATTAAAATCAATTTTAATTTTTTTTTTAATTTTGCTGTTTTTTTATTACGAGTATTTGAATTATAGATTGTGCTGAGATACTTTTAAATTTTTTGAATAAATATGGATTCTCAAAATTTTTATGGTTTAAATATCATTTGCCGAAATTTCAACATCATCCACAAGTTTCCATAAGAACCCTAAAAAATCAATTTTCATAATTCGTTTTAAAACATTTTTTTCTTAACAAAAATAGGCGACATTTAAAAATTTAAAACTTGTTTTGGATTTGTAATATGTATGTACGGATGTGGTTATATTCACTTGAAGGGAGAAGCGTGCACGTGCAAACTAGCAAAAAAAAAGAAATCAAGATCATGCCGTAGGCGAATGGGTGTGTCAGATAAAATTGTTCTCCTATTTAGATTAATACAAAATTTAAAGACAAGCCAGAAATTGAGGCTGAATGATTCTCATCAACAACTGTACCATCCTACCAATTCTGGACGTCAAACCATCAGCAAAATGCTTTTCTCATATGTAAATCAGCCTACCACAATCTAATGAATGGCGATGACAAGGTCAAAGCCAGTTTTTTTCTCCTAAACACGATTTGTATCTTTTTGGAGAATAAATAAATTAATCCATTTGACGATGATAGTAGATCATATGATGCAAAAATACCGACAGTTTCCTGTAGTATGGCTCGAAACAGGTGAAGACTGAATGGCAGTGATCGCCAAATATGCGCGAGCCGGCTACAATTGGTGATTTTAGCGGTCGAATTGTATGCAAATTGATCACCTTATCTGTACATTTTTGTGTATAAGTTCTTGATCTGAATTGATCGTTTTTTCCTCTAACGCATTTAAGGTATTTTTCGGAAGTTGGTAAAATATCTGAACGCAAGCCACTCACTCACCACGACGAAAAGTTAATTGTCTATGAAAGGTAGCGGCACGAGTGGTTTGGTCATTTATTATTTTTAAATGTTTGAAACTTATAGATCGAGTCTAAACTCCTGGGTGGTAATTATGGCGTCAAGTTCTGATGGCTAGGTTATATAAATATGTGCGACAACTGTGTATCTGGTGTCAGTATCTGTTCGTAACGATTTCCGTCGAGATGAAAATTTTTATTTGTTTGTTCGCTGCTATCGCGGCCGTTTCCGCATCGTGGTCTGGCGGCTACACCGGTGGACTTATCAAGCCTGGTGTTGTTGGATACAGCGGTGATTTTGGCGGAATTGGCTACGGAGCACATGTTGGCTATGCTGGCGTGCCAACTGTTGTTAAGAGTGTTGCTGCTCCTGTTGCCTATACCGGTTACGGATATGGTGCTGGTCTTGGTTACGGACATGGATTCGCAGCTGCTGCCCCAGTTGTAAAATCGGTTGCTTCATATGGATATGGTGCCGGAATTGGATATGGACAAGGTTATGCTGCTGCTCCAGCTGTGATTGCTGCGCCAGTTGCTGCCACGGTCGCTGCCCCTGTTGCTGCTTATAGTGCCGGATACGGACATGCTGGCGTTGTGAAGGCCGTTACTCCAATTCCATACGGAGCTTATGCTATGAAGGGTTTTGCCTATACTGGTCCATCAAAGGCACACTGGTGAAATGTGTTTTACCACGAAATTTGTGACCCATGTCTTTATTAGCTTTATTGTGATTAAAATAAACATTTAACTATTGGAGTATGTTTTTAAAACAAGTGATCAAACCGTTTCATGAAAATTCCATCATAATTATAAGTGTCTTCTATGTTTTTACATAAACTTAACTCGAGTGCATACACTTTAAGCCCGTATGTGGATAGTTATGTTTTTATTAGAGACATAGACCTTCAGTCTGACAAAATAAATGACCAAATACTTCTACGCGTTTTTTATTTCGAAATTTAACGGGTATAGTGTGTAGAAGCCGGCGAAAGCTACTTCAAACAACGAGAAATGTAAAATTCTTCTTAACATGCATCTGAATTCCGAATTCAAGGTTAATTAAACTTCCGGAGGGCCGATAGCTTTGATGTTTTACCTTTTGAAGTTTGTAAATGAGAATCAGTCCATGAATCGAGTTACATACCGGTGCGGTCTTCGATAGTGTATCAGCTTAAATCATTGTTGCTTTTAATTAGCACATTCTCATCATGGTCAAAATTTAATGATGCTATACGATTTTAATCTGGTTGTGACTAAGTCAAGTAACCAGCAATTTGATATTTTATGCTAATTAAAATAAAAGTGCTTTATTTGAAGATACCATTCAGTGAATCTGTTGGAGTTTAAATAAACACTGGGCATTGTCATTTTATTTTTGAAATTATTATCGGGTAGATGCGCCACGTGCGTTAATACCTGCACCGGGATTCGTGTTAAGCGAATCATTTAAGTTAATTGTTACTTTATGCTCATTAAAAATCGTAAAATTACGGTAAGTGTAAGTATATTAAAAAATGTTGTGTTGAAAAACAAATTAGGTTTTTTTTTTAGCCGAAATGATCGATTTTAGATTAGGTCTTGGAAAGGATGGTCAATTCGATCATATTAGATTATTACAGATTAGATTATTATTAGAGTCGGCTTCGGTTCACATGTATGTACTAATATATCGGTAGTCTAATGGCTGATTAAACTTAAACTAACGTGTCAACCAACCTTTCGATTCAGGTGTGCTGAGCAAATAGAGACGATGTACCTACTCAGCCGGGGGAAAGTGTTCTTTGAATTTCCCAAGAATCGTTTTTATGAGGAACCCCTGGTGCTTGAAAGATTTTGTTTCGCTGAAAACGATGGCTGCCCCAGGCACAACAATTGGAGGCAACGCAATTTTCACGACTCAACTGTGTATTTGATTTGTGTACGACGTCAGTTTGTGGTTTCCGGTTTTATTCATGATTGTCGAACCGGGTACAGTCCTTTTTATTAAAAATCTGAGCAAACGAATAAGATTTTTCACCTATACACTAGCACAAGATTAGGAGAAAGTGTTCTCACTAGGGATGTTAAAAACCGGCCCATAACCCGGTTGTCGGTTTTTTCGGTTTTTTTGCAAAGCCGGTTAGACCGTCCGGTTTTAACCGGACTCCAAGTACCGGTTTTCCGGTTAACCGGTTCTTTTCATTGATTTGCCTAGAATTTTTCTAAAAAATAGTCCTTACACACTTTGCAATTGCTGGTGTTCGTATCGTATGCAAAATCAACATAAAATTCACGTACATGATGTAGTAAGACAGCTAATTTAAAAGAAAAACATGTTGAACCAAAAAGACAATCTAATAAAATTGTCAGATGTGATTTAATTATTTTATTAAGTTTTGAAAAAAAATAATTTTTAAACATTTACAACAGGGGCCATCCTAATTTCTCTTGCGGAATACGAAATCTTTTAGAGACACGATCATACGCGAAATGCACTGATATATTATACACGAATATTAATTCACTTTCACGTTGTACAACCAAGATACATGTGAAACGCTGTGCTAACATAAACAATATCTGCCTTGGAAGAGATAGGATACAAGAGGTAATTTGACGAAGCGATTGTTCTACGAGTAATAGCAAAAAAAGAGCGTTCGACCATTGTTAAAGGGTTGAAATTTGAAAACGATTTTTTTCCATAGGGGATAAGTAATAGAATTGCAGGCTGAAAAATCAAGAAAACATAAAAAATTGTATGAATTTTGAAGCATTTTTTTCCGGTTTTAACCGGATGGACCAACAACCGTCCGGGTTAAAACCGAGAGGAGAAAAAAACCGAAAAAAAAACAGTTAACCGTTCTGAAAGTAGCGGTTTTCGGACTAACCGTCCGGTTTTTGACATCCCTAGTTCTCACACCGGTTAATGTTCGCTTAGGTTATAAAAAAAATAAAAAAAAAAACGTAAAGACACCGTATCGACACAGCTAGCGCAGTATCGTGGGACTTATTCGAAAGCCCTTCAAATAATTCGGGCAACGAAAAAAATCTTTGAAGACGAATTGAGATTTGATCATCTAGAACAATTCTGGCTAGTACTGTACCTACCCTTACAGACAGTACTAGCCAATCGGTGGCGGAACAACTAGACTTGGGCCGGGACCCTTCTTCCAACTTCTTGTGTGACAAGTCGTACAAGTTGATTTTTTGTTGTTGCGATTTCTGAAAACAAAAATTTCTATTGACTACAAGATTCATAAAAGGTATTTCCACTAGTTTTACAATTGTAACATATTGTTACAATTTCACTTTTGATTCGGACCACAGCTCAATATTCGAGCCGCCGTCACTGCAACAAGATTTTTTTTTGTTATTTGACTAGATTAGTTTTGGCTTGGTGGTACATGGGTGATGCCCCAAATTAACCTGGTCCTAGATAATCCACCAAAACGAAAACAAATTTACGGCAAGGAATGCGCTCATCCTTCGGAGAAAGTGCCCGCTCTAGCACTTACGCCGCTCCGGGCAAGAGGGCAAATTGCCGCCCCTTAGGCACTGTACTAGGCAGATTGATAGTAGATAGTATTCGACTTGTATGTTCGTCGTTAAAGTAGACGAGTAGTTTTCCCATGACTCCCTTTTCATATCGCTGATTGGCGCAACAAAACTGGTCACTTAATCTGTCAGATGCATTGCGCACGCCCGAAGGTTAAAGGTTAAAATAGTACCAATAATGGGAATATTTTGCTTAAATAAAACATGTAATGACTGAAATTCGGTGGAGTCGTAAAGGGATGCGTTATAAATCTATATCTGAAGTTGCGTATATATCAGGGGGTAGTTATAGTAAATTGCCTACTTATAGGGTAAATTTGTGTTTTTGGTTAATATCATTCTTATTGTTGACCCTTCAGTAAAATGGTGTATAGAGGTTTCATTTCTTATCAAATAATCTATCAAATGGTACTTAAATCAATGTCATACGTCAAGTAGGCCAATAAGAACGGGTTTTGCATTTTTTATACCAAAAAAGTAGAACATTTTTTTTTTGCAAACTAACAGCATACCTAGGCCCACAAAAATATCTTTCCATTGTTGAACTACCGCGCTATGGTAAGAACTTTCTAATTAATCCCACCCAAAGTTACTCGAGCAATAAAATGCATGTCATAATTTTCTGACAGTATTTGGGTATATTGGACTAAAATACTCGGAAGTTTGCTTGAAATATGTAAAGTACGTGCAGACGCACTATGGACAAGCACTTACTATAGTCTTTGATGGATATTCCGAGGACCCGGCGCCTGTTGGAACAATGTCTTGTGAGCGGGTACGGCGGAAAGCAAAAAAATTGTCTCCAGAGATGATATCTTCTTCTGTACGGCGAACGTTTCGCAGGCTGAATTTCTCACAAATGACAATAATAAGCATCGACTTATCTAGTTTTTGAAGAATTATTTTAATGAGGCGGGCATAAGTGTAGTTCAAACTCCGGAAGACGCTGATTCTAATAGCATTATGTAATAAGGCTAGTTCTTACGATTTTGTGAAAATTATGGCCTCCGATATTGATATCCTTGTGTTATTAACGGCACTAGGTAAAGGATATAAAAACATGTTTTTTGAAAAACCCAGCTCAGGTCGCACTCCAACAAAATTATTTTCAACTTCGAGCTTAAGCTATGGAGAACAAATTAAAGAAAACATTTTATTCTTACATGCTTTTTCTGGGTATGATACAACATCTGCAACTTACAACGCCGGTAAAATGAAATTTATTTCAACGCCACAGAAGAAGACCGACTTATTACAGTCAATTCAACGGTTTCAAAATGAACGTGTGTCTCCATCCGAAATAGCCTCTATTGGAGAATCGTTTTTCTATAAACTGTATGGTGGGAAAAAAGAAAATGAAAGCCTTAACGATCTGCGCTTTAGACCTTTCCTTGAGTTTACATGGATTACATGGACCCAGAAGACTGGGGTTGACCAAAATCAACAAATATGCACCGGCCCATTTCCTGCGAAAAGGAACCAGCCCCGTCAAATTTATTGAAAGTTATTTCCTGTGCCTATAAAACTTGTTGTGGAAAAGCATGTGGGTGTCGGAAAGCAGGGTTAAAGGGCTCTCCAATTTGTATGGTTTGTTGTGGAAACGCGTGTAGCCACATACCTGAATTTTCTTACCGAAAACGACTTCAACTTCCTCCATAACGATGGGAAGGATATGGTCACAATTGTAGCGCAAGCAATAACGAATCCGAAAGAGAGGAAGAAAATCAATCTATGAAACCAAAATTGAGGTTGTCATATATTTTTGCTGTTACATCAATAAAACTCCAGTGACTACGTGAAGAAATTCATTTTTATTTATTCATAAAACATATGTATGAATAGATGGAGTCGGACCATGTGGTCATGGGGCTACCATACAAACCTAGCCCTCCAAATCAAATTTTTAAAAAAAAACGTTTTTATTTGCACACAAATTTCAATCAAACCTCAGCAAATTTCGACCAAATCTCATAGAAATTTGTTTTAATTGATGCCACAAACATACGTAAAAATTGATGGAAAGGCCATGCGTTCATAGGGCTGCCGTACAACCCTCCCCCCCCCCCTTTGGTTCTTCTAAGAAACTCACATCCTCCGCTTCCCCCATTAAATCTTCGCCACGGCACTTATGTGAAAATTCAAGGAAAAGCATGGAAGCGAGGAGGACTAAACATAAACACAAGTCATAGATACGCCCCAAAAAACTTTTAGCCCGAGGGGAGCGAAGGGTATGCAAATTTCGGCCGCGCCCGAAATTAGCCTCGGTCTCGTTTTTAAGTAAAATATACACGTTTACTGAAATAATTACCACAAGTTCACTAGAGACGAACTCCACGAAGATTTTGCTCCACTTACTTTCTTACAGGATGAACTTTCTCAAATCTTGGAGACTAGAAAAAGCTAAGTCTATCTTCAGCCAGATGATGATTGTCAGACGATGACGAAGCTGTCAATGCTTTTGGACGAGGTACGGGGAACGAGCAGTCAGCCGTGAGAGTGACGCCGACGAGGGAAGACTGTAATAGAATCGTCATTAATAAACGTGTGAACAACTATACAAATCCGTCGTTTCATTGGCTCTCGGTCGGGTGACATGATGAATTTTCTAAAATATTAGGACAAAATGAAATTTTCTAGACGTAGTGGCCTAGCTAAGGCAATTAAGCATTTGTTTTAGCTTCGAAATGAAATTCCTCTTCACGGTAATTGCTAATATATATATTTATCTTCACAGGCTTGTTGTATCGATTTAAAGACTTATTAGAATATAGAAGCCAAATAACCACAAACATCACGCCATTTATAAAGACAGCATTAATTAAGACGTTTTTTTTGTGTGTGGGATTGACTGCCACTCCGGCATCATCCGACTCGGTTAAGGATATCCCTTTAATACCTACACCAATGCCATTTAGAAGTCCGGACTAACTATCGTATTTGGTACATTCAAATTTTAGTTTGCTTTTACATAATTAATGTTTCATCGCATTTTCGTTAACTTCTTTTGAAAGTAAGTATGTGAGACAGTTTGAGTGAGTTTTCTACGTAAACCATCCGCCAGCTTGTTCATTCGATTTGGCTTTTACGGCTTGAAAAGTTTGAAAGTTGAAATTTTGAAATGTTTAATACAAAGTCGGCTGATCTAGCGGTTAGTGCGCGCACCTTCGGTGCACAGGGTCATGAGTTCGAATCTCACCGTGTTCCATGGTGTTTTTCGAAGTCACGAGCTTGTGACGGACTATGATCTCACTCAGATGTTAAACGAGTACCCATTTATGGGGATAAATAACACTGCTGAGCGTGATGCTGATCTCATTACCTCAGCAGATAAGATCTTGGAAATAGGATGTTACTAACACATCCTGCGGCCTTTGTCCAATGTTGGATTGTCGCGCCTGTTATTTATTTTTTTTATTTATTTTTAATACAAAGGATCTTGATCTTTAGAACCTTTCTCTGTTCCTTCTACACTTTTTGAAATAATCGCCGTACTATGATTGGTAACAAACCAATTGTTAGTTACCCTCCAAAAGTACAAGACTCTGCAATTTGGTAAAACAACTGAATTGATTGAGTGCAATTTCCTTTCTCGATATTTTTCGTCCCGTTTTGTTCTACGATTTAGAAAGAGTCTCGGCATTCGTATTGTTGATTATTATTAATGTCGATCAAGGACCAGAATTTTAAGCACTCAGGTTCTTCCATGGTGGGTGCAGCCCACCCATGTCACTTTCTAGGTCTTAATAAATTAAAGTTCCTATTGTTCCTATCCTGTTATAATCACTTAAATTCCTAAAACATCAATAAATATTTTCCTCCTTTTAATGAAAATATAAATAGACTGTTTCGCTTAACAAACTTTACACGACTGATGGTAGCCACAACTTTCAATGTCCCATCTAAATATTTTGTGCTCTTAATGAGAGTGAAAAAGATGTTAATTGGAGTAAATCAAATTATGCACATAATGTGCGTATACTTACTTAACCTGTATATACAATGAAAAACTAGATGCCATATGGATGACCATGGATATAATACCGAAGCCAGTTAAAATTACATCCAATTCACCAAGATAATAAAATTTGCATCATTAAACAAATATCAGAAACTCCCATACATAAAAGATGTAAGATTAAAATCATAAACATTGAATTTATGTTCATCGAAATATTTTTTTTTATTTGTTTTTCTATACGGAAACTATTCTTTGGTTAGTTAAAAAAAAAAGAAACGTCGGATGTGTTTTGTCTTCTAACTAAAAAAAATAATTATTCTCTAAAAGCAAACCTTCGTAATCCAGTAAAAAACAATACAATTTATCCATTATGTACATACCTATTTTTGTTCAGTATCTTAAATTGTATTACCATATTCTCGTTAGAGGCTTGTTTCTTGTAAGATGGGTAAATTTATGTATGTAAATTTGAAAGACGAACACACCCTCCTTTTAGATATAAAACTAAAAAGACAAGTTTTTGGAAAATTGTCTTGTTTTTGTTTTCTACTTTTTGTCGCTTTTCCCGTTCTTCAAGGAGACATAATCACGCGAATACATTAAATTTAGCTGTTTGATATTCGTGCGTAAATGGTTCGATGTGATCTCCACATATGTTAAATTTAAATATTGATACATTTCTTTTTTATGCTCTTTTTTCAACATACGCGAAATAGTTTAGATTTGCACATTTTTTGTTGGAGGGGGGATACTGTTTCATTTAAAAAATGATTTAGATAAGAATTTAACGCTATGAAGAAAAAAGTGAATTATCTAGCTGTATTTCGATCAAGAAATTACCACCAAAATTTTCGTATAAATATGAAAAGAAATTCTTGGATTGTCATCATTTTCGTTCTATTCCGAAAACAAAATACACCAAACCAATCACCATGAAAGTATTCGCTTGCTTGTTGGCCCTCGTTGCCGTCGCTTCAGCTTCCTTCGCCGGTCTCGGTCATGGTGCCGGTTTCGGCTATGGTGCCGGTTTGGGCTATGGTGCCGGTTTGGGCTATGGTGCCGGTTTGGGTGCTGGATACGGACACGGAGCTGTCGTTAAGTCAGTAGCTCCAGTTGCTGCCTATGGTGGATACGGTGCTGGTTACGGATTCGGACACGGTGCTGCTGTCGTCAAGGCTCCAGTTGCTGCCTATGGTGGATATGGTGCCGGTTACGGATTCGGACACGGAGCTGTTGTCAAGTCAGTTGCCCCAGTCGCTGCCTATGGTGGATACGGTGCCGGTTACGGATTCGGACATGGTGCTGTCGTTAAGGCTCCAGTTGCCTATGGTGGTTTCGGTTACGGACATGGATACGGTGCTGCCCTTAAGGGACACTGGTAAATAATACCTGAGTAAAATGATCCTATATAGTTTTATGAAAAAAATAAATAATAAGTTTTGACTTGAAGTCGGTGTTTTTATTTGGATTTTTTTTTTTCAAAAATCCGGTATTTTGCTCATGGGACCCAGGAATTTATTTCGGGGGGAGATTTGTGTATGCAAGTGACTCATGAAATCATACGTATATTTACAAACCTTAGCCTAAAAATAATCGTTCTTATATATTCTAAATTTCACAACAAATTAATTAAAATATTTAAAGTTGATTTTCATCAAATAAATTTAAGTTCTTTTTTCAAATACTCTCTTAGGATATAACTGGTTTTGGTAACCGATTTTTACGATTTTTTTTAGACGGAATCACCTTATTGCGTTTTTTGCAAATTAATTTAGTTTTTTTACATCCATTTAGGTCCTACAAAATGAAGACATGCCTTACCCATTTTTCAACGGTCACTATGAGAAATTTGTCAAAGTTTGTGGTTTTCTAGACTCGCGAATTTCAATTTGTAAGATCACCCTAATGAAAAACTCCTCACTGTATCTAATCTTCTTTTCTATTTTACTTTATGTCGCATTAATTAAAACTTTAAAAAATAATTCACAACTATATCTTGTCTAAACTAATAAAATTATTTAATGTATTATTTTTTTATTAGACTTAAACGTAATTTCCAATGTGAAATTTTGTTATTAGTAGTGTAGTAACCAAGTGATAAACCTAGTACATGAGATTGCAAAATGTGGTGGAGATTTTTTTTTTGAGTGCTTAGTCCGAATCGGTAGCTTCCCACCAAATTTCGATCCGAAACAGGGTCAAAATCGCAAAAAAAAAAACAGAAAAAAAAAATACTATTAGAGGTACAGAAATTTAGCAAATAAAGAACAGGAATTTTGCATAAACTAATTTTAAGTATTAGAAATTTCGCTGAAATTCGCATAAAAACCTAATTTTGTACATTTTGGTATTGTTAAACTACAAATACAACTGGAAAGTCTAGAAATGCATAGCCTAGTACTAACCACTGAAAAACACAAAAATATATCAACTAAATCATACTCCAAATTTAGCTGTGGGGAACAATCAATAACATCAAAAATCGACAACGTTCCTCCCGGAGTAATGGTAAAAAAAAAGAAACTCCTGAAGCAGAGGCACGCCAAAATTTTTATGCTTTTCTCTTTCTTATGTTCAATTTTAGGCATCCTAGAAAAATGGCATTAAAGAAACCAAAGTTCATCGACCATCCCAATAAAAAGCTTGCTCAGTGTTGGCAAAGCCAGTTTGCTCGTGATTCCGCGAACTCCTTGCAGTTTAAAATGTTTTTTATTCTCATTAATGGGATTCTTCTGAAAAAAATAATTTGAGATTAAAAGCAATCTTCTATAAATTGATTCTTTTTGGTGAAAAATTAACTTTTTCGTGGACTAAGTACACATTTGAACATATCGCATCTAGTCGCATCTATTCGTAAAAACCAAATTTCCGTACCTCTAATTACTGTCAATTGTAGCGATACCACATAACGCATTTCAAAGGAGAAATGTACAGTTTCGAAGTTAATAGCCAAAAAACGGAAAAACTCCGAAAATTTTCGGGTTTTTAGCAACGAAATTTTGGTGGGAAGCTCCGGATTCACGCTCAGCACCTCAAAAACATAAGAAACAAAAAAAAAATGCTTCACCACAATCACATTTTGAAATCTGAAATCACCTAGTGACTACACTATAGATTTTGAGTCTGAAAATCATCACTATGTCAATATAGTTATGTTTTATGTAAATTTAGTTTAAACTAATACTTTTGAAAAATCGGTTTCATAATTTCGGGGGGTGTTTCATCCCCCAAATCCCCCCCCCCCTTGGCGAACCCCTGATGTTTGCTTAGAATAATTGTGAGTCGCTAGTTGACAGGGTTGACTCAAAGTAATCGAGTTTTGACAAACACTTCCCTCAATATATTTCTAAGTTTCATACCATGCCACAAATCTGAGAAAACCAATAAAAGTTTAAAATATTTCTTTAGTCTATTGAATAAAGGTAGAGCAGTCTACTAAATAAATATAGCATTAAAAACTGTTCTGTCAAAAATTTCATGAACAAAGGAACAACTTTTATTACTCATTTTCGTTTTCGATAGCCTCCATCCACCTTAAGGAACAATTCAGTTTAATTTTTTCGGATCTCTGCACAGATGAAATCCTTCAGCTGGTTCCAATTGCATTGACTTATCAATTATTTAGAGGACAAATTTGGAACCAGAAGGTTAGGTTCCTGATATACTAATATCGCAATTAGGCTAGGTTCTCCAATTTAAGTAGCACTGATCTTATTCTCTAATTATTATTTAAAAATTACGAAAATACGCCACGCACTTTAAAACCGCTGAAGAAATCTTTCCACGAAGATATCCGTTTAATTGAAATTTATTTATTGCACAGCGTATAAGGATTAGTTAGCGAAAACTACTCCAAAAAATAGTAATGCAATCGAGCATCAATCTTTGGCTCCCGCGCAGAGTTTTCCAAGATTTGTGTGGAAATTTGGTTTAAAAGCCGACAATTTCACGTATGCATTATGCATATTTTTTTTACGACGGTGAAAAATATGTTTTTTTGTGGAATTCAATATTAGCTTTAATTTTGGAATTTTTATTAAACTCCCCAATAGGAAAAATAGAAGCGCTTCCGATAGAAGCGACGTAGAAGCGCTTCCTCACCCTTTCCAAATGTGCTTCGGGGGAAGAGCTTCCACAGAAGCATATTTACGAATGGTGAGGAAGCACTTCGATCGTAATAGAAAAGCATCGACTATTTGCGACGATGGCAGCACACGTCAAATATACACCGTTGTTCTAGATAATTTCATAACGTGAAAAGTGTACGTCATTCGACTTGTTGAATTTAAAGTGTTCAAGTCGTGTTTTTTTGCAGCATACTCATGATTAGAAAAAAGAAACGGATGAACATATTTTTCTAATAAATTTCGAAATTTCACTTATAATCAAGTTATTTTTTATACAATGCATCAGATTCGGTTTTCGCATTCAATCCTTTAAAAGCGCATTTCATTCACTTAAATGAGTGAAATGTGAAATTCTTTTGGAGCGCTTATAGCACTCTGCTCCAGAAGTACCTACCACTCACTTCTCTAGAAGCGCTTCTGGAGCGCATCTTAAGAAGCTGCTTACCTCCGCGGACATGCAATGTTAAAAAGTACACGAAGAGGAATGGAGATTGGAAGCGCTTCTCTGCTTCCCGAGAAGCGCTCCTTTTGCCCTTCTGAAGCGCTCTTTTTCCTATTGGGTCTCTACACGGCCCAGCTGAAGTGTGATGAGTTGAATTGCGCTTAAGAGTTTGAATGAATAGGTTTCTACAATATGCTAACTGCGGGCCTTGAGTACCTCAGTGCGAGATTCTACGTCTGAGTTACTGCAGCGTTGGGTCGAGTCCCACTGTTACGATCAAAGAGATACATACCTGGAGAAGACGAAAGCACATCGCTCTATTGCAATCCTTGAAGCCACAACAAATTGTCACACATACTTTGATCTTCCCGTAATCGTACTCAGAATTTTTTTTCTCCTCTCTTACGTCACTGTCCAAAATTGCGATTATAACACTGGCTCTCAACCTTTTTTCTCAACTGATTTTTTCGGAAGAAATTGTTGAACATTTATTCCTCATTTAACGTTAATTCCGCATTTTTTCACTTTTGCACATTCTTCCTGGATTATTTAAGCTAGCACTTAGTTGGAATTATAATATTACTTATTTTAAGTACAAAAAATCGCATTATCAAAATCTGATTTCAAAACTCATTTCCATTAAATTTTGAGAAACGCAGGAAAATTGCGGAGAATTCGCTCGTTCCGTTACGTTCCAACTTCTGACATGCATGAGTGACAAGTCGTTAAGAATTGTTTTCACGGATAACTTTAAAATTTAAAGATTTTAGTGAGTTTCAAATTCAAATCCCTTAACAACATCTTAAATTTGAATAATGAAGTGCGCTGTAAAGAATTGTGCCAGTGATTCACCGAAAACTTTGATCCTGAATTTCATTTTTCGTGTAAGTTTCGTGCTCTGGTGGTACAAATTGACGATTTTTTAATAGCTAACCACGTCGGATGGTAAAGTGATAACTTGTAACGTGTAGACACAAAACCGTGCGAAGACAATTTGGCGCCCGGGGCAAAATTTTTTGATCAAGGCGTTCATTTAAAAAAGAATAAAATAAAAGAAAAATCTCGTGGTTTACCAAGGAATTAGTCAAACTTAACAGAGCGAAAAATAAAGCACAATTTTTACAACCTTATGATGATGATTTTAATGTTTTTCTAGTTCAGTCTTCATCAAATGCATCCTGACACCAATGAAAATTAAAGTGTATTGGTCGCTGGGATAGCTTAGGAGACCTTAGCAGTGCTCTTGAGATTTCTGAGGATGATCTATTCAATGCTATAGTCTTTATGTTAGTATTCAGGCCGGATATGAAAACATTCCTATAATAGTAGCGTTTTATTGCTATCGAGGTAAAATCTGACTAAAAAAAACGATCGCGTTTAACATCCCGGTTAAGACCAAACAGCTGACACCTGACAGTTGTTTTGCATCTTTGACTCACTCTGGTCGGCTTATTTCTTAGATTTGGTGGATTTCATCAAGAAAGATGATTATTCATTTGCAAAATCTAAAACCACCATTAGAAAGATTCTGCCATTTGGTTTGAAAAAAATTCCCGTATTTTTTTTTACCTGTGCATTAGCCATCTACATTTGATTTCTCTAAACTCTATCTCGTGCAGGTTAGTGGCACGCGTGAAACATACCTGGGTAAGTGTAACCCAAAGTTACAGGAAGTAGCAATAAAACGAACCTAATATTCTTTTAAGAATTGCATGCAATCGTTATGCCGTCTCCTAGCATTAATTTTTGATTTGTCCTTGTCTTATTGGCTGCATTCAGTGAACGAAAAACGTAGCGGAAAGCTCTCTTCCAATTAGATTCTTATTCCGCATGAGGGCTATTCAGCGGAGGAAGAGGTGTGTAGCGGGCATTTCTTGTAGCATTTCAAGTGTTTTTTTTCGGTAAATTTCATTCGCTGGATGCAGTGAATGTGTGTCTACTTAGCTTAATTATCAATCAGCAATACCAAAGTTGCTTGAAATGCTTGTTAAAAATAAAATAGATGTTGATATCGCCATGTTAACACGGATCAACTACAACCAATTTGGTATTTTTCACTAAATTGGCTGCTGATGA
Source organism: Microchrysa polita (assembly GCA_949715475.1). NCBI lineage: Eukaryota > Metazoa > Arthropoda > Insecta > Diptera > Stratiomyidae > Microchrysa > Microchrysa polita. The sequence continues at coordinate 93,162,484 of OX454417.1, read as the reverse complement.
GTGATGATTTTTTGCTATTTATTCGTAGATATACAGTCTATTTTTTTTTAAGCTGGGTGAGATCCTATTTAACGGATAGAACTCAGTTGCTGAAGTTAAATGGCTGTACATCCCGTTATAAAGTGCCAATCAGGAGTTCCGCAAGGAAGCCGTTTAGGACCCCTTTTTTTTAGTTTACGTAAATGAAATCATATACACAGTGATTCTCAACTCTTTTCTATCCCCTTTTCGAAACCTATAGAGAGTCTGGCCCGGAATTTTTTTTTTAATTTAAAAACGGTGTGGTAATTTTTGTATTTTCACATGAGAACTACGTTGGACGGACAAGCACAGATGACTCACAGATGGTGAATTTATAGTTTCGTTCTTCAGACAATTGGATAAATCGTTTTTTTTTTTTGTTGCCTTATTCACTAGGCGGCAAATAACGATAATGCAGAAGCCGATATTGGTCACAAGATCTTTGACTACATTGGTACGGAGTGTCAGAAGTGTTTGAACTCAGCGCAATCAAGACTAAAATCTTGATTGTAGCTTACTGATAGACTATGACTTTTTCTCCATTTGTGGATGATTTGCGAGATGGCTTAAAAAGCGGATGTACTCGTATTAACACTTTTTCTTTACAATTCCGCTTTCCATATAGTCGGCGCCCCTTTTTCACTTCCAAACTAGCCTCTTCTCATCAGGTTCCTTCGTCACCATTTTGTGGTCCGAATACCTGCCAACTTTGAGTTTTCCTGCGCCACCCCTCCCCTGCGCTTCCCACCGGTTGCGAATCACTGATCTACAATATTAACCTTCGGGCGGGCGCAATGCATCTGACAGATTAAGTGACCAGTTTTTGTTGCGCCAATTAGCGATATGAAAAGGAAGAGATCTGAAACTCACAGTAGCTTAATCTTTATCGATCAACTACTCAAAGCAGTTTTCAGTTTCTATTTACGATATGTCTGAGGGGCGGGAGGGGATGAAATAATCTCTCAGATGTATTGCGCCCGATTGTGTTATTTTCTCCTTTTCTATGAAAATTTCCACTCATTATACTCTTCACATTGCGTAATAATGTTGTGTTGACTTTTAGGCTCACCAAATCGTTCAAGAGTGCGTTTTTAGTAAAATAAGCTCACATATTTTAAGCGGTCGAGTTGTTGGAGGTTTTTTAAATATTGAAGCTATTGAAAGCGGAATATTCTTAGAAAATTTAAAATGTGAAGGGTATCAAACTTTGTGAGCGAGTTTTTGTTTCTAAAATTTCGTAGAACTGTTTCAAAAAGACAATGCAACAATAAATAAGAGTCTAAAATATACAGAAACTTAGTTTCATCCCTTTCTCTGCACTTAATCTGTCAGATGCATTGCGCCCGATCGTGTTAGGATTAGTATTGCGCCCGCCGGAAGGTTAAATTCGTGCGTATATGGCAGTATGCCCATGATATGCAAATCGTCATGAGAATACGCAACGTAGATGACTGACTTAAGTTGCAATTCGAATTTACAAAAGCTGCAAATTTGGTGCCAATAACATTTGAAATTGAAATGTTAGTAAATGTAAAGTAATTAGCGTGTATAAATTAAAAACTCTGCTCTGAAAGGATTTAGGAAATTGAAAACATTTTTAAACGCTGACCTGTTTTGATGTAAGATGTATTGTGTAAAGATATATTAAATAATAATTTTTTTCAATTTTTTTTTTTTTAGAATCTACTTGAATCATCTTGCATCCTCATTTGCTCTAAACACAATTTCTCAATGTTCTCTGAGAAATTATTTAATTTTAAAATTAACCAGCAATGAAGTTGGAACTCATGAAACAGCCAAAGAATTGAAATGATTCGTCCTTTCGTCACGTTCCGTTAGTTTTTAAATAAAACGGGAAGTGAGAGTGCATACTCGCATAACTGAATAATATCCTCACAAATGCACTTGACAAGAAGTTTTAGAATGAAGAATATTGAATCGAAATAAATAGACTAAGCAAAAATATATACATACACTTTTAATTTTCAATATTGATTGGTATTTTGTTTATACCAAAATGGCCAAATCTGAAAAAAAGTTTGCATATCATATCGCAATCTTGTTAATTGATACACATTTGCTTTAATTTGTATTTAAAATAAAATTTACATCTTAAACAAAAGTAACATAATTGCCTATAAGATGAAACTAGTTTTCGGGAGACCTTTAGTTTTTTTTCGCGAAATTGAGATGGTGAATTAAGCAAACTAGATTATCTTTTGACTAGACTGCCCGTATAGGAATGCCTTCCGTATATGTGTATTTATGATAATGTATGAATAATACAGTACAATTCAGTACGAATTAGCTACAGTCCGGATATCGCGGCGGATAGAAATACAGCATTGTTCTTTTTTGTAAATGTTAATTGACACATTTTGTGGCAGTAACGTCACTACGAAGAGAGGCGTGTAATCTAAAAAATATTAGAAAAAAAAAGTGTTTTGGATCAATTTGATACGTGGAAAATTTCCTTTAAATACGAACTGAACTCCTGAGAATGGTATCATTTACGTTCTATTCCGTAAACGCAGTACAACCAAAACTAAATCACCATGAAAGTATTCGCTTGCTTGTTGGCTCTTGTTGCCGTCGCTTCAGCTTCCTTCGCCGGCGCCGGTTTCGGTCATGGTGCTGGTCTCGGCTATGGTGCCGGTTTCGGAGCTGGATACGGCTACGGACACGGAGCTGTCGTTAAGTCTGTTGCTCCAGTTGCTGCCTATGGTGGATACGGTGCCGGATACGGATTCGGACATGGTGCTGTCGTCAAGTCAGTAGCTGCTCCAGTTGCTGCCTATGGTGGATACGGTGCTGGTTACGGATTCGGACATGGTGCTGTCGTTAAGGCTCCAGTTGCTGCCTACGGTGCTGGTTATGGTTTTGGACATGGTGCTGTCGTTAAGGCTCCAGTTGCTGCTTACGGTGCTGGTTACGGATTCGGACATGGTGCTGTTGTCAAGGCTCCAGTCGCTGCCGGTTATGGTGGTTTCGGTTACGGACATGGATACGGTGCCGCTAAGGGACTTTGGTAAATTATCCCAGGTGTAAATGATCCTATAGTGTGATGTGAAAATAAAATTGTAACTTATATTGAAAATTGTGAAATTGGTTTTTTATTTTGTGTCTGTGAGTGTGCATGAGGAGTCCTTTATTCGAAATGGATGGATATAATTTGGTAGTTGCATAGGTGCGTCGGAAGCAAAAAAATTTCCATTGTTTATTAAATCCAGTAGAGCATAATGTCTCAATTACAAGACTTAAACCCATCACTGCCGATAATGCTCCAAAAAAAAGTCTCACAAATGTTTTAACTGCCAAATGAAATACATATAACAAATTAGTCTAAAATACTTTTCAACCAAATGGACTTTTACCGTCCAGCAACAAAGTTCTAGCAGAGTAACCAATAAAAAAACAACGTCAGCAATACTGTACCTAGATGTAGGGTACGTTTTACTATAAATCCCCCCAAGGAAAAACACAATGTAACCGATGAATTTAGTTACACAATTAACCCTAGTCGTACCGGCACATTTTTATACATATTTCTCTCGACACGGGTACCCTTGTATCCAACGGATGAATCGCTTCATTCTGCCAACGGTTAATTACCGATAGAAGAAAATTTTTTTTTTACAATTGAGAAAGTATACCACAAGTTTGGAAATCAGTTACAATGGTTAGTTAGTGGGCTTCGGCTGGCTATCCATTGAGGGGTGAAATTTTCCAAGGCAAACGGCCAGGTGATTCACGCCAATCAAATGTAGGTGAAAAAGTTGTAATGGGATTGATATCCTTAAAAATTTAGGCCGCAATATTACTACAGACAACTTTTTAACTTCGTTTTCACTACTTAAAAAAATGAGTTTGTTAAATCTAAGGTTTGTCGGTACATTGCGAAAAGATAAGCCTTATACCTACTGAAATTAAGCAGTTTGCCGACGATCATATTGGAAAAGCTGGATATGCATTTAGCAAAGACGCAAAACTTTTATCAGTGGTGGCTAGGAAAAGGCAGTCTGTTTACTTGCTAAGTAGCAGGTATTCCCAAGTCGGTGAAAAGGTGAATGGTAAGGAAGAAAAAATTAATTATTACAACCACACTGAAGGAGGTGTTGACATAAAGCAATCGCTGGCCCTTTCCTGTATTCTTCAATATGATAGACGTAATGGATCTTGCTGCATTTATAATTTTTCAAGAAGTCTTGCACCCCGATTCCTCGAAATATCACATCCGCACATTTATGAAACTTCTGTCGCATGAATTGTACAAAACAAATATCATCAAGTGATCGAAAAATCCCCGATAATAAGTGTTTTTATACCCTTCGCTCATAGAGTGAAAGGGTATATTGTTTTTGTTACGCCGATATTATGTAACACCTCAAAGGAGCCACCGGAGGTATGGCAAAGTATATATATAAATGATCAGGGTCGGTCCCTGAATCGAATAAGCCATGTCTGTCTGTCTGTCTGTCTGTCTGCCTGTCTGTCTGTCCGTGTGTCTGTCTGTTAGCACGATAACTCCCGAAATAATGAAGCTAGCGGTTTGAAATTTTGGTCAAATGTTTGTTTTGCTAAAATCTTGGACGGTATTGAAAATGGGCTAAATCGGACCACGGGTTCCCCTACCTCCGATACAAACTACCCCTCCTTGAACCCCCCAAATGAGGTTCTTCTAAAAAAAACTTTTTTATTTGTGCACCGATTTCAACCAAATTTCACACAAATGTATTTCTATTGTTGACACAAAACATATGTAAGAACGGATGAAATCGGACCATGGGGTCATGGGGCTATCATACAAATCCAACCACCCAAATTAGGTTCTTCTAAGAAAAACATTTTTATTTGTGCAGCAATTTCGAACAAATTTCACACAAATGTATTTCTATTGATGATACAAAACATATGTAAGATTGAACCATGATTGACCATGGGGTCATGGGGCTGCCATACAAACCAAACCCCCCATATTGGTTGTTCTAAGAAACATTTTTTTACACTAATTTCACAAAACCTTGAATTAATATGTCTTTATCAAAGCAACTAAAAAGTTCAAAACGAATGGAATCGTACTGTGGGGTCATGCTCCGGCAACCCCAATAAAATTTTCCGAGTAAATATTTTGATTTGCCCACTTATTTCAACCAAGCCCAAAACTTTTGTCAAGACGGAAGAAAAAGAATGAGGAGGGGGATTAAATACAAGTCATAGGTACGCCCGAAAAAACTTTTAGCCCAAGCGAAGGGTATCCAAATTTCGGCCGCGCCCGAAATTAGCCTCGGCCCCGGGGGTTGGCGAGCGAAGCGAGCAGGGGGCGAAGCCCCCTAGTTTCAAGATAAAAATGCAATGGAAATGGTACCTGGCGAGCAAATAAACAATCAACATATGGATGCTCAGGAGCGAAATGCTCATGGCCACAAAACCGTAAAAGGGTTGGTTATCTTTGTTTTCTTCCAGGGCCAGAAAAAAAAATAGAAGAAAAACTCGAAAAATGTGCACGTAAACGACCAATTTGTGCTAAACTTCGTATAAATGTACTGGGACTTATTTTTTCCTTTCAATAAAAACATATACTTCCAATTTAATTCATTTCATTCCAAAACATGGAAATTATAAAAATTTGTTTGCATATGGAATTAAAAAAAATTTAAAACTAATAATACATATATTTTAAAACCCAACTTTCCTAAAGAAAATGATGTGGGTACAGGTGCACCCTTGCCGGTAAAATTGGTATACCATCACTCTAATCCTTTTAACCGTAAATACACTACAAATTTAAATTTGAAAACTAGTTAAAAATATTCAAAACCTTTTGATATAAGATGCCAGGAAGAACCAAGTTAAATGCGAAAGAAATGTTTGAGATACATTGCTTTAAGCTCGAAAAGGTACAACTGTACCCTTTTTGGTAGGACTAGGGTTAAGAAATGCACGGAAATAAACAGAATAGAAGAATATTGTTGTTGTATTGTCATCTTTGGTTCCCACCTGTTAATGAAATTTTTAGTTAATTTACAACGTTTTTTGAACTTATAAACGAAAGAATTGAGCGGGTAACCTGATTGAAAATTGTGTAAAATTAATTTATTATTTTTGTGCAGGAGTTTTTTTATTTAGAAATAAAAACATCTAAATAAAAAGCATCCTATAAAAAGTATTAAATATGTATACAGGTTGTCCCACATTGGGCGGTCAACACTGGAAAAATTGATAGAACAATTTGATTGAGGATCAATGGAATTGGTAAAAATTTTACCATTATCGTGCGCTTTTTTGTAAAAGTCAAATAATCGCTATTAAATTAATATTTACATCTGTTTAGTGATACAGCATCTGAGGTAGCAGACAAAAGAAGGAAAGTGTGATAGTAGGTTGAGGGTAGGGTGGCCAGATGCCCCGTATTTTACGGGTTATCCCGTTTTTGGCCACCGAAAATCCCAAAACCCGTAATCCAAAAAATAAAATACGGGGCTAACATTTAATATATTTAATATTTACATAATAAAAGCTTGAAATACACATCAATAAATGCGCAAATGCGTTTTAAATTGAAACGTTATTCGATTCTGTTTCTCCTACTCCAGACCATGCATCCTATCAATAATTGCAATTTTAAGATGACATGTAAAGATTTTTATAACTCTATATTGCATAATGAATAGTTAGTGGAGTCTGCATCATCAAAAAAGAAATATTGTCACAAAAAATAATGACATATCGGCATAAAAATAATCTCTTTCATTTTTGCCCCGTAAAAAATCGAAACCCCGTATTTTATACGCTAGTGACCCGAAAATCGAAGGCAGGCAGGTGGTCACCCTAGTTGAGGATTCCACTGAACCGATGAGCAATGAACAGAGTGATTGCCAAAGAGTTAATGTTTCTTGGATACTAACGATTTTGTACGATAATATTTGGTGAGTTACCGAATCTCACATTTTTGCACAAAACGACCTAAAACCGGGTGTAGCGATTTAATTCTTTACATCTATTTCGATTTGTTTCCGAACTGTGAACATTTCTGTACACACAACATTTTTCGACAATTGGGGGGAGGGGCAAAGCAATGAATATTTTAAGCATATCTATCACAAAAACAAATATTAAAAAACTTCAAACACAGTGGACCCTGTTTTAACGGAAACCACTCTCAAGCGTTCTTAACGAACAATTCCAAAAAGTCCTGAATGTTGTTGGTATTAATTTAGCTAAAAACCAATCTCTCTACATTGAGCACTTCTCTTTATAGCGAAAGCAGCCAATTTCTTATCCCCAAATGCAATAAATTTACATATAAAGGGTATTTCTCTAAGCCCATAGATTGTACCTATAGAATTGTAAAAAAAAAAAATAAGACAAAAAATTAAATTTTAGTCAAAAATGTTTTTTTATTTGTTTCAGTATACCCTCGTAAATCATCATAAATAGACTCACGCTTCCACAACGGTTCCAAATTATTCAAATTTACTTCGAAAATCAGTCGTCGATTCATGCAACTTACAGCCCGTATACACCTGCAACTTGGTTGCCAACCTAAGTTGGCAACACGCGAAAAAAACCGGAAATAAGTGATTTTTAGGCATGTTGCAGGTTGCAGTACCAGGTTGCAAGAACGTGAATGGCGTGGTTGCCGGAATGTTGCAAGTGTGTAGTAAGTTACCTGCAACCTAGGTTGGCAACCAAGTTGCAGATGTATAAGGCCTGTTATAGGCGGCTTCGTGATTTTTATGGTCGAACTGTGGATATATTAGAAAAAGATCCAAATATATCGATTCAACGTCGGCTGCAGGGATTGAGGCTCTGTCCATTCACTACGTGGACAATTTTGCGGAAAGATCTTTGCCTACATGCGTATAAAAAATGTGGTGCAGGAATTAAGGCCACGAGTCCACAGTATGCATCGTTATTTCACCGATTGAGCTCTAAAGCAGTTGCAAAGTGATCCGTTGTTTTATCGCCAAATTGTGTTCATCGATGAGGCTCATTTTTGGCTTAACGGGTTTGCTAATAAGCAAAATTGCCATATATGGAGTGAGACCAATCCACAGGAGACTCTACAGACTCCATTACACCCAGAGAAATGCATGATTTGGTGCGGCTTACTCGCTACTGGCATAATCCAACCTTATTTCTTCAAAAATAAGGCCAAATCTCGCGTTACGGCCAATAGAATTCGTTACCGCACCATGATCATTGATTGTTTGAGACGATAGATGACATTGATCCGGACGAGATGTCGTTTCAACAGGATGGTGCTACGTGCCATATGGATGGCGACCGAAACCATAGACTTATTGAAATCAAAATTTGTCGATTAGTTGATTTCGGGAAATGGCTTGTCAATTGGCCTCCAAGTTCCTGCGATGTATCACCTCCCGATTGTTGCCTGTGGGGTCAGTCGAAATCATTGGGTTATGTTGATAAATCAGCAAAAATTGACGCCTTGGAGGCCAACATTGTTCGTGTTATTCGTGACATACGGCCTGCAATGATCGACAAAGTGGCCCAAAATTGGACGTCCACAATGCGCTTCATCAAGAACACGAAATGTTAATGCCATGTATTCGTCTTTTGAATAAAAAAGTTCAATTGGGCTTTAAAAACACTTAAAGGGTGTTAACCTTATTTGTACGGAAATTGTTCAATAATCAATTTTCGATTTAAGAGAGTAGTATAGCCGTCTGTAAATAAAATGAGTCAAAAATGCATTATGTTCGAAAAAAGGCATTAATTAAAAAAAAAAGTTGAGAAATCTGTCATGAGATGTCTGCAATCATAATCTTCACTGTATTTTAAAAATAGGGCTTGTTCTGCTATCCGTTCACATAAAGAGAACTTTTGTTTTTCCGATATTTTCCGCTATGTGTCCGCTATATGGCGGACGGTAAGATAAGTGTCGCTAGTATCGAAAAGAAGAACAAGAAAATTCTTCTTACGAGAGCTGATAGCGTAATGTTCCAAAAATAGTTTAAATCCGGCTCATGGAAGAGATACATTTTTTTTGTACTTTCAGAACATACAAATAATGGATACAAATATGGCAGTCCCAGTTATCTGTTGTTGTTAAAATCGAGAATTTTGTTCTAAATAAAATAGTAATAATCAAATGCAAATTTACTAATTTTACCTTAACTTTGCCATGTAATCTTTGAGTGATAAAAAATTAAGCACGACATTACACAGAAATGCATACATAGAAACAAACCATTTGATCTAGACAAAAAAAACTCCACTCTCTACTCTATTTTAATAATGTACGCTGGTCTCGTAATCATTTCTCGGACAAATTAAAAACTTGATTAACTTTTTAATATAATTTAAATTTTATTTGTTGTTTGTTTAATACTTTACAAGATCATTTACGCTTCCACTGTTTACCAGTGTCCCTTGAAGGCACCGTATCCGTGTCCGTGTCCAAAACCACCATAGGCAACTGGAGCCTTGACAACAGCACCATGTCCGAATCCATAACCGGCACCGTATCCACCATAGGCAGCAACTGGAGCCTTAACAACAGCACCATGTCCGAATCCGTAACCGGCACCATATCCACCATAGGCAGCAACTGGAGCAGCTACTGACTTGACAACAGCTCCGTGTCCGAATCCATAACCAGCACCGTATCCACCGTAGGCAGCAACTGGAGCCTTAACAACAGCACCATGTCCCAAACCATATCCAGCACCGTATCCACCATAGGCAGCGACTGGAGCTACAGACTTCACGACAGCACCGTGTCCACCATATCCGTATCCAGCTCCGAAACCGACACCCTGGCCGAATCCTCCGAAACCACCCTTAACGTAGGCTGAGGCAGCGGCGACGAGAGCCAACAAGCAGATGAATACTTTCATGATGGTGGAATTGGTGTTCTTCGTTTACGGAATAGAACGTAAATGATAACTTCCCTACAATGTGATTGTTTATTTAAAGAAAATCATATGCATAATTGGATTAATTCAGATTAAGTGGTGCTGTACTTCTCACAACATCCCCCCTCCCCATTTCATACGATGTAACTACTCTAGTTATCATAAAGAAGAATATTGTATCCTAAAAAAATGACTCAAGAGAAATTAACATAGTATTCACACAAATCGGTATCACCATACATATAAATACACGGAAGGAGTTTGAGATATAATGCGTGTGTGTCTATTCGATGAATTCATCACTTTTTTGCAGAAAAGTTAAGGTCGTACAAAAAAACCGGTTTCCCTAATGGGCAATTATGTTACTATCTTTTAAGATATAAATCTATGTAAATGTGTATGTTAATGATCTAATTTATTGCAGATTCGATTCAATTTACTCCGATCTAACAGTCGCCTGGTCAATGTATTCTTAAAAACAAAATGTTTGCATTCGAGGTTGTATCCGTAGTTACTAAAACTATTTTACGTACTCAACAGACAACAGAAAAAAGTGTAATGTAAATTTCTGTATTTATTTTTGATGATAAGTCCTTTATTGTGTAAATGTGAATGGTATTAATTTCATAAAACTTGTGTTGCTTAAAAGAAATATTCTTATGCTTATGCTTATGTTGGTACCAAGCACAAACGACAAACCTGTTCAAATATACAGAAGTAACAATATAGGGAGCTTGAAAAACAGCGATAGAACGGGTACTGTAACAGAGAACGATAACAGTGGCGGCCCGTGCCTCCTTGCACAGGATGGGCACCTTCACGGAATAAAAATCTTTTGGAAACACCTAAAATTAACGACTTTCCACGTAAAGTTCGCATTGTATTAAATGGAACCATAAATTTCCGCTTCAATTTCACAGTTTTGCAACCATTTTTAGATCAAGCTATTATTTTTTAATTTAGGATCATTTCGTTTTTAACTTTCAAGCGGGCGCGCAATTTTTTTGACATTACCGGACGCGCGGCGGTAATTTACCGCCCTCGTCTTTTCCCCTCCATTTGCGCTCAACCGTACAACTTCCATTCTCATAATTATGGTAAATTAAAAGAAGAGCATGTTCCAAATAAGTTGTCATAATAAAAAGTATTATCTGGTGAACAATAAAACAAATTCAGGAGTTTTAGCTCAGCATATCACTCCAGTGATATTACACATAGCACACACAACGTTTGATGACCGCTGGAAAGGTATGGAAGGTAAAATTTACCCAAAATTTTATTGTATCGTATCTATAACAGTATGACTTAAGAATACATACTTCTCCCACCTCGACCCGGCAAACGGGGGGAAAAGCTATGCGTGTTTATGATTAGGGCGGTAAATTACCGCCCGCGCCCCCGCTTGAAGGTTAAATGCAGTGTCCTAGTACATCATTATTAGACTATCAAATATATTTGCGGGAACATGCGAATTAATGTTGTGCGCCTTTAGCATTTTCAATGTAAATGTACATAGTCTAAAACAAATCAAAAATGCTAAAAGTGTACAACAATAATGTTCATGTTCCCGAAAGCTTATTTTACATTCTAATACATGTTACAATAAACACTTCGAATTCATTAATCTAATAATAATCATCATTACACAAGAAATCCCAAATCCTCCCGTGAAACATGTTTTCCTACATAGCATTGAGCCATCGTTGCTTTTTTATTCATTTTGACCAGCTCATGGTAACCCCGAAAATTGTACTTTAAAATTGTCTACGTCAACATCATTCTGATTCTTATTAAACTGATTCCATTCGAGCTGCTATAGGCCGGCCTACCTTGTCGGTATTGAATTCGATGCCACCGCTCCCCAAAGTTTCATAAATTCCGAATGATATGTTGTTGTAATTTGGTCACCGGCGCAAGTGGCCCACTTTGGACTGGTTGCTTCGTCTTTATGTGGATGGTAAGTAGATTTTCAACAATACCTAAAGGTTTGAATATGTGATTTGAATATTGCATACACATAGGCGGTTTCGATTTTGATGAAACAAAAAAACCATAAAGCAGCCTAATTTGTTGATTAATACAAACACCGGAAATGTTTTTGTGCAGTGACTCCCAAACAGTAATTGATAGATTCGCGAGAGACTTGGTAGTACATACTGGGAAAAAACTATTAATATGAATGATATTCACCTAATATATAGTCAAAGGTAAAATTTTGTTGTACATTTCTACTGATGTTAAAAGATGTAAATATACAATAAGTGTATTTATTTATAGGGTAGGCCGTGCCCACCTTGCCCACTATGACGAGCCGCCACTGAACGATAAACCTGATGGCCTCGCGAAAAAGTGAAAGAATGCTTCAAGGAATATTTTTCTTCTACGCAATGATGCCATTTCGAGAAGAACTATCCTTTCAGGGTATGATTTATATGGGGCGTATTCAAAGTACATACACCACGGACTACGCACTAGCTAGATGAATAGGTTAGTGCACGCATGCAAAGAACGAGAATTGGCAAAAATACCTCAAGACAAATCCAAAAAGCTTTTCAGCATTTTTTATTAACCTTAATCTTACCCTGGTGTGAAAAATCACACAAACGCATTTTATTTCCGATTTTTCCCTCTGAATTTTCCAACCGATACCTATAACTCGTCTTGACTTTTCCTAAAACTTCGATTTGAAAAGAAAAACATGAGTTTCAAAAAAAAAATATTTTTTTATTTTTAGGTATTTAAAAACTTACGTTAAGTACCCTCATGTGTGAAAATTCACACATATGGTATTAGCTGTGTGTTTTATATCGGTGAATTTTATTTTTACCGTAATAATATTATGGAATCGACTTTTTCACAAAATGCATGAATCGATAAGTCTGTCAAGTTAGCACTACCACTTCAAAATTTCGAAAAACGCTATAGTGCATTAAATGTCGCAATGTTGTCGTAATTCAATGGAAAAAGAAAAAAATTTGTCGCGCCCCTCCTTCCCCTTAAAAACTACCCTTAAGCGCATTTGAGCCTCAGTTAACCAAATTTGAGTTCCAAGAATGTCCCCAATGCTAAAGGTCTCCAGTAAGATATCACAGGGGCTGCTTAAGAGATTTCCACCCTGAAAAAATTTGTCGCGCCCTTCCTTCCCTTAAAAACTATCCCCGTCAAGTTAGCACTACCACCCCGGTTGCGGCCAATTCAAGTATTTTCGTGAAACAAAAAGTATCCAATTAATTGTCGCAGGAACGGAAAGGCGTATTCCACCCTTCAAAAAATTTGTCGGGCCCTTTCTACCCTTTAAAAACTAACCCTAAGTGCATTTGAGCCTCAGTTCGCCAAACTCGAGTTCCAAGAATCGCCCCAATACTAAAAGGGTCCAGTAAATTCTCACAAAGGCTGCTAAAAAGATTTCCACCCTGAACAAATTTGTCGCGCCCCCCTTCCCTTAAAAACTACCCCCGTCAAGTTAGCACTACCACCCCGGTTGCGGTACTTTATCGCCAAGCGAAAGTTTTTAAGGGGTAGAAGGGTCGCGACAAATTTTTTTCCTGCGACAATTAATTGGATACTTTTTGTGTTACGGAAATGCTTGAATTGGCCGCTACCGGGGTGGTAGTGCTAACTTGACGCGGGTAGTTTTTAAGGGAAGGAGGGGCGCGACAAATTTTTTCAGAATGGAAATCTCTTAAGCAGCCACTGTGATATCTTACTGGAGACCTTTAGCATTGGGGACATTCTTGGAACTCGAATTTGGTTAACTGAGGCTCAAATGCACTTAAGGGTAGTTTTTAAGGGGAAGGAGGGGCGCGACAATTTTTTTTCTTTTTCCATTGAATTACGACAAAATCGCGACATTTAATGCACTATAGCGTTTGTCGAAATTTTATAGTGGTAGTGCTAACTTGACAGACGTTGAATCGATAGCATTTGGAGTAAATTATTTATGTGAAAAATGTGATTCATGATGAAATTCTGGTCTAGGACACACCATAATTGAAAATCTTTTGAAACATACATACTCAGGTCCTTGTGGTCCAGTCATATTAGCATTTCAAATACGAAAAAAAAAACAGAGTAAGGCTAATTTTTGTAGTTTTTGAATCAATGGGCTCCCAAAAATCTAGAACTCATTTTCAAAAAAAAAAAAATTTGAGCGAAAAGGTCCTAAAAAAGGGAAAAAAAGGATACTCTTTAATCCTTGAACAGAGGTCGTCATGCGGGGTATCATATCAAAGGAGACGTCGAGTACATTACATATCCGGTATTAGTTTCCTGTTTCAAGGACCCTCAAGGTAATAAATCGAGCTTAAATGTAAATGAGTCAACTGTAGTAGTACGCAACTACGGCTTATCATGGCATTGATAAACCGACCCTTAATGTCGAATGTCAACAATGTACTCTTCTCATAACCGAAATAGTGGACAATTCAACATAAAGCATATTTCTAACTTAAAGAAATTCGCCCAAATTACATTCAAATTTTTTGTATCGAAAACAACACCAAGATCTGTTGCAGAAGAAGCACACTCCAGTAGAACCCATCCCATCTAGCTGAACGTTCCAATAGGTACCTACTATTAGAAGCCAAAGCGTAAAAGTTTTCCCAACACAATACCCACCCTACTCACCCTACCAAATGCCTTCGAAAAGTCCGTGTATAGCACATGAACATCACTATGACTATTGAATGATTTCGAGATGTAGTTCACTAATTCCACCCATATATGCATATAATGTATGTCGAGATATTTATGACTTTATTTACTTAGAGTCAATTTATAGAAGAATTGGTTATTTCTTTCGTATTGTCAATCCCTTGTAAATACAAAATATGCTTGAATCCAATGAAAGGAAAAATTGGGATTTCTTTTATGACAGCCCCAAGACCCTATTGTCGGATTTGATTCGTTCTTACACATAATTCGTATATTGAGTGAAACGTGTCAATATTAATAGAAACGTATTAAAGTGAAGATTCGACCGTAAATATGTTTGTTTTTTTTCAGTTGGGGTTGTATAGCGACCCCATGACCCCATCGTCCGATCTGGGTGAATGCATATATGCAAACAGCCTGCAACAAAAATAAGCATGTGTGCAAAATTTCAGCACGATCGTTTTTATAAAGAGTGAGGAAATGCATTGCAGCAGACGGACAAACAAAGAGACAGACGGATATTGCCCAATCGATTCTCCATCTCATTTTAACAGTTTACATTTTTTATTTAGTCCGGCATATGTATTTTGACATCTGGTACTCTCGAGCCCAGATACTGATTCTGTTTAACTAGAGCGAATAACGGTAAATTTCTTAAAAGGAAATCAAAGTACGTATCAACAAAACAGCTAATTCAAAATATAAAATTAAATTAAGTGAGTCAAAATAGTTAACATATTCTATAAACTACGTTACATTTGCGTCGATATCTTCTGCCTCGTTGTCGCCATCTGTTCTTCATTCGAATCATCTTTCGCCTCGACAACCTACCGTTTCTTCCTACCAGTATCCGTTTTCTGTTAATTTGAACATACAGACGACGCCAACAATTGTTCCCACAAAGGGTTCTCAGAGTGCTTCAACAAATGGTGCGTCACAAATTTCGCTTACTTCACAGCAGCATAAGGGTCGTTTGCCAAACGCTTCACCATCTCAATGTAGTTTGAGAGTGTGTGTTCCGCCCACTGAAGTCTTCATTACTAGACTTTCGTACGACACCACTGAGGCTGAGGTTAAGGATTACATCATCAAGAAGATCGGATATGAGCCTGCCATCTTGAACGTCAGAAAACCCACGAAGGACAATATACCTAATCGCATTGTTACCTCCTTCAAAGTAACTATTCATGACGATTCACAGGTCTGCGAACCCAACTTCTGGCCGCATGGTATATTAGTTAAGAAATTTGAGAATAAAACAAATTTTTCCAGGCGTCGTTTAACAAAATTTTCAAAATAAATTCTATGTACTATCAGAATGTACGCGGCTTAAGGACTAAGCTCCAAATCTTTAACGCATCTGCTATACTTTGTTCCCACGACTTCATTTGCATTACGGAAACTTGGCTTAACTCGAATATCAATAACGGGGAGCTATTGGAAGGCTTCACTGTCTTTCATTGCGACAGAAATACTAATCTTTTTGGTAAATCAAATGGAGGTGGTGTACTCATTGCCGTCAAAGACCACATAGTATGTTCTTTTATCTCATCAACAGATTCTGAGCCCTTTGACTGTGTTACCATTAAAGTTCAAATTTCAGGTTCGTCGGCGCTCATACTTTCTTGCGTATACGTTCCGTGTGCCTCTCCAAATTCTGTATTCTCTGATCTTTTTGCATACTATTCTAATCTTATTAACATTAGCTATCCTGTTTCGAACATCATTATCTTTAACCCTTTCATGCCCAAATTATGGTTTTTAGGCGGAGAATTTTTCTAACAACATTATGTCGTTCAGTCGTTCGTTCAGTCGTTCGTTTCATGATATTTTCTTGAAAAAAAAAAATTAAGCGCTATAGTTAACAAATTAGAGCATGATGCCATATCCATATGGCATCATTGGGACTGAAAGGGCACTTAGCAAGTTCCGTGTGAAAAATGAGATATTTGGTCGGCAAAAATCCTACATCGGATTTTTTTTGCAGAATGGTTGGTGACGACCCCAGATTACGGGAAAAATAGTCCCAACCGATTGGGGGTCCGCAACCTTAAAAATGGGAGAAAAACGACAAAAGATATAGAAAAATAGTCTGAGAACGAAAAAAACTACATAAAATTATCTTTGGAATGATATGTAACACATTAGAGATCTATTCAATTATTCGGCGCTAGCTTAAAAATAAATTAGAACTTTTTCATTTCATTTTTTAAAAGCCCCATAACTCTTGAAAGAATGTTAGTTCAGCCGTAAAATTTCGTACAAGTATTCACAATAAATTTAGTATTATTTTGGAAGAAACATTGAGTCGCTCCGATCAACGACCCCCATTTGAATTTGGCGTTGGACCTTGTACTCAGCAATTTACCTTTGTCGTGTTTATCGCCTTAAACCATACAATCTCCTATGTTCCCTGTGACTCTTACCATCCTGCCATTTCTCACGAACTTCTCCTCAACATTTCTCCTTCTCGGAACAAAAATAAACTTCCACGGTTTAATTATTTTAAGGCCAATTATGAAGTAATTAATGCTAAATTGAGTCGGATTAATTGGTCGAGCGTCCTTGCTGATCTTAACTGCGACTCTGCGGTGGATGCGTTCTATAATATTTTATACGAAGTCATACAGGAAAACGTTCCGCTTTACTCCACTAAACCTCGCATTGGTCCTATATGGTTCACGCCTTATTTGCACAGGCTTATAAGCAAAACGAACAAAATTCGTTTGCGCTATAGACGTTACAACAGAAACTGTGACTTAATTGCATTTCGTCGAATTAGAGCCAAAACGAAAAAAATTATAATGGCAGCACGTAATGCTTACATTATTAGCATAGAAAACAGCGTCAACAAAGGCGAAGGTAAACTGTTCTGGTCATATGTTCGAAATATGCGCTCGTCATCTTCACATCTTTCTAACCTTTCATTCGACCAGTTAACTGCAAGCAATCCAAAAGACATATGTGAATTGTTTGCCCGGTACTTAGCCATCTTATTGTCTTGAACCATCATGGTTTCTGTGCAGGCAAATCAACGGTCACAAATTTAGTTGAGTTTGTCGAGTATGTAGGAAAGTCGTTCAATAAAAATTGCGATGTACATGTTATTTACACCGACTTTTCTAAAGCGTTTGACGCAGTGGATCATGGTATCCTTCTTCATAAACTTGGCATTTCTGGTTTCCCTCCCATTCTTACAGACTTAGAATCAGTTCAACGTAGAATCACTAAATCTTTATTTTTTTAAATATGGAATACCTTACCTACAGTATCCTTAACGTCTTATCTTTTTAAAAATTACGTCATTGGAGAAAAGAAGGTGTTTTCTTGACCTTTGTTTTCTTTACAAAATCTGCAAATGGCTTATAATTACTTCTACAGTAGAGGATATTGTGTATAGACTTCCCAGTTATAGGACTCGTAGTGTAGCCAGTTTTAACCCCCCAACTGTTTGTCTTTCCACTTACATGAACTCGTCTATTATCAGAATGATGCGCAGTTACGAAGATTTGGTGCTTGGTCCGCTGCCTTCTTCCATTTATGCATTCAGGCGCGCTCTGTTGTCTAAATTAAATTAATATTTTTATCAGTGATTATAAATATATTCTATTTTCCATACTCGATTTTGCATGTACAATTAATTTCTTTCATTTTGTAGCTTACCTATTTAAATTCCTGAATTTTACGTTTTTGCTTTCTTACTCTTACAATTAGTTTAATAATATTTTTCATTTTTCCTCTTCTTTTCTATAACTTTAGATAACAGTTCTATAGTTTCTTAAGGTGCTGTGTTATTAGAATTATTGTTGCTCTGTTCAGTTTGCCTATAATAATAAATAAATAAATAAATAACTAAATATATAAAGTAAAGTAAAACTTCGTTATAACGCTCTTGTGGGGTCAAAGCCAAAAAAGCGCTATAACCGGGAAAACGCTATAGCCGGGAAGTCCAAGAAATATACTTAATAGACGCATACACCTTTTAGGTGACAACATTTATTATTCGATTGATACATGGAATGAAATAGTTATAAAATGGCAAACAATTGATAACTGGTTTAAAACAAAATAGATATTTGTTTTCGTTTTAGACTGGCAACAGACTTCAGTAATACTGAGTTTTTCAATTTATTGAAAGATTCTACCTCTATGTCCATCTATAGGCAAAAATTGCTCGAATCTTCTTTATTGCAACTAAGACTGCAAATGTTTTTGGCATGCTTGACGCCTCTTTCTTGTTCTCTTCGGTGTCGACGGATGCTGATGCAATTACGAGATCTTGAATTATACTTTCAATTGTTGTTATGTCTTTCCCTTTTCCAGAAAATTCAACCTTGATGTGAATTAAGGGAACAACTTGTGCATCATGGTTTTGTTTGTGATTATTACAATGTAAAGATAAACTACGTGCTCAATGAATTTGTCAATATTAATTGTTTTAAGAAAATGAGACTGGGAAAAGACCGTTATAACCGGGAAATAGTAACGTTATAACGAATCGAAATTCCCTGTAATAAATGCTAATGGGACCGGGACCGAGAAAAAAGAGCGTTATAGCCGGGAAAACGTTATATCCGGGAGCGTTATAACGAAGCTTTACTGTATAAGGAATAAAATGCAAGAAAAAATGGTTGCCGTTTGGCCATTGCGATTTTGTAGGCCGTTAGTTATATTTAAAATGATACTCCTATTTTATATTTAATAACATGTGGCTTACATGGAAAACGGTGGACTTTATTAAAAACTACATTGCCTTTAAATATTTTACGGTATATGCTATCAAAACATAGTATTTTTTATTAACCTTCATCCAGGCGCGCCTCCTTTTGTAATATAACCGGTCGCGCTGCGGTAATTTACCGCCCTCGTCCCTCCCCCGCCATTTGCGCTCAACAGTACAATTTACATTGTGTTAATTGTGGTAAATCGAAAGAAGAGTAAGTAATCATCATAAAAAAAACTACTATTTGCTGAACAATAAAACAAGTTCTGTCATTTTAGGAAAGCACGTCACTTCCATACCTCTCCCATCCATTCCGGGCAACGAAAGGAAAACTAAGCGTATTTGTATGATCTGGGCGGTAAATTTGTGGCATTATTTTCAAAGTATCTACATAATTACTTTCTTTTACTGAAAAATGCAACTTTAAAAAAATAGAGTAAGGCTAATTTTTGTTGTTTTTGAATCAGTGGGCTCCCAGGAATCCACAACTGATTTTGCTAAAAAAAAAATTTTGATCGGAAAGTTAAATTGTCTTTTCTTAAAATAAAACAAATTTTTGCGCTAGTAGGTTTCCAAATTCTTTTACTCCCAGCTTATGGAACGTCGCTGGATTACATACTAACACGTGCTTACATATAATGTAAATCTTGTTTTTTTTAGCAGCATCAATTAAAAGTTAACGAATCGCCCTTCGGTCAAATCATTTCAGTTTTAAATTAAACATAGTAATCGCAAAGAAATTAGTGCACCACATCTAGAGGTAAAAGATGAATGTAAATTTTGAAGGTGTGTTTCGTCAAATTCAGATTTAGTCGCATAAATTAGCTATTAGAGAGGAAACTTGTTTTTAGGAGACCTTAGATTTTTTTTTTGCAACAAATAAAAATGCGTAATGGTAATAGCGAATCAAGATGACCGCAGACATAGCGTCATCTTCTTCCGTATTTGTGTATGTAGATTATGATAATTTATTGGCACGCACTGCAGGTTATTTTATGACAAGGAGTGTATACTCCATATACATATTGTTCTTCATTATCACTATGCAAATTCATGCGTTATATTGATAAAATGAGACTACGGATTGGAGGAGGGAAAATAAAATTATGTTTAAGTGATACATTTATGCCAACACTTTGATTTTGTTTAAATACAAACTGAAAATTCGAAAACAGCATCATTTACGTTCAATTCCGTAAGCGAAATACACCAAATCCAGTCACCATGAAAACATTCATCTGTTTGTTGGCTCTCTTTGCCGCTGCCTCAGCTGGCTACGTTAAGGGTGGATACGGAGGATTCGGCTATGGTGCCGGTTTCGGAGCTGGATACGGATATGGTGGACACGGTGCTGTCGTCAAGTCTGTAGCTCCAGTCGCTGCCTATGGTGGATACGGTGCTGGATATGGTTTCGGACACGGAGCTGTTGTTAAGGCTCCAGTTGCTGCCTATGGTGGATACGGTGCCGGTTATGGATTCGGACATGGTGCTGTCGTTAAGTCAGTTGCCGCTCCAGTTGCTGCCTATGGTGGATACGGTGCCGGTTATGGAATCGGACATGGTGCTGTCGTTAAGTCAGTTGCCGCTCCAGTTGCTGCCTATGGTGGATTTGGTGCTGGTTATGCTGGATTCGGACATGGTGCTGTTGTCAAGTCAGTAGCTGCTCCAGTTGCTGCTTATGGTGGATACGGTGCTGGTTACGGATTCGGACACGGTGCTGTCGTTAAGTCAGTCACTGCTCCAGTTGCTGCTTATGGTGGATACGGTGCCGGTTATGGATTCGGACATGGTGCCGTCGTTAAGTCAATCGCCGCTCCAGTTGCTGCCTATGGTGGATTCGGTGCTGGTTATTCTGGATTCGGACATGGTGCTGTTGTCAAATCAGTTGCTCCAGTTGCCGCCTACGGTGCCGGTTACGGCTTCGGACATGGTGCTGTTGTCAAGGCTCCAGTTGCCTATGGTGGTTTCGGCTACGGACATGGATACGGTGCCGTTAAGGGACACTGGTAAATCGGTGAATGCGTAAATGATCTTATATAATTGTTAGAAATAAAATTTAAATTATATTGAAAATTGAAGTTTGTTGTTTGATGAAAGTGGTGAAAGTTCTTGAGTGATGGTTCTTATATTGTGATATGCGACTTCGTCCTTAATATAGTAATTAGGCATCACTGAAATGAAACTGAATGCTCCAACCGCAATAGGCCTTAAAAAATGAAAAATTGCTGCTGACGAGTGAGGATACTATAACACTATGCAAACCTTAAATGTAACTTTACTACTGATACTGATGAACATTTTCCAGACCTATCAAGGCAGTATGAACTTTATTGTCCTAACACTCTCGTGTAATCAAGGGTCCGCATCAGTGGTGGCTGGTGACCTCCGTAACTGGGGATCACTCACTATTCAGATGAAACGAACCAGGGCAACTAATTCTAAAAAATATGTGAACTTAATTATGTAGTTTGTTGATATCGAAATGAACTTCATTAACCCATTTTGAACAATTTGTCCAATTGAAGAGACTAAGGCCCGTATTTATGAACATACCTTAACTCAAGGAGACCTTGAGTCAAGGATGCCGAAACTCAATAAATTAAATGTAATTTCCCATACTTTTTCATAGAAATCATTTATATTCAGGAGTCAATGCATCTTTGATTTAAGGCGAAACTCAAGGGTTAAACAATTTTTATTTACATAAATAATAATCGTTATTGTCTTGTTCATTCCCAAATCTGTTTGTTGGATTAGGCTCTGGCCAGAATAGCATAATAACTATTGAAACATGCAAAAAATTCACAATGAGCTGAAATTTACAATGGGTTCTTTTTCACTTATTTCTGCGTGTATTTCTTTAACATATGAGCGGATTTCAGTAAATTTCTTCCGCAAGATTCGTCTCTACCCAAAGTAACAGGACAACCATCGAGATATATGAAAAATTCACAATGGCACAATTATGAAGAAAATTCTTTTTTTATACTTCTTTCTGTCTTTCTTGAACGAATTGCAGGATTTTAGCAAGTTGGAGTCTACACAAGGCGCCGACTGGAATAGCTATACTGCTGTTGAAGTAAACAGAAAATTCACAACGAGCAACAATTCACAATGAGTTTTTTCCGCATATTTTTTCTTATATTTCTTGAACTTAGCGGATTTTCCCTGAATATCAAAATAATATTGAAACATGCAAAAAAAACCACAATGAGCAAAATGATAAAGATTTGTTTTCCGTGTATTTCTTTCTGTATTTCTTGAAAGACTTACCAGATTTCAGTCCAGATTCCAAATTGGTGTACACCCAGAATAACTGTTGAAATATGCGAAAAATCACAAAGAATAATTATTAAAAACAGTTCCTGGTCAAATACTTTTGTCTATATCTCCAAAGTCAGATATACAGAACGGATGAGCAAAATGTTAAAGGAAGCTCTTTTCCTTGGCCACTTTAAACGGATTAGGGGGTTTTAGTAAATTTGCTGCATCGTATTTGAGTCTGTACCGAATACGATTAGAAGAATAGCAAGCTCGGATAAATTAGGAAGAACATGCTGATCAAAGTATCTTTTTCCATTTCTTAAAAAAAAAACGAAGTCATGCTACTATAGAAACCGTGGTCGTTAAGAGGTTAATAATTTTATGATTTTTGTTTGAACCCTGCGTTGCAATTCATATTGAGTTCTTTTCCACAGATTTTTCTGTCTGAATTGCTTGAACATGCTAGCGGATTTTTGGAACATTTTCCCGAATAACAAAAGAAGTATTGAAAACTTCGGAAAAAATTCACAATAAGCAAAATTATGAAGACTGTCCTTTTTCACATAATTTTGTTCTGTATTTCTTGAACGAATTGAAGTATTTCAGTAAATTGATTCCACCGGTTTTATCTACAACCAGAATGTCTCTATTGAAATATGCAAAACATTCACAATAAGCAAAATTATAAAAACACTTTTTTTTAAATACTTTTGTCTATATCTCCTGAACTAATTCAATATTGAGTAAATTTGCACCACGGGATTGGATTCCATCTGGATGTATCAAATGGGAAAGCAACAACAACGCATTGGTCTCAGTGATGACACGATCCAAGATAGAGGTGTCTGTAGAGATAGACTTCACCCCGAATAGCGGAATTGAAACAAGCGCAAAATTCACAATAGACAAAATTATGGAGACGGTTTTTTTTAGTACACACTTTCGCATTTATCTCCTGAGATTCTGGTAAAAATGCTACGCCAAATGGGACTCTACTCCAAAAATAAATTTGTAAATTTGCCCTACCGGATGGGCTCTACCCGAAAACATCAGAATAACTATTGAAAAATGTAACGCTCAAAAGCAAATTACGCATTGAATCCTCTGCTAAATTGGCCTGGAGAAAAATTGTGAAAGCAGTTTATTTTCTCCATCTTTTGTGTATGTGTGTTGATCAAATTATCGTACTTCATTAAACTATCGACCTGAACCATGCGTCTCAGCTCATGAGTTCTTTTCCAGAGACTTCTGTCTGAATTGCTTGAACATGCTAGCGGATTTTCGAAGATTTTCCCGAATAGCGAAATACGTATTGAAAACTTCGGAAAAAATTCACAATAAGAAAAACTATGAAGACTGTCCTTCTTCACATAATTTTGTTCTGCATTTATTGAACGAATTGCAGTATTTCAGTAAATTGATTCCACCGGATTTGTCTGCAACCAGAATGTCTCTATTGAAATATGCAAAACATTCACAATAAGCAAAATTATAAAAACTCTTTTTTTGAAATACTTTTGTCTATAGCTCCTGAAGTAATTCAATATTGAGTAAATTTGCACTACGGGATTGGATTTCATATGGATGTATCAAATGGCAAAGCAACAACGACGTATTGATCTCAGTGATGACACGATCCAAGATAGAGGTGTCTGGGTGTCTGTGGAAATAGACTTCACCCCGAATAGCGGAATTAAAACAAGCACGAAAATCACAATTAACAAAATTATTGAGACGGTTCTTTTTTACACACTTTCACATTTATCTCCTGAACAGATAACCAGATTCTGGTAAAAATGCTACGCCAAATGGGACTCTTCATTCGAGCGAAAGGTTCTCCGAAGAATCTTCGGGGCCATTCGTGAACGAGGTGAATGGCGCATCCGGTACAATCTTGAGTTGTATCAGCTGTATGATGAGCTACAGGTGTCGAAGTTCGTGAAGTTGCAGCGACTGCAATGGGCGGGACATGTACAAAGGATGAACGACGATCGCATGCCCAAAAAGGTGATGAACGCGCAACGAGTGGACGGAGCCAGATTGCGTGGACGACCGAGAGCCCGATGGGAGCATTCTGTATGTGAGGACGCCCACCAAATGCTAGGCTTTCGAAACTGGAGGACAAGGTCGCGTGACCGCGACAATTGGAGGTCTTCAATCCAGGCGGTCAAGGCCCGACGTCGGGCTATCGTGCCATAAAGAAGAAGAAATGGGACTCTACTCCAAAAATAAATTTGTAAATTTGCCCTACCGGATGGGGCTCTACCCGGAAACATCAGAATAACTTTATATTATGGTTTTGGGTTTGCCGTTGTTTTGTAGTATTTTTAATTTTGTTTAAATTAAAAGAGAAAGGTTTGTTCCTACTACAACTTTTATTTTTTAATTACATATACCAGTATTTCGGGAGTGACTTGCTCCCTTCTTCAAGTTGTAGTAGGAACAAACGTTTCTCTTTTAATTTAAACAAAATCAGAATAACCATTGAAAAATATAACGCTCAAAAGCAAAATACGCATTGAATCCTCTGCAAAATTGGCCTGGGGAACAATTGTGAAAGCAGTTTGTTTTCTCCATCTTTTGTGTATGTGTGTTTATCAAATTATCGTACTTAATTAAATTATCGCCATCTCACTCCCCCACTTGACCCCATCAGTACTCTTCGTCGTAAAGCTCATGAAAATATTGAAATATAAGCAGTTCTTTTTTCCAAGCTTCTGGCTATATTTTTTGAAGGATTTAGTCTATTTCAGTAAATTCCTCCCCGTCGGTCAACCTGAAGCACTTTCACTTTTGATGAGCAATAAGAGTTAAATGCAAATTGACTAAGAGTCCAATCCACTTTCTCCTCCTTTTGTCGGATTAGCAGATATGTAAGTTCCACAACCACCCACCTGAACGAGTTCTACTTCTACCCCCAATAGGAGATATATCTGGAAAAGTGTCCAGGAGTAAAATTATTAACCCATTTTGTACTGGTGGTTCGTTTTCGAACCACCATTTTCAATAATTTTTTTTATATTGAATAATTTATATTTTTAACTTTATTTTGATGTTAGCAGCACTGTTAGATTGTCGTCTATCGATTTAGGTAATTTGCAAGTATATATGTTATTAATAATATTATATTTTTAGAAAATAGGGTGACCATCTTTTTTCGACCATTTTTCAAAATTAAAAAATGTATATATAAAATCCATGAAATTTATTGAAATGATTCCATTCAATAAGTAAAAGCATGTATTTTTCTATTAAAATTATAATTTGATAAGAATCACAAGAAGTTTTTAGTTTATGAGCTTCTATATTTGGGTGGTTCGAAAACGAACCGCTGGTACATGGTGTATCTAAATGTTGCTACGTTACTCAACTTTAACGACCAATAACTCCGTTACTGTTACTCGAAACCGGAAAAAAGAAGCTGATATGAAATTGACTCGTCGTACCCTTTGATTTAAGTACACACTCGCCTATCTACGATAAAAATAAATAAAAAAGTCAACTTTTTCATCCCTTCGGGGACACCCTGTTATCTTCGTCCTGCCAAGTTTTAAGGTATTCGAAACTAAGACTGCGATCATTCTACACATACCTTTCAAATTTCATGTCGATCGGTTGAGAGGTTCGCGAGATATTTAGTAAACAGTCGAACGCACGGACAGACGGACAAACGGACAGACGGACAAACGGACAGACGGACTGAAACATATCGATTTTATAAGTGTTTTTTTTTTTAATGTTCTAAAAACCCTCAAACCCCAAAATAAGTATAAAATTTAATAAAAACTGTATTTTATCATGTAAACCCACGCCACACCTTCCTTATTGCATGTAACACATACCATGTCGCTTAGTTACCAACGGTTCGTTTTCGAACCACCCCAGAACACAAAAACAACAAATCGGAAAATTTTGTTTTCTTCGGAATCGTCATCAGAGTGTGTTTATATACAATATATATCAAGGATATCGTCATAAAAAAATTATTTCTGGTACCGGTACAAAATGGGTTAATGCAGCTTATCTTCTGCAATTTTTGTCTATACCTCCTGAACTCTGTAGCGCATTTCACAAAATTAAATTTAGTATTTAAATTTTATTCGATTTGAAAGGGAATGTTAGTGCGAGCGCAGCGAGCTTGTCACAGCTTGTATATATATATGTATAAGAGAAAGTCGTGTTAGTTACACCATTTATAACTCGAGAACAGCTGGACAGATTTTCATGATTTTGGTTTTGTTGGATTAGGCTCTTGCCAGAATAGCATAACTATTGAAACATGCAAAAAATTCACAATGAGCTAAAATTCCCAATGGGTTCTCTCTATTTCTGCGTGTAATTTTTTAACATATGAGCGGGTTTCAGTAAATTTCTTCCACAGTGGGGCCCAATCATGAAAACCATTCTTTTTCATATACTTATTTCTGTCTTTCTTGAGCGAAATATAGGATTTCAGTAAGTTGACTCCACCTTATGGGTCTACACAATTCTCCGACCGCAATGGCAGTATAACCATTGAAACAAGCAGAAAATTCACAATGAACAACAATTCACAATGAGTTCTTTTTCGCATATTTTTGTTTCTATTTCGTCTTTGCGGATTTTTGGAAAATTTTCCTGCCGAATTGGTCCTCTCTTCTTGAATATCAGAATAACATTGAAACACGCAAAAAAATTATAATGAGCAAAATTATAAAGATTTGTTTTTCGTATATTTCTTTCTGTATTCCTTGAACGAATATGCCAGATTTCAGTCAACTGATTCCAGCGGATTGGTCTACACCTCCTTCCTGTTTGAATATCGAATTTAGTATCTTTCAAATTTACAGTTCGTTTTGTAAATTTGCGAGCGGAGCGAGCGTTTAGTTTTATTATAAAATAACATACACAAATAAGATAAGAAAATGCCACTGAAGCTAAAGGGCAAGTTGTACAAAACGGTTGTACGTCCCGCACTCATGTATGGATCAGAATGCTGGACCATGTATGAAAGTTACGCGAAAGAAATGACAGCGACTGAAATGAAAATGTAACGCATGTCAGTTGGTGTAACCAAAAGGGACCACATCAAGAGTAGCTACATCCGAGGCAGCTTATCCATAGACCAACCAATCTCCGAAAAGCTCGAAGACCGACAAATGGATTGGTATTGCCATGTTCAAAGGCGTCCACCTGAGAATCCCGCAAAGAAAGCGATATCAATGGAAGTTCCACTTGATGGACCCAAGGCCAAAGGCAGACCGAAGAACACCTGGATATGTCAAATGAAAAAGCAACAACAACGCATTGGTCTCGGCGATGACACGATCCAAGATAGAGCTGCCTGTAGAAATATGCTGAGAAATTATCGCCAAAACGGGCGATGTGCCTACACCGCAGGTCGAGCAACGCGAAACCGTGGAGCGGTATAAAGAACGAGGCAAGGAAGAAGATACACAAATAAGAATTCAACGAAAATAGTATTTTTTACCTTTACAGACACGCACTCAATCACTTTTCCACTGACACTCCCGCAATTGCACGGAAACGCGAAAATCAGTTTGTCGCCACTAATACTTCTACTTTACGAATTCGCAATACCGATTTCAGACACCGAAAACGTTTTCAAAATCGATTGCAAAATATGCACGAAGTCGCGAACTGGATGACGGATACGGTTAGCAAGCAATTGTCGGTAAAATATTACCACCAACAAATTAAACGCGATTTTGCCAAACAAAATAAACCCACAAACGTTAGGAGCCAATTTGGTGGAGCATAACATCACGACTACCTCACAACCCATCAAACAACGGTATTATCCGGTGTCCCCTGCGGTCGAAGCCCACATCGATAGAGAGCTTAACACTAGAAGGGTCAGGATTTTTGCATACCTAAAAGGGTCACAGCCGTCAATTTGACGGCAAGGTGTTTATAGCTGAATTGGTACTCCCATAAATATAAAATGCTTAAGTAAACTATGAAATAAGACAATAACTTACTATTAGTTGGGAATTAATGTATTTCTGAAAATTTTTTGAGTGAAACATGTAAAAATATTTATTTTTTAAGGTTATGACCGACTGCACATTTTCCTCAAAAATTCTTTTATACATGGCTAAAAAGTAATAGTTCAATGCTTTTTTAGCCATCCTGAAATGCGCAGTTACACTTATGTATATCCTCCGGCGATCATTTTTTCTTATTGCTTTAGCTGTAGCCAGTTTTACTAGATGGTGCTTGGCAATAGAAACAAAACTGCCTAGTACATAAGAGCGTATCCAAGCCCTCCTAACCGAAACGTATTCTGTTTTTTGGTAATACTATTTTATATCTGAGTTAGTGACAAGTACTTTCCAGACTACTGCATAAGTTGAAAAAAGAAAGGTAAGGGTCCGTGTTGGCTCCGATAGATACACGCAATGATCATAAGGCGATCGTAGCTTAACGACAAGAATGAACCATTTTGCTTGTATCCAACCGTATTTCAACCACGAAGAGGCAAAGGAACTCCGGACAGCGAAATAGGGATCGCTTTGCAAGAGTTGCTCGGAAGGATGTCTACCTAAATGCATTCCACTCGTTTGGTAGGACTGACATATGCACCATTTGTGGCCATATGGCGGACTTTTATTGAAACTCTACCCATACCACTGAAGAATATGATACTTTCCTCAGCTAAAAATCAGGACTACGAGCATTATACATATGGCAGGACTGACCTTGTTTGCTGTGTATGCTAGTCTTACTGCTTTGCAGGGAACTCTAGTCTTGTAGTTTTCTCTCTCTCTTGTACTTCAATGTATTTTATAAATCTTAGTGTTTTATTTCATTTACTACCTAGCTCGCAATTTTTTCAGCATAAGTGGCCGAATGTTTTCCGGTGTCTGATGTATACTCGTTGTCTTGAAAGCTTCAAGAAACGCCTATTCCGCTTGTTAGTTCCTGACGTGTACTAATTTTGTGGAAAGTATCAGTGCTGAGGCAGGACAACCAAAGCAGGAAAACCAGCACCAAGAGATAGATAATAACTGGGCAAACAAGCACGAGACCAACCGTGAAAATGACTCAAGGCCGTAGTCTAGGCTAGTGCATGAGAGCGCTCCAAAAGCGCACATTATCACAATAAGTTGAAGTATAAAACCTCTATAAACGATTGTTTTCTTTTACATAGGAACTCTAACAAAAACACAAATTTAAACCTTCGGCTTTATGGATTTTCGGGATGATAAGCTTTAACCGTCAATTTGACGGTTCTGGCCCTAATAGGTATAACAAGAAATATTTCATAAACTAAATTTTTTTATTTTAATTTCTATCCAAATATATGATCAAATACATATTTTAGGAAAAGTCAATAAATATGAAAGCTGAAAAAACTGTAGTTTAGAAGATATAGATGATTTAAATCACAAAACCGTCAAATTGACGGCTCTGACCCTTCTAGTGTTAATGAGATGCTGGAGCTAGGTGTTGTTGAGCCGTCATCAAGCCCATGGGCTTCTCCCATACTTTTATAGTGAAGAAGAAGGATGGGAGCTATCGCTTTTGCGTGGACTTTCGGAAGCTGAATGCGGTGTCAGAAAGAGATGCTTACCCACTCCCGTACGTGTCATCCACATTAGACAAACTTAGGAACGGGAGATTTTTATCCTCCGTTGATATTAAATCAGCGTACTGGCAGGTTCCGATGGGAACGGAGTCCAAGAAGTTTACGGCATTCACGGTTCCAAATCGGGGGCCATTTCAGTTCCGCAGAATGCCGTTTGGTCTTCATAATGCCCCATGGACGTGGCAGCGTTTGATAGATCGGGTCTTGGGACCGGACTTAGAACCGTATGTTTTCACCTATCTTGACGACATATTAGTGGTCACACAAGACTTTGACAAACACCT
Source organism: Microchrysa polita (assembly GCA_949715475.1). Classification (NCBI taxonomy): domain Eukaryota; kingdom Metazoa; phylum Arthropoda; class Insecta; order Diptera; family Stratiomyidae; genus Microchrysa; species Microchrysa polita. The sequence continues at coordinate 93,132,067 of OX454417.1, read as the reverse complement.
CGAAATCCTGGAGGAGGTTTTCAAGAGGTTACATCAGGTTGGTTTGAAGGTGTCGCGGGGTAAGTGTGAGTTTTGCCGGACCCAAATTAAGTATCTGGGGTATGTGGTTGAAAGGAATGGACAAATTCGAATCACTATTGAAAATTCATCGACCCACGAACGTCAAAGGAGTAAGGCAATTCTTGGGCATGGTGTCTTGGTATCGGAGATTTATCCGGAGTTTTCATCGTTAATGGCGCCATTGACAAATCTGCTCAAGAAGAACCGGAACTTCTAGTGGACCGAGGATTGTGACCTCGCGGGCAAAAGTAAAATTGTCAACGGCACCTATTCTCGCTTGTCCGGATTACAGTCTTCAATTCCTGGTTCAGACAGATGCTTCAAATGTCGGATTGGGTGCGGTACTATCTCAGAGTCACCCCGAAGGCGAGAAGGTGATCTCTTATCTTAGCCGAACGTTATTCAAGGCTGAACAGAAGTATGTACTCCACTACTGAGAGGGAGTGTTAAACGGTGGTTTGGGCAGTGGAGAAGCTTAGACCGTACATAGAGGGGATGAAGTTCAGCGTGATAACAGATCACCACTCACTGGTCTGGTTGAACAATCTGAAAGACCCAATCGGTCGGCTAACGAGGTGGGCGGTTCGACTTCAGCAATTCGACTTTGAAGTCGTACATCGCATGGGCAAGGAGCACCTAGTGCCCAAAGCACTGTCGAGGTCAACCCTTAGAGTGGAATCTGCTGTTGTGGAATCAGCCACGGAGAAGTCTGGTGTGGTATGTTCGAATGATTGAAAAGGTGAATACGGACCCTGGTAAACATTCGGATTGGCGGATGAGTGATGGGGCGTTGTGGAAACATGCTTTTACTCGTTTTACTGATTTGATGGGGAGGGAAGTGTGGAAATGAGTAATTCCGAAGTCGGAGCGGGCCGACATTTTGGCGAGATGTCACGACGAAAAGACTGCCGGACATATGAGATCTCGCCGGACATACGAACGGGTGGCACAGGACTTTCACTGGCCGAAAATGGCGGCCGACATCCGGGAATATGTAACAAGATGTAAGGTATGTCAAGCTGTTAAGGTGGAGCGTAATCGTCCTGTAGGGGAGATGGTGTCGAGAGTGGGCGAGGCTACTCAACCATGGGATATGGTATGTGTTGATTTGATCGGACCGTTGCCTCGTTCCTCTCGAGGGTTTACGTACATCTTAACAGTGGTGGACTATTTTACAAAGTTTTCACTCATGTTGCCGGTTCGTGCTGCTACCGCCGCCGAGGTTACCCGATTGTTGGAGCAACATGTGATTCTAATGTTCGGCGTCCCAAGGTGGGTCGTGTGTGACAACGGTGCGCAGTTTTGCAGCACTAAATTTAAGGAACTTCTAGACGCATACGGAAGCCAGGCGAGGTTAACCGCGCTGTATCACCCACAAGCCAATCCGGCGGAAAGGGTGAACCAAAACATAAAACGCATGCTACGATCGAATGTTTCTGACAACCACAGATCCTGGGACAAGGATTAGAAATTTAATTCAGATGAGAAATATGCATTACCTAGCTTTTAGATTTTTTTTATTGTGTATGAAATTAATTAATTTGTTTAACTAGGTGCCCCGATTGGCGCTCGCAATCGATGATAACCCCAAAGATCAAAATTGATTCTTCGCGGCCTTGTTAACTTCTGGGACTTATGGCTTGTTTTCGATGAACACAAGGAAACTATTTGACAGCCCAAAATTTCATATAGACCCCATAAATGGGTTTTAATATAACACCTGAATGCGATAACTTTCCATGATTTGTGCCCTGAATCAAAAGACCATCATCAACTGGATGTTTTAGAGTGGAACTCGAGCTCAAAGCGTTAATCACTTAACTACCCGAACTATATTATAAATACTTTTAAAAACTTCAGAAAGCTCAGAAGGTTTTCAATTTAAACTAAGTGTATAAAATAATATATCATCCATGCGCTTCACAACAAAAAAAAAACACAAAAATTTTGAAATAACAAAATTTTATTTTAATATTTCATGAGTTTTTTCTACATCTAAGATCATTTACGATGAAACAATTTACCAGTGTCCAGCGAATCCGTGTCCACTGACTCCATGTCCGTAACCGAAACCACCATAACCGGCAGCGACTGGAGCCTTGACGACGGCACCGTGTCCTCCGAATCCGTAACCAGCACCGAATCCACCATAGGCAGCAACTGGGGCAGCACTATGTCCGATTCCGTAACCGGCACCGTATCCACCATAGGCAGCAACTGACTTGACGACACCGGCTCCGTGTCCGATTCCGTAACCAGCACCATGTCCGATTCCGTAACCGGCACCGTATCCACCATAGGCAGCAACTGGGGCAGCGACAGACTTAACGACAGCGGCTCCGTGTCCGATTCCGTAACCGGCACCGTATCCACCATAGGCAGCAACTGGGGCAGCGACTGACTTAACGACAGCGGCTCCGTGTCCGATTCCGTAACCAGCACCGTGTCCGATTCCGTAACCAGCACCGTATCCGGCACCGAATCCACCGTAGGCAGCAACTGGAGCTACTGACTTAACGACAGCACCGTGTCCGGCATAGCCGAATCCAGCACCTCCGAAACCGGCACCATAACCAGCACCATAGCCGAGACCGGCACCATGGCCATAACCGGCGAAAGAAGCTGAAGCGACGGCGACGAGAGCCAACAAGCAAGCGAATACTTTCATGGTGATTGGGATTGGTTTACTTCGTTTACGGAATAGAACGTAAATGATAACCAACCAAGAACTTCAATTCGTATTTATACAAAAATTTTCTGACAGACTGTTTTGATCTACATATTGTAACATTATCTCTCGGACGATAAATTATCTCACCCTTCCCAAAATCATAAATAGAGTTATATAACCGCTATACCTTTCAGTCTATATGGATGACAGAGTCCGTGAACTTTCTTGTTACCATGAAGAACATACGTATTTGTGTATCCTCCATAGCATCCGGACCCAATATAATCCGAGAAAAAGTCGTATACGTTTTCACATTAGCATACAAAGATGGAAGGGAGCCTATCGTGGTTTTAGTAGTCGAATCTTACTAAAAAAGCCGAAATCTGAATCAGATCGATAATAGCCTCCTAAGCCTATCTCCTTGCGAAAAAAAATGAAGAAAAAGTAATGGTCTTCTAAAAACTTGTTTCTTTTAACAGGTGTGTTACTAAATTCGGAGATTTACATATTTCTTTGTGATTTATTTACGTGCGTACAATAAAACACAAACCGCTAAGATATGTATATCACCTTCTAAATGGCACTAGATATTGCAGATTACATTACCTTCTCGACGTTCCATTGTGCCTATGTGATGGACATGTTCTCATATCAAACATTTTCCGAAAACAAGATTAACATTAAGTGGAAGCTACTATAATTTTCACGCACATAGCAAAAATTCTGAGAATAAAATATCTTTATTCAATTGTCTTGATTATTCACTTTACAGTGCTATGGATAGATAAAACACTCGTCGTAGCACAAGGGTAAAACGAAAGAGTTAAGCGAGTAAACCCACGGCATTGATATTTAAGTTTCTAATGCATTTTTGTGCAATAATATTTTGATAAGAAGTAAGTTATGCTTTGTTGACAACATTATAACATTTTTGTTCTCAGTTTAATGAACTAATGTGTTATCAATGAATGAACCAAAATCATATTAAAAAAAAACTGGTTCACTATACAATTTCATTGCGATGCGTAAAATTTTATTTATAGTCCTATGCATATTAACTATATGTCTCCACACCATTCATGAAACTAGTTCAAATTATTATTCAATACTATAAGTATAACATAAAAAAAATATCACCTGCTACGACTACAGAAAATATAGATCAACTTAACTGACCACAAACTGTTTTAATTCTTTTTTTGTTTTTTTTTTTTGTATTTTTTTTGCCTGCTTGCTTCCAACATTTCATTCCGGTCAGATTGAATGGACTTCTGCATTGATAGTAAAAGTGATGTGTGCCGTCTTCATTAAAATGGATGAGTGTGGAATTTATTTAAGTAGATCGTTGACCGGGAGTGATAATGAACTCATTTTTGGGAGCGTATTCTTGTTGGTTGTTTCACACATCAATTAAGACAATTTTGTATGCATGTAAATTTAAATTGAAAGGGAAAGTCATGTATCTTTTTATGTAAATTAAGAAATGTTTAGCTATAAAAATTCGTAAATATGCAGGTGTATAACTAATCGGCATTATTGAATTTTAAACGAAGCAAAAAGCGTTTTTCATCTTTCATAATGATCATTTAGATTTATTAAAAATTTACTTTATAGCGTAAAAGCTATAAAAGAAGTGAACTATCAATTCCAATGTAGCTTTCCGAATTCTAAATTTCAAAAAATCAAAAGTATACTGAGCATGAATGAAACCGGGCCACACGGTAACCGCGAACTCTAATCAAAACAGGCATTGTGTTTGTTGCGTGAGTTAACTTAATTCAGTTACTTCAGATAAAAATCATGGTCATTTGAATTGCCATTTAATGCACTTTCTGTAGATATAACTTTCATAGTTGTAAGTTTCATACTTTTTGAGAAAATTGAATTTGAGTTCGAAAGTGGCGAGTGGTCGGATTTTTGTGACGCCGAGTGTAAGTTTTTGAGCTTTTGTCTAAAACATGTTTTTGTTATATTGCATACATTTAGGCAAAATAATATAAAATATTTGTTAAATTAACTCAATTAAAATTAATCGACATTTTTCTCCAAAATATGATCGATTAGCGATCATCACATCAGTCGTCTTTACGAGCACAAGCCATTACCAGCATTTTTTTTATGTCTGTCAAGTTAGCATTACCACTTTCAAATATCGATGATCGCTTTAGTGCATAAAATGTTGCAAATTTGCCGTGATTCAATGACAAATGCAAAAAAAATCGCCACACCCCTTCTTCACTTAAAAACAGCCCTAAGTGTTTTTCTAGCCCCAAAGGGCGGTTATTGCCTTGAAACACCAGTTTTGAACATCGCGATAAAACAGATTGTATCCACTTGCATATCTGCACATTTACCAAATGTTCTGCGCTCCCGTACACCCTCAAAAACTACTCTTAGTGCGCCTTTGGCCCCGTACAGAGTTTTTGGCGTAAAAACCCATCATAGAACAAAATTTATTCAGTTGAACATCAGTCAGTTCGTGTTCTTCTTACAATGTTACACCCCGACCAATTTTGTTACAATCGGGCAAAAGCCCTCCACTCAACTCGACTCAAACATATTTCAATACTTTTCTACTATAAGTGACATGAAAAAGTATTTTGAAAAACAAATTTTCTATTTTTATCATTTGTGAATGATGTCGCATCGATTCAGTCAGGTATGTCAAAATTGTGGCCCCCGGACTACATGCGGCTCACATTGCAGTTTTTTGCGGCCCGTGGACAGATCAGAAAACACAATATGTATCAACAGATTGTGTAAAAATAAAAAAATTATATGTTGAACTAAGGTCTAAGAAATTTATTACAGCTCGTCAAGAATTCGATGGCTTATGCAAACTCAAATTATGTATTTAAAAATCATACTCTCTGTTCTAGGAATCTAGCGGTTTTTCAAAGTACTTTTGTGCAGAAAAATATAATGCCTATCTTGAAATTGTTTTCTCTCGAAATTTATTTAAGAAAGCAGTATTTGGCTTTGCCACAGTTGCGTTATAACTTATGTTCACATTTTTCAGGTACTCGACCTTTTTGTTTGAACTTTATTATACTGTCCGCCGAATGATTTCATTCAACTATACCCAGTGCCGGATTAACCACGTGGCAGAAGGTGGCAGATGCCACGGGCTCCGCGCTTTAAGGGGCCCCGCGTTTTCTCAAACAAATTACAACAAGAAATCAACGAATTTCTAAAACCCAGTTCCTTCTAAATTATTATAGCAGAAATGTTTCTTTCTAATTGATGATGGCATTCCCGTAAACCACAGTGTTTCAGATTAACATTCTAGCGGGACATAAGATTTGTGAAGTATGTCACGAGAGGCCAATTAGGACATAAACAAATTCTACTTCCGGGCTGCGTATTTAGGAACCCTAGTTCAGTTCGTCCCCAGGCAAGTGACGAAATCGGTTAGCTTTTCTAGTGGCTAAGTACCAAAAAACCCTCGCCGATCTCGTCTCCTGAAAGTAGACGAACTTGCAAGCAACGTCAAAAATAACTTCATTTATGACATCGAAAACGGCTCACAAACGAACTCGCAAAATACTACACTGCTACCAGTAACAACTTTATCTGAACAGTATAATTTCCTGAGTACAAACTTAAAATTTGCAATATGTAAAGCGGAAATGCTTTTGATTTAGTCCCAGTCAGATAAGCGGTAAATATCTCTTATTTTACTGAATACATTGAATGACAAGCGAAACAGAATCACCAAAACAATCACACCTTGGCTGCCGTGTATCACCGGTGAACACACTAAACTCGATTCCCCACAGGCCAATGTGTCACCGGTGAACACCACACAATTATTCCTCCCAGGCCAACCAATCAAAAGAAGACTACAAATGTGTCACCGGTGACAAATTGGCCTGTACAGAATGTCTTTCTCTGTGTTCACCGGTGATACATGGCCTGTGGTGAATCATTTGTGTGTGTTCACCGGTGACACATTGGCAGCCAAGGTGTTAAAAAAAGAATTATCCCACCTTGCAATTTTCTTAACAAAACTTTTTTAATTTTCAAGTAAATTTGTCCTAAAGTATGAACTCATATAAAGACTGTCAGCTTTGTCAAGAAGAATCAAATCTGTACAAAAAAAACACTTTCGAAATAACCATGTTTTCAGCAGGAAATCCTTTCCAAAACCGTGAGAAGTTCACCATATAGGAGACAAAATAAACAAGGATTTGGAACTCTCTAGTATCTAGTTACTCGCAAAGTTTAAATTGCTGTTTTATGCGAAAAATGCACCCCTATGTGTGCTCATCCACAGAAAAAGAGACGAGTAAAGCTAGGGTTTTGGGCGGTTTAGGCAATAGAAAAGCTAATCAATTTCGTCCCTTGTGTGGGGACGAGTTGAACAAGGGTTTTTGGCTTTTTTTCAAAGCAAAATGTACTCGAAACCCTATGCGAGTTCGTCTACTTTCAGGAGACGAAATCGAATAGGGTTTCTTCCAGTTTTGGCACTCGAAAAGCTAACCGATTTCGTCTCCAAGCAGGTGACGAACTGAACTAGCAGTGGCGTAACGTACGGTGTTCCATGTGTTCAGTGGAACACGGGCCTCCAAGCCAAAGGGGCCCCCAAATCCCAAATCATAAAGAAATTTTATTTGATAGATCCTTGGGTAACTGTTCTCTTAAAAGACATTCATTTTTACTAATCTGCAAGAAAAATGCCTGAGTGAGCTACGGAATCTAGGATAGTAGCAAACATTCAATTTTGTATATGGTGAAGCTTGGATATCTAAGTATTAAACTCTGTTTGCACCTGAATGCCTCTCTTGAAGGTTCTTGGGTAAAGGAGGCAATAATCAGCGCCCGCTCAGGGGAGGGCAAGCCGGGCGGTCGACTGGGGCACTTTTTTTTGGGTGGCATTTTGGGTAGCACTTCATAGACGCAAAACTGCAGGTGAAACTTACTTCCGGTAAAAAGATTAAAACACTAGTTAAATAATGGTAATTACCTCGGATGTTACTGACAAAGGACTGCAACTCTATAAATTGCAAGTTTAAAACCGTTACTTAATTTTAGATTGTATGGTTATTAAATTGCTCTTTAACCGGTGTTTTTTGCTTTTGCAAAAAAAAAATTTAAGTGCACAGTTTTTTTTTTAAAGTTGTGTTTAATGGCATTCGAAAAATTTACCAAAATCCAATTCAGCACCAAACATTGTTAGTAAAGCAAACAAAGCACCCAAAGAAAGTCACTGTGTTATTGTATCGTAACCTCAACTAGTCGTTAAGAACCTCACGAAACAGAAGCTAGAGCCTGAAGTGAGCAATAGCGTAGGATTCATTAACAAGATTGGCTTACTTAGTGTCTGCTTCTTGACATAGCCTGGTTTCATTACAATAGAGGCATATTTCGAGAAGCTGAATCACAGTTCATTTCACTCAGTAGTACTCCTATCCGTGAGATTACCGTTTTTTAGGCACTACAGGGCGCTCAAGTTGGCATTACTGAAGCCCTATGGAGGTATACTGTCCTTAGAATACTTTTGCATTTGTCCAGTAATGGAGTATTTCATCGGCAGAATATTTTTCCACTAACGACATAGTACCACAATCCAGACCGGAGTCCTATCTGATCTGATCTAAAATTTAAATAACGTGTTGCATCTAGTAAAGTAATATGTGTGGCTATCTGACCAAAACGACAGAGCAATATTTGTGCATTTTTATACCCGTCACTATGTGAAAGGGTATATTAACTTTGTCATGAAGTTTGCAACGCACAGAAAAGATCACCTCCGACGATATAAAGTATATATATTATTGATCAGCGTGACGAGAGAAATCGATTGAGCCATGTCCGTCTGTCTGTCTGTCTGTCTGTCTGTCTGTCCGTCTGTTGCAACGCAAACTAGTCCCTCAGTTTTACAGCTATCGAGCTGAAAATTTGTATCCAAGTTTCTTTTTAGTGTACGCTGTATATATGTCGGAACGAATGGAATCGGACCATAGGGTCATGGGGCTGCCCCTGAAAATTAGGTTTTTCTAAGAAAAACTTTTTTCTTTATGCACCAATCTTAACCAAATTTCACCCAAGTGTGTTCCTAGTATAGATCCAAAACATATCTAGAAACGGATGGAATTGGAACATTACGTCATAGGGCTGCCATACAAACGAACCATTGAAAATTAAGTTCTTCTAAGAAAAACTTTTTCCTTTTTAATCCGAACGTAACCAAACTTCATCCAAATGTGTTCCTAGTAAAGCCTCAAAAAAGATCTAGGAGCAGATCAAATCGGAACACTACATCAAAGGGCTGTCATACAAAGCAACCACTGGAAATTAGATTCTTCTAAGAAAAACTTTTTTCTTAATGAACCAATCTTAACCAAACTTTGCACAAATGAGTTTTTAGTAAAGCCACCAAACATATCTAGGAACAGATGAAATCGGAACACTACGTCATAGGGCTCTCATACAAACCAACCGCTGGAAATTAGGTTCTTGCATGAACAACTTTTTTCTTTGTGAATCAATCAACCAAACTTCACCCAAATGTGTGGCCAGACGTACACCATTTTGCTGTACACCCTAAAAAAAAATTCGGGTTCATTGTGTTAAACAAATGTTGGGTTTGCCCCTTTTAAACGAGATCCTGGCTACACTTCTCCCATGCCTGTTATAACTTTGCGTCTTAAAACATACATTTGCACTTTACATGCTGATGATGTTTTGTCTATGAGAACATATAGAAGTTGAGGGATCTTTTCTGGATCCTCTTTAGTACCAACAGAACCTTGCAAGGACGTAGCCAGGATTTAGTTGGATATCAGAAATTATGACATTATTAGAGTCTTGTTGTTAATTGTAGACACTAGTTTCGGCGCTGCCCCAATGCATAATATGCCTCCTGTCTCACTGTTCCTGTGTCGAATCCAATTTTATCGCTTGACGAGGCTGGGCGAGCACGAGTGCACGTACGATTACTTAATTGCTCTGCTATCATCGGAAGCAGAGAGTGCCACGTCTACAACGCCAAAGACTTCTTTTCTGTACAATTATAGAAGGGCTCGTGGGCCATGGTATATGCACGAAGCAGCAACTATGGAACTATGGAAAGTACGATCGCGTATTCGGTGCCCGCGTCATGCTGCTTTTGCCTTCCCTTCGCACGGCTCAAAAAAAAATTCTTCATTCTTACAGGGAAATATTTTATTTCAAATTGTGTAGCCTGTATGAGTTCTTACGAAATTTGTTGAAGTTTCCATTATGAAAGACGATCCCAATTTTGGGTCACCAGATTTTTTGTGTGTTCCAAACTGTTTATTATACAGGGTGTCCCATTCATGGTGGAGAATATTTTAATGGTAGGTAGTGTGGCTCATTTGGAGAAAATTAATGTACAACGGGACCCCTCTATTTTTAACCGTTACAATGTTATAGCATTTTTTGTCAAAATGCACGACTTGCTGAACTAAATCAAAATTTGCCACACCACCAATCATTTCATCCGAGATATGACTTCACTTTCTGAAACTATATAAAATTTCCAATAAAACGACACCTCGCCCGTTACGAAGTTGCTGGTATCATCCGAGATACACCCGTTCAAACTTTAAAGAAATTGTAAAATTGTTTTTTTCATAAAAAATTCAAATAATAAAATCGGATGCAAGGTCCCGTTGTACATTAATTTTCTCCAAATGAGCCACACTACCTACCATTAAAATATTCTCCACCATGAATGGGACACCCTGTATAGTCACTACTTTCGTCCAGATGACACAATTTATCTGACTGCAAGCTTAATTTCGGCAGAGTTTTAGGAATGAATAAATTAGAAATACTGTAGGAAGTTAGGGACTCCTGGACCCCTCCTCTGGCTACGTCCCTGGAACCATGCTTTCTCAAGGTTCACCACACATTTCCCAGAATAAAGGCTACTATTCTTGCTGTATTCCGTTTAGGAAGATATCACTTATGAAAGGATGGAGAATATGTGGTCGTTTTATGACATCCGTCGTGGTGGTAGCCTCGTGACATACAATCGACGCCGCTCAATGCGATCACATCGGGATCTTGCTGTTTTGATAACATTAAACGAATGATGAATTCCGGAATCTGTACTGCATTGGGCCTTCGGGAATCAGGTCACCTTAGGCTAGTAAAGCTTCAAAAGATATTTAGGAATGGATGAAATCGGAACATTACGTCATAGGGCTGTCATACAAACCAACCCCCAAATATTGGATTCTGGTAAGAATAACTTTTTTACTTTTTGAATATTAACCAAAATACATCCAAGTGTGTTCCTGGATTAGCCCCAACGTATCCAGGAACAGATGGAATCGGAACAAGTTATTGGGCTGCGATAGAAATTTTTAACACAAAAGGAGCTTCAGTTTCATTCAAATGTGACGGGTATTCAAATTTCGGCCGCGCCCGAAATTAGCCTCGGTCTCGTTTTGTATTAAATCTTTCTCAGGTGCAATACTTAACGACTACATTACAAAACGTCCTCTCGATTCGTTCATAAGGGTTTTTATATTTTAATTTCCTCGGCAAATTGCAGTCAAGATTGACTTTCTCTAGTTCATCCTGATAAAAAGGCAATACCAGTTCAAATTTGTACCAATCAGAACTCGATAAGTAATAACGAAAGAGTAAGCTGGAAAGGAATTTGGCTGCTTTTCCGGTTTCTCTTCTGTTGAATGGAAAACTAATTTCTAGGTGGGATTCAAATAATTCAAAATGTCTCAGAAAAGCATCCTTCCTCGTAAAATGAAGTTGACGCATACCATGAGCATTTTCAAAACAAAAAAATCTTAGGGGCTGCAGTTCGTTTTTTTGCCAGGAGCGGCGTATGTGCTAGAGCGGGCGCTGCCAATAATCCAGTTATTGGAGAGTATGTGAATATGGAATTGATTGCTTAGCCAAGGAAAATATGTTCAAAATGTTGAAAAAAGGATAAATGATGATCTGCTAATCGAAATGGCTAGCCACAGTTAAACTTTTAGAAGTCAGAAAACTACTTTTTTTAACCTGGGACTCAAGAAATCAAGAAATTAGTGAGTCAATATACGTAAAGTATTTGCATTTGAAAGATCTCTACCATAAATTTTATTTCAGTCGATTTAGTTTTCCTTGGATATAGAAGTGATCCTCAGATCTAGAGTAATCAGTTCTAGTCTATAGGATCAGCGATTCCTACGACATAGGTATGTAAGGGCACTTTTGAAGGTTATCTTTTTGCCACGACTCTTGAATTTTGTGTACTGGAGGTTTTCACACTTGTACTTAATCTGGCCAGATTACGTAATCTGAGGTGTGGTGAGTTTAAACATGTATGGAATTTGATAGCTCAGATTAAGTAATTTGCACAAATTACGTACGAGTAATTTGTTCGTAAGTTTGAAAACCTCCTAACTATTCTAATTTCAATTTTGTCTCAAAAAATTAAAAAAGTTAGATAATGATGTTCGTTGCTTTTGCTCATAATGTGGACTGCTTTAAATGTGGGTTATGTTTTTTTCTGGTGACAAAAAATCGAGCGTGAGGGGCCCCCATTGCGATTTCGAACACAAGAAAATTGGGAATCATTACGCCACTGTGAACTAGGGTTCCTAAATACGTTTCCGGGCTGTCAGTAACGATGGTTTTGATTTGCACACATCCATATAATTTAGAAATTACAATTATATCTCCCAATCACTGTACGCCGCCTTAAACGTTATGAAAAGTGGGGGCAAAATTATCTGTTTAAGAAATGATAGAATGTTGTTTTTCAATTAAGTGTTCAAGTTTTTCAAATTTTTTATTTTAATTAGTAAAGCCGAATAAATGTACCGCGGTATCTTTATTATGGGCCTTTTTAGCTAGATTTTTGGTTGTAAACTTTTAAGAACCTGAGTACAAAGGGACAAACAGGCAACACTTATAAAATAATATTTTTTAAATTTTTATCACTTTTCAGGAAATTTTGAATTTTTAAATTTTCAGAAGTCGTATAAAAAGGGACTTCTAAAATAAATTCTTGTTTGTCGAATAAGTGTAATTTGTCTACAGAGATTCGGCTACTACTACTACTACTAATTAAAATAAAAATAAAAAATCTTAGCAAACCTACACACGTCAATGAAAAACATTTTTGTGAAACAATTTGGAATAATTTTCAAAACAGATAATTTTGCCCCCATTTTTCATAATGCTTTGAAAGGTACGCCACTGTGCATCAAGGGTATAATTACCACTGTGCGTCATGTATCTGTCTCAGTGCGTCTTGGCAATATGTATTTGACTTTTAGTAGGTAATACCGATCGGCGTTCCTAACACAATGGTCATTAGAGGTACGGCAATTTCGATTTAACTAAATATGTAGACCCGAATTGCGGCGAAGATCGCTCATTTTTGATATATGCGAAATGTTTTAACTTGAACTTTTTACAGAAAAAATTAATTAATTTATCCTCAAAAAATCAACTACGGATGATAATAATCTTCTTCGTTTCAGATTGATTTTTTTTAAAGTTTGCCGTTAATGAGAATAAACACATTGTAAATGCAGAGTGCAGATAGTTCACAGAAACAACAGCACAATGGCTCTGCAAACAGCGTGCAACGCAGTAATATAAATATTTGCTAGCTGCTAGCCGCTTCCCTATGAAATCATCTGTTTGTGTAATTTAAAAGTTATCACGCTAATTTACAGATATCAGAAGATCAATCATTGGGGGTGATATTACAAATTCCTGTTCAGGAGGAATATTGTTGACTTTCTACATTACAAGACTCTGGCCCTCTGGGACAATATACCTTTTAGGTAGCAGTGCCGACCGATGAGTAAAGTCTGCTAAATAGTCCTTGGTAGCATAAACACTTTGTCACTTGAAAATGTGCTCAATAGCTTAAAAGCCAGTGTACATTACCATGTAAATATTACAAAAATCGAAAAATCCTTAAAACGTTAAAAAAAAAGTATCCTGAGAAAACCATAGTACACAAATCCTCTAGAGTACTTTTCAAGGGTGAGTGGGGCAGATATAATTTCACACACTCTTTTCGGGAAAACAAAGAGGAGTATTGAAAATAAGGGCCCCACTCTGCAATAATAAGCGGCGAGCAACCGAGGTGACAGATTGAAATCTTTTGAGATACGGTGTAAGAGGATTGACTTCTCACATTAAAAAAGATTATTTGTCTTAACAACAATTTACAGTTTTATACATATATCGTGTTTGAGTTTTGAGAAAAGACTGCTAATTTTTAAGGCAAAAAGCAAGTTCACGATAAATTTTAGTCACATTAAAAAATACTTCATACCGGCTCTCAGGCTGAAATGTTTTTTTTTTCACATGGAGATATTTTCACTTATCAATTTCCTCTTTCAAATTAAATCTGATAAGTACATATTTTTCGTCTCTCGTTCCCCTCATCAAGAATGAGTCAGAATGCATCGGCAACGTCATTCTTTAAACGACTTCTTAATAGTCATATTCATCTTTCAATCCTGCCTCCAAAAAAGAAAAAAATCTGAATTTATTGGTTGACTAGACAAACAAATTTGCATAATTCAATTTTAATGATCGAGACAATAGTTAAGTGACGGTCGCGGCTAGTCGCGTTCTCGTATGCATCTAAAAAATCAACAAAACTGAACAAGGTTATTCGTTGATGCATTATATTGCAATCGATTCATATAAATATTAGTAAGTTTGTTACAGAAGTTAACAGTAACGTCGAGGATTTACAACAAACAGCAACAAACATGAAAATATTCTTGTGTCTTGCCGCCTTAGTAGCAGCCGTTTCGGCCGGAGGATTGAGTGGCGGTTATAGTGGATATGGCGGTTACGGTCATGGTGGATACGGCCACGGTGGATACGGCCACGGTGGATTCGGTGGACATGGTCTTGGATATAGCAGCTTGGCAGGACATGGTGCCGGTTATGGAACTGCATTTGGACATGGAGCTGGATATGTTGCCCCGGCGACGACGACTGTTGTCAGCTATGGAACAGGACACGGCAGCTATGGAGGTGGTCTCGGAGGATATGGTGGCCATGGAGGATACGGTGGCCATGGAGGATATGGCGGTCTTGGATACACTGGATATGCTGGTCATGGTTACACTGGATACGCCGGTCATGGAGGATATGGTGGCTATGGAGGTTATGGCGGTCACGGTGGTTATGGCGGTCATGGCGTGTACAAGTCACATGGATGGAAGTAAATTGTTCCCGTTCAAATTGTTGCGAAGAATTTGCAAACTTTGATACGTTTTCCTAGTCTCGTTTAATAGAATTTATATTTTATTGTCAATAATGGTCATGAATAAAATTTAGAAAATTATTTGCTAACTAAAATTTTTTGTTACTACATCTGCTATAAAGAATGAAACAAATTTAAATTAACCAGTCGCTTGGAATTGGTATTCGATTGTATTACAAGCAACCGTTACTGCGGGGAGGAACTGCCTTTATTTATGTAATAATTAGAGTGTAATAATTTTTATATACACCCCCGATCAATAGGATTGTTCTACTAGAAAAATGGCAGAATGTCGGAAAGTGATAATGGTATATTCTTCAAACGTGGTGACAATATTTTCAGTAGCTTGCTTGTCCTTATATTAACACAAAGTCTCAAATCCGGAGTTTATTTAGGATTTTCTTATGAAAATTCATTTTTATATTATCTACTATCAGGCAGCTCCCAAAGTTTCACTTTTCTCTTCCCAGGGCTCACAATGGAGAAATCATGTAAGCCAAATAATACCTTTTCTTAGATTAAAAAATATCAATTTGGCTTGATTTTGGAAATTTTGTAGTTAAACTAGTTTAATTAAATTTTAGAAAGTCGAAAATGGTCAATTTTAAACTCTTATCTCTCTTATAATTTATAATTTGTTTATAAACAAATTAGCACATTTGATGGAAGTCACTATAGTTTGTGATTATAAACACTTTTTGTTCGAAATTTGATTCATGTGATTGGTGCACGCATTTGTTTATGAAGAAATTTAACTTATTAAGGTTTTTATTCTTTAGTTCCAAAAATTACAGAAAAGGATGACGCGGATGCATTTTAGAATGCAATTGAAAGATATACGCAGCTCGCATTAATGCAAGCGCAGAACGAAAGAGCTAAGCGAGTAACCTCACATTACTGTTCGGACTCGGATGCATATTTGTGCAATTAAAAGTATTTGATTAGATTTTTCTATTTTTCCTTATTTACTTAATTTGAGCCTTAAGCTTGTGGAGTTTTCTAAAAGCGAAATCCGCCTGACGATCTAAGAGATATTGCCGTGTGTTTGGTCATATTCGATGCAGGACGTCTTTTGTAAAAAAAAAATACATGATAAAATCTCAAAAAATAAAACAAATTTATTTAAAAGTAAAACAAAAAACAGTTAATTAAAAATATGATTGAACTTTGATATGTAGGATCCTTTGTATTGCGGTATGGTTTTAGGATACAGGCAATTTTGGTATGTGCTGTACATCAGAGGCATGCAAAGCGTCCCTCACACCGGCGCGTCAGCCAATATTGGCGACGCGGCATCAAAATTGTAACATACTGCGTTGTATGAATTTGTTCGCACCAATGCGAATATTCGCCAGTTTTGCAGCTTTTTTCCCGCCGCGAATATTCACCGCCTACTGTCATTTTATTCAAATAATTTATATGAAAAGTGCAGTGTAGTAAAACTCGATGTTGGTGTACCCAAAAAAGATTTATTTTTGTAATGAGTTGTTTAGGTATTGACAGATTGAGCATTTAAGTTTCGAATCAACTGTTGTATGGTATCAGTGAATGAGTGAAGTAAAGAAGTAACATTTGTGGAAATACGCAACCCGTTCAAATCGTTTGTGCGACATCGAAAAAAGAGTTGTGGCATTTGATTAAGAATGTATCGATGGATGGAGAAAACAGGTGAAATTTGTGGAATATGAATGAATAAAGAGGGATACCATTCTAGAAGGAGCAAAAACATTTTTTTTTACTTCAAATCTGGAATCAGCTACCCAAAATTGCCTTAGTGGTTCCGCCATTCTACTTACAAGTTTCACTTCTCTCTGCTACTAACCTTCTTGCGAAGTCCGAGATTTCAAAAACAGCAAAAGATACAGAAAAATGGTCCGAAGACGAAAAAAAAACTACATACAATTTCCATTGCATTGCAAACCTTAGAGAAAGCATAGCAACCCATTGCATGCGTTAGTCCAGAGTGGGCATCAGAAAATAAAAATGGAACCGTTTTCACACTATCGCAGTTCACACATACTAAATAAAAACCCAAACGAATTTAGTTCAAATGTCAAATATTTGTTTACAATTGATAATATAATATCCGCGTAATATTTATTACTCTCTCAAAATGCCAACGTGATAATTAACCCTTCGGTTGAAATGTAAAGATCTAAACAGACCATTGGTACTATATTTACAGGGTGTCCCGCATTAGGTGGTCAATACTGTAAGGATTGATATCACAACTTGTTTCAGCAAGAAAATTTCCAATACAATCGGAATTTTTTTTACCGCTACCTTGTTATCGCTCTTTTTGTGAAAGTCATCGAAAATCGTGACTTGCGATGCAAAACCTTAATTTGCAGCCCTCCTGATGACTTAATCCAAGATTTGATTTCAGCTTCAAAAACTACATAAAATTTCACAAAAACTAAAGTTTTTTTTCTGTTGCCAACATTATTAGTTCAGTAATATCGTGTCGATTTAGTACCAATCCGTGAAAAAAATACAGAAGTTTTTCTCACTCTTTCTTTATGTATTATGGGGCGCTGATTCCGATTACTAACTTTGCACCCTAAAAAAAGTGCCACAACCTTTAAAAAAGGGGGAAAGGGGGGCATTTTTTCGGTTTTTTTGCGATTATTTCAAAAACGGTAAGAGATACAGAAAAATGGTCTGAGGACGAAAGAAACTACATAAAATTATCTTTGCAATGATATATAACACATTAGAGTTCAATTGAATATTTAGGCGTTAGAATAGAACATAAATTAGAATATTTTCATTTTAGACCTTTTTTAAAAGCTCCATAACTTTTGAAAGAACGCCAGTTCATCCGTATAATTTTATAAAAGTACTCACAACAAGTTCAAGATAATTTAAACGTAAACATTGAGTCGCTCCGGTCAAGGACCTCCATTATCTCCCCATTTAAATTTTCAAAACTGCATATCTATAACTCCCCCCCCCCCCCCCAAATTGGAGCAGAGTGCTAAATTTTGGTTTGTTGCGATTGGAGGTCATAGTCACCCCACCCACCAAAAATCAGCTCATTCGGATAAAAACTAAGGGTATCTCCCATACATCAAGAGTTTGTTCTACGTACAACGTACTACTCATTTTATAAACTGTAGAACAAAGTTGTCATGGGTCACTTTGTATGGGAGGTACCCTTAGTTTTTATCCAAATGCGCTGATTTTTGATGGGTGGGGTGACTATGACCTCCAATCGCAACAAACCAAAATTTAGCACTCTGCTCCAATTTTGGGGGGAGTTATGGACATGTCGTTTTGACAAATTTAAATGGGGGGATAATGGGGGTCCTTGACCGGAGCGACTCAGCGTTTACGTTAAAATTATCTTAAACTTGCTGTTAATACTTGTACAAAATTTAACGGCTGAACTAACATTCTTTGAAAAGTTATGGAGCTTTTAAAAAAGGTCTAAAATGAAAATAATCTAATTTATGTTCTATTCTAACGCCGAAATATGCAATTAAACTCTAAAGTGTTATATATCATTGCACAGATAATTTTATGTAGTTTTTTTTCGTCCTCAGACCATTTTTCTGTATCTCTTACCGTTTTTGAAATAATCGCAAAAAAAAAACGAAAAAATGCCCCCCTTTCCCCCTTTTTTTAAAGGTTGCGGCACGTTTTTTAGGGTGCAAAGTTGATATTCGGAATCAGCGCCCCAAGATACATATAACAAAATTGAGAAATAAACTTCTGTATTTTTTTCCTGACGAAAATACGATATTATTGGACTATATCGCCACTTTCAAGATACAGTTACTCAAACTTAATAGAAATTTTAAAATAGCTTTTTCATCGGAAACTCAAACAGTAATTTCATAACGGTGCTTTATACGTACAACTCTGCAAAGTTGATAAAAGTTGCTTCAAGATGTTGGCTTTCCAACGGTATATCACTTTTTATATTTACATTGCAGAATTTTAGGGAAACACGCATTGAATGGTAAAATTCAAGGCTTCAGTGGAATCGCTAACAATTTTCCCTTTACTCGAAAAAAGACAAACGAAGGCTATTATAATTCGGGATAGAATCTCGGTACATTATTTTCACCAGAACTGTAAGATATTTGAAATTTTGTGCATTGTTTGGCAAATGCAACGGTACTTATAACAGTTAAAAAAAAATATTTGCTATTTATGGCAGATAGACGAGTGCCCGCTCATAACGCGAGATCTAGCAAAGAATATTTGGAATACGAATTTTCCCGGAAAGTGGATTGGCAGATTTGGGACAGTTGCGTGGCCTGCGAGAAGTCCCGACCTTACTCCGCTAGATTTTCATTTATGGGGTAACTTAAAAAAAACAATGTCTATTCCGAGCCGATTACCTCCCGGGAACAGCTGCTGCAGTATACAGTATGAAAAGTATACAGTATGAAAAGCAATGACTCAAATGTTAGCAATTCTTAAATTTATTAGAATCATCTAATCGGTTTGTTGGTAACATTCAATTTCAGGATGGTTTACTGAAGAAAAAAAATTAAAAAATACCGGCGTACAGAGGGCTGCACCCGCAATACAAGGGTTTTTTAGAATTTTAATGCATAGTGAATATTTTTTTAGATAATATTTTATAAGCAAATAAATAAGAATTGTGCACAGCATTAATGAAATGCTTCCTGTAAATTTATGTATGGATTGGTCTAAATAAACGAGTTCCAGAATGAAGGGCAAGCGCCTCTCTGTCCCACCTTTAACCCTTCGTTAGGCGCGCACCTATTTGTCACGTGGTTAGGCGCGCGGGCTACAATTGTAGCCCAAATAAAAAATAGTATTAAAAATATGGTTCAATTTTAATTTTTTTTCCTGCTCGGTCTGCGGTCTAGTGATTGTTGTAAAGAATAAAAAATATAAAATCCTTAATTTTCCAATAAAATATATATAATAAAAGAGGGCAAAGAACCAATTAGTCTTATTTTTAGTGTTTTTTTCATATTAACTTACTTAGGTGGACAAAATAGTTACTTTTTAAAATGAAAAGTACAAAAAAAGTTTATATTCGCAGAATTCAATAAAGAATCTTCGAAATAGAACATTGAGCGAGAGAATGCAGTTAAAAATGTCCAGTTTGTGGAATTTCAAACTTAGCCTATTTTTGGGTACCCAATATTCTCACCTTTTTACACTGGGAGTACAGTTTCTTGCTAGAAAGCTAAATATATTGTAAGTCAAACTGATTGAATTTCTACTTACAATATTCAGATTAACTGTTTTCACATTACGCTACAATTGATAAAAATTTCATCCAGAAACTAAGTTATGTTAGCAACATGTAACAGATACACGCTGTAAGAAATTTTGACTTCGACTCCAGGTTTTTCGTGAAAATAGTAATCTATTTTTTGTTCATTTATCTTGAAACCGTTTTTTTATGTCAAAAATTTTCTGTTGCTTTTTTCTACAATGTTTTATAATAATATTTTTATTTTAATGGATATCTATGAGTACCAAAAAAGTAGCATGAATAGGCGCGCGGGCTACACTTGTAGCCCAGTGGACTTTGATCGCAAAAGAATATTAGTTTCTAGGCTAAAAAAATATTAAAAACATTCTTATTTGATTAAGAAGCAGCTTTTTAACAGCTACTGAGCAGTTCGAATGAATTCGGTTCATATTCTGAAAATGGTTGCCATTTAAAAAAGTGTGGGCTACAATTGTAGCCCGCGCGCCCACTGAAGGGTTAATTAGACCAATTCAAAAATAGATTTACTATTCACCCAGTTTGCATAAAAGTACTCCAAGGCAAATCTACAGGCATTTTTAGATTAAAGATTTATGATGGCCTTTAAGTAAAAAGAAGCTCAGGCAAACGTAAGGATGGCTTGGCTTTATATATGAACTGAATTATTAGCTGTAAATCTACTGTTACTGTTTTTTGATCCAGGAAAAGTAACTTATATGAAATTATTCCATTGTGTCACCTGACATAAGAGCCCACGCAAGCTTCCCTATGAGTATTGAACAAGTATACTTTTGCAGCTATTCAGAGACACCCTGTTAACTTGGTCCTACAAACTTCAAAAATATTTGTGGAAAACACAATTACCATTTCATTTCCACCAAATATCATGTTCATTGTTTCATCAGTTTAAAAGATATGCATTGAAGAAATGCTTCAGAGGCTTCCCCTGCATTGTGAAAGGCCCTCACTAAATACTTACTTGGCTATATTTCCGGTTTGGATACAGTTATTCGAATGAAAATTCGAGATGGAAAAGGAAGTTTAATTTTAAACGCCAATAATTTTTTTACCGTTATTTGAAACTGGAAAATTTTAACTGATATGAGATGTACTTGTTTAGATCTTTGATTTAAATACCTATACGTCAATCTCCGATAAAAACTACAAAAGTCGACTTTTTTCAAACGTTCGGGACACCCTGTTATCTTCTTCCTACCAATTTTAAAGGTATTTTTGCAAAAGACTGTAACCATTCTACCCATTCCTACCAAATTTCATGACAATCGGTTGATCCGTTCGCGAGTTATTTAGTGAACAGACGGACAGACGGACGGACGGAAAAAATCGATTTCATAAGGGTTAAAAAAACCCGGCGTACAGAGGGGTGCGCCCGCAATACGAGGGTTTTTTAGAATTTTAATGCGTAGTGAATATTTTTTGTACATATATTTTATAAGCAATAAATAAGAATAGTGCACAACATTAATGAAATGCTTCCAGTAAATCTATTTTTGGATTGGTATAAATAAACGCGTTCCAGAATGAAAGGCTAGCGCGATCAGGATTTTGCTTCTGCACCATTGCATTGCACCATTATAACCTTTGTCACCAAATTTATTCTATTGAAACAGAATAGTGTTAAATTCAAATTAAAACTTTCCAGAGAGTACTTCAACATTGCGGACAGCCCAAAAGTTTGCAAAGATACATTGAAGCCCAGGAGTATTGAAATGAACAAATACAGAAAATATGGGTTTAGGAATCTTTGGCAGCTAAATATTTCCTTCTGATTATCAACAGAGATTGCTTGAACAACATTCCACCATCTTAAAAATCTACAAATCGTCTTTCAACGACTCAAAGAAAATAATCTTAAACTAAATCCCGAAAATGCAATTTTTTCAACCAGAAGTTACGTTCCTAGGACATCAGATTTCAGCAGACGGAATTAAAAAAATTTCGTAAAAATTGCATCCCCGGTGAATAACTTATTACGTAAAAATACACATTTTACCTGGGCCGAGGAACACAATATAGTCTTCAATAAACTAATCGTTTTTACTATCTCCCACCATACTGAAGTATCCTGATTGTAAGAAACAATTTATAATTTTCTAGAGATGCTTCCAATACCGCTTTGTCTATCCCAAAACTATGATGGAATCCATCTACCAATTGCATTCGCAAGCAAATCTTGTACGAAAAGAGAAAAAAAAACCAATAGAGAAAGAGTTAACCATCATTCATTGGGCAATAACGTACCTTTTATTTTTATTTTTTTTTATTCTTTGTTCTTTGCCCTTTATTTTTATTTTTTTGATTCGTTTCTACTTTAAGCCATATGTATGTGGAAGTCTAAACTGTTACAGACCCTTCTACTTATGTATTTGGAATGAAAATTCTTCCTCTAAATTAACAAGAATGCGACTAGACCTGGAAGAATTCGATTTTTTTTATAGAATACATACACAAAAGGTAAAGAAGAGAGTACAACTGGACTTTAGTAAACTGAAAGAAATAAACATCTTAGAAGCGAAAGCACGAGCTATCTATGACCAATCGTAAACAAACCAAACATATCCAGATATCCATATTCCACCCTTCCAATAGCAGCCTGATCAACTGCACGTTCGGAAAGTATTATCACTATCCGGAACTCAAATTCAACTTTGCTAGTCACACGTTGATTATAGAAAATCATGATAATGATACACATCAAGTAATCAAGCGGAGTCTTAATATAGACAAATACCTATCAATTAATTAAGCCTGCACAAGAATAGGAACTCAAAGAATTGAACAATTGTAAACTGAACAAAAAAAAAATCATACTTCGACTCTGAAACTATCGGCCGAGAGTGATTTATTTACGCTAATAAACTTGACCGCTTTTAGAGTCCTAGGCAATACATAAAGTACATAAACACTTGGGCATCAAAATATTCAGACACCCAATTTCTAAAAAAGATGAAAACAAAATAAGCGAAATCCTTCGCAACTTCCACACAATACCGACTGGAGGACATCCGATAACGTTATCAATTGATGACACTCACACGTGGGTATCCCAGTTTCCTATTCCAATGCCTAAAACTGCAGTCTCTGCATCAGCCTGTTGATGTGAGTTTCAAAGTTTCATTTGCTTAGAATATCGGAGACCCCACGACTGAAATCTGTCTAAGATTGCGGATTGAGACCAGGCGGCAAGTGACTACCGGCAACACGCAGTTGTTTACTTGTAGTCCAGAAGTTTTGTCGAAATGCAAGGTGTCAAGCTCTCTAGCAACGTAGCGAAAATGTACCGTTAACATCGGCCCATGAAAATGAAGCATCATTGATTTTCAACCAAATATTATTTTTACTGATTCGGTATTGTTCTACGTTCTTTTTTTTTATTGGCCCGATCGTTGGCCATGGGGCTGTCATAGAAACCCAATCATAAAATTGGTCTTTCTAAAAATGACATTCTTCTTTGTAGACCATTCCTAACCAAAATATACATAATCGCATATTATTCTCACAGACACAAAACATATATTGGGACGAACGAAAACAGTGCTTTGAATCATTTGACTGCCATAGAAACCCCACCGTAAAAATAGTGCGTTTAAAAAAAACATTTCTTCATAGATCCATCTTGACCAAAACTAATATAAGTGTATTGAGTTCATAAAAACATATGTAGAAACGAATCAAATTGAAATATGGGATCGTGGGCTGCAATAAAAACACCAGCCCAAAAAGTAATACTTCCCAAGTAGCAATTCGTATGCTTTAAAGAAGCACTTCACCCTGTCGCAATCATTTAGTAACACAAAATCAGTTTATCGTGTGACATCGCTTAGAGAAGTATTTTGATCCGATAAATAATCCTTAAAGCATTTTCCGGAAAGCTACCAACATCCTTATAATGAACTCAAATCACATGGTGCTATAACACTTTCTCTAAGCGTTAACCTAAAAAGATACTTCATTAAATACTTCTCTATGGTGTTTATTGGATGACATACCACACACATGCAATAGTTTCTCTCTAAATTAACACACACATACAATGTTCTTCTATAGCAGAGAATCGGTTCGGTTATTTCATCTTAATAGTGTGACATCTGTATTGTCATCCGACAAATTATTCATCGTAGTTTTATAGATGGATGGACATTGTGATTTTTGGAAGAATTGAAGCTACGAAGTGTTCTATGAAGTACCAAGTTTCTTCAATAGAATTCTTCGAAATCTTGCATAAAACTCATTGTTACTTTCTAAAACAAAATTAAGATGATCTCTGTGCAGAAACTGACTGCATTTTCTTGATGAATGCGTGAATTTAATCAACATTCTAAAAACATTTTTTTCTTTATGCACCCAACTAATAATTAAACCGAACATAAATATGTCCTTAGAATAGACAGAAAACATTAGTGTGTGGCAATGAAAGGAATCGGAACACTAAATCGCAGGCATGCCGTCTAAAGCTTGTTGTAATCATAAAATTGCTCTACTCGTCCGCCAACTGTTCGTCTGTTTGAATCACCAAAGTTGGATGATAGGGTCACGGAGCTCTTATAAAAACCCCATTCTCAAAACTTCCATCCTCCAAGAAAAACATTTTTACTTGCGATCAAATCATCACCAAACATCACATTAATCCGTTTCTATACAAAAAATAAACCAAAACCAACTATGGAGTCACCTAAAAAGAGGTTCTTATAAAAAAAAAACTTTTTCATCTATCGACCAATTTTCCCCAAACTTCAATCCCAAAATTTGTTCAACATCATCAGTAACCAGGAATTTTCTTAGAGGGATGACTCTTCAACATTAAGAACGATATCCGTCTGCTTAAATTGTCAGTCATAAAAGTATTGATAAACATTTTAAGCAGTACTGATCATAGCCATAGTGTTGCTCGAAATTATTAGCCCGGAAAAAGTAAAGGGTAAAATTACCAAAAATTACAATGGGTCTCCTTTTTTTTACCGTGTATTTGTGGACTCAAACTATGGACAGAATTGACTAAAGCTACTAAAATAGGTAGATCAGACAGCTAGTGCAACTCACATATTGTAAAATTGAAATTGAGTATATCGGAACTGTAGTTGCAGCCATATTTTACTTCAATTCGAAGTTCTTCGGCGTAATGAAATTATAAGTGGAATGAATCAAAAGCAGAACAAGAAATATCTTACGAAATTATTTTTATTAGTCTAACACATTGAGCTAAAATGTCAACTTAACAAATTTAGTGTTTCTTCCAGCTGTAACCATTGTTCTTGTAGGCGTAGTTGGAACCATAGTTGCTGCCGTATCCATTGTAGGCACCGGCATTACCGGCATAAGCGGCGTTGCCAGCCAATCCATTGTATCCATGAGCACCAGTCAAACCGGTGTAGGCAGCATTACCAGCCAAACCGCTGTATCCGGTGGCACCAGTCAATCCAGTGTAAGCAGCATTACCAGCCAAACCATTGTAGGCAGCATTGCCAGCCAATCCAGAGTATCCAGCGTTGGTGTATCCAGTGGCACCAGTCAATCCAGAGTAGGCAGCATTACCAGCCAAACCACTGTATCCGGTGGCACCAGTCAAACCGGTGTATCCAGTGTTTCCAGCCAATCCAGCGTAATTAGCAGCTCCGGTCAAACCAGAGTAGCCAGCGTTGGTGTAACCGGCGTTGTTGTATCCAGTGTATCCGGTGTTACCGTACAATCCAGAGTATCCAGTGGCTCCAGTCAATCCAGAGTATCCAGCGGTGGCTGGTGCTACAGTAGCGCCAGTCAATCCAGCCAAGCCAGAATATCCGGTGTTACCGGCCAAACCATTGTAGCCAGTAGCTCCAGTCAATCCACTGTATCCAGTAGCTCCAGTCAGTCCACTGTATCCAGAATATCCAGTAGTGGCTGGTGCAACAGTGGCACCGTTCAAACCAGAGTATCCAGCAGTGGCTGGGGCAACAGTAGCACCAGTCAAACCAGCCAAGCCACTGTATCCAGTAGCTCCAGCCAATCCATTGTATCCTGTAGCTCCGGCCAATCCGTTGTATCCGGCAGCTCCGGTGTATCCAGTGTATCCAGCAGCACCATTATATCCGGCAGCTCCAAGACCAGCACCATAAGCACTTACGGATTTACCATATCCGCCATAGCCAGCTCCATAGCCAGCTCCGTAGCCACCATAATTGCCTGAATAACCGGCACCATAGCTGCCATATCCATTTTGATATGAACCTCCATATCCTCCAGCAGAAACACCGGCTACGACAGCAAGGACACACAGAAAGACTTTCATGATGCTACAATAGATACTTCCTCAGAAACACTAATACAAGGATTGGCCAGCAAACTCAGCTTATATATGAATTTCAAAAAAAACTTAGGCTAAAGATATTTTATGTGTCGATCATATACATTTCGGGTTTTTTCATA
The DNA here is from genome assembly GCA_949715475.1 of Microchrysa polita. Classification (NCBI taxonomy): domain Eukaryota; kingdom Metazoa; phylum Arthropoda; class Insecta; order Diptera; family Stratiomyidae; genus Microchrysa; species Microchrysa polita. Next base: position 93,105,487 of record OX454417.1, on the reverse strand, counting down.
GAACTTGAAATAATAGTCCAAGAATATAATTTATAATAATATTTTTCTGTTTAAAAAAATTTTAGCATATTCTGCCTATTGTATTGGCATTTGCTATATCGCGAAGATTTATCAAAGGTTATTGTTAGAATACGAAACTAAAGTGTTCTGTATAATTTCTTCATAGATTCTATGGAGTACACTCATCGAGATACCGGCACGTGCGGAGTGAAGATCGTTAAATGCACCGGCTAGACGGGAAAATCTGGAAAATATTTTCGGTAGATAACCTATTGCTGCCCGAAGTTAAATTAGATTATGAGTTTATTTTTGTCTTCGTATAGTCATTTTGCGGTTCGCTATAAAGTTATGCTAATTGCTGGAACTAACCTTTTGCATAGCGACGATTTTCTGATAATTTCAAGACAGGTACCATTGTTAATTGCCGAAATAAATCAGATGTTGGAGTTAAGAGGATGATTTATTTCATACACAAAATATGCTAAATTTTTAATTTTGAAAGGTTTTTGATTTTTATTATTCTTTAATAATACGTACTATTGGTCGTTATGGTTTCAATCAAATATGTAAATTTTAGGTTAGAATCGTATTGGATACATTGTTTTGCGGATCGGTTTCAGCTTTAGGATGTTACAAAGTCAGTTCCAGAAATGATGACAGATTTATTGGATTTAGTTACAAAATAATCAATTGTTGATGTTAAGGCACTCATGTGAGTCAACATTTTATATTTACTCGAGCAAATAATCAATTCGTCAAATATGCATGTTGATAATATCTGAATATAATATTTATCTCTTTTACTAGAAACATGATAATCTTAGCAACAAAAAAAAATATTTGATCTTCATGAAAGCAGTTTGCATTTTTATTTTTAAATTAGAATATGTTATACACATTAGCATAAGTGTTGCTGTTTGACCGCTTATGCAAGTGCTATAAAAGTTGTTCCATTTTGATACTGAAAGTGATGAAAGTCAGTTATGCTATCCCTATTTTTGGAAAATAAATACAAAACACAATTTTGTTGTAAAAATTTTAGGCTCGATAATTAAAATGAATTTTTTAAAGTTCAATACTAAGGAACAGTACAATTATATCTGTCGTCATAAATATTAACATTATCATCATCAACCCTACTCAATTTCATTTCGGGTAGGTATAAAAATTTAAAATGATATTTTTTATTGACAACAACAAGCTTTTTACCTTACTCTAAAAATTAATTGCATGTTAAAAAAGAGGTTTCGCCCTAATGGTGCTATTTCAGGTCTTATAGATTTAAAATTTTAGAACTAATTATATCTTTCTTTTATAGAATGGTTGAACTCATTCTATTTGCAGGATTTATCGAATCCTGCATTGCATTGACGATTGTACAATTTTTTGCAGCAACACAATGCTTTCATGGGAGAGTACATAACATATTACATTTTTACATTTTAGTGATTAGACCCCGAAACAATACAGGAGGTCCCGCAGCTGGTTAGCCATATGGTATATGGTAGACTCTACAGGATGTTTTGGGAAAAATGTCGACGAAATTATTTCTCTAGCTTTTACTATTTACCCAGTTTGTATAAAAGTACTCCAAGGCAAATCTACAGGTATTTTTCGATTTAAGATTTATGATGGCCTTTGAGCAAAAAGAAACTCAGGCAAACGTAAGGAAGACCTGGCTTTAGTATATGAACTGAATTATTAGCTGTAAATCTACTGTTACTGTTTTTTTTAATCAAGAAAAAGCAACTTATATGAAATGATTCCATTGTGTCCCCTGACATAAGAGCCCACGCACAGTGGGGCGGTAGAGGCAAAAATTCAAAAAATGTATACTATTGGAGAGCTTTTGTGAATGATTCATCGCATAGTAAACATTTTGAAGTTTCTTTCTACAAAAAAATTCAGACTGATATCTGTCACAGTAAGAAATCAGAGGCTCTCAAAGTGTAGAGAATTGATTTTGCAGTTTTTGCACATTTTTCCATAATCAAGTTTCAATGAAAACCCTGACTATAAACAGCCGGATAAAACTTTGATTTATGATTTTATTTTCAATATTTAGGTTATAATTAATATGCTAGCATAAAAAAAGTAAACAAAAAAAGATTGGAAGATTTTTTTATTTAAATTTAATCATTGAAGGTCAAATTGACCCTAACTGGATTTTTCACATTGAGTTTCAACAACTACCTCCACGTGCCTCCAAGTGTCTGTTTATGCTACATTATTCTAGAAAGTCTCAAGATTACTAATATGTAAGAATCATAACCCCATAGAACCCCAGGCTACTTTTATAACCCATTGTGTTATGTCATGTTGGCTGTTTTATACACGATTTTTGAATATCTACTGTAAAATATGTTGGGTCCTTTGAACCGGAGATAACCGTAGTTTTCATCCTATTGAACTAGTTTTTGGTGGAGAGTATAAAAGGACTCTGTCTTGACGTTCAGCCAAAATTTACCACCTCCCTTCCCCCTGGAGAGGAGCTTTGGCCGTTTTGACTTGAACAAGTTCTAGTAGGCGAATCAGGCGTGTCCTTGGTCGGAGCAACTCAATTTTTGCAAACATCAACTTCATTTTATTAAGAATATTTCCCTAAATTATGCTGGCTCAGGTAGGTAGGTAGGTAAAAGTGGTTGCTTAGGCCAGATACGGCCCAAAGCACAATTAGCGCAGGAGGCGCCGTTTTGATACCACAAAAAATTTTAGATTTAGAGAATGGAGGTTGCAAAAAGTTTAATTTCAAGAGTAGAGGGTCGCCTAAGCCCACGTAGTACAATTCAGGAAGTGAAGTAGCTCCCCTATTTTTGCCTTCGACGCATCCTCTAGGATACCAAAAAAACGCACTACCAAACGTGCGATACCGGGATCTTGCGAGACCTGGGCATTTGCAGAGGAAATGAGTTACAGTTTCCCTCTCATCTGCAGCATCGCAGCTGCGACAGTGCGAGTTGTGGGGGATACCCAATCTGGCTGCATGGTCTCCTATTGGCCAATGGCCCGTAATAACCGATATAAGTCTAGCGATATCTTTCCGTGGCCTACTCAGAACCTCAGATGTCCTTTTCAAGTCATATGACGGCCATAGCTTCCTTGATATGACACAGGTTTTTATGTTCCGCCAATAGCCAGTTGCAATCGTGTGATAATGAAGGGAAATTTGTCTCTTGACAACTGCCATCGGAGTGAATACGTGCTCCACTTGGGAGTTGTCCAAAACGGCCCCCATTTTGGCCAACTCATCTGCCAGTTCATTTCCCTTTATATTCCTATGTCCCGGCACCCAAATTAGGGTGATTGAGTGCTTCCTTCCAAGGTTGTTCAGCGTCTCCTCGCAACACTTGACAAGTTTGGAGGATATCTCCACAGAGTTTAATGCCTTGATAGCTGCCTGGCTATCTGAGCAGATGGCTATGTTTTGGCTGCCATGAAGATTTCCGAGTGCGTTGCAGGCCTTCGTGATTGCAAGTAGTTCGGCCTGGAATATACTGGCATGGTCAGGGAGATGGTATGATTCGGAGATTTTTAGTGATTCACAGAAGATCCCCGCACCTACTCCACAGTCCATCTTAGATCCATCTGTGAAAAACGAGATATCGTAATCTCCTACTATTTCACACCCTCTCCATTCACACCTGGTCGGAAATCTTACAGTAAAGTTTTTCCCAAGGCTTAGTCTAGTCACTGCAAAGTCTGTTGCAGCATTGATCCCAGACAGTGGCAGCTGGTTGAGAATATTAGAGTGGCCATACGGCTTAGAAGTCCAGCAACCGGACTCTTTAAGCCTGACCGCACTACATGCCGCAAGTTGATTGATAAAAATGTCGGTAGGTAAGAGGTGCAAGATTACAACTGGCTCAACTAGCATTTCTTGCAGAGTTACAGTAAAAATGTAAATGTCAAAAAATGATAATTTCCAATTTTATTTTTGGTTTAGGCTAGGGTATAATTTATCAAAATAAGTCAATTGTCAATTGTTGTCATTGCAAAGGTAATTTTGAGTAGTTTCATGTGTCCTCGAAGGATTTTGCTGTATCTCTTATAGTTTTTCAAATAATTAGGAAAAACTGAAAAATGAGCCCCTCTTCCCCCTTAAAATCAAAATAGCTTCAAAACGGCTGATCCTATCTGCGTGAAACCAATTCCATTCGATTTAGAATGGCCAAGTTCATTAAGATTGACCTGTTTTTATAATTGTTTGCAAAATTCGGGTTTTTCGCCCCAATGTGCCACGCAAGCTTTCCTATGAGTATTGAACAAGTATGTATACCTTTGCAGCTCTTCAGGGACACCCTGTTAACTTGGTCCTACAATCTTCGAAAATATTTGTTGCGCACACACTATTACCATTCTATGCATTTCCACCAAATTGCATGTTCATTGTTTCATCAAGTTAAAAGATATGCATTGAAGAAATGCTTAAGAGGCTTCCCTTGCATTGTGACAGACCCTTACTAAATACTTACTTGGCTATATTTCCAGTTTGGATACAGTTATTCGAGTGAAAATTCGTAGACATATTCTCTATGTAATTTTCTAAAAACCCTTAGCAGAATTTTCATATTTCGAAACCTAAGATGGGCTACACACGAACAAATTGAAATTTTACAAATTTACTGTTATTTACTTTTCCGTAGCAAAAGTCAACAGTTTTAATATTAAAGTATAGAAGGCCATACTGACCAATGTTTGTGCAAAGTTTCATATCGATCCCTATAACGGTTTAGAAAAACGGAGGTCGAAAAGAAGTTTAACTTTAAACGCCAATAACTTTTTTACCGTTACTCGAAACTGGACAATTTTAACTTATATGAGATGTACTCGCTTATTTCTTTGATTTAAATGCACATACGTCAATCTCCGATAAAATCTAAAAAAGTTTTCTAAACGTTGGGGACACCCTGTTATCTTTTTCCTACCAACTTCTAAGGTATTTGTGCCAAAGACTGTAACCAAAAATTAAAAACAGGTCAATCTTAAAATGTAGGTACATATTTCATAATTATGGAACTACGTATGTTAAAAATGGAAAACTTAAATTTATCAATTTGTATAGTAATACCACTCAACGGATTATTTATAATATTTATGTCTCTTTGGACGCGCAATCATATGCTCTCTAACATATTCCTGGAGAGTTTTTCCGGAAAAGTAAATAGTTTCAGAGTTATTGGCCAAAAGAACGGAAAAATGGCGACACATTTTTTTCACGATTTTGATCATGTTGCGCAACGAACTTTCTGTGGGAAGCTTTTGGTTCGTACCCAGCACCCCAAAAACAACAAAAAATGTCTACACCACATTTTGCAATTTCATGTACTAGGAATATCGAATATCTACCTACTTATTACACTAAAAATTTGACTTTAAATGTTTAACATATGTTCTATCAATACTTCAAGAGTCTAAAATAAACAAAACTGACGAGAAACGTTAATTTTTGAAGAAAATCTTGGATACGATCACGAAGTTGCAAAAATTTTGGGCTTGACCCAAATCGTCACCACTTTTGAGAGGAGGTAGATAGCGATTTGTATTTTCAGGACATTTTTTAAATCTCCAAATTGTCTGTGCACCAATTTCGAGCGAAGAAAAAATCTTATTCTACCTTGAGTTAGGTCAAGATCGACTCACGAATGTTTGAATTGAGAACATTGACAACTTTTCGGAGATATGGGTTACGTGTGCATTGCAATCGTCTTCTTGTTGTGTTTCGATGAGAAATGATTGCTAATGTGTGCGCATCGAACGGGGTATGCTGTGAACTATCAATAATCGCTTTGGAGTGGATTTATTTCTAATTTTTAATGAGCAAAAAACGACAAAATTGATTTAACCCGCAAAATCCAAGATTGACTAGAATGTTTTTATAATTTATAAGCCACCTTATTGATTTTGCTTTTTAAAAATGTTTATTACAAAATTTAATTATTTATAATAAACTTTTTATGTTTTCGGATGCATTTCGACAAAAAAACCGTCATCCTCAGCGAGTACATTTAAACTAAGTTTACTAAAATCTAAAAGTTACCTTTTCAATAATCGAAACAATTTAAGAAACGGGACTCTACTGTTAACATAATATTTACAAATTGGGAATTCTAATGTAACATATGTACGAGTATGAAAATTACTGTATTCTATGCAAACATTATAATAAATTGAAATGAAAAAATTTATTATTTAATGTAATGGAAAAGTGGCGATCGTATCGGTGCATCGATGGTATTCATTAGCGCTCTCCTGTTTAGATGCATGTATATACTCTCGTATGCATCTAGCTTCGCTTGCTGGTTCACCTGCTTTTTTAGCTTAACATTATCGAGGCTCCAGTGATTGTGTTCGTTTTCCGCGGCATGAAGAGCAACTGCTGATTTTTGGACCATGTTCTTGTTGATCGCATTTAAATGTTCTTTGAAACGTGTTCGAATTGTCCTTTTTGTTTGTCCAATGTAGGTAAACTCACAGTCATTACATGAAATTTCATATATTCCGGATTTGTCAATTGTTTCAGTTTTGTCCTTGATATTGACAAGTTGGTCTTGTAACTTTCCCTTACTATTATGGACTATCTTGAGATGGTGTTTTTTGAAGACTTGTTGTCACTTCAGGGACGTATGTAAGCGCAACTCTTTTTTCCTGACGTTTTGATACATGAAAGTGACGAAAGTGATACATTTGAAACTCGCACAACACCTCCACCCGTGTGAATTTGACTTAATATACAAAGAAATACTCGATGATGTGAAAAGTCGTGCCGATCCGAAAAAAGAGACATAAAATAACAAGTTTAAAAAATTAAAAAACGAAAAGTTTATTAAACAAAAACGTAGAAACGAAGAACACAAATCGAACATAGTATGTGAACCGGTCAATTTTGTGAAGAACCTATCAACCCAAACGTTCATCCCCGAAGAAATGAAGCTTTTAAATAAAGGCTTACGATTTACACCGAGACCAGAAAGTCCACCCATTATTGATCTCATTGCGGATATTGAAACATCTATCAAATATTCATCGGAATAAGTAAAACAGGACATCAGACGCGCAACAAAATCAGCGATAACGAATCCAAGTTCTGTTCGTGGAACGAATAACTACAAAAAGGCATTACGCTCTTTGAAACAAAAAAACGTTCAATATATGAAATCCGATAAAGGTCGAGAAATTGTCATCTTAGACACCACACAGTACAATGAAAAAGTAAGTGAGACAATTAATACCGGAAATTTCCAGTTATTAACCAAGAATCCATTACCACGAATGGTTCAAGACACTACTAAGGCATTGAAAGAAGTAGAACAAGTTTTGAATTTGAAGACAAAATGGAGCCTAATGACATATAATCCGACTGTCCCAAAGTGGTATTGCCTTCCCAAAACACATAAGGATACAACGAACCTTAAAATGAGACCAATCGTTTCGAACTGCAGCGCTCCCACCGAAAAAATTGCGAAATGGTTAGTGAAAGTCTTCAAAGAATATCCGAAGCCGGAAGGTCTATATGTCGAAAATTCATACGAGCTATGCGATCGAATACAGGACCTTAACATCTATGAAAATGAAATATTGGTGTCTTTTGATGTAGAGTCCTTATTTCCCAGTATACCCATCCCGGAAGGACTTGAAGTCCTTAAAGATTGGCTGTGGAAACACGAACATGATGAACGAAAGAGAAAGGTATATTTTAACCTAACCAAATTATGTATGGATCAAAACATATGCCAATTTAATCAAAAATTTTATAAAATAGACAGGGGAACATGTATGGGAAATGCACTTTCTCCTTTTTTAGCTAACATTTACATGTGCAATTTAGAAATGAAGCTCAAAGAAGATGGTACCATTCCCCGAATATGGTATCGCTATGTAGATGACATCCTAGCAGTCGTAAAAAGCAGTGACGCAAACAATATTCTCGAATATTTGAATACGCGATCACCTACAATAAAATTCACGATAGAAACCGAGTCGAACTCATCGCTGCCTTTTCTCGACATACGAATAAATCGCAAGCAAAATGGAAAGATTAGTTTTTCGGTGTATAGAAAACCATCGAGTACACCCAATTACATTCCAAGCGACTCACACTGCCCAATGACACACAAAAACGCGGCTTTCCATAGTATGTTTTTTAGACTATGCAGATTGCCCCTCAACATTAATGATTTTATGGATGAATTGAAGCACATTAAATACATCGCTATACTGAATGGATACAGTGAAAAAATGATTGAAGACTTGGTTTCCCTTAACTCTAAGAAAATAAGTCGACTCAAGAAAACCAAACTAGTTCCAGAAAAACGTCAGGAAAAAAGAGTTGCGCTTACATACGTCCCTGAAGTGACAACAAGTCTTGAAAAAACACCATCTCAAGATAGTCCATAATAGTAAGGGAAAGTTACAAGACCAACTTGTCAATATCAAGGACAAAACTGAAACAATTGACAAATCCGGAATATATGAAATTTCATGTAATGACTGTGAGTTTACCTACATTGGACAAACAAAAAGGACAATTCGAACACGTTTCAAAGAACATTTAAATGCGATCAACAAGAACATGGTCCAAAAATCAGCAGTTGCTCTTCATGCCGCGGAAAACGAACACAATCACTGGAGCCTCGATAATGTTAAGCTAAAAAAGCAGGTGAACCAGCAAGCGAAGCTAGATGCATACGAGAGTATATACATGCATCTAAACAGGAGAGCGCTAATGAATACCATCGATGCACCGATACGATCGCCACTTTTCCATTACATTAAATAATAAATTTTTTCATTTCAATTTATTATAATGTTTGCATAGAATACAGTAATTTTCATACTCGTACATATGTTACATTAGAATTCCCAATTTGTAAATATTATGTTAACAGTAGAGTCCCGTTTCTTAAATTGTTTCCATTATTGAAAAGGTAACTTTTAGATTTTAGTAAACTTAGTTTAAATGTACTCGCTGAGGATGACGGTTTTTTGTGGAAATGCATCCGAAAACATAAAAAGTTTATTATAAATAATTAAATTTTGTAATCATCATCAATGTGGCACGATAGCCCGACGTCGGGCCTTGGCCGCCTGAATCGTTGACCTCCAATCGTCGCGGTTACGTGACCTTGTCCTCCAGTTTCGGAAGCCCAGCAGCTGGTGGGCGTCTTCACCTACGGAGTTCTCCCAGCGAGCTCTCGGTCGTCCACGCAACCTCGCTCCGTCAATTCGTTGTGCGTTCATAACTTTCTTTAGCATGCGATTGTCGTCCATCCGTTGTACATGCCCCGCCCATTGCAGACGTTGAAGCTTCACGATTTTCGATACTTCCAGCTCATCGTACAATTGATACAACTCATGGTTGTATCGGATACGCCATTGGTCTCGCTCGCGAACGGCCCCGAAAATTCGCCGAAAGACCTTTCGTTCGAATCGGTCTAGCAAAATTTCGGAGGCTTGGGTAAGGGTCCATGTTTCGCAGCCATAACATAGCACGGGTCGGATGATCGTTTTGTACACGCGGAGCTTCGTGTTCCTGTGCGCAAGTTTCGAATTAATTATAGGGAGGACCGAAAAATATGTCTTATTGGCTAGTTGTATCCGTCGCTTAATTTCGTCGGTCTCGTTGGCGTCCTTCGATAAGTTACAACCCAGATAGTTGAAGTTGTCTACATACTCGATATTAAGGTCCCCCACTGTGATGCTTGAATTTGCTGGCGTCCTTGTTTTCGATTGCATCATGGCCTTTGTTTTGCTTTCGTTGATATGTAGTCCAACTTCTTTTGCGGCATTATTGAGGTTATGCAGGAGGCTTTCTGCATCACCCAACCTTCGAGACATGATGTTGATATCGTCGGCGTACGCTACTAATTGAGTCGACTTGATGAGTAGCGTTCCGCTGCTGTCCATATTTATGGCTCGAATTACATACTCCAAAGCCAGGTTGAAGAGCGTCGGCGCCAGCCCGTCGCCCTGCTTGAGTCCAGTACGAATTTCAAATAGGTCAGTGAGTCGGTTCTGCACTTTGACCTGCGAGACGGTATTAGTCATCGTCATCCTTGTGAGTCGCACTAACTTTGCCGGTATACCAAAGTTCAGCATAATGTTGTACAGTACACTTCGGTCGATACTGTCGTATGCCTGCTTGAAGTCGACAAAGATTTGGTGTACGTCGATGTTGTATTCCCAGCACTTTTGGAGTAGTAGCTTCACTGTGTAAAGCTGATCGGTCGTTGAACGACCAGGTCTGAAGCCGCCTTGATACTCGCCAATGATTTGTTCTGCGTACGGATTGATTCTCTTTTCAAGAATTTTTGATAAAATCTTATAGGCCGTACAAACTAATGATATGCCCCTGTAATTCTCACACTTCAGCTTGTCACCCTTTTTGTGGATTGGGCAGATTATGCTTTTGCGCCAATCTTCGGGGATTACCTCGTCGTTCCATATTTTCAGCAGTAGCACATGTACAGTGTTGGTCAGGCACGTTCCACCATGCTTCAGCAGTTCTGCTGGGATCTCGTCAGCGCCGGGCGCTTTATTATTTTGGAGCGACTGTATGGCAAGACTCACCTCCTCTACTGTTGGGGGTAGAACGGGAGGGCCTGGTTCGGCTAACTGCTCAAGAGCTAGCTCCGCGGGGGATGTTGATGATGCATTGAGGAGCTCTTCAAAATGCGACGCCCATCGTTTGTTGACGCTTTCGATGTCGCTGATGATGTTACCATCCTTGTCCTTACATAGGCTTGTCCTGGGTTGATATCCGTTCTTGATATTATTTATAAGTTTGTATGCCTGTCTAGTGTTCTTACTGGCTAATCTTTGGTTTATTTGCTGTAACTGCTCGTCAAAATGTTTGCGTTTCTTACGTCTAATTAACTTATTAGATACTCGCCGAAGCTCGTTATATCTTTCTTTCTTGGCTCGGGATGCGCGTTGTGTGTATTGGCGATAGGCTTCATTTTTCGCCTCAATCGAGGCCCTGCATTCGTCGTCGAACCAGTCTGCTCGTCTGCGCCGGCCTTTATAGCCCACGACCTCTTCTGCGACCTCCTTGATGCTGTCTTTGAGCTCCTCCCAGAACTCATGGATGCCTAGATTACACTGCGTGACACCAAAAAACCGTCAAAAAAACTGAATGCTATTTTGGTTAGCTATTGGTTCCCATATGACAAAAATGCAATTAATTTTTTTCCTGACCCTCAGGTTTTCGAGTTACACGCCGAAATCTTTTTTAATGGTCCTCATATAGTATCTGCTACTCAATTACTGCAATTTGCAATAAAATAAGTAAATTTCTTATCAGTATCCTTAAGAGGACTCTTGGCAATAAAAATCGCTGAAAATAAATATAATTTGCTCGGTTATTTTATTTTTATTCCCTTTTATTGTGACTTAAAACCGTGAAAAACCGTCTTTTTTATCTTTTCGCGGCTACGTATCTTTACGTAACTTTAATATTTATTATATTTTTACCTGATATACTCGTTTTTTATTATTCTTATATTATCCCTTTTGTTTTCACCTGTCATATTCTTTTTTTATTATCCTTATAATACCCCTTAAAGAACGAAAACCGTCATGTACAAAAATTTAAAAAAAACTTAAAAAGATATTGTTATGGTATAAATAGCACGTGTTGTAATAGTTTTACTTTAATTGGTTTACAATATGGAATCTGAAAGAAGTATTCGCAACCTGTGCAAAAATTCGCCAAATAAATTTTGCTACGTGTGTGGCAAATATATTTTTAAATCGCTAGAGAGAAAAGTAACACAAAAATTAAGGGATGCTTATTTTGGCCGCGTTGTGTGTCAGGATAAGCCTTGGATACCCGATTTTTTTTTGCATATCGTGTTGTATGTCACTGCACTCTCAAAAAACTGGAAAACAAGAAGTGCCTTTCGCGGTTCCAACACTTTGGAGCGAGTCTAGCAATCATCACGACGATTGCTATTTTTGTGTGTTCGATTTTCGGGGTGCTACGAAAAAGCATAAGTATAAAGTGGAGTACCCTATAGTGAGTTCTGTCACGAAACCTGTGCCTCACAGTGTAAACAGCACTGTTCGCCCTCCTCACAGTGATAAAAGTAACGACCCTCAGGATACACAGTTTTTCCCCTCTCCTTCATCAAGCGATCAACGAAAACCACAGCTAATTCGCCAAGAGGAATTGAATGATTTGGTACATGGTACATGGACTTCATTAAAAGCTGTTCTAAAAGGATTCTTAGGAAATCACAAAGCCGAAAACGCAGAACTTTTAGTAACAAATATGTTTAGATATAAAGAGATGGGGTGCAGAATGTCTTTGAAATGCATTTTCTTCACTCCCATTTCTCTTTCTTTCCTGAGAACCTTGGAGCCGTAAGCGATGAACAAGGTGAGCGGTTTCATCAGGACATAAAAAGGTTTGAGGAACGTTTTCAAGGTCATTGGGATGCAGCGATGTTAGGAGATTATTGTTGGCGCTTACAGCGAGAAGACAGTTCTAAACATAGGAGAAAAAGTTGATTTTTTTTATTTTTCCCTTAAAATAAATGTGTTTGACAATTAAGTTTATAATTTTAAGTATTTAAATATGTTTATTATATTGTTTTATGTCCGTTTTAGCAAAAAAAATTTAATAAATAATAACCGATTTGTTACTGGAACTTTATTTTGTATTATTTTCTGGGAATATCAATATCTTTCTATATCTCTGAAACTGGGGGGTCAAGGGAAAAAGTAAATATTAGGTTTTAGTAAGAATTAAATGAGAATTAAAAAAAAATTAAAATTGGAGATGACGGTTATTTTTTTTTAAATTTGTCACACAGTGTTATTGATGTTATCAAGCATGGGCGACAGTTTTTCCTCAAGGGCTGTAGTATACGCAGCCGCCGTGGCATCATCAATCAAATTGTCTACCTCGAAGATCTTGGCAGGGTTGATTCTCGTTAGGTGCACCGAAGAGATTCTGCACCTGCAGGTCGTCTTCACCAAATAGTGATCGGTGTCGCAGTTGGCTCCTCGATAGGATCGAACATCTAGGACATTAGAAGCCCATCTCTTGCTGATCAGTACGTGGTCGATCTGGTTCACGGTGTATTCATCTGGAGACTTCCAGGTCTGCTTATGGATTCGTCGATGAGGGAAGCATGTAGAGCTTATGACCAAGTTTCTGCCGCTCGCGAAGTCGATAAGTCGCTGACCGTTGTTGTTGTTTTCATCGTGGAGGCTATGGCCACCAGTAGTTCCACTATGCCAGCTTTCGTTTCCGACTTTGGCGTTAAAGTCTCCTAGCAGCAGCTTGACGTCGTTTGATGGAAGTGAGTCGAAGAGTGTTTCTAGGTCGTTGTAGAACTGGTCCTTAATCGCGTCTTCTATTACTTCTGTAGGGGCATGCGCATTAATGAGCCAGAAATTAGCGAAACGGGTCTTAATGCGGATCGCACATAGCCGCTCGTTGATGGGTTTGAAGCCGATAACGTGGTCCTTGAGCTGCTTATTCACGATGAAAGCTACTCCAAACTCCTTGTTGCCCTCCTCTTTACCACTCGTAAAAATAGTGTGCGAATTGAGGTCGTTAATCTCGCTTTTGAGCCATTTAGTTTCCTGGATTGCAACTATGCTCAGCTTGTATTGTTCTACCTGATCCAGGAGGGCCCTTAAGGCCCCCGGTCTATTCAGGGAGCGTTTTGTAATAAACATTTTTAAAAAGCAAAATCAATAAGGTGGCTTATAAATTTTAAAAACATTCTATTCGATTTCTTTCTAGCCTGGATAATTTTAGCCGTAAGGTTAGTGTCAAGATTATCCACTTACTCAGGGTTACTTACTCCAGACAGGTCCAATGTAGTTAAATCAATATCTGATACCAGCCTTGCGGGATCTCCAACAGATTTTCTTATACATAGTTGAAGAAAGATCTTTGGGATAATCTTTTTCTCGTCAACAGCAAAGGCTATCGACCGGTGAATTGATGACAGATCATTGATTACAATTTGTTGGGAAATGGTCGAACGGCCATTGGTTATTATTAGTTGAAACTAGACGGGAACAAAAACGCGAGAACAAAACCGGTTTTTATATGAAAATTGAATTTTTCCTTGCCTTGCTACTCACGAATCACTTCTAAAAAAACGGTTTTCATCTTGCTCTTGTTACCCGTGTAGACAGGCCCACTAGGTCTAGAGTCGAAAGGTTTCATCTTGGTGGGGGCATCCAGAGGGTGTATGTGCCAGGCTCCTAAGTGCCGCCCTGCATAAAAAAAAATAGAATACTCATTTGCATATTTTTTCACTGAGTCGCAGACATGGAGCACAAATTTTAATCATGGTGGAGCACAAATTTTAATCATGTTGTCTTGCGGCTAGAGTTCTCATTACTGTTTGTTATAAGGTTATAACCATTTTTTTCTAAATAAACTGAAACAAAAACAAAAATTAACTCCAGTAAATTATTAAATTAAATTAGCGATATGTTGCTAAATTTCCAAAGTTGCGACTTGCTTATAAGTAAAACATTATGCGTTGTATTTGGAAGGAAATACATAACCTAATAATTGGAACTTTGTATATATACGAGGACGAACTACAGAAAAGGTATCAGTTTAAAAATAATATTCGAAAATGAAAGTTATAATTTGTTTTCTGGCGCTTATAATTGCTGTTTCGGCCAAATATCTTGGCGGCTGGAACGGCCACGGTGGTGGATACGGAGGTGGATACGGAGGTGGATACGTCGGGATAGGTATCGGACATGGATTATGGGGCGGACATGGTGGATGGGGCGGACACGGAGGACACGGATGGAGCCATGGTCATTGGTAATCAAATATTATAATTTTTAAATTTCATTTTGGGAAGAATTGCATGTAAATAACTCTGTAGTGTATTCAAATAAATTATAATAAATAATAATAAATGAAACCCTAGAGCAGTTTTCATTCCCTGCTTGCAAAATATTTGAAATTTTTAATCACATTGCAAAAAAATCAATATGGGAGCTACCCTTAGTTTTGATCAGATTGAACTGATTTTTGTTGGGTGGCATAATGGTGCATTCCAATGGCAATAAACGAAAATTTAGCTCTCTGCTCCAATTTTGGTGAGAGTTATGCACATGTATTTTGCCAAATCCGAATGTGACGGGTGGGGGAGGTAATGGAGGTACTTAATCGGAGCGACTCAATTTTTAGCAAAAATCATCTTCAACTTTATGTAAAAACTTGCGTTATTTACAGAGTTATGGAGCTTTTAAAAATATCTAAAATGCAAATAGCCTACCCCCTTCCCCCCACAAGGGGGCAATCACCAACCATCCTGCAAAACTCCAGAAATGTTTGATTTTTGCCGCTCGATGGCAATATTTTGCATTAATTTTCTTCGGCTAAATGCTCGGATGATAGCTTACATACAGGGTGTCCGGAAACTACCGCATAAATGCACCAGAAAATGATTCTTCACGTGATCTCCAGCAAAAAAGTTGAAAGGAAAAAATTAAACTAACCGAACTGTAATCCGATAAGTGGTTTGCTTTTTATGCAGCTTCAAAGTACAATTTTTGTTTTTTGACCCAAAAACATTTTTTTCTATCTCAATTTTCTCCAACTTTAATCACGGTGAGGTGCATGTACAATTCTTTAAAAAATTGTCGCATAGTCCCGTGTATATCTTTCTTAGATCATTTTATTCTAACTCCATTATTTCTGATAGTTTTATTGCCTTAAGTGCTGAAAACTAACGTTAATTTTGCTTGAATTCATTCAAATTTTTCCTATACTAATACATGTGATTTGTGTAACATTTAAACAAATTCTGCCAAAATCGAGCAAAAATTATGCCTTGTTTTCTGCACCTAAGGCTTAAACACTTTTAGGAATAATGGAGATATAATAAAATAAAGTAGTGTAGTATTTTGTAATTCCTAATTTATTCATGTGGTCACACTAATGTTAGTTCTAGTTTTAGTTAAGAGATGGCGTTGTTATGTTTGCGATAAGTTGGAGAATGAGGCAACACGAGAAGGGAAAACAGTTGCAATTAAACCGCGTGCACGCCACAACGTAAGAAAGAACATTGTGATAAAATATACTGTGAAAAATAATAAACACTAGTTGATTTCAATAAAGAACATAAAAGTAGGAAAGATATCATCGGAAGACGATGCGTAATTTTTTTAAGGAATCGTGAAACACCTCACCTTGGTAAAAATTGGAGAAAATTGAGATACTCGTATAAAAAAATTGTCTTGGGTCAAAACACAAAAAAAATACTTTGAAGCTCTTTGTGGTTAGTTTTAATTTTTAGGTAAATTTTTTGGCTCCGAAAACCATCTTATTCGTTATTCTGGCTGCTATAGTTTTTGACGTATTGAAGTTAAAGTTGTGCAAGAAAATTATTTTTTCAAAAATCTTCAAACGCCTGTCGCAGCTAAAGAGTTAAGAATTGTATGTTCAGTACAACTTTTTTTGCTGAAAATCACGTGAGGAATCATTTTCTGGACAGTCTGTATTTTTTTGCAGCGTAGTTATGCAAATGCAATGTCTAAAAACACTTGTACTTGGCGTCAAACTATATAGTCCAGTACAATTGGTTCAAAATAGCCCCAAACCTAAACATCCAAAAAGAAAAGAAATTTTTGATGCCAAATTGTTGAATACAAAACAAACAACATAAAATTACCCTTGTAATGATATGTAACACTCTAGACATTTTCTCAGAAAATTATACCCTAGACCCAAAAGTATTATAGTGAATTTGGATTTTTCGAGTTTTACATTTCACACTGTAACTCTTGATAGAACATACCTACTGTCATAAGATCTTGTCCATATATTGATAACAAAATTTATTTGATTCGTACCAAAAATCGGAGTGCTCCGACCATTGACCCCCCTCACTCCTCTTAACATTTTTCAAAAAGGCATGCCTGTGGCTTCTTTTTAGACTGAGCCAGGCAGATCAAATTTGGTGGGGTGCCTAGTCTAAGCTCCATTATGCTGCCCACCAAAAATTATTACCATCCGATCAAAACTAAGGGTACCCCCCATACAAAGTGAACGAAAATTCTAACAAATTTCACATTTTATCATTTCTAAATTCTATCTAAAACGGAAAAATAAAATTTATCTCTTAGAACGTCATTATAACAGTTAATTGTAGTCCTCTGAATGTATGTTCAAAATTTTGTATCAAAGCGTACACTACAAGTATCAACAAATTGTGTTTGAAAGTCATTGGTACTAGTTCAAAGGCTAGTTCCGAATAAATCGAGTAACGTGTACTAGCAACCTTCAAACCAAATTTTTCGTACTTGTAAGGCACGCTCTGGTACAAACTTTTGAATATACATTTACAAGACTACAATTAACTGTTATAATGACGTTCTAAGAAATAAATTTTATTTTTTCATTTTAGATAGAATTTAGAAGTGAAAAAATGTGATTTTTTTTAGAATTTTGGTTTTCTTTGTATGGGGAGTACCCTTAGTTTTGATCGGATGGTAACAATTTTTAATGAGGAGCATAATGGGGCTTAGACTAGGCACCTCACCAAATCTGCCTGGCTCAATTTGAAAAGAAGCTACAGGCATGCCTTTTTGAAAAATGTTAGGAGGAGTGAGGGAGGCGTCAATGGTCGGAGCACCTCAATTTTTGGTACAAACGAAATAAATTTTGTTTGTAATAGAATGAACAAGATTTCGTCACCCTAGGTTCTTTGTATCAAGAGTTACAGTCCGAAATGTAAAACTCAAAAAATGTAAATTCTCTATAATACTTTTGGGTCTAGGGTATAATTTTCCGAAAAAACGTCTAGAGTGTTATATATCATTACAAAGGCAATTTTGTGTAGTTTGTTTCGTCCTCAGAAGATTTTAAGGTCAGATTCATAGTTTTCCAGTTATTAGTAAAAAAGTGAATTTTCACCCCTTTGGGACCCCCTCCCCCCTTAACCCATGGCGCAAATTGGTGTAACTTTTTATTGCGTATATTGGGCAGTGTATTCAACAATTGGGCATCAAAAATTTCTTTTTCTTTTGGATGTTTGGGTTTTGAGCTATCTGTACTAGACTAATAGGCATGGAGGTCCGTCCAGTTTTGGTATTCAATATGCTGTAACTGTCACTTAATTCGTCAGATAGCGCTTGTGACGACAAGGGGTATTTATATGAGAAACGCCGCGCTGTCATCATCTGTTTTTCATGTTCAGTCATTCCTCTTTTATCCACGAATAAAGTTTGCTTCGTTTGATATCATTGAGTTGTTATTAGGTACATTATACAGGGTGTCCCATTCATGGTGGAGAATATTTTAATGGGTAGCCTGGCTCATTTGGGGAAAATTAATGTACAACGGGACCCCTCTATTTTTAACCGTTACTATGTAATGGCATTTTTTATCAAAATGCCCGACTTCCTGAACAAAATCAAAATTCACCACACCATCAAACATTTCATCCGAGATATGACTTCACTTTCTGAAACTACATAAAATTTCCAATAAAACGACACCTCGCCCGTTACGAAGTTGCTCGTATCTTCCGAGATACACCCATTCAAATTTTAAAGAAATTTTAAAATTGGTTTCTCATCAAAATCAAATCAAATCAAATAATAAAATTGTATACGTACAATTTTTTTTCAGTGCAGTTTAGATGCATCTTTAGGTCTGTTTAAATTAAGAACATTAACGGGTAAAGTCACGACAATTTGAGGAAATTAAATGTTAATCTACAAACAAATTAAGGACTCTTGATTGTGGCAGTTTTACTGTGTCGAATTTTATTTAATTCTTCAAACATCAAAACTTAACATTCCATGGACATCCAAATCCCTAATCAAGTTATGAGCCGATTCTCTGTCATTTGCGGGTGAAACTCGGATTTAGATCTTCATAGCTATCGGGAGTTTTCGGAAGCAGTATCTGATAAATTGGATTTATATATGCATTTGCTTCATCGTTTCATCTGTGTCTTGCGATGGTTTTAACTCATTGGAAACGAGATGCTCTCCTCTAGTTGTAAAATATTTGTATGCTCCAAAATAAACAACTTCTCCGCACACATTGATTAAAACGCGAAAAAAGATAATGTGAATGATAAGGAATCAATTAACACCCGAAGATGAACAGCACCTCTGAAAAAGTAGGAACATCAATTTAGCCCTTAGCTTACTAAGCTAGCTATTTTCTAGTAATTATTTATGTTATGTGCTCATTGTGAAAACCTTCTTTTAAAGGCGGAAAACTTCTTCATCGGCCACAATGGGACAATGAAAAAAAAAACAGAGGGAGGCAAACGGTTTTAATTAAAAAAAAATAGAGCGGGTTGTGTGCATTTGCAGTTACAACCGCTTAAATATATGATGCAAAAGGGAAAAAAAACATGCAAGCAAAGGGGATCAATTTACCAATAATGCGGCACATGTGGAACACATTGGATACTTTGCAGGACAATTTCGGGATTTTCAATACCCGAATGACTTATAAAATGGGCTGTCCCGCAGGATACTTATGAAAGCCTACTTTTTAATCACTATTTCCAGCATTGCATTAACCTTCCGGCTTGCGCAATACCAATCCAAACACGATCGGGCGCAATGCATTTGAGAGATTAAGTGCAGAAAAAGGATGAAACCAAGTTTCTGTATATTTCAGACTCCTATTTATTGTTGCATTGTCTTTTTGAAACAGTTCTACGAAATTTTAGAAACAAATACGGGCTCAGAAAGTTTAATACCCTTCACATTTTAAATTTTCTAAGAATATTCCGCTTTCAATCGCTTCAATATTTAAAAAACCTCCAACAAGTCGAGTCTCGAGCGCTTAAAAAATGTGAGCTTTTTTTTTACTAACAACACACTATTGAACGATTTGGTGAGCCTAAAAGTCAACACAACGTTATTACGCAATGTGAAGAGTATAACAAGTGGACATTTTCATAGGAAAGGAAAAAATAACACAATCGGGCACAATACATCTGAGAGATTATTTCATCCCCTCCCGCCCCTCAGATATATCGTAGATGGGAACTGAAAACTGCTTTGGGTAGTTGATCGATAAAGATTAAGCTACTGTGAATTTCAGATCTCTCCCTTTTCATATCGCTGATTGGCGCAACAAAAAGTGGCTACTTAATCTGTCAGATGCATTGCGCCCGCCCGAAGGTTAAATTGTCCCTGATTCTACTGGGCTTGCTGGGCCTAGTAAATTCCAAAACAAATGTTTGTACAAATCTTGACTAAATTCGGCTGCCATTGATATTTTCTTTGGTTGCTGCTTTTTGCTCTTCCAGTCAATAGTTGTGTCCTTTCACATCCTAGGAGGTGAATCAGTTAAGTACCGGTATCATCAACAATAGTCCTATTTGCAGCTTTAGTGACGAGGTGTGTATCGTTAAACCAAAGTACTGCAGGTCGAATCGACCAAATTTTGTACTGTGAAACCTATTTTTATAAGGTCAAATTAATTCAATAAGTAGGCAGTTAGTTTTCTTTGGAGAAACTGTGTCCTGGACGTTAGGGCGAAACGTGGTGCTGATATTGGCAGTGACCACCATCTTGTCATCGCGAAAATGCGCTTACGAACGGCAGCAATCCAGCGTCCTAACCGTGCAAATATTTGCCCTAGGTATAATGTGCAAAGGCTCTAAACAACAACAACAACGCATTGGTCTCGGCGATGACACGATCCAAGATAGAGCTGCCTGTAGAAATATGCTGAGATATTATCGCCAAAACGGGCGATGTGCCTACACTGCAGGTCGAGCAACGCGAAACCATGGAGCGGTATAAAGAACGAGGCAAGGAAGAAGAAGATAATGTGCAAAAGCTCAAAATTCCATCAATTTTCAAAGTGTGCGTTCTCCACCGCTTTGCACGAAAAAGCTAATGCACCACCACCAAATGAGAATCCGACAACTGAAGATAGATGGAAAGTCGCTAAGGATTCATTTATTTCATGTGGCGAAGAAATTTTAGGACGATTGGATCGCGGTAGGAGACCATTTATTAGCGACTCTACTTGGTCTCTTATCTCAGCACGCAAGAGAGTTAAGGAGCAGATTAACTCAGCTGCTGACGATTCAGCTAAAGAACGATACAGAGCTGAATACCGTTCGCTCCAAAAAGGCGTTCAGAGGAGTGTAAGACGTGATAAGCATAACAATATCAACGCACTTGCGAAGGAGGCATAGGATACGGCTCTCCGCGGGTGCAGTGGAACACTCTTCAAACTTATAAAGCCATTAACTGGCAGATCTTTATTAACGGAACATCCTGTAAAAGATAAGGAAGGTGTTCTGCTCGTTACCGAAGAACAACAGCTACAAAGATGGAGAGAACACTTTTTAGAGGTTCTGAATAACACTTTCGGGCCTGCAAGTGTATCTTGCCAGCAGAAGACGTCCCTCAAATAGACTGCATTAGTTCCGGTCCACCATCCAAAAAGGAACTAACAGACGCTATCAAATCAATGGACGCCGGTAAAGCCCCGGGGATTGATGGAATTCCGACAGAATTTTTAAAAGCCGATATTAACGCTACAGCGGATATTCTTCTTCCCTTAATCCGAGAGTGTTGGGAAACTGAAACTCTTCCCAGTGAGTGGAAAAATGGCGTAATTATTAAAATTCCGAAGAAAGGTGACCTGAAGAATTGTAATAATTGGCGTGGGATCTGTCTACTTCCTGCTATTTCCAAGTTGATAGCTAAGATTGTTTTAGGACGAATCAAGGAAAAAGTCGATAGCACATTGAACGATGAACAGGCTGGCTTTCGCGAAGGGTTCTCCTGTAGCGACCACATTAGCACCCTCCGTATTATCATCGAACAATCCGCGGAGTGGAGATCCCCATTACATCTCATGTTCATCGACTTTGAAAAAGCCTTCGATAGTGTTGATCGGCAGTACATCTGGGAGGCCTTACGAAGACGAAATATTCCAGATAAGATAATCTCCATCATTAAGGAATCCTACAATGGAGCCCAATGTCACGTCTTGCATAAGGGCAAGCTTTCAGATCCTTTTGAGGTGCACAGTGGAGTGAGGCAAGGCTGCATTTTGTCACCTATTCATTTCCTTATTGTCATTAATGATGTACTCGGCTCCGCACTTCAATTACATCGTAACAAAGGTATCAGATGGAAATTGTTTGATCACCTTCAACATCTTGACTACGCTGACGACATTTGTCTTCTATCAACTAATACGGATGATGTCGCTTAAATGACAGAAGTTCTAAATTGCGCAAGTCGTAATGCGGGGCTGAAAATCAATGCTGCCAAGACTAAGTTCTTGAGCACATATCCAGGAGGGCAAAGCGGAATTTGTATTTCGGGACAGGCAGTCGAAAAAGTTGATGAATTTTGCTATCTCGGGAGCGTACTTACAGCAGATGGTGGAGCGGATGCTGATGTAAATTCACGGATAAACAAGGCTAGGGTGGCTTTCTTCAATTTGACTCCTTTCTGGCTAAACAACAATATTTCCAGACGCACCAAACTTCGAGTCTTCAATTCCAATGTGAAATCCGTGCTGCTATATGGCTGTTCAACCTGGAAGGTGACTATAGAGATTACTGTTAAGCTGCAAACTTTTGTAAATCAGTGTCTACGGCGCATCCTACATATTCGTTGGCCGGAGATCATTTCGAACGAGGATCTCCTTACTATAACTGGCCAAGAAAGGATAGGCAATTCGATCAAAAGACTTAAGTGGCAATGGATAGGTCACACCTTTCGAAGAGGGCCCAATAACATCGCAAAAAAGGCCTTGAACTGGAATCCACAGGATTCCGGAGCAAGACGCCGGCCGTGTTGGACGGCCAAGGAACACATGGAGAAGATCGGTAACAAGCGAGGCGAAAACGCTAAATCTTACATGGTCGCAGCTAGCGCCGTTGGCGCAAAACAGAACAAGGTGGAGAGTAGGTGTAGTTAATGCCCTATGCCCCACAAGGGGTTGACAGGAACTAGAGAGAGAGATTTTTTTAAAAATAAAATCAAAAATCGAAAACTAATACTTTTTGGTCTAACATTTAGTTAAAATAATGATAGTATTTCTAGTTAGTTAGTTAGAACCGCTTTTAATATATTTGATGCATCCCTAGGTTCAAAAAACGAGTCTTAATATGGTGTTAGTCGAATTGACTAACATTGGTTACAATGTATAAAGAATAACGTTGGTTATCTAGGGTTAAATAATTTTAATGTAATGCTGTTATCGCGGAAATTTTGGACGAATTAAATGCAGAAAACCCGTTTTTTCCATAGCGATTGAATTTTTGAGCAAAGTGTCAGTAAATGAAAACTTTACTAGTGTCATTACATTTCTCCTTAACGCATATCCAAAAATTGGTTTCAACTTATCCCACTGAAGTTTGTCTTTTTTATGCCATTATAATTACATCATGATCAAGCTAACATTTTAGTGAACACTAGGTGCTATAGGTACTAACGATTCACTAGTACGAAACCATCTTCTGCCCGTCTGTTTGATTTGACTTCCAAGATGTGATTAAATATCATTCCCTTTTTTTCAGGAAGTGAAACCTAGATGAATGAAAAGAGTGCTTATTTCACCTAGGCTTCTCCAAATGGAAACAGACTATAACTATGAGTTGATTTTTTAATCATTGGCTGCAACCATTTTATAAAATATTTCACTCATCTCCTAAATTAATTCTGAAATATCCTAATGATTTTTTTTTTTATCGTCTTGAAAGTGTTCATACGAAGGTGAATCGCATGTGATTTCATTCTGATGAAATGAACAAGCAGTGGTTTCACGTGAATGAAGTGAACTCATGATGAATTTAGAATTTCCCATGAGTTGTTACTATTATAAAAACAAATTCGGGTTATCCGCTGTTGAAAGTGAATTGTTCTAAAAAATCAATCATCATCACATTTAATACTATTTATTTACATGAATCATTACAGGATCAAAAAGTCCTTATCAACATTAATCAATTTTTCTTTGTCATAATTTACCATCCGTGTCCATGACCTCCCCAGCCACCGCCATATCCTCCATGACCGCCATATCCTCCATGACCGCCGTAGCCACCACCGTATCCGTAGCCTCCATATCCGCGGCTATATCCACCATGTCCTCCCCAGACACCGCCGCGATTAGCCCAGCCACCGCCATATCCTCCAAGACCTCCCCATCCGCCACCATATCCTCCGTGTCCTCCTGAATATCCTAGGTTTCCACCCCAGCCGCCGCCATATCCTCCATGACCACCCCATCCGCCACTATATCCTCCGTGTCCTCCATATCCGGCCCAACCGCCAACACCTCCGGCCGTAACGGCTACTACGAGAGCCAACAAGCAAACGATAACTTTCATTTTTCTGTAGTAATGTGCGTTCAAGATTTGAAACAAACACTGACTGATGTCTTCAGCCTGGCGATGCTTTACTTTTTATAGTATCACATTTTAAACGGTACGCACATAGATTTTTTGGTGGTCAGTGCAATAAAATTGCATTAATAAAATAGATATGGGCATATATTACATATAGGAAGCCGGTTAGTGATGATTCTCTTGTTGTTAATGGTATTGTTTTGGGTTTTTTTTTTTTATAAACACAAAACATGATCTTCATATGTGAATTTAATATCACATGTTTTGTTTACATCCCATTGACGTCTTGAAGCTTGTTCTTTTCAATTACGAAACAAGACCAGTTTTATTGTTATTGTTTTATTTTTCTTGCTCGGTTTTTCGCTAAAATTTCAATAATCCTCTGGAAATCACAATAAATAATAAGACGATGAAAGGAAAGGTTGCGTACAAAAACGTTATATATACCTACTTCAAACAGGATATTTATACCCTTCCCTCGTATAGTGAAAGGGTATATTAACTTTGTCATGAAGTTTGAGATGCATTGTCTGTCCGTCTGTCTATCTGTCCGTCTGTTGCAACGCATTTGAATCGGCCAGTTTAACCTTCGGGCGGGCGCAATGCATCTGACAGATTAAGTGACCAGTTTTTGTTGCGCCAATCAGCGAAATGAAAAGGGAGAGATCTGAAACTCACAGTAGCTTAAACTTTATCGATCAACTACCCAAAACAGTTTTCAGTTTCTATCTACCATTTGTCTGAGGGGCGGGAGGGGATGAAATAATCTCTCAGATGTATTGCGCCCGATTGTGTTATTTTCTCCTTTTCTATGAAAATTTCCACTTGTTATACTATTCACATTGCGCAATAACGTTGTGTTGACTTCTAGGCTCATCAAATCGTTCAATAGTGTGTTTTTAGTAAAATAAGCTCACATTTTTTAAGCGGTCGAGTTGTTGGAGGTTTGTTAAATATTGAAGCGATTGAAAGCGGAATATTCGTAGAAAATTTAAAATGTGAAGGGTATAAAACTTTGTGAGCTAGCTTTCGTTTCTAAAATTTCGTAGAACTGTTTCAAAAAGACAATGCAACAATAAATAGGACTCTAAAATTTTTTCTGTACTTAATCTGTCAGATGCATTGCGCCCGATCGTGTTAGGATTAGTATTGCGCCCGCCGGAAGGTTAAAAGATATAGTGCTGAAATTTTACACACAGTATGTATGTTTGAGTTGCTGAAATCTGACATTGGGGTCATGGGGCTGCCATACAAACCAAACCCTCCAAATTAGGTTCTTCTAAGAAAAAACTTAAAATTAAGTTCCTCTAAGATTTAGTGCGGAATTCATAGTCCTCACTTTTACTTAAGGGAACCCTTAAGGGACTGACGCTATTCATAGTCACTCAATAAGCAAACGCTTAAGGGTTTCCTAAAGGGTTACCTTATTCGTTAAGGTTCATATCTAGTAACCTTATATGAACTCAAATATTTTTTAGCGTATCCTTATTGAAACACTTTGAAATTTTTTAAAAATTTTGAATTTTTTACAACTTGATTTTTTTTTTTTTGTATATTTGATTTGTTACTTTCCATACATTATGCCCAATAAGTGAATCGTTTATTAAATGAGGTAACGCCATAATAAGTGATGATTATGAATACGAAGCCTCCTTAAGGGTTCCCTTATATAAATGAAACGCTTATTCCTTAAGGGAATCCTTATTGCTTAAGTGGGGACTATGAATTCCGCCCTTAATTTTTTGCGAAAATTCAAACCTTATATCAACGTGTGTTTATCGAAACTACAAAAAATGTGTAAAAACAAATATATTCCTACTATGAGGGCATGACGGCTCCCACCAAAAAAGTTTTCGAGCACTTTTTTTTGCTTGTGCAGTTATCATAACCAAACTTCGCCCAAACTACATATTAACCCGAGAAGAGTGAAGGGTATCCAAATTTCGGCACCGACCGAAATTAGCCTCGGTCTCTCTTTTTTTATACCCTTCGCTCATAGAGTGAAAGGGTATATTAACTTTGTCATGAAGTTTGTAACGCATTGAAGGAAGCATCTCCGACCATATAAAATATGTATATATATGATCAGCGTGACGAGCTGAGTCGATTGGACGATGTCCGTCTGTCCGTCTGTCCGTCTGTCCGTCTGTCCGTCTGTCCGTCTGTCTGTCTGTTACGACGCGTTTTGCTCGGCCAATTTAAAAGCTATGGAGCTGAAACTTTGCACACATGCTTCTTTTTGTTGCAGGCAGTTTGTATGTTTAAATCGCTGAAATCCGACAAGGGGGTCCTGGGGCTGCCATACAAACCTACCCCCTAAAATTAGGTTCTTCTTAGAAAAACTTTTTTATTTAGGCATCAATTTCAATAAAATTTCACACAAATGTGTTTTCATTGCTGACACATAATATATGTAAAATTCGATCAAATCGGACAATGGGGTCGTGGGGCTGCCATACAAACCTAGACCCCCAAATTAGGTTCTTCTAAGAAAAACTTTTTTATTTTCTCATCGATTTCAATCAAATTTCGCACAAATGTGTTTCTAGTTATATCAAAAAACGTATGTAAAAATTGACCAAATCGGACCATGGGGTCATGGGGCTGTCATACAAACCTAGCTACCCAAATTAAGTTCTAAGATATTTTTTTTATTTATACACCAATTTCAACAAAACTTCACACAAATGTGTTTCTATTGATGACACAAAACATATGTATGAATAGATGGAGTCGGACCATGTGGTCATGGGGCTACCATACAAACCTAGCCCCCCAAATCAAATTTTTCAAAAAAAAAAAACGTTTTTATTTGCCCACAAATTTCAATCAAACCTCAGAAAATTATATTTCTATTGATGCCACATAACAAACGTGGAAATAAATGAGATCGGACTATGGGGTCGTGGGGCTGGCATATAAACCCAACCCCAAAATTAGGTTCTTCGAAGAAAAACTTTTTTTATATATCCACCAATTTCGACCAAATCTCATAGAAATTTGTTTTAATTGATGCCACAAACACACGTAAAAATTGATGGAAAGGCCATGCGTTCATAGGGCTGCCGTACAACTCCTCCCCCCCTTTGGTTCTTCTAAGAAACTCTCATCCCCCGCTTCCCCTATTAAATCTTCGCCACGGCACTTATGTGAAAATTCAAGGAAAAGCATGGAAGCGGGGAGGACTAAACACAAGTCATAGATACGCCCCAAAAAACTTTTAGCCCGAGGGGAGCGAAGGGTATCCAAATTTCGGCCGCGCCCGAAATTAGCCTCGGTCTCGTTTTTGTTTTCATTTGAAAATATGTAAGAACAGGTCCATAATATTTATAGGACTGCTTATGATTTCTAAGTTTGATGAAGCAAAAATTCAAACCTCTGTAAAATTTCCGATTCATATGTATACCGCCGGCTTTCTAAATACCAAATGCACAATTACATGATTATTATACCCGTCACTATGTGAAATGGTATAATAACTTTGTCATGAAGTTTGTAACGCACAGAAAGAAGCACCTTCGACCACGAACGACCAGTGTGACGCGAAATTGGGTGATTTCCGTCTTTCTGTTCGTCTGTCCGTCTGTTTCAATGCAAACCAGTCCCTCAGTTTTCAAGCTATCGGGCTGAAATAATGTACGCAAGTTTATTTTAGTGTTGGCTGTATATATGTTGAATGAATGATGATGGAATTGGAACACTGCGTCATAGAGTTATCATACAAACCCACCCCTGAAAATTAGGTACTTAGGAGAAAACTTCTTTCTTTATGAACAAATCTCAACCAAATTTCACCCAAGTGAGTCCTTAGTAAAGCCTCAAAACATATCCAGGACAGATATAATCGTTACACGTCATAGGGCTGTGGTAGAAATTATTAACACAAAAGAACCTTATGTTTCATTGAAATGTGACGTATATTCGAATTTCGGCCGCGCCCGAAATTAGCCTCGGTTTTGTTTTTTTTTTTGCATAGAAATGCGTTTTTTTTGTCGTGTATTCCACGCTCATCAATTAGTCAAAGGTCATTTGATGAACATAGCAATGTCAAACGTATGTCAAATGAAAGCTTGGAACGGGTATAGATTATTTATCTTATTATTATTTGTTCTAGAGATATTTAGCTAAGCAATGAGATTGGAGATATAGGCAATATAAGTTTTTACAAAAAAAAATTTGACTGCATTAAAATACCCCAGGGAATTTGAACAAAAATTTGGACAAACTTCGGAAAAATTGGGAGAAAGCTGAATTTTTGTATGAACCTTCCTTTCAAGGTCTTACACAAGACCCCAAAAGTCCCCGTCTGTATGAGTGCCGCTACAGAGGGTCGAAGACCTTCAAAAACAGGTTTCTCTGAATATCTCGATAACGATAATATGTACTAAAAAGTGGTGTATGGAAAATGTATAGCGCTTGTATTTTGTGAATAAAATGTCAAAGGTAGATTTTGATTCGACTACTTCTAACGGTGGCAGGGGGTCTAACGGTATTTTAACAAAATTTCAGGAAAATCTTTATAATGGTAACTCCGGCTAAAAAAATTTGTATGGCGAATTTGTAGCACCCAATATGTACATCCTCGTGAATATCTCTGTAACGGGGGAGTATGCTGTAAAGTCGTCTATAACCAGTTTAAAGCCCCTGGGGCTGTAAACAAATAGCCAAAAGTCCCACTCGACTGGTAGGTACTCAAGAAAGTTATTGGTGGGCCACACGACACAAATTTACCAAAAAAACACAAAAACTAACCGATTGGATAATTGGTTTGATTTTAACTGAGCTTTAAAGTCAAATTTTTGAGATTTAACCCAAAATCAAATTGTTTTTTTCACCTCACTTTTCTCCAACTTCTGCCAAGCTGAGTTGCTGTTGTTCTAAGAATTTGCGCATAATCTTACGATTGTATTATCCTCAAATCATTTTATTGTAGCTCCTCCATTTTTTGAATAGTTTTAATGCTCTAAATGCAGAAAACTGGGGCTACTCTTAGCTCAAACTCATTCAAACTGCCATAATGTACTGTAGTTTGGGAAAATTTATACAAATTATACTAAAATCGAGCCAAAATTAACAATAGTTTTCTGCATTTAAGGCAATAAAAGTGTTAGAATTATCGAAGCTAGAATAAAACGCTTTATGAAAGATATGATTGTAAGATTATGGGCTAGTTTTTAAAAGAATCGTACATGCACCTTACCTTGGTGGAAGTTGTAGAAAATTTAGATAAAAAAAATCATTTTTGAAATCACAAAAATGTTACTTTGCAGATCAGTAAAAAAAACACTCATCCGATTTTAATGCGGTTAGTTTTGTTGTTTAGGTAAATTATTTGGCTGTGATAATAAACTTATTTCGCTATTCTTGCTTGTCTAGTTTTCGAGATATTAAGGTTTAAGTCGTGTAAGAAAATTAACCTTCGGGCGGACGCAATGCATCTGACAGATTAAAGGTACGTTGTCCTCGACACGACTGCATCGGCTCTAGCGATAGCGACTCGCTCATTTCATATAAAAACTGGTTTTTAGAACGAGAGAAAAATGAGTTTTTATATGAAATGAGCGAGTCGCTGTCGCTAGAGCCGATGCAGTCGTGTCGAGCACAACCTACCTTAAGTGACCAGTTTTTGTTGCGCCAATCAGCGATATGAGAAGGGAGAAATTTTGAAACTCACAGTAGCTTAATCTTTATCGATCAACTACCCAAAGCAGTTTTCAGTTTCTATCTACCATATGTCTGAGGGGCGGGAGGGGATAAAATAATCTCTCAGATGTATTGCGCCCGATCGTGTTATTTTTTCTTTTCAATGAAAATTTCCACATGTTATACTCTTCACATTGCGTAATAATGTTGTGTTGACTTTTAGGCTCACCAAATCGTTCAATAGTGTGTTTTTAGTAAAATAAGATCACATTTTTTAAGCGATCGTGTTGTTGGAGGTTTTTCAAATATTGAAGCGATTGAAACCGGAATTTTCTTAGAAAATTGAAAATGTGAAGGGTATCAAACTTTGTGAGCCAGTATTTGTTTCTAAAATTTCGTAGAACTGTTTAAAAAAGACAATGCAACAGTAAATAAGAGTTTAAAATATACAGGAACTTAGTTTCATCCTATTTTCTGCACTTAATCTGTCAGATGCATTGCGCCCGATCGTGTTAGGATTAGTATTACGCCCGCCGGAAGGTTAATTTTTCAAAAATCTTCAAATGCCTGTGGCAGCTAAAGGGTTAAGAATCAGGGTGTGTCAGATGCACCTTTTTTGATGGAAATTACATGAGGAATAATTTTTCGATGCGTTTATGCGGTTGTTTCCGGACGCTACGAGTACATGTTACCCTTATTCTCGGGAAAACGTTGTTTTCTTTAAGTTTGACCCCATTTCGCTCCCATTAGGGGGTAGATACAGATCGGGTGATTTGGCATTGTATTTAAATATATTGAAAAAATATATTCACTGCAGACGACTTTCCCGCAAAAGTTCCCGTTACTAAGATATTCATGAAATGCGTCATATAACACTTTTTAGTGAACATTACCGTTATAGAGATATTCCCCAAAAACGATAAATTTTGACGTTTGGCCTCTTATAACTTCCCCATCAATGGGGACTACGGCATTTTATTTATGGCCACAAATATGTCATAGATGACTTTACAGCATACACCACCGTTACAGAGGCATTCACGAAAAACCCAAAAATTCTCGTTTTGTTAAGGTTTGTACCCCCATAGCTCCCTCAAGAGAGTACATATTGATGAGAAATCTGTCACTTTCTTCAGTACTGTCTTTGCTACGAATTACCCATACAGCATCTTCTAGCCAGAGTTACTGTTATAGAGATTTTCGTGAAAACTTGTTATAAATACCGTTTGACCTCCTGACACCGTTATTAATGCTCGAAGCAAAATTGACTTTTGATATGTTATTCTAAAACCACAAGAGCTACAAATACGCAATACACCACTTTTCAGCACATATTTCCGCTATCGAGATATTCGAACAAAATGGTTTTGAGGGTCTTCGACCCTCTGTAGCACCTCTAGCGGCAGTCGTACAGACGGGGACTTTTGGGGACCTCGAAAGGAAAGCTTATGCAAAAATTCAGCTTTCCCCTAATTTTTCCGAATAGAAATGCCAATTTTCCTGAGGTTTACATTTACTGAAAAAGTATGAAACGCAGTTACTTGAAGTATACATAAATAATTAAAAAATATTAAGGGCCGGGTGTACAGTCATGGTTGGAATTTAAACCACCATTTAGTTAACTGTAGTTTAACTTTAAACTCCGTTTAGCAGACTGGGCATGTATACACTACGCTATAATTAAAATTTATATCTAAGGAGCAACTAGATATTTCCGGATGGTAACTATTGATATTTTTAAATTTTAAAATTAAATTGGGCCGGATAAAGAGTTTAATTTCCTTAAAAACAATCAAACGGTCGTTTAAACTGCAGTTTAACGTTAAAAATTCAACCGTCGTCGTTGAGCGTTCCACCTAATGGTTTATAGCCTAAGAAAAATAAATTGAAAAAAGGTCATCGAGCGGGAAAGAAAATGAATTTATGAATTTTTCATGGCGATTATGGGAAAAAAAAGTTCTGACCGGTGGAAGCAAGCGTAGCATCATCATCAATGTCGACAATGGCCGCCTGAATCGTTGACCTCCAATTGTCGCGGTTACGTGACCTTGTCCTCCAGTTTCGGAAGCCCAGCAGCTGGTGGGCGTCATCACCTACGGAGTTCTCCCAGCCAGCTCTCTGTCGTCCACGCAATCTCGCTCTATCAATTCGTTGTGCGTTCATCACTTTCTTTGGCATGCGATTATCGTTCATCCGTTGTACAGGGTAGCAAGATGGGGAAAAAAGGAGAGAGACTATTTCCAAATCGGTAATAGATACTGAAAAATAGTCTGAAAACAAAATAAACTACACAGAATTTTGTTTGCATCGATGTAAAAAAAAACATTTCACACCTTTTCTTTGAAAGTTATGTGCTTCTCTATTGGCTTGCGATGGCGGGCCAAGCATTTTTCATGCTTTCAGACATTAATTTTTCATTCAGTTTTGGAAGAAAGACAAAATTTAGCCTAGCATTAATTTTTTTATTATTTGTAGCAAAAAGGAGAACCATTTCCGACGATGCAAACATTCACTGCTCCTTGAACAATATGTATCTAGGTACGTTTGAGTCGAGATCCCTCTCCTTCACAAATGTCTTTGATTTCTTTAATTTTAAATTATTGATATTTGTAAAAGTCGAAAAATTCAAAACAGGACAGGATGCCGTAGAATCATATATATAAACACCTTTTTATAAGATTTTGCAATTTTAGTATAGTGAAATTAGCTCTAGACCCAAACGTAAAAAAAAGGAAAGTAAGTCAGGCCAACCTATGCTTGGCATGTTAAAATCATCACAAATAATCGAAGACGCAGTCGGTTAAGAGATGTTTATGATATTTGAAAAATATTTAAATAGGACTCTAAAAACAACGAGTGAGGAGTTGCATGGAACATATACACAGGAAATCGGAAGCGAAGAAGTAAGAGTAGGAATAATAACCGACACACAGTCGTGTCAGTGTCACATTCAGTGGTAGATAATAAAGGACAATGAATAGTTTGACGAACAGCAATGAGAGAGTCCATGCTGTTTGCCTGTTAAAGGCCTGAATAGACATCGGGCGGAATGAAAATGAAATTTTTGTCCGCTGCGATTTTCTCTATGAAAATACATGCTTACTGTCGTGGAACATGTCGGAAATGATGGGAAATTCCATAAGCTACAATCCGAATATGGTTCCAAAATTTTTCTCGGCCATTTTATGTATTATTTTTCGATTCCCCGGTCATCAGATATTTTCCACGGTGAAATGACCGGGGAATCGAAAAATAATACATAAAATGGCCGAGAAAAATGTTGGAACCATATTCGGATTGTAGCTTATGGAATTCCCCATCATTCCCGACATGTGCCACGACAGTAAGCATTCATTTTCATTGAGAAAATCGCAGCGGACAAAAATTTCATTTTCATTCCGCCCAATGTCTATCCAGACCTTAATGAAAGATTATGATCGCAACGGAAAATAAGGTATCCGTCCAACAGCA
The DNA here is from genome assembly GCA_949715475.1 of Microchrysa polita. Lineage (NCBI taxonomy): Eukaryota > Metazoa > Arthropoda > Insecta > Diptera > Stratiomyidae > Microchrysa > Microchrysa polita. The sequence goes on along the minus strand of OX454417.1, from coordinate 93,072,026 downwards.
CACCGTTGTGAACGGATACACATAACCAGGTGTCAATTAAACATATAAAGTCGTGAGTTAATGTTAACACCGAAATATTGAAACTTTGAAGTTTGGTCCCCTGAGCTGCCTTGATGATTTTTTCTTGGTCGATTTTCCAGGTGGGGAAGTTTACTGAAATACGAAAATCCTTTTAAGTGGTGATTTTATAATTTGGTGGCAGGCGTCAAGAGTTATTTTTATTGCTATTGTTTGAAACCATTCAAGGACGAGAGTTGTAATGTAATTACACACCAATACACACCAATCCGCTGGAATCTTTCGACTGAAATCTGGTAATTCCTTCAAGGAATACAGAAAGAAATATACGAAAAACAAATCTTTATAATTTTGCTGATCGTGATTTTTTGTCAAATTTCAATATTATTTTGATATTCAGGAAAAGGAGCAATTCGGCTGGAAAATCTTCCGAAAATCCGCTAAGAAGTTCAAGAAAATAAAACAAAAATATCTGAAAAAAAAAACGCATTGTGAATTGTTGCTCGTTGAGAATTTTCTGCTTACTTCAATAGCAGTATGACTATTCCGGTCGGACCTTGCGTAGACCCATAAGGTGTGGTCAACTCACTGAAATCCTGCAATTCGTTCAGGAAAGACAGAAGAAGTTTAAGAAAAAAAATTGTCTTCTTAATTGTGCCCCATTGTGATTTTTTCATATGTCTTGATCGTTGTCCTGTCCTGTTACTTTGGGTAGAGACCAATCCTGTGGAAGAAATTTACTGAAATCCGCTCATATGTTAAAGAAATACACGCAGAAATGGGAGAAAAAGAACCCATTGTGAATTGTAGCTCATTGTGAATTTTTTACTTATTTCAATAGTTAATATGCTATTATGGCTAGAGCCTAATCCAACAAACCCAAAATCATGAAATATGTCCTGCCGTTCTCGAGTTATAAATAGTGTAACTAAGGCCGCGTGCAGACTGAATACAACCCAATACAACGCTTGTATTGTTCTACGCTACGCTCCAATACGCCTTTAGTCTGCGCGCGGCCTTACACGACTTTCTTTGAATAACGAATAACGATGTTGTCACACATACACACAATCATACACAAACTTAGCAGGTTTAAGAATCACCTTACATATTAGAGTTGGCATAGATTTTCCAATCGATTGACGAATCACAGCTCATTTCTATGGGGGAAGCTAATTTTCTGGGGCGAAAGCGAATTCGGTAGTGGATCCTAAAAAAATAGCTTTCTCCACAGAAATGAGCTTTGATTGTTCCATTAATCGCTTAGTCAATTTCGACCTATATCCAATCGATTGACCAATCAAATCTCACTTCTGTGGAGAAAGCACAATTTCAGTGGAGAAAGTTCATTTTCTCTAGCGAATTCTGTAGTGGAACCTAAAAAATTAGCTCTACCCACAGAAATTAGCTTTGATTGTTCAATTAATCGCATAGTCTATGTCCACCTTAAGATTTTTGTCTTTTCTTAACGTATCACAGTTTGGGGTGAGGATTCATGTGAAACTCCACTTGCACAACGACACTATGTTTAGCATTTGGGAGAACTTTTGATTCGAAAAGTTCAAAGACAACAGCTGTATCAAGATGTGTTTGTATGTTTGAATCACCGAAATTGGATCACTAGGTCATGGGGCTGCCATACAAACCTTGCCTCCCAAATTGAGTTCTTCTAAGAAAAATTTTTTTTGTTTATGAACCAATCTCAACCAAACTTCAAATGGATCCCTATTAAGGTGAGATATGTAAAAACGGATGGAATCGAACGAAGGCGTCAAGGGGGTGTAATACAAACCCAACTCCCGAAATTAGGTTCTTTTAAGAAAAAATATTTGTGCACCAATTTCAACCAAACTTTATATATACAAATGTGTTTGTGTTGTTACCACAAAACATATGTAAAAATGGATAGAATCGCAAAGTGGGGTCATGGGACTGCCGTACAAAACCCCAAAGTTTTTGATAAAATAACAATTAGTATAGTCTTGATACATAACACTACACATATGAACAGTATAAAAAAAACACCACTTACATAATGCTCGTCTTTATTCACAAAAAAAAATATATAAAACTCAATCACCTCTAAACAATCAATAGCTTTGCATTTCACCAACAATGACCACCATAGCAACGACTCAATGCACCCCCATGTCCATGACCTTGATTCCAAGCACCTCCCTGACCGTATCCCGTCCAAGAATAAGGACTTGCATGTTGTCCACTCCAAGTGCCACTATGACCGGCTAATGAGCCTTGCCCGGCCCATCCACCATAGCCACGATTCCAAGCACCTCCCTGACCGTATCCCGTCCAAGAATAAGGACTTGCATGTTGTCCACTCCAAGTGCCACTATGACCGGCTAATGAACCTTGTCCGGCCAATCCACCATAGCCACGATTCCAAGCACCTCCCTGACCGTATCCCGTCCAAGAATAAGGACTTGCATGTTGTCCACTCCAAGTGCCACTATGACCGGCTAATGAGCCTTGTCCGGCCCACCCACCATAGCCTCGATTCCAAGCACTTCCGTGACCGTATCCCGTCCAAGAATAAGGATTTGCATGATGTCCACTCCAAGTGCCACTATGACCGGCTAATGAGCTTCCGTGACCAGCCGTATACGGACTTGTTAGTCCACTCCAGCTGCTCGTATGTCCAGTCCATCCTCCACAGCCGTGTCCCGTACAAGCACTTTTCTGTCCACTCCAACCTGCACATCCATATCCAGTGCATGTGTAAGGATTTCCATGACCAGTCCAGGCGGTATTATGATCGGCTAAACTTCCACTATATCCGTGACCAGTAAGAGCACTACTTCCGTATTGCGGCCATCCGCTAGCATATGCACTTAATCCATGTCCAGTCAAGCCTTCATTTACACCATGGGTGGCGGCGACAGCCAAGAGCGCAGCTAAACAGATTAATTCTTTCATTTCCGTAAGGTTTTAGTAATAATTTTATACTGTATGCATTCTTACAAAATTACAACTATTTATACCCTGAAAAATATTAAAAACGTAACTGTGACTGGATTTTTCGAAATAGAGTGTTAAAAGTAAAATACGTAATGCAAATAAATATAAACTTTTCCTTCTTATTCTTCCCGTCATCAAAATTCTTGTAAACAACTACATACCATATTAATGTTGAAGATTGTGCAGGTTGTTTTTGGTATTTATATGCTAAATGATATCTGTTAAAAACACCTTAAATATTCAAATCTCTTTGCGTCATATAAAGTTGCAAAAAGAAATTAACAAAATCGAAATTACTCCCTGCAGTTATTACAAAAACAAACCGCATTTGAGGCTTATCGATGACTCTTGAAAAAATGCTGAAATATTTTCCAAATTCACATTATTTTGATCACTGAGACGGTTTCCAGGACACTAAAGGATGTGTCGGACATGAAATGAATTCATTCATTAAATCCTAACAATTAGCGTAAAATAGCTGATGGAGTTGCTAGAAAACATAAAAAAAAGTTTAAAACAAAAATAAAAAAATTACTACATAAATTTTTTTATTATAATATTACACATTTATTCGCTTAATCAATCGATCGTAAAACATAAATCAACACCATGGTTCCAAAGCACCTGCTCCTAATCCGTATCCATTATATCCCAGACCATATCCACTATCGAGCGCTCCCCATCCATACGAGCCATATCCAGTCAATGGAATATTTTTGAAATCATTCCATCCTTTCCAGCCAAGTCCACTTCCATAGTTCCATCCCGAGCCGTACGTTCCCTTCCACCCTAGCGTATTAGCCCCGTACAATGATCCCGGATATGTGTTCCAGCCGTTTTTCCAGCCATCGTAACCGCCAATAAGTCCTGAAGCGGAAATCACTCCAATCAAACTCAATCCTAGAATTGTTGCAAAGAATTTCATTGTATCACGACGTGTATTCGGTGAGTTTGATGGATGTGATAATTTTCAAGTTTATTGTAACACTGATGTTTGACTCTGTAAAATATTCTTTTTATACTCGTATTATCGAAATGGTGTAAAAACACGCAATTTACTTCAACAGCTAATTCTTCTCCACATTCTTGATTAATTAAATATATTGTGTAGAATTTTACATATAATTAAGGACATGTGAAACCAAGCGATAATTTCTTGATTTCCTAGTTGCAATGGAAATGTAAAAAACATAAAATCATAATTCTGAAAAAAAAAACGTTTCGACCAAATTTAAAGCAGCGAGAACTCATAACATATCTACATGAATTTCTGATAGACAAGAACAAAGGGTCTTTTTCCTCAACCGCATATGAGGAAAACCTTCGTTTGTCATAAATGATCCATTCTAATATAAATTCTTTCACGGGTTACTTACTTTTCTCAACATGATACATATTTTACAATTTTCACTATACGCCTAACGCCTGCCGTCCATTACCTGCTTCGAGCGGCGCGGCGCTCCCGCGTTTGAAGCTTTTCCGAATTTGAATGGCGTAACCAAGCAAAATATGGCGTAACTATGCAAAATAAACAAAAATTCCATTCAATACAATGGAAAAGCTTTCTGAATATTGTGTGTGCTTATACCTTTTACTAGTAAAAGCTTTTTTTCGCACATTTTGTGAAAGCTTTGCCGCTGGAGCGCCGCGCCGCTCAAGTTTACGCTTGCAGTGGAAGAGAGCCCTAATATAGCGTCTAAGATTTCATTATAAAAAGATTCAAATTCATTGAAAAGCCTATACGCATTTTAATGTGACTAACGACCATTATAGCAAGTCGTTATTCCGCATACGCACAAATTTTTATTAACAGTTTCATGTATCAAGGTGAAGTTCATATGTGCCATGGATGCCGGCACACGGCTCTCATCTCACTCATATGCAGCAAACAGATGTGTCTGGCAGCGAAAGAAATAAAAGAAAAAAATGTACGGTCGTGTGATAATTGCCCGAACAATTTTCTTTTTGTTGTCTTGGTTGTAAACAATTTTATGTATTGTTTTAACAAACTAAAAAAAAACATCGGAATATAAATTAATAGACAATAGCCAGTCAATGGCTAAATATAAAATATTTTTTAAATAGTAATAAGAATTCGAAAATCAAAATAACAATAACAAATTTATATACTTAACAATTTTTTTAACCATATCTTGAAGACAAATTGATAGATATCAAATCAAGTAAGATACTACCCCATGAGCAATTTGAAAAATTGCATTCTTTTTAGTCTTTTTGTTCGTGGAACTTATTTGGAATCTGGACCATTCCCATTATTAATATATATATTTCTCAATCAGTCGGAACTAGGAATGTCAAAAACCGGACGGTTAGTCCGAAAACCGGTACTTTCAGAACGGTTAACCGGGTTATTTTCGGTTTTTTTCCTCCTCCCGGTTTTAACCCGGACGGTTGTTTGTCCATCCGGCTAAAACCGGGAAAAAAATTTCTTCAAAATTCATACAATTTTTTATATTTTCTCACCAATTGTCCCCTATGAAAAATTTCGTTTTCAAATTTCAGCCCTTGACCATATTTTTGACACTCTCCTTATTGCTACAGGGTTCACCAGAGAAACTTATTATTTGAAAGGTCAATAAATGAAAAAAGAAGATTTTGATGATAACTTAAATTTCTTCGTGGCTTGGAAGAAAAAATCCTCGATCATGCTCAAGTGAGCGACTGTTAGAAAAGAAGCTCTCGAGGCCCGCTGCTCTCTAGACCAAAGCATGACTAACTGACTTGAATGGGAAACAAACTTCCCTCTCCACTCCTCTACCCAACCAACTCACCGCTTGGGAGATTTTTTTTTTTTTCAAATAAGTGCGGACAGGTTAGGAGCGTTGAATGCTGCCCAAGAAAACAATGCATTTCAAATGGCTGACATGTTGTTGAACAGCAGCAGCAAACTTGTCAGCCATTTAAAATGCATTATGCATTGCATTTTTTTAGCAGCTTTCAACGCATGTAATCTGTTTCAAGCAATACGAGTGAATATGTATTTTTATACCCTTCGCTCTTAGAGTGAAAGGGTATATTAACTTCGTCATGAAGTTTGTAACGCATTAACACTAGAAGGGTCAGAGCCGTCAATTTGAGGATTTTGTAGTTTAAATCGTCTTTATTTTCTGGACTACAATGTTTTCATCTTTCATATTTATTGAGTTTTCTTAAAATATGTATTTGATCATATATTTGGGTAGAAATAAAAATAAAAAAATTTAGTTTATGAGATATTTCCTGTTATACCTATTAGGGTCAGAACCGTCAAATTGACCGTCAAGGCTTATCATCGCAAAAATCCATAAAGCCGTAGGTTGAATTTTCGTTAGAGTGCCCATGTAAAAGGAAAAAATCCTTTATAGAGGTTTTATACTTGATGGTTGAATTAGATATCGTCAGCATCAGCATCGGCTGAGGCATCGGCATCAGCAGAAAATTTTCAATTTAGAACACACGCATTTGCCTTTGATGACCCACAATGACAGCAGCGGCAGAAGCAGAAAAATGCTTCTGCCGATGCTTCTGCCGCTGCTGTCAATGTGGGTCAGCAAAGGCAAATGCGTGTGTTCTAAATTGAAATTTTTCTGCTGATGCTGACGCATCCAATCTATTTCAACTATGAACCTTTTGTGATAATGTGCGCTTTTGGAGCGCTCGCATGCACTAGCCTAGACCACGACCTTGAGTAATTTTCACGGTTGTTGTCGTGCTTGTTAGCCCAGTTATTAGAGAGCTTTACATTAGGTGTGTTTTTTTGGTTATCCCGTGCAGGTTTGGGTAACGAAACTTCATATAAAAAAAATGACAGGTGCGTCAGCTGTCATTTTTTTTATATGGAGTTTCGTTACCCAAACCTGCACGGGATAACCAAAAAAACAGACCTATTGTCGCTGCAAACATAACGACATAGTTTGACATTTGCATACAAAAATATAGCTTATGCCGACAATACGCAAAAAAAAAATTTGCAAGTCCGAAGTAGGCATGGGATTATAATCACGACAAAATATCCTCAATTTCGACTGTTTACAGAATATCCACGAAATAATTTAAACGTCAAAATATTGTCGATGCAATTATTAACCCTTCTGTCGACGCATACGAGCCTGAATTTTCTGTGAAATCAATCTTATTTTTTGAAGAGGTCTACTTTTGTTTCTAGAAACAGTTTACATACTATGTCTTACGATGATGCGTCGTGTTCTCGTTTCTTTAGATATAGTTTACATTTCGCCGAACGTTTGATCGCATTTGTGGCCGTCGGTTCCTTTGAGATATATACGGAAAGGGGTCGAAAATATTGTTGAACGATATTTTTCATCAAGATATAGTACCAATGGTCTGCCTAGGTCTATGTGCCAACCGAAGGGTTAATTATCACGTTGGCTTTTTAAGAGAGTGATAAGTATTACGCGGATATTATATTCTCAATTAAAAATTTGACATTTGAATAAAATTTTTGTTTAGATGTGTGAACTGCGATAGTGTGAAAATGGTGCCATTTTTATTTTCTGATGCCCACTCTGGACTAACGCATGGGCATGGCATGGGTTGCTATGCTTTCTCTAAGAGAATATCCAATATACGGAAATACACCCATGCCTACTTGGAACATGCAAAATTGTGGTTTACTGATTTACGTATTGTCGGCAAGCGAATTTTTGTATGGAAATGTCAAACTATGTCGTTATATTTGAACGACATGCTAAAACTCTCTGTTATCTCTTGTGATGCAACAAACGCTAAAAACATTTGTTTTGGTTGTCCTGCGTCAGTACTGATACTTTCCCCAAAATTAGTGCACGTCAGGAAATAAGAGGCGGCCAGACCCCCCCCCCCCATTTTGAGTTTTTCTAAGATCATTTTTTTTATTTGTGCACCACTTTCAACCAGAAGTCGTAAAAGTGCCTTTCTATTCATGCCACAACACATGCGTGAAAATAATGGAATCAGACAATGGGGTCATGGGGCTATCATACAAACCCAACCCCCCATTTTGAATATTGTAAGAAACATTTTTTCTACGCCCTTTATAAAAAAAATAAAAACAAAAAGAATCGTACTATGCCATGCTGCCGCGTCCCCCCCCCCCCCAATAAAGTTTTCTGAGATAATTTATTATACCCTATACCCATAAGATGGTATAGGGTATATTGTTTTTGTTACGACGATTAATGTCACACCTCAAAGGAGCCACCGGAGGTATGGCAAAGTATATATATAAATGATCAGGGTCGGTCCCTGATTCGAATAAGCCTTGTCCGTCTGTCTGTCTGTCCGTCCGTGTGTCTGTCAGTTCGCAAGATAACTCCCGAAATAATGAAGCTAGCGTTTCAAAAATTTTTTGATAAAAGCTTGGCAGGTATTGAAAATGGGCCAAATCGGACCAAGGGTTCCCCTACCTCCCATACAAATAACCCCTCCGTGATAGTTTAATTCGGCAATATTTTTCTAAAGAATATCGCTAGCGGCCTAAAATTTTCTAACGGTGTTTTTTCTGGCACTCCATTAGCAAGAAATACTTGCCTCCGGAGGCATATGCCGCATATGAATAATAATTGATTACTCCTGTGCGGCACATGCCGCCGTTTCTATTTTAATATTATAATATAGCGCGAAATAATGCTCGTTGTCTCGCTAAAATCGGATGAAAATTAGAGATTTTATAGCTTTCGCGCACCTGGAGAACGAAAAGCAAATTTTTCAGCCGCACACAAATAATAACTATCACATGCTCCCGGGGGCATGTTTGTACGGCAGCCCCATGACCGCATGGCTCCTTTCTATCAACTTTTACGTATGTTTTGTGCCGTCAATAGAAACACATTTGTATCAGGTTCGGTTGAATTCGGTAGACAAATACAAACGTTTTTCTTTGAAGAACCTAATTTGGGGGGTTGGGTTTGTCTGGCAGCCCCATAACTCCATGGTCCGATTTCATTCAATTTTGGATATGTTTTGTGACTTCAATAGGAATACATTTTCATGAGTTTTATGATGTTAATTGGTGTCCAAATAACACAGTTTTTTTTCTTAGAAAACCCTAATTCAGGGGGTTGGGTCTTTATGGCAGCCCCATGACCCCACGATTGGATTCGATTCATTTTTACATATGTTTTGTGAGATCAATAGAAATACATTTTTGTGAAGTTTGGTTGGAATCGGTGCCCAAATAAAAAAGTTTTTCGTAGAAGAACCTAATTTGGGGAGTTAGGTTTGTATGGCAGCCCCATGTCCCCACCTTTCGCTTCCATCCATTTTAACCTATTTTATGTGTCATCCACAGGGATCCATTTATATGAAGTTTGGTTAAGATTGGTTCATAAACAAAACAAGTTTTTCCTAAAAGAGCTTAAATTGGGGGGCCTGTTTTGTATGGCAGCCCCACGACCCAGTGATCCAATTTCGGCGATTCAAACACACAACAGCCTGCAACAATACGAACCACGTGTGCAACATTTCAGCTTGCTAGCTTTAATACCCAACGAGTAAAACGCGTCGCAACAGACAGACAGACGGATATCGCCCAATCTACAAGTCATGCTGATCACATATGTATACTTTTTATATGGTCGGAGATACTTCCTTTAAGATTAGTTCATAAAGAAAAAAGTTTTTCTGGGAAAAACCTAATTTTGTATTTTGGATTGGTTTCTATGGCAGTCCCATGACGCCGACTTATAAAATGAGTAGTGCGTAGAATAAACTCCTGGTGGGTTACTTTTAAATGGCAGGTACCCATAGTTTGTATCCTATTTTTGGTGGGTGGTATAATAAAAATAAATAAATAACAGGCGCCACAATCCAACATGGGACCAAGGCCGCAGGATGTGTTAGTGACATCCTATTTCCAAGATCTTATCTGCTTTTTGTTGAGATAATGAGATCAACATCACGCTCAGCAGTGTTATTTATCCCCGTATCCTCGTTTAACATCTGAGTGAGATCATAGTCCGTCACAAGCTCGTGAGTTCGAAAAACACCATGGATCACGGTGAGATTCGAACTCATGACCCTGTGCACCCAAAGTGCGCGCACTAACCGCTAGAACAGTCAGACTACTTGGGTGGTATAATGGTGCCCTATAATGGCAATATACCAAAATTGAGCATTCTGCACCAAATTTGGGGAAACTATGGACATGCCCGTTTTGTCAAATTCAAAGGGGGGGAGGGATAATAGGGGTACCTGATCGGGGCGACTCAATTTTCAGCAAAAATCATCTTCAACTTGATGGAAATACTCACACAAAATTTCACGACTGAACTTGCACTTTTTCAGGAGTTTTGGAGATTTTTAAAAAAGTATAAAATTAAAATATTCTAAATATTTTTTAGTCTAGCTTCGAATATCCCAATAGAACTCTAATGTATTACATATATATCATTGCAAAGGATATTTTATGTAGTTTTTTATCTTTGGCGGTTTTTGAAAAAATTGCTAAAAACTCAAGTTTTTTCAAGGTTGTGGAGCCGCAATTTATTTTCCATATTTTCTGTTTTTTTTTTGTATTATTATTTAAATTAAAATTCACAATTAAGTCTAAAAATACCGGCTGCGCCCGCAATACGAGGGTTTCTTAGATTTTTGATACATACATAGTGAATAATTTTGCAATTCTATTTTATAGGCAAGAAATAAGAATTATGCACAATATTAATGAAATAAACGCGTTCCAGTATGAAAGGCGTTAGAACTTTTAATTAGACCAATTCAAAAATATTAAATTTATTTATATCATGGCTACACATATTAACTGAATTTATTACACTGAAAAGATCATTTGCTAAAACAAGAAGAAAATACAATAAAAAACAGCTAATGAATTTTTTTTCCTGATTTAAGATGTATTTTCTTGTTCCAAGAGAAGTCTTTGCTTAAAATAAATAAATAAGCATAATTTTATGCAAAAACTGTTCTTGGAATAAGAAAATTTAACTTAAATCCGAAAAACTTTTCTTGGAACAAGAAAATTCATCTAAAAAGGGCTAAATTCAGATCGGGAGTGAAATTTTTCGGTCAGGGATTGTATCAATAAAAATTGATACTTACTGTCGTGGAATATGTCACAAACGGTGGGGAATTCCATAAGCTACAATCCGAGACTAGTTCCATAAATCTCCTCGGCCATTTTATGTACATTTTATTTTTCGATTCCCCGGTCCTTTGACATTTCATGATGAAATAACCGGGAAATCGGAAAAACTGAATTCGGATTGTTGCCTTTGGAATTCCACAGCATTCCCTACACATTCCAAGATAGTAAGAATACATTTTCATTGAAAAAATCGCAGCGGCGAAAAATTGCACTTTCGAGGTCAGTACTAGGCTTAAATCAGGAAAAATTATTCCTTGGCTATTATTATTGTATTTTTTTCTTGTTTCTAGCAAATGATTTTTTTCAGTGTAGCTGTATTTTCTCTTGCTTAGGAAAAGTCAACAGTTTTAGTATTTATCGTATATAAGATCGCTAACCAATATTTGTGCAAAGTTCCATACCGGTACTTATAGCGGTTTAGAAAAACGGAGGTGAAAAAGACAGCCTTAGCTTGAAATACCCATAACTCCGTTACCGCAACTCCAAACTGGAAAAACGCAACTGATATGAAATGTACCCATCGAGTTCTTTGACTTGAGCACCCATACGTCCATGTCCGATGAAAACGAAAAAAGCCTACTTTTTCAAATCACCGGGACACCCTGTTATCTTTGCCCTACCAACGTAGGGCAATACCAAGTATTTCGTGCTAAAGGCTGTTACGATTCTACACATCCCTTCCAAATTTCATTACGATCCGTTAAGCCGGTCGCGAGTTATTTAGTGAACAAGTTTTCAATTTCCGGGACACCCTGTTATCTTTGCCCTACCAACTTTTAAGTATTTCGTGCCAAAGACTGTTACAATTCTACAGATTCCTACCAAATTTCACGACAATCGGTTAAGCCGTTCGCGAGTTAATTAGTGAGCAAATTTTCAAATGTCCGGGACACCCTGTTATCTTTGCCATACCAACTTTTAGGCATTTCGTGCCAAAGACTGTTACGATTCTACACATTCCTACCAAATTTCATGACGATCGGTTAAACCGTCCGCGAGTTATTTAGTGAACAGACGGACGGACAGACGGACGGACAAAATCGATTTTCGAAGGGTTTTTTTTTTTAATCTAAAAAACCCTAAAAATGGACAAGAGCTTTTGCAAATAATTTTTTTTAACATTCATTGTTTTAGAATTGGGACGGAGATGTACTAAAATTATACGAATGTCTATCATAACAATTCTAACTAACTATCATATATCAGTTACTCATCCGCAAATTTCATTCAGAATATCAACGAAAACAAAAAATCTAGATAGCTGGTTTATTTTATTAGCTTTCGAAAAGGCGTTGTGCAATGCAAAGCTACCTATCTGAATATCTTTTTGGTTATTTTCTGCATTTATGATTTTATGATAATTGTTTTGACATTTGCAAAAATGTATCATAATGTTTTGAATATCATTCAGAATTCTGCAATTTCCTGTTGTATGATATTTTAATAATTATTTGTATGTACCCAAATACTACCAATTCGAGTTTTATGCAATGTTGGTGCAAAATGTATTTAAAATTCTTGAGAATATATACTCGTAGATTTTTCGGAATCCTTTTTTGGAGTGTTGGTTTTGTATGGTAGTAGGCATAGTAGGAGTCCATATGTTTTCACATATTTTTGTGTGGTTTTGATAGAGTAACATTTATGTAAGGTTTGGTCAAAATTGGCGCACAATAAAAAAAATCACCTTTGTTGAGTGATTTGGTTTGTATAACAGCCCGATGACCGTTTTTAGGGTTTTTTAGAAATTTTTTTTCAAAAAACCCTTATGAAATCGATTTTGTCCGTCCGTCCGTCTGACTTCAACTTCATTACAAAGTTAATATACCCTTCCACGGATAAAGTAAAGTGTAGATATAACACTGCACCTTGGTAGTAGACGGGCCAATGTCCAAAATCGGCGGTTTTGAGTTAGGACCATTTTTAGTATGCCAAAAGTCATTACTACTTGTAAAAAAATCGCCAATGTTCTATCATGAATATGGTAACAAGATAGCAGAAATTTTTTAGGGCCAAAGTGTTTGTCTTGTCTTCAGAAAAAAGGCCAAAGTCAACATTGGCCCTTATAAATTTGATTGATTTGAATATCCTATGGCTTAAGAAGGGCCAATGTATAAACATTGGCCCTTTTTTAATTTTAAATTCTGCGACACAGAACCGCTTAAACGGTATCTCGGACATAACTGTTTATTATGAATATGAAAGTTTTAAAACGACGACGCAAGTCAGAGTTGATTGAGTTTTGAGACGCGGTTGTCGCGGTTGTTAAAACTGTGAGTTTCTTAAAAATGCAATCAAGTGGACAAAGGATGGTGGAAATGGTCCGGCGACAGGCAGCTGCTGATAATCCAGATATAAGAGAAACCACTGGTGAAGGTGAGAAAGGTTTTGAATCCCTTTAGGGTAACTATGTACTTACATTGGTGCTTGAAATAACAACGTAATACAGTAGAACCTCGCTAATCCAACGCTCGCTAGTCCGACTCTCCGGTTAATCCGACGCGATCGCAGCCACATCTTTCCGTATTTGTTTGACAAATATTTTCGCAAAATATTAGTTTTCAAGTAAATGTGGACTGAAAGTTGGGTATTATGAAATTTCGTAAAGTATTCGAACTAAGGCGGCCTTAGTTCAGTAATGGACTGTCGCGAGTTATTTATTTATTCGAAGCCAATGCGTTCTTGAAATGGCTCAATTGAGAGAGAATAGGATTATTTTTCATAGTTCGTGTCTCATTTTGTATAGACCTCGGATAATCCGACTTTTTGACCGTTCCGACCTACCCTCCAGTCCCAATAGGGTCGGACTAGCGAGGTTCTACTGTATTTGATTGATCCAAATCGAGTTCATTCTCGATAATCCGGATCAAGAGAGGCTACCAAGTTTGATAGAGGAAAGAGTTCTACTTTTGTCCGAAATTTTACAATCGCAAAAATCCCGGAGTCTGGAATACCGATGTCCAACTGTATTAAAATGTGAATAAGTACATTCAGATTCGTTGATTTCCAGATTCGATTCCTGTTCAAAGCCTGGCAAAGGATTACTCTTTTGATGATGACTCGGATTTGGACCCATCGTTTCACCTAAATTCTAGCGACTATGAGAGTTACTCTGATACTCATGCGGAAGGTGTGTTTTTTTTTACCATTGACAACATCTATTAATTATTAACTTCCATTAGGATGTAAACAACGTAAGAAGCTCTGTCGTCTGCGAAATGCAATTATCCATGTACCTGACCGACATAAAATCCCGCCAATCAACGAAATCAACATACTTGCTGATGCTGTGTCGCCGTCGACAAGTACAGATCAAGTTGTTGCTGCTGTGCCAATTTCCGATGAAGGAAATTTGTCCTCCGATAATAGGAATGAAAAAAAAATCAAGAAAAAGAATAAGAATGGTAAAAAACTGGAAAGAAAATCAGGCCAAGAATAAAAAAGCAAGAGGCGAGGAATATCTCAATAGAAAAGGCCAACTAAAAGCAGCTAAATTAGTGGGTGTAGCCAATTTCATCCAAAGGATACCCAAAAAAAGAATTAATATATTTCACTAATTAACAAATTTATTCTAATATTATATTTATAATAATTCACGATTCTATTCTTACACGTCTTATCGTAGTGACTATGCTCGAGATCAAGTAGAAGTGCTCGACTTTACCGCTTGAGAAATCTAGCTGTGAGTACATAAGTATATAAAACGAGTTCTACTAGTACTAACAATTATTTATCCATTATATATGCCAGTTATGTACTACGTTATCATTTCGACAATTCAATTTTCTTATATGTATGTACTCGTATTTTTCTTAATCCTAAAATTCAAATGTTTTACATTACATTATATTTCAATAATTATTATTTATTATATTGCAGCCGGTGACGATGTCAACTAAACAAATATATGGAATCGGAGTCTCCACTGTGCAGCATCTAGCCGGTTATATAAATCCGAGAAGCTTCCAAGTCAGATAAGTATAATTCATTATTGTGTATTGCGCAAGATTCTCTGTGTCGTTTTGTTTGTTTCAGGTTACAACATCGGTGATGGGAAGAAGGTGTACCAAATTCAACATTCTTCACCCGGTGCTGCGTTAATCCGAATCGGCTCCAAATCTGAACAGTGGGTGAACCATGCCATTGCAGGAAAAAATGTTATGATAAATTTACTCAAGAGCAGCGACAAATTATTCGAGATGAATTCTATAATCTAACACCAGATGGCCATAATCAGCTAATTGCAAATAGTATTGAAGAAATGAAAAAACAAAGAGCAAGACCACGCCCGGAAGGTTCGGATGTAAGTCGCAGATCCTTCACAAGAAAATACCACCTAAATTTGAAAGATTCGTCGAAAATAGAAATTTGCCAAGTGATGTTTTTGTCAACGCTCCCCATATCGATTAAAAAAGTAAGAGTTATTATGCAAAAGAAGAAAAATTCTGCTGGTAACATATGTCCCATTGATGGTAGAGGCCGCCATGGTAAACAGCCGAAGCTGGATGAAAAAATTAAAGAAGGGGTAAGAGCTCACATAAAGAGTTTCCCAGCATATGAAAGTCATTACTGCCGAGAAAGAACTGCAAAAAAATACTTTTTAAGTCCGGATTTGTCGATTGCAAAAATGTTTCGTTTGCATGAAGAACAATGTACGAAAAACGACGAAACTCCTGCGAAAAAATCGTATTATCAAAAAAATTTTAACGAAGAATTCAATTTGTCATTCCATCCACCTAAAAATGACACTTGCGCTAAATGCGATAGTTTAAAAAAATCAATAGAAGCTTGCGCTGACGAAGAAAAGGAGGAGTTGAAAACCAAAAAAGAAAAGCACATAAGAACAGCGGAGAATGCATACAGATTAAAAAAGGAAGACAAAGAAAGGAGCAAGAATGACGCCCATTTTGTAACAGCATCCTTTGACCTTCAGAAGTGCCTTCCCACTCCTTTCTTGCGAAATGGTGTGTCTTTTTATAAAAGGCAATTATGGACCTATAATCTAACTGTTTACTGTACAACCAACTTGGGGAGGAAGGGGATATGCTATTTATGGAATGAGACTGTCGCAGGACGAGGTGGCCAGGAAATTGCATCTTGCATACGAAAGTTTTTTTTGTCTGAAATCGAAAATGGCGGCGAAATGATTGAAGAGCTGCATTTATATGTATAGCGATTCGTGCTATGGACAAAATAAAAATATTTACATGGCAATTATGTTTTGCCAACTACTTGCTGACTTCAAAAGTGAAGGAAGGGGCATTAAGACCATAGTACATCGGTTCCTAGAATCAGGACACACACACATGGAGGCAGACCCAATACATGCTGCTATAGAAGTAGCAAAGAAAAAAACTGACTGCGACATCGAAGTTCCTCATGATTGGTGCAACTTTATTAAGAGTATTGAAAGGAAACCTATATTAAAAATAGTCGAAATGAAACAAATCAATTTTCTGAATTTTAACTCACTTTTGGGAGTCAACCGCAAAAAAGACGAAAATAAAGATTCGGTGCATTGGGGAAATATCAGAGAAATGAAATTCACCCAAGAAAATTCTTTTCAGTTTTTTTATAAAAATAATAATACAGAAGAAGAAAATTTCAAACGGGTAGAGTTAAGACGTGGTCCAGCGAGAAGGAGGTCAACATCAGAGCCGCCGGCAGCACTTGAACCAATCAATTTGGAGCCATTACCTCTTGCAGAATTAAAAGTTCGCGATTTATTTTCATTGATGCCGTACATAAGCGAATATAATCGCTCCTTTTATGAAAATTTAAAATCTTCTTCGTCGCTTCGGCATGATACAATTCCAAATGAATGCGTGAATGAAGATGAAGATGAACATTAACAATTTTTTTATTGCAAGCATTATAATAAAATGAATGCGCATATAATTTTAATTTCAAAAGTTTAAAAAAAGCCGAATTTCCCTAATTTTGTTTCCGTCCTTAACAAAATAAGATGAAAGATCCTAATCTTAATTTTCTAAATGCTAAAACAAAATTTTCTAGAAACAGTTCTGCCAAAGTTAAGATATGGAAAATGTTTCTTATTTTCTTTTTGCAGATATTAAAATAAAACGGTTTTTTTTTTTTAATTTATTTTTTGTTTGAAGTTAAAAAATTAGTAATAAACAATTATTAAACTGTCTCCTGGTGTATTTCATTCAAACCACTTTCTTCAAAAAGGCCAATGTCGCATGGAAATTTTTTACTTCCATTTTTTAGTGGGGCCAATGTCAAAAAAAAAATTAATTACTTACAAAAATTAAAATTTGACAATTTATAAGAGTAACATAACAAAAAACAAAACTTGTTACAAAAAATCTTAGTCCGAAAATTAATAATAAAAAACTTACGTTCCTTTGAAAATTCTTACCACATAAAAGTCGAGTTTCCACAAAATGCAGAATTTGGACATTGGCCCTTCTTCTACCAAGGTGCAGTACAATGAAAACACCTAACTTTCATATTTTTGCAAAGCCAAGTCAGTGAAATATATGGCTGTCAAGGTTTGTGTTCGTAGAGACGACTCATGTGATGATCGCTGAGTGATCGCAGTTAAACTACCGTTTCAAAGCACTATATATGTTTACTTTTTTTATGCAGACATGTAGCATCATTCAACAAATATGCAAATATGGCTCAGATATGTATGCAAAACTACGATAGCCGAGCGATCATCACATGAGTCGTCTCTTCGAACACGTACCTTAATGTTCGCTTCTTTCAGCCAATTCGATAACAATAACAATAGCAACTCGGCTGGCTTAAAAAATCGGCTAATAAATTTTGTAAATATTTTTTTTTTATATTCAAACTAATTTTAAACCTAAACAATTTATCTTCTGCTGAAAAAATATATACCTACCCACCTAATTTCCCCAAATCGCTTATAATGCTTGTAATGTATTATCAAAAGGTGACTTCTATAGGTATAGCCGCGAAAAAAAAAGAGTATCAATAACATACCAAATGCCCAGCTAACCGGATCTAGAACAAAACGTTCAACACTTTCAAGGTTCTTTTCGAGAAAAGAAAAAAGGAGTGTCACTCGTACATTTTATTTCCTCAAAATTCAAGCGAAATGTTCACAAGAGATTTTATTTATTTATTTTGATTTTTTTCGCAAAAGATACAGATGTTTATCATCGCATCTTGGGCTGATGAGTTGTGAGATCAGAAACAAGTTTTTAAAGCTCTTTTGAATACAATCATGTGTTATGATAATTTTTCCAGACTAATAGTATCTTAACGAAAATAATACAAATAATACAAAAAATGCAAATAACTGTGGCAATTTAATAGGCTTTTCTATGATCGAATCCGGACTATAATAATAAAGAAAACCAGTGTTTATACTGACAAATTTTGGCCTTTTCTATGAATGACAAAAATCTTGTTTTTTCCTGTCAAAATGTCAAGCGGTTCTACTACATCTTTCTACTTTCATGAAACATTGTTGTTTTGGAGTCTTTGGTGGGCGGCTAATTTTTATTATACGTTTGTTGATTGACGGCTTAGATAAGATAATCATAAATTCTAGAATCTAAACTAAAGTGTGAGTGAAGAAATATGCGAGTACATAAGTTTTTTACAAAATATATATAAACAGAAAATTTTAAATATCACTTGTATGAGAATGCCAATTTTGTGAAGGATATGAACATTGACAATCACATATCACTAATTCCTATATAAGGAATGTGTCATGTATAAGAAAGTAAGGCATGAAAGGCAAAATTATTTCAAATGCAATTCACTGCGCTGGCTCAAGAAAGATGTTTAGATCTTTCAAATATTTAATAGGTAACATCAAATTTGAAAATGTCAACTTTACTATAGCAAAAAATAATAATTGCATCCATATCATACTGGAACTGAAAACATATTTTTCTGACCTGCATTTTATCAATTCAGTTAATTTGAAATTAATAAATGCTTAATTTACTGTTTGATATATGTACATTGAAATTCCGCAATAAGTTGATATGCTCGAATCAAAATATATTTTCATAATGAAAAACAAGATGCTGAATACTACGAGGAAAATGACCCTCATCTTATGTTTACGTCTTACGGTCTCATTTTCATATACCTATGTACATATGTATAAACTTGTATAATATACATAAGAGGTGTGTGTTTTATTTTTATCAAAAAAAATGCAGCAAAATGGTCACAATTTCTTGAAACAAATCACATTTTGACTCATCAATAACAATCTTTGAAGCAAGGTTAACACTAACAGCGACGGAAACGGAACTGTACTACAGAAAGTTAATCGTACGGAAAATCTTATTTATATTTTGTTTTCGTGTTTGATGGTAAATTTTTTTTTTTAGATCAAGAAGATTGATTTTATGAATAAATTACTATGAGACACACCCCTATCAACAAAAATATAAATATATTACAATAGAAAAGGTAGAGCGGAATACATGGTGCTCGCTTACACTTAAATGGAAAATCTTTAAGAGAATCGTTGTAAATTTTGCAATTTATACTAAGCGTGTTTTTTTTTTTGTAAAAATGGTGCAGGTTGGGGTATATAAGCACAAAAAAACGATTTGGGTTAAAAGCTGTTTAGATCTATTGCCCCAACCATGAACTTTTAACATGTCTTATAAAAACAACAATGAGCATTGCGGTCAGTTTATCGCAACATTCAACCTCCCACCCGTAGGGCCGGTTTCTCGTAGATATTTATCAACCGCTTTAAGCTATCAATTCTTTAAAGCGTTGTTAAGTTATCAAATCGTTAAAGCATGTATAATTTATAATGTGCGTTTCCTCAAAGTCTCGTTAATTTTATCCTAAAAGTATGCAAAACGCACATTAATATAATTGCTTAATTCGTCAAATAAAATGTAAAGCTCTCTTTCATTTGTGTAATTCTAGGCTGGCAATACTTATAGCATATGGAAACGCGTTCATAGTTCAGAAACAATAAGTAAGCGCTGGTTCAATGTAACAGCGCTTATATGAAACAAACGTAAAACATTATTCGTCGTTTGTCGTTATTCTTGTGCTGAGTGAGTGAATCGAAGTGTAAACCTTAAATTTAACAAAAGGTCGAAGTTATACTGTGCGTGAGGAGCAACATAAGATTTTACATTGGAATTGTTCTGAAGAAATGGGAGAAAAATAAGTTTAATGTTTTTTTTTTCGTTAGTGTCATCTTAGATTAGAGACCAGAAAATGTGATAGATACGTCGCCCATACGATCAAACTATGCTTCATTTCACTGCTAAGGCACCTAATCCCACACATAAGAGGGAGTGCTCAGAGGAGTTCAACAGAATAGCGTCTTTCACTGCAGGAGACGTTATTCCTACTGTCACACATCCTAAAATCATTGGGGTTCACTTAGACACCATGATGAAGTCGAATCGACACGTCGACGTTGTTATTAACAAAATCCACAGTCGAAATAACGTTCTAACTGGCACTAGCCAGCAGTTCCTGGGGTAAGGATATAGAAACCATGCTGGCGACATAAAGCGATTGATCGAGCATTTCCTGATTATGTATCAGCGGCGTGATCACCAGCCATATGCGACACAAACTGTTGATGCGATTCAGTGCATTCGTATTGCCATGGAAAATTATAGAGCAGCACGAAAGGTATTGCACTTTGTATTCATCGATTTGAAAAAGGCATTCGATGGAATACTTCGTGATGTCCGATATGCAATTTTGTTCCAAACTAAAGTAAATACGAATAGGAATTAAACAAATGCATTCATTTAGTATATTTACCTCCGCCAACCGATTCCGGCAACACAAACAATGAGAAATGAATAGTTATTGTGACGTCGCGTCGGGGTGAGATTTCGAAGACAATTAGCTTTGATCTGGTATTCATGGGCGTAGCCAGGATTTCAGTCAGGGGGGGGGGGGGCAAGCCCAAAAATTTTTCAAAACCATGGTTTTCTTAGGAGTTGAAATTTCCGGTCGCAGAAATATTATTAGCAAATTTCAGAGTAGCCTGGCTTGTGGTTGGATTGATGCACAGGGTCATGGATTCCAGACTTACCGTGAACGAATTCATTTTATGGTGTTTTTCGAACTCACGACCTACGTGACGGACTATTATGTCGCTCAGATTGTAAACAAGTACCCATTTATGGGGATAAATAACATTACTGAGCATGCTGTTGATCTCAACACCTCAACAAAACAGCAGTTTAGATCTTGGAAATTATGTATGTCACTCACATATCTGCGGCCCTAGTTTACTGGTGGACTGCATGTTATATCTTTTTTCGCTTTGCTAATTTTAGAGTCAAATTTTTAAAATGGAGATGAGAATGATTTTCTTCCGCATTCTGATTACATTCAACTGGCCTCCAATATCTGCCTTTTAAAGCGTAGTTTGTCTATTTTCAGTGCATTTTTTGCATCTCGGACTGCATATTCCACTTGCGAAATCAGTTTCTTTCGTCTGTCACTTTCATCTTAGCAAAGTAGCATCATCAGAATATTTATAAATCCTTTATTGGTTAAAATATGGTTAACGGTTTTAATAAGATTTCCTCTAAATTTATCAAAGTATTGACAGTGGCCCGTATGAATAAAAAGTAGTACATTTTCAAATTTGTACAAACTACTCAAAAGTACGGAAGGAAAAATTATGTAATCTGTTATTTACGTATTTGTGTACTTTTGGTCTATGAATGGGTGAATTCACGTACGACGTACTTCAGTGGAATTTACCGAATACTATAGTCTCAGCTGTAGCTTCGAATTAAGATTTGTCACTACAATTATCTTAGTGATGTCAAAATGGTGGTTAAAAGATTCACCAAAAAATCACAAATCGTTCTCAAGTTATAAACAACATCTTCCAATATTTTCCACTTTGAAGAGCAAGCTCGTGAATTCGAAAAACACCATGGATCACGGTGAGATTCGAATTCATGACCCTGTGCACCGAAGGTGCGGGCACTAACCGGGAGACCTTCCAGACTACAGACCATGGAAGGTAATGCTTATTTTTAGTACGGTCATGCTTCGACGCTCAACTTTGAAGCCTCATACAAATCACCCTTTCTCAAAATATTTATAAAATTTGACGGAATCGTTAGTTTATTTAGAATGGAAAAACATCGATTTTGGAGCCGATTTTTATGAGTTCGAAATGCAATCTTCCTAAAATGAGAAAGAATTTTGAGACATTTTCCTGATTTGTCCTATTTTTGTCCTAGTAAATTTTTTTTTCCATAAATTTTGAAAAAATAGGTCCCACATTTCAAAAACAAACATATTTGTTACGAGCTTCGAGCTTCGACTTATCGTCGAATCGTCAACCAGCCATAAGAGATACTGGAGTTCTAAAAGTTACACAAAGTTCAGCCTTCGTCGTTTCGACGACGCCAATTTCCAAAAATCCAACTTACCCTGCTTACTTCGTCTAGCCGCAATGTACCCGGCAAGTACATCGGCACTGTAAGTGCTGTACGGAAACTTAGCTCCAAATAATGAGAATTGTCACGAAAAATGGGATAAATTTGATGATGCGTAGTCGATTCGACGAAGCATGACCTTCCAGCGCTAACAAAGCAAAGCTGTATACCATTTGCCACCCTTTCAGATGAAAATAAGTTGAATTCCACTAACTTCCCGAAGGGACCTAACGGTTGAAATTGTGTACTCCAGCTCATCAGAAGCCATGAAATGAAACAGGAATTATGGGATCCACGCAGCACACTCACAAGTGAAATGTGTGTGCTGGTACGCAGCCTCCGTCAGTTACGAGAGGCCATTCGCTGTCTTCTATTTGCATGCGCTTCCTGGCTGCAAACTGTCCCGATCATGGCTTCTCCGGCGGCATTTGGAGTGGTAGAAAAGGCATTTGCTGCGCCAGCAGCAGAAAATTTTTGAAAATGTTGTATAGTGCAGCGATTTGTTTACTACATCGATGAGGATTTTTTACCATCTTCATCGACCAGGGGGGGGGGGGGCGACCGCCCCTCCCTGTCCCCCCCCCCTGGCTACGCCCATGCTGGTATTGCCACACGAGCGGACAAGTTTTAAAACTTTTCCAAAAACCAGGTGCGTGTCTCGTCTAAACGATAAGGCTTAACCAGCCCATGGGTACTGAATAGCGAAACTTTAAATGTCAAGACATTGTGTAAGCGAGATGTCGACTTAAAGCAATCTTGACAAGATAGTTAGCAATCGCGGTTGTTAAATTTCTACGAGAAACTGGGCCGTAACATTTAACCAATGGTTTTGGTATTAGCTCATGCTTTTCGTGTTAGAGCGCCTCTGGTTGTCACATCTGTAACAATTCTTCCGGGTTAAATTTGGTCAGAGTACGTACCCCCGATACATTACTGGGTTTATCTGGGTTATGTTGTTATTGCAACTCCATGTAGTTACCCTAAACTAACCTACACCCGAGCACAATAAAACACGCCTACTATAACTACAATTTTTTTCTAACAACGATTGTCTTGTGAGTATTACCTATTCATATATTTTAAAATATGTCCCCAAATTAGTCCAATAAGTGGAAAGTAGATTCGGGAAACAGTGTCTCTATTGTCTTTACTATCGAAGATTCGAAGCTGTGGCGATACAGGTACCGTAACGCGTAACCCAACAACCTCAGTTAACCGTCGCAAATCTGACGATATATCTAGTGAGTGATTTTTGCCGTCTTCCATAGAATGTTTAGCGTTGAGCTTGGCCATAATGAGTTCTACGTCATGTTAGCAGCCTCCCTACCTCTAGTAAGTAATTAATCATTACAATCAGTGGCGGATTTACCAGTAGGCTGAGTAGGCTGGAGCCTAGGGTGGCGCTGATTTTTGGGGGGCGGCAAATTTGTAGCAAAACGTTTCCCAGCTATGTACATATGTATAGGTACATCTAAAGCCGAGGAAGACTGAATGTAAAATAAATCTATAGCAATGTCAGATTTATTTAACCCTAGAGATAATCATATTTTTTACCCCTGAAAAGATAATCATATGTAGATACGGCAAATTGCTAGTTAACCCCCTTTTAACGTCTTCCTTGAGGGTTGTTGTTAAGAGTAAGATATACGATCATTTGTATTTAATATTAGCCTTAACTCATGTTTTGGCAAAATTAATTAATTAATTTTATCGTGAAAAATATCTAATGACGGGGGAATCGAAAAGTAGTACATAAAATTGCCGAGAACAATTTTGGAACCATTTTCGGATTGTAGCTTATAGAATTCCCCAGCATTTGCTACATGTTCCCTGGCAGCGGGCAAACATTTCATTCTCATTCCGCCCGAGGTCTATCCAGACCTTTACTGACTAATTTACCGGGGCAGAAATAGTGACACCGCACGGCGATCATGATCATTGAATCCACACGGAAAAAACACATTGGACTTGTGACCACTTTTTCTATTTCACATATCCCATAAATATAGGCGAAATCAGGATTGCAATAAAGTATAGAAGAATTTACCATACACATAGGAGTCTAAATGAGTAGCAAATAGCATTATACATATATGCACGACTGCTATACTTTGTAGCTTATACCTACTACAATTTCTTATGGGTTTTCTTCCACATTGATTTTTGTAAAATTTCCTAATTAATATGGATTGAAATGCTATCCTAGTTTGCGCACAGCGCCAAAAAAAAGTCGTACCATTTCATAAATATATTGCATTTATTCCTTTAAAATGTAAACCTATCAAAATATATGTAATGTATGTATTCCCATATTTTAAGGTGGTCGTATCGATATTTATAGTAGATTCCTACGTTCCTGTGTTGAAAAACTTGTAATTGCGTGGCTCGCCTTGTTGCTTGTTCACCGAAAACTGAAATAAAAATTTGGGTATTAAGCGCTTTACACACATAGCCGCAAAATCTACTTAGATTATGTAATCTCGTATGCTGTTCACACTATGGTCGTAATCTTGTTCCACGACTTGACAGTACAGTACAATCCATCTATATTGCAAACTCCGACAATTTCATGAACGACTGAAACTGTTATTTATATTAATTTGTTAAAACAAGAAGCAGAATCGATCTTATAGGAATTATGTCAATGATTTATGTTCGTCAATAGGTGAAAACATCACACTTTTGTGTACAAACCATGTGCCAACCGAAAATGGATGAGATGAACTCTACTGTAGAATTGTCATATGCGAAGCTCACCACACTTCACCATGATTTTGTAAAGATTTTCTCCGAGATTTTGGTTATAATCTCCGTACAAAATCTATGAAAATGTATGGAAAATCTACAAGATTTTCGCCTAGATTTTGTAAAATCTCAAGATTATGCAAAACCTTCTATAGTGTGTAAAGAGCTTTAGTTTGTCACTTTGTTGAATGCACTCAAATTAGTAAACGCGGGGAACATTTCAGGAAGCCGTGTGCCGTTTTTTGTATTTTCCACCGTGGAGCTGGACGTGATTTATATTGCAAAACTACATTGAACTAATCATTTTATTATCGTCGCGAATTTCGTTAGTAGACCTAGCCTGGACCTAGTCACACAAACCATTTACTAATCAAACGTCCGCCATTTTGCACGATAGTACAATGCAGTTTTGCAAAATAAATGTAAATTGTGTACACTAACACGATCGAGTCACTAAACGGGCGGCACACGGTTTCTTCGAAGGCTCGCGCACTATTTTTATGATAATTTTTAACACAACTTACCCTTTTTTCACCTCTTTTTTCGTTTTCGTTTCGAAAAACTTGCACTTGCATTAGCAAACCGCGGTGTTATGCCTTGCTTTGTCGCGATTGCGGACGCGTTGTGAAAATAGCATTGTCTTTTTGTTTCTAGTGCACATTTTTTAGCATTCGGCACTATATTTTTTAGACGGCAATGTAATATTGTCACATATGAAAAACAATATTGGAATAAATACAATAAATTTAAGATATCCGACAATAAAGTTATCGAATATGAGTTTATGGAATATATAGACTTAAGAGTTATATTTTATAGGTATTGTTTCCACAAATATAGGATATTTTTCCATTAAATGTTAGCATTTGGCCTATTTGGTTAATGCTATATTTTTTGCGTCGAGGACTACATGTATTTTTTTCCGTGCAGTTCAATTTTTATTACTAAAAAATATTTGTAGGTTCAACAATTTAAATTTAAATATTTCTACGAAGTGCCCTACAGAAATATCTTTGTATAGGAGATACCCTTAGTTTTTATCCGAATGAGCTGATTTTTGGTGGGTGGGGTGAAGATGACCTCCAATCGCAACAAACCAAAATTTAGCCCTCTGCTCTAATTTCGGCAGGAGTTATGGACATGCCATCTTGACAAATTTACATGGGGGGATAATGGGGGGTCCTTGAACGGAGCGACACACTGTTTACCTTCAAATGAATCTGAACTTATTGTGAATACTTACATGAAGTTTTATGGCTGAACTAGTATTCTTTCAAAAGTTATAGAGCTTTTAAAAAGGTCTAAAATAAAAATATTTTAATTTATTTTCCGTAATATGTATTTAATTACACTCTAATGTCTTATATATCATTGCAAAGAAAATTTTATGTAGTTTTTTTTTGTTTTCAGATTATTTTTCTGTATCTCTTACCGTTTTTGAAAAAATCGCAAAAAAAAACGAAAAAATGATCCCCTTCCCCCCTTTTTTAAAGTTGTGGACCCCCCATCGGTTGGGACTTTTAATGCCATAATCTCGGGACCATCCCCAACCATAATCCAAAAAAATATCCGATGTTGTATTTTTGCCATTCGATGGCCATATTTTGGTCCAATTTTCTCAGACTATATAGGTACATGCTTGCCCTGTTCTGAGCATGGTGGACCCAAGTTTTGGACATTTCTCGATAACGCTCACCACTAATTTATCAGTGTTTCGAAACTCGCATTTTCAAAAAAAAAGACCGGTCCGATTATCTCCTGTCATGTGATCCCGCATCGCACAGTGCCTTTTTCCGAATGAAAACCTCGCTAATTGCAAAGTGCTAATTTCCCATCAATCTGAATTGATTAGTTAATGAATAGACAATTTTTTAATTGAATGAATTGAAATGTGAAAATTGCTACTTTTTACAACCCGAAAACGAGGTTTCCCGTAAGTATGACTTACATGGTGTTTAAGATAACAAATTTTGTGAAAAAAATATATTGTCGCACAAAAAAAAGTTAGGGGTAATTTAGATCAGAAACCTCGTCTTTTCATCTAATGAAAAAAAATCACTCTTTTTCTAAAATTGACCTACATGCCAACAAATATCCGAAGTCTTTGGATAATTTTCCCAAAATTAAAAAAAAATCTATAAACAACAAAGTTATGCTATGCTAAAATCTTTTGCTTTTACGTGGGCCACCCTGTACATTAATTTTAGGCTGTTTATTATCATTATCATCTTGATATCAATATCAAAAGAAGCTTTTGGGTTGACTTTTGAATTAGTAATGTTTTTAATCACGAATATAGTAATATTTTTTCAAATTCAAATGGTGACTTTTAAGAAAAATATCGAGTGATTACAGTAGTTCAAGTTTATTAAAAAAAAAACAAAAGATTGGTGAAGACTACTTATAGGCGGCCTACATTTTATACAAATAATTTTCTGTCGGCTCAATTTATATATACTATAGATAGAAACTTTTTGATATTTTTTCCTGAAAAAAATATTTTGATTAAAGCCAAAATTTAGAAGTTTAAAGAAATATATAGAAATGTATGCCCATGTAGCCTGGTTATAAACGTAACATTATTGTTGTAAATTTGTTGTCTTTAAGACATTATCGTTGTAAGATCGTTTTCTATATAACTGTTGTTTCGAGATTGAATAAATACAGCCGACACTTCAGTTTCAATTATTTAACTAAAAAACAAATGTACATAGTTGTATTATCAAATTCGACAAAATTGCAAATTCACTTACATCTCGTAATTATTTTTATCTTTAAAACCATGGCTACCATACAAAGCTAGCCCCCCAATTTAAGTTCTTCTAGGAAAAACTTTTTTATTTGTGCACCAATTTCAACCAAATTTCACACAAATGTGTTCCTATTGATGACACAAAACATATCTAAGAATGAATCAATTCGGATAATGGGGTCATGGGGCTGCCATACAAACCTATCCCCCAAATTAGGTTCTTCTAAGAAAAACTTTTTTATTTGTGCAGCCATTTCAACCAAATTACACACAAACGTGTTTTTCATGAGGACACAAAACATATCTACGAATGGATCAAATCGGATAATAGGGTCATGGGGTGGCCATACAAACCCAACCCCCATTTTGGTTCTTCTAAGAAACATTTTTTTGCGCCAATTTCACAAAACCTTGAATTAATGTGTCTTTACCAAAGCAACGAAAAAGTTCAAAACGAATGGAATCGTACTGTGGGGTCATGCTCCCGACACCCAGTAAAATTTTAAATAATTTTATTTGCCCACCTATTTTAACCAAGCCCAAAACTTTTGTCAAGACGGAAGAAAAAGAATGAGGAAGGGGAGTAAATACAAGTCATAGGTACGCCCGAAAAGAACTTTTAGCGCAAGGAGAGCGAAGGGTATCCAAATTTCGGCCCCGTCCGAATTTAGCCTCGCCCTTGGGGGTTGGCGAGCGTAGCGAGCAAGGTGCGAAGCCCCCTAGTTTTTAACTCAAACATTGAATTTTATTTAACATAACAAATATTGCACTTCTTTCCACTAATGATGATCAAATAATACAATAATATACTTAGGACGGAATTCATAGTTCCCATACTTATACGGGAATCCTTGGGATTCCTTATTAATTTTGCGATTCATAGTCGTCAATACTTAAAAAATAAAATTGAATTTTGATACTACTAGATAATTTTTTATATTTTATTTGTCAGTTACTACCCAGAGAGCACAATACTCATGTTTTGTTGATTCTGTACTGAACCTCATATTCAGTGATCCTCTCCGTATACCATTATCGATTCTTTTACATGGACCATATCCGCACTCAAAGCATTTTGATTGGTCGATGTTTTCGAAAAGGGGAAATTTCGTTGATTGTGGCCATCAATATAGTATCGAAATTATTTCGAACCAACGGAATAAAATGAAACGAATCTGTATCGATATATCATTGATTTAACCCTTAAATGCATAGCGTACCATATATGGTATATGGCTAGATTATAAAATTTTTTGACTTTTTTTTTTATTTTTCCCAAAGTAGACAAAACAAGCTTTCACATAAATTCAATTTTGGCTTCCCGAAGCTTTCCTTGAATTGTCTGTGCGTCGTCAAAATGGACGAACGTTATTTTTTGTGGAATTTTAAAAGCTATTCTTTAGAACTATAAAAATCGGCGAAATTTACCGTTATTTTTAAAAGCAAAAATACTGCAAAAATTGGACTGTGTTCTTGAGATTCTTTGGAGATTTCGACCAAAAAAAGTCACCGAAGGTATTGTTTGCACCAATTTTGTAACGTACCATATATGGTACACCATGCATTGGGGCATATTCAGAAATATCTATACATTCATTCCGATCGTTCTTAGTTGATAAAATTATTCTCCTTTGGCTTGGGTAGGGTAGGATATGTTTATATATTTTTAATTATCAGCCCTTTCAACATGATGGTGCGTTTTATTGGGCCCAGAACAGATCAAAATAGCCTATACATTTTCACAGAAATTATGTCACCGATCCATTTTTCAGGACATTTACTGCAATTTTTATGAGAGCTAGGTTAACCTGTCCTGTTCAGGATCCAAGGAAACGGAGTTGTCATAGTTGATTTAGAAGAATCGTTTTCGTCATTTTGTTTTCTATAGCACACCGGTCAGGGCTTAGCGTTTCTGTAGTTGCTTCTTATAATCCCAGCCTTTTTAGTTGGAAAGTATACTGCAAAAATCGTTTCACATCCTTTGTTTTGTCCTTAGGACACGCCACTAAAAAAACGAGCTTCCGTACTTAAAATCTTCGTAAGTTACTTGGACGTTCACCTTTCAAGTAGCTGTGCCTTGATATCCAATTTCTTAAACCATTTGATTATGACAAGTAAGTCCACGGCCAGGATCCTCATAAAATGTGCTTCTAGGATCCACCATTTCATATGGAAGACCATGTGGAGTACCACATTCGATAAACAAAAAATTACATAGATGTAATTCTTGTGGACATGTCCTGGAACCTGCACAAATTTGGGTTATAAAGCAGGCAGCAGGTCATTTTCATATTAATTCCTATTAGTTCAGTAATATCGTGTCGATTTAGTACCATTCCGTGAAAAAAATACAGAAGTTTTTTTCTCACTGTTTCTTTATGTATTATGGGGCGCTGATTCCGAATATGAACTTTGCACCCTAAAAAAAGTGCCGCAACCTTTAAAAAAGGGGGGAAAGGGGGGCATTTTTTCGGTTTTTTGCGATTATTTCAAAAACGGTAAGAGATACAGAAAAATAGTTTGAGGACGAAAAAAACTACATAAAATTATCTTTGCAATGATATATAATACATTAGAGTTTAATTGAATATTTCGGCGTTAGAATAGAACATAAATTAGAATATTTTCATTTTAGACCTTTTTTAAAAGCTCCATAACTTTTGAAAGAATGTTAGTTCAGCCGTTAAATTTTGTATAAGTACTTATAATAAGTTCAAGATCATTTTAAAGTAAACATTGAGTCGCTCCGGTCAAGGACCCCCATTATCCCCCCATTTAAATTTGTCAAAACGGCATGTCCATAACTCCCCCCAAAATTGGAATAGAGTGGTAAATTTTGGTTTGCTGCGATTGGAGGTCATAGTCACCCCACCCACCAAAAATCAGCTCATTCGGATGAAAACTAACGGTACCTCCCATACAAAGTGACGCAAGACAACTTTGTTCTACAGTTTATAAAATGAGTAGTACCTACTCGTACGTAGAACAAATTCCTGATGGGTCACTTTGTATGGGAGGTACCCTTAGTTTTTATCCGAATGAGTTGATTTTTGGTGGGTGGGGTCACTATGAGCTCCAATTTCAACAAACCAAAATTTAGCACTCTGCTTAAATTTTGGGGGGAGTTATGGATATGCCGTTTTGAAAAATTTAAATGGGGGGATACTGGGGGTCCTTGACTGGAGCGACTCAATGTTTACGTTAAAATTATCTTAAACTTGTTGTGAATACTTATACAAAACTTTACGGCTGAACTTACATTCTTTGAAAAGTTATGGAGCTTTTAAAAAAGGTCTAAAATGAAAATATTCTAATTTATGTGCTATTCTAACGCCGAAATATCCAATTAAACTCTAATGTGTTATATATCATTGCAAAGATAATTTTATGTAGTTTTTTCCGTTCTCAGACCATTTTTCTGTATCTTTTACCGTTTTGGAAATAATCGCAAAAAACCGAAAAAATGCCCCCCTTTCCCCTTTTTTAAAGGTTGCGGCACGTTTTTTAGGGTGCAAAGTTGATATTCGGAATCAGCGCCCCAAAATACATATAACAAAATTGAGAAATAAACTTCTGTATTTTTTTCCTGACGAATATACGATATTATTGGACTATATAGCAAAGTCAATCCAATCCATGTACTTATCAAGAAAGGAATTAGGAATCCCATGAGCTGTGATAAGTCAAAAGTCTCGAGATATACGTTTAACAGTGGAACATGTTTATAAGGAACTTTTATACAGAAGATTTATTTTATAACGAAATTTAATCGCGCTAATAGCATGATGATTACATCACCTATACCCATGTACAGAGCTAGACGGCACGCAAAGTCCAAAATGATCTATTCCATCTTTTTTTGTAGGGGAGGAAGGGGTATATGACTCAGATCTGGCGTGCTTTTAAATTTTGTAAGAACATCTGACAGCTACCACTTGACACACATTTGAGTTTTTCGCGACATTCTATCAAAAGATATGGCTAAATTTAGGTTTGTATGGGATGTAGGAGTAGTAAGACCTACTCCACTTTCCATCAACTTCCAGGATATGTCACAAATAGACACGATAAAAATTTCAATAAGGAATGGGAAACTAATCACGCACCAACCCTAGCTACCTTTTAAAAAAACTTAATATGTATTCGCGATTTTCTATGGAAATTACCTTCCCTTTATGAAGACGAGTTCATTGAATCGAGTTTCCACTATAATTTTGATCAAAACTCTCAATAATCATTATCGTTTCTTTTTTGCTCTTTCCTATTTAAGTAAGAGGCAGATTAAATAAAATTTGAAAAATGTCTTTCATTTACACATTAATGCCTGAATGCATGGCGTACCATATTTGGTACACAATTAAAATTCTACTATTTTCGCTTTTCTGGGAAAACGGGCTATTTCCTGGGAAAATAAAGGCTGATTCCGTGTTCAGTGACTGATTTTACATAAGGGAAGGTCAGTTACGATAGTGGGTTCAGACCCCATGCATTTAAGGGTTAACTGACCTTCAATGTCTCAAACGCGGACCCTCAAGTCATATCCACATTTCCAGTCATATGCATACAGACTGCATATCGGATTGCAAAGCTTAATGAATGAATGTACTTGTACATGGGCGTAGCCAGGGGGGCAGGGAGGGGCGGTCCCCCCCCCCTGGTCGATGAAGATGGTGAAAAAATCCTTATCGATGTAAAAAAAACGCTGCACTATACAACATTTCAAAAATTTTCTGACTCCAAGTGCTGCCGGAGAAGTCATGATCGGGACACTTTGCAGTCAGGAGGCGCATACAAATAGATGACAGCGAGTGGCCTCTCGTAGCTGACGGAGGCTGCACACACATTTCACTTGTGAGTGTGCTACTGTGGCTGCGTGGATCCCATATTTCCTGTTTCATTTCATGGCTTCTGAGCTGGACTACACAATTTCAACCGTTAGGTACCTTCGGGTAGTTAGTGGAATTCACTTATTTCCATCTGAAAGGGTGATAAATGGTATACAGCTTTGCTAGCCCCGGAAGGTCATGCTTCGTCGAATCGACTACGCATCATCAAATTTATCCCATTCTTCGTGACAATTCTCATTATTTGGAGCTGAGTTTTCGTACAGCACTTACCGGGTACATCGTACTTGCCGGGTACATTGCGGCTAGACGAAGTAAGCAGGGTAAGTTGGATTTTTGGAAGTTGGTGTCGTCAAAACGACGAAGGATGAACTTTGTGTAACTTTTAGAACTCCAGTATTTCTTACGTATGGTTGTCGATTCGACGATAAGTGTGTGTCCATACAACTAGCTCATAACAAATATGTTTATTTTTGAAATATGGGACCTATTTTTTCAAAAATTATGGAAAAAATATTTTCTAGGACAAAAATAGGACAAATCAGGAAAATGGCTCAAAATTCTTCCTCAATTTAGGAAGATTGCATTTCGAACTCATAAAAATCGGCTCCCTTCATGGCACTCAATATCAAAATTAGACATCGTACATAGAATTAGAATTAATCAAGGGAACTCGGGGAGAAGATATTCCAAAATTTACTGTAAATAATTCTACAATCCACCGTAAAAACCGCAATAGGTGAAGTGAAAGAAAACCCGTGTTGGGACCCCAAAATGGATCGCTGTGCATTTTGTATATACATGAGCTTTTCATTAATTAAACCCAATTTCCTAGTACGTTTAGAATATGTATTTTATGATTCGAGCACATGTTTTGAATTATATCAACGTGAAGTTTTTACTTATCTCATTTTTAAATTTAGTGTTTTATATTTCGGGCGAAATAACATTGAATTAAGAAAATTTAATTTGTAAATCAATTTCCGTACAAAATTACTGAAAATCGATATCTTTCCATTCTAAATAAACTGACGATTGAAAATTTGTAAAATTTTATAAATATTTTGAGAAAGGGTGATTTGTATGAAGCGTCAAAGTTGAAGGTCGTCAAATCGACGAAGCATGGCCTTTCCGTACCGTACCGTACCTCATATTTCAGTGTCTTTCAAGTGCTTCTTTTTCTTCTCAGTACCGTATAGCCCCTTGTGGGGCCATGGTGCGTTAACTCAGCCGTTTATAGGCAATTTTGAATCAACATTACGTTGCACATCATTTCGGAGTGTATAAATATAATGTTGTAAGCACTATATATTTCCATTCACATGTACGGAAATTTTGGACCACGCCGAGATTCGATCTCCGGACCTCTAGATTACTAGCATCGTAAAGTGCGAATCAACCAAGTGAGCCACAGAGCGGGTCTTTCAAGTTATTAAATCAAAATCATACCAGCAATAAAATTTAGCCACTGTTAATAATTTAATAAATTTAGAGGAAATCTTATTAAAACCGTTAACCATATTTCAATCAATAAAGGATTTATAAATATTCTGACGATGCTACTTTGCTAAGATGAGAGTGACAGACGAAACAAACTGATTTCGCAAGTGGAATATGCAGTCCGAGATACAAAAATGCACTTAAAATAGACAAACTTCGCTCTAAAAGGCAGCTATTGAAGGCCAGTTGAATGTAGTCAGAATGCAGAAGAAAATCATTCTCATCTCCATTTTAAAAATTTTACTTTAAAATTAGCAAACAAAAAGAAATAACATGTGTGGCAGTCCACCAGTAAACTAGGGCCGCAGATGTGTGAGTGACATCCAATTTCCAAGAACTGCTGTTTTGTTGAGGTGTTGAGATCAACAGCACGCCCAGCATTATTATTTATCCCCATAAATGGATACTTGTTTACAATCTGAGCAACATCATAGTCCGTAACGTAGGTCGTGAGTTCGAAAAACACCACAAAATGAATTCATTCACGGTGAGTCTGGAATCTATGGCCCTCTGCATCAATCCAACCACAAGCCAGGCTACTCTAAAATTTGCTAACAATATTTCTGCGACCGGAAATTTCAGCTTCTAAGAAAATCATGATGTTAAAATATTTTGGGCTTGCCCCCCCCCCCTGACCGAAATCCTGGCTACGCCCATGTACTTGTATACTATTTACTATTTTCGTCTGTTTGTTATTCTTCCTATTTTCGGATATGGGATACCTTATTGCTTGGCGCGGGCTATTTCTGGCGCGTGTTTTATATTACATATACACTACAAGATAATTAATACACTACACTACTTAATATTACGTGGTATACACTATGAGGTATACACTACAATACACTACAATCCTATTCCTAGTGATTTTTTTCCAATTTAAATTGTAAAGGACCAAACATCATAGACATTAATATTTTGTTTCCAAACAATGTGGAAAATAAGGATGTTTTTTTCTGGAAATAATATGGGCAATATGAAAACAAGATTTTTCAAAATACTTCTTGAGTGTTTTTTTTTTTGCATAAACTACTAACTACCCGAATGTAAATAAAGTAAATATAGAAGAATAAATATTCACTAGCATTTATTTTCATTATGTAAAGCATTTTTCTTAAAAAAGTAGATAAGATTTTCCCTTGCAAATTTTGTGTCGCTGAAGTGCGTATGTGTTGTTTTCGACTCATGTCCTGGAAACGACCCTCGGCGATGTCATAAAAAAAAAATTTTTACACATTCTGAATCTAGTACCAAAGGAATATGTTATATCAATTTTCATCAAATAATTTCCAGTGGATCAATATCCGCAAATAATGGGTTTTTAACAAAGCATTTTTTATTTTCAAATAAATTTGTTCTAAAGTCCTCATCTATAGACTTGCAACTTTGCCAAGC
The DNA here is from genome assembly GCA_949715475.1 of Microchrysa polita. NCBI lineage: Eukaryota > Metazoa > Arthropoda > Insecta > Diptera > Stratiomyidae > Microchrysa > Microchrysa polita. The sequence goes on along the minus strand of OX454417.1, from coordinate 93,036,284 downwards.
AGACTCAAACCTGCATTAAAAAAAAACAGAATAAAAATATTTTAAACACGAAATCCTTTCCGAAACCGTTTTGACCACTCCACTATATAGGAGACGAAGCAAACAAGGATTTTGAGCTATTTAGGTACTCACAAAGTTTATCGGTCTCGTCACTTTCAAGGAGACGAGCTTAACAAAGTTTTATTGTTTTTTATTTATACGAAACATATAGGTACCAGAAACCCTACGCGAGTTCGTCTCCAGAACAAGGGACCAGTAAGGCAAGGGTTTTGGGCCGCATTGGAGCTTGCCCGAAGAAAAAGATCTATTTTTTCAGACACTATTGTATAAATTCTGACACAAATTTGGTACATCTGTGCTAAATATATAGAAACTTTTAGAAAGCATGGATAAAAATTATAAAAACACAATGGGAGAATAAAAACACGTCCAAGGCTAGTTTATTATTTAGCAGACGCGTTGCTCACAAAATTTCGGATTTTCAAATAAAACTCATAAAAAAATACTTATGTCTTTATTAAGTCATATACATATTTTTCCTTTTAACTAGTACCTTGTATTGTTTTGTATTTTTTTAAGAGGCTATGACATAATATTCTATCTGACATGCGGAAGGACAACAATATCTTTAATCCTAATTAATACTTGTATGTTTAAGAATTGCGGTTTTATTGCTTTCCATCATATGTATTGAAAACTGTTGGTTTTCTGAAAGAAAATATAAAATTATATAATAATAGGTAAAAAAGAAGACATATGTATGTATAAATAAATTTAAAAAATAATAATTGGATGTTTCTTATATTCTTGATAAAATATCGATATGTTCTGCAAGAAATGGCTACTTATTATTAGTAAAGATAGAAACACGTTTCCTTTTTTTCTGTGAATTTGAAACTCTTTTGTAATGGAAATTTCACGCCATTAATTATAATATTTGAGCAAAATATGTATATATAGGATTGTGTAATTTAATATGTTGCTTTGTTTTTATAGAATTTATTGCAATCCGAGGTTTCAGCAAAAAATAAATAAAATTAATTAATGCATGGATTACTAATAACATTGTTTTCAATCCACCTCGATTTCCTGACTAATTATGTACTATTATTGACAAGACATGGACAGTATCCATAGCCAAGAACGAAAAGATAAATAATCAAATATCGCATGAAAAGTATCAACAAACAAGGTTCTAATCTAAATAATTTTGTGATGGCATTTCATTAGACAACAATGCAGCTAAAAAAAAATGACATTTCTTTAGCAAATTCGATAAAATATTAAGGAAATTCGACAACAGATCTAATTAAAACGCACTGCTCCGATGCTACCAGTATTCTACTGTCATTACGTTATTTTTTGTCATTCCTGAATGAAATTGCCAATGATAAATCAATCAATAGAGTAAATAAACTCACCGTCAAGCTAATATGGTAAACAAAATAAATTATAAACATATCAACTTGATCAGATTTAGTGTATTATCACTTATAAATTAGTTTTAGCGGATTTGGTTAATCAGTGTTTGGGGTTGTTCACCTCATTGTGACAAACAAAAAAAAAAGATAGCTTAAGCCCATTAAACGTATATGAGGATTTTATGGAAATATGTTCACAGGCCATTTAAACAAAAAAATGTTTATCTTCAAAAAAAAACTGAAAAAATCTATCAAGGTTTTTATCACTGTGATAGCAATTCAACTGGTTTCATTCTTTAAATAGTTGAACTGAGTCATAAGTGTTTATCTTATTTTTTCACTTTAACCGGAATTGCATTTCCATATTCTAATTTGAATGAATTACGGAATTTGATGGTATTTTTCCGGATACTAAGCAATATCTTATGTATAGCGGAACTGACTAAAATTTTAAGTGACGTGTTCAAAAGTAATTGAAAATTTCCAAGAAAACATTGATTTAGGCCTGGGCGTGATTTTGTTCGAATCTCTTAATTAGTATTTCTTCGAATCAAATTTGAATCTGTTTTGATAATTTCACTGTCGACACTCATGTTTTTTTCTCGTTTCGTTGTGTTGGTTGTATTCATGACGAAAAAAGGTTCAGGCAGCAAGCTTGTCATCAAAACAAAAAAATCCAAAATTATCCTTATCGTGTTCCTCATGCGTCAATTACAAACTCAAATCCACTCCACTCCCATTCACATCATTCCGTCCTCCCCACACGCAACTGAAATACCAAAGACTGGCGCTATCCCATCTTCAATATTATTATACATACTATTTTACCAATGACCATAATCTTAAAATAAAATCGAATTTAACGAATCTTTAAAAACTGAAAAAAAAAAAACAAAGTAATCTAGTCTGACGTCTGACCAGGATTGCACCTAAAACAAGATTCTTTTCAATTTGATACCCAAAAACTCTTATCCCAAGACAAGAATTGCTCTGAATAGGATTTTTCCAAAAAACTGGAATCCTAAAGATAGATAAGATCCGCCTGAGCTCGTAGTTGTTTTTTTTTTGTATAATGAAATAAATTAGATACAAAATTTAAATAGTAAATCTTCATTTCTATGTACAGCTTGAAGTCATTATCTAATTTTAAATCACACATTGGGTTAAAACTGATGCACTTTAGATAAATAAATAAAGTTTTGAATAAATGTAATAAGTGAAAGTTCAAGTTGTATTGAATTTGTAATTTTGAAAAATTAGTTAGGGGACTTGTTAAATAGAAAATACTGAACGATTTTTTGCACAAACCAAACATACTTTATTCCAATGAAAAGGATAGAATGATTTATTTATGTTTTTTTTTATATTACAATACAACAAAATTTCAATTTATTCAATTTTTTTTATTGAAAAGGATTACGTCTTGAAAAAAATTGAAAAAAAATCGCATTAAATTATAACTTGACGTACGTGATATATTTTAAATAATAAATAAAGGTTGAAAACTAGTCTCTCTTTATAGATCACTGGATCACGCCCGATATTTTACTAAACTCATATTCAATGTTAACATTTCTTTCAAATTCACATATTTTTTGTATAGGTACTCAGAACTTGATTCGGACACTATAACAAATGGCATCCATGAACTATTGTAAATCTGTTATAAAATACGCAGTCCCATAAAATATTTCAATGTATCAATTCACCCACAACGCCACAACTTTTTTTACCTCTATGAACCAAAAAGAAAACCATAACTTGGCCGAATTTTGAATAGTCAAACACCTACTCGATGTATGTATCTGTCATCACCATATCAGCATGTCTCAAGATGCTAGAATACAATGATCTTGAGATAAAGATGATCTTTAGGCATATTGTGGTACAATGTTATTTGAATATCATAATACATATTCACGAAACTTGTGAGCATATCAAATGGAGTTTAAAGGAAGCTCATAAATTCATGGCATTCGGTTTGGATTACCGCATAGTATGATGACGAAATACCTACACATACGTTTCTGGTTCTCGGAAAGGAAAGATTATATCCTAATTGGAAAGATTTTTTTTTTGGGACCGGTTGCTCATACATTTTATCCAATAAATAAACTTAAAGCATTCTGAAGCCAGTGTAAACGGCCATGCTACAAGTACTCGTATGCTTTAAACTTAAATTATGGATAAATATGTACGAGTAACCGACACTTGCTATACTAAGGCCCATTCTCTCGTAGATCTTATAGAATGGTTAGTCTTATCGCCCAGAGAAGACACACACAATATTCAAAAAGCTTCTCCATTATATTGAATTGATTTTTTGTTAATTTTGCATAGTTATGTTATCTTTTGCTTATTTACGCTGTTGGATGAAAGTGCGCAATGATTTTCTCAATCTAAGATGATGGCTTAAACAAGCAAAATATGGCGTAGCTATGCAAAACAAACAAAAATTCCATTCAATACAATGGAAAAGCTTTCTAAATATGGTGTGTGTCTTCTCTACGCGATAAGACTAATCAGCCGACAGGTACTGAATAAGAGCTATCAGAAACCCGGCCTTACTCAACTTTTTGCCTCTAACCGAAATATTTAGTCTCACAGAATTTTGCACGATTTTTATCTATGCACTTTTTGTGTGTAGTTTCATATCTACATATTTTTATTTTCGAACATTCTTACCAAAAAGCAAAGTTGACGATTTACGTAGATGCTATTATTTTGATTTAATACATTTATGCTAATGTTGTTATCAGATATCTATAAGAGCGAATTGACAGGGTTGCCGACATTATTTTGTTTTTATTTCGATGCCTAAGGATAATCGAAAAGACAATCGGCGAAAAAAACATTGGGATTCAGTGATCGCTGCAAGCTTGGTAGGTACATTTTTAGGGTTTTGTGGAAAACATTTTCAAAAAACCCTTACGAAATCGATTTTGTCCGTCCGTTTGTTCACTAAATAGCTCGCGAACGGTTCAACCGATCGTTGCCCTACCAACTTCTAAGATATTCGTCAGTCTATGGCAGGAATACCTTAAAAGTTGGTAGGGCAAAGATAACAGGGTGTCCCAATTGGAGGAAAAAGTATTTTTTTTTTTTATTTCTTATTGGAGATGGATTGGAGTACATTTTAAATCAGTTACTTTCTTCCATATTCAAGTTACGGCGTTGGCGGAGTTATGGACGTTTGAAATCAAGCTTACGTTATCACCTTGGTTTTTCTAGACCGTTATTGGTATAAATATGGAACTTTGCACAAATATTGGTTAGTATGAGGTTATATACGCTAAATACTAAGAATGTTGACATTTGCTAAGAAAAAGTGAATAACATTAAATTTGTGAAATTTCATTTTGTGCGTGGTCTGGAAATGGAAAAATGTTGATAAAGGGTTTTAGGAAATAACATAATTAACATGTCTGCCAATTTTCATTCGGATAACTTTATCCAAACCGGAAATATAGCGAATCTAATATTTGGTAAGGGCGTTTCCCAATACCAGGGCAGCGTCTTAAGATTAGTTCTCTGCATTATCTTGTGACAGGAAACAGGATTAAACAATGAACATGAAATTTAGTGGGAATGCCTACAATCATGGCCGTCCCTAGGGGAGGGCGAGTCGGGCGGTCGCCCCCGGCTCCGCGATTGCATAGGCCCCGCGCCTGAACTGAACCCTTATCATATTCAATGTGCTTAACAATTTGCTCTTATATGTATAGAAACATTTATCGATCAAAACCATTAGAGAAATAATCTTACATACATACAATCGTATGAAGAAATTTACAGCATGTTCATTCCTTATTTACAGCAAATGAAAGCTTTGTGTTAGAATCAGCAAATTATTGCAAAAGTCAAAAACGTTACTGTAATTGGAGAGATGAAAGAATTTGGAATGCTTTTCTTTTCTCTACTGCGTTGCCTTGCTTTTATTGGAGAAGCTTTTTCGGCCCACTTTATACGAGTAGTTCAATTCCAGACTGCGTTTGCGTTCGGAACTTGTTATTATTGTTTGTGTATTTCTTTCCCTAGTCCAGTCAAAATATCCCAATTCAGGCCTCCAAATAGAAAAAAATAGACTAAGGCTAATATTTGTTGTTTTTGAATCAGTGGGTTCCTAGGAATCTAAAACTAATTTTGCTAAAAAAAAAAATGTTGATCGGAACGGTCCCAAAAAGGACAAAAAACGATACTCTTTAATCCTTGACCGGAGGTGGGCATGCGGGGTATCATATCAAAGGGAACGTCGAGTACATTACATATCCGGTGTTTGTTTCCTGTTTCAATGACCCTCAACGTTAGTAATTGGGCTTAAATGGACAATTTTCGTGCTTCCCGTGTATCTTTCCAAAGCCATAACTACGAGAATAATTTAAGTTGTCACTACTTTTATCACTTTTCAGAATCTATAATAGCTGAAGATTCTACCATTAAATTTCCTAAGAAAAAGTTTGATCGGAAAGCTCTGAAAAAGGACATAAAAGGACACTAATTTCACACTTTGATCGAACGTGGGCATGTGGGGTGTCATATCAAAGAGGACGTCGAGTGCATTGCATATCCGGTGCTTGTTTCCTGTTTCAAGAACCCTCAACGGAATAAATTGAGCTTAAATGGAAAATTTTCGTGTCAAGGATTGATGAGTATCCTTATTAAAGAGTATCCTTTTTTGACCTTTTTGGGACCTTTCCGATCAAATTTCTTTTAGCAAAATCAAAACGTCAATTTGCGGTATATTTTACTTTGATTCAAGGGAATATTTTTGTGTGAAATTTATCCAAAACTGTGCTGTTTAATTTCATAGCCTTTATCGAAAAAATTGTGGCTGTATTTGACTTTCTTTCTAGTGTTTATTTTGTGAAAAACTTAATTGGCTTAATAGATATGAATGGTCGGGATAGAGACATTGGCCGGAAGTACCAAAGCGGTGCCGCCAAGGTTCGGAAAAGAAAAGTTCGAGAGGAATTTCAGCACTCGCAGGAGGATGCCATATTGAAATTTATTTGGACTTCCAACCAAACGCTAACGACAGTTCGAAACAACATCCAGCGCGTGAAAACACTAAGAATCTGGACCCAGCGGTTTCCGTGGTTGAAATGGATGAAATATCTGAAAACACTACCTCAAAAGCACCTGAAAGTACGAATACCTTAGGAATATTTGACTCGAGTGACTCGGAACGTGGCCAAAATTTATTAACAACCAGACAAGAAATTTCCTGATAGAGAAAGGGCCACCGCCGATTCTCATGGGACATGATTTTCTAAAAAATGCAGATGGCCGACATTTTTCGAAAAGTTTTTATGAATTTACCATTGTGAATGGTGAAAAAGTACAAGAAGTTGGCTAGTTTACTAGATTTATAAAGATGCGGTGTATTGTTTCACATGTAAATTATTCAACGTAGGGTCTAATTTGTCCGATAATGGTTTTCGTAAATGGAAGACTGCACAAGAGAAACTTAGAGCACATGAAAGGTCCACTGACCATAAAAAACATAACACAGAATTCGTCGAATTGAAAACACGGCTAATTAAAAACACCACTAAAAATAAAAGTATCGAGGACCACAAAAATACAGAACGAGAACATTGGAAAAATGATCTTGCTCGAATCGTTGCGGTGGTGGTTCAATATTTGGCGGAAACGAATTCCGCCTTTCGTGGATCCTCGTCCACAATTTACGAAAAAAAGATTGGCAACTTCCTCAAACTAATCGAAATGCAGGGTTCTTTTGAATTTTGAATGATAAAAACGAAAAATAGGCTAAAACACGATTTTCAGAAAGCATTTTTTTTTTATTTAAATTTTGATCCAAATACTTATGGTTTTTAAAAAGAAAATCCAGAATGAATTACATACGTATAATTATGTACTGAATGTATTTTGGGAAAAAGGGGCCCCGCATCGTGATTTCGCCACGGGCCTCGCGAATCCTCGGGACGGCCCTGCCAACAATAATAATAGTGTTTGGCACGAATACGTTTGAAGCTTGTACCCAAGTAGCACAAACGAGTTGGAAAACGGTTATATAACCGAAATACAACCATGGTTATATGACAATATTGTTAGGAAAATGGTTGTAAAAACGTTTTAAAAACGTTTGCCAAACCGTAAAAAAGAGGTTTTTGCCAGGCTCTAAACGTAACATTATTGTTGTAATATCGTTGTCTTTCAAACATTATTGTTGTAAAATCGTTGTGAATATAACCACATGCTAAAAAATTAAAAATTTTACACTTTTTCTTTTTCAGAATTGACAAGTTAAGTTTATTATCTTAGACACTTTTTGTCTCAGACATATTATATTTTTTAACCTTTTATCCAAGACAATTACCTTTTACCTTTTATCATGCTTGGGTTTTGGTGGTAGGGTTCAAGTCCATCAATTTGTGATGTTTTATGAATTTTTGGAATATCTAGTATAAGTAATAAACCGATAAAATCTACAAACTGACGAGAATGACCGCCCGTATGTGAGACATACAATTTGCTCGCCATTTGAAGCACGAGGATCCTGCGGCACTCCAAAAGCGGCTGCAAGCTTCTTTTTCGCGTTATAGCAGACTAGAAGACGGGGCACACAAGCAGTTTGGTATTATATGTGAGTGACGAGAACGCAAACAGCATACCGTATGTATCACATACGCTCGAGCTTCAGAAGATTAATTGCCACTACTCCACTCTAACACATTTAAACTGGGAAAAGAAAAAAGCTGCCCTTTAGAACAACTATTTTGGAACACTCTGGTTGAAGCATTTTGAACGTAAGGAGCTCCGCGGCCGAAAGCTAAGCGACTCGATCGAATACTGTTTATAAACTGTTTTGCAGGAAATTCATTTATGCATATAACGTATTATTTGACATACGGAGCACCCAGTGTCACCGATGAAAACGTGAGCGCCGCCGCCGTTGAAAAAGCTCATTTTGGATGACCGACGAAGTAGTGTACACGACATGGCTGATGAATTGGGCATAACCGTAACCGGCATTGGTTAGTAACCGCAGATGGGTGCTAAAACTTCAGAATATTGAGGATAAATTAAAGCACAGGGAAGTTTGTACGCGTTTTCTACAGCATTGAACGAATTGAAATGGGAAAAAATGGAACACCCAGTTATCCCCCTATGATTATTACTTATACGGTTCATTGGACGTTTCAAAAGCAATGAAGAAGTAGAATAGTTTGTGTGCGAATGGGTCCGCGAGAAGCAGCGAGATTTTTACGAAAAAGATATCCAAAAGCTTTCTGGGAGGTGGTAAAAATGCATACAGTGTAGGGGCGATTAATTGGAAAAACTGTAAAAAAAATTGTCGCTCTGTAATTATTGATTAATGCATTTTTTATTACGAAATTCCAGGTTGTATTTGAACCGCCCTCGTATTATCGTGCTAATACATTTTCGTTGTACCGTTTGTATCTTTAAAATTGTTTTGCTTGGTTAGAACTTGAACGTTTTGACATAACAAGACAGCAGAAGACTTCACTCTTACACTCCTATAAGGCCACCCTTATAATGTGCTTTTCAATAGATATTTTTTTATTCTAGGGAAAAATTTCAAAATTAGGGTTTACAACACAACACATAACCATTATTTGCACAGCCTATCAATATCAATGCAGTCGAATATCTTGCGTTTTCCAATAAGAGTAACAGATGCAAACTCTCTCTTCATTCTTTGTATACGTGTTCCACGTACCTTTATATCTCCCTCTCCTGAATCAGCCTAATCAGTTCCACGATTACCTCAAGCGAGTATTAGGTTTCCGTTTAATCCAACCATCGTCATGTGCAAACTATTTGCAAGCTTATCCTTTACTGGACCTAAAGGGCGCTCCCACGTATTTATTGTTCTGTTTATAAAAAAATGGACAAGTCTTCATGTACACGATTGACATTAGTCAAATTTTTCAAAGAATTTGTTTCCTTGAAAAGATATCTTTTTAAAGACTATTTTAACGCATTCTCTATTTTTGTAGCAATGCTCAGAACCTGCGCAGCTGAAAGCTCGCATGAAAACATGTCCATACGTACCCCATGGACCCCTTCCCTAGCTACGTCCCTGTCGCCAATCAATAAGGCCGCGAATGAAGAACAACCATAGGTTTATGTCAAAAAATCAGCAACTGAGATCACATGATAGCTTGTACGGAAAATTGCATGGCAATACGTTCCACACGTCAAATAAAAAAAAATTGATGTCAATACCTTCCGATTTATCTCGCCAATCGATCAGAGGGTCTGTGGCGCTTCTTAGATACATATTGCACCCTTAGCAAGTGACATTTGTAGCTCGATTAGTGGACGACATAGCTACGGTGCAGATACCAACTAAGCATAAGCTTGAGTAGTTGCTGTGGCATCACACCAACGCCATCTAGATATACTAGCCGGATTCTCAGCTGATTAAAATGAACGTGTTACATGGGTTGCATGATCTGTCAGTGGTCATGCAACCCAAGCAACACGTATTACAACAATAGCAATAGCAACATATGCTCAAGAACCCAATTGTGGAACTGACGTTTCTGCAGTTCGGCCTGTCTATACATATAGATGGCAGTGATTACACGTACGAGCGTATTAAACATGAAGACGTTTTTCTTGTAGCATCAGCCATAAGTAGAGCCCGGAATGTCGTGCGATTGCACGTTAATGCACGAAATTGCACTTTTCGCGGTATGTTGCACGAAATTGCACGTTTTAAGATTTTTGAATGAAAACGAACATATTTAACCCCGTTTCATAACAATTTTTCCCAGAAACTATGCGATGGGCATAATTTTTCGATAGACAAAGAAGAGAATAAAAACATTGAGAAAGAAAACCCAATACACTTTTTAGAGCAAGTCATCTTAATTTTTTTTTTCAATGCTTTTCCTGCTTCCACTGCTCCGAAGCCTAACGTTTTAAAAGCCTAAAAATGACTTTTTCATATTGCACGGAAAATGCACATTCGGGCATTTATATTGCACGATTTTGCACGTCCCGGGAATTGCATACTGCACGTTTTTAATTTTTTACCTGCACGAAAATCCAGGCTTTAGTCATAAGTAAAACAGTAAAACATATTTCGTTTTTATTGTCGCCACCAAAAATATTTTTAGAAAAGATTGTAAAAATTTCGTAAAATTTTTTCTACAGAATGGAAAATGGAATGGAATAACTTTTGTCACCTTTTAACGAGAATGGCTCCCAGCACGTGTTTAGCATTTTACTTATGAATGCATCCAATGTGCCTACGATTTTCTGTTTAAAAAAAAAACGTCTATACTCAGAACATTTTTGCTTAGCTTAGCTTAGCTTTTGGCCTTGATCTGCTATCCGTTCGCATAGGGAGAACTTTGTGTTTCCGATATTTTCCGCTATGTGGCCGCTATATGGTGGACGGTAGGATAAGTGTCGCTAGTGTCGATAAGAAGAACAAGAAAATTCTTCTTACGAGAGCTGATAGCGTAATGTTCCAGCTTTTGAATTTCAGTCTTCGAGACTGCAGTCTAAGGAGCATTTCACTCACTCACTACCACTCTACCAGAATCAAACCGTGTAATGTGGACTCTCTTATTTTACAATAATTCACCGTTGCTCTACCATTTACTCAGCTCAAGTAAACGGTGCTCACACTGACACCATAGAAAACCAGCACTTACTATCAGGTACCTAATATTAAAATGTTTTGCAATCGGTATTTCAAACCCGGGTTCCAAATAGAAAAAAAAACAGTGTAAAGTCATGTTGGGAGGAGGAGTTTCAACACCTGACATCCTACTGATTTGAAGACAACATAAATTAGCCTTTCTATATTGTAATGTGCCTAGTCTATTAGTCAACCCAAATGGTGTTTCCTTACTTGGCGCCAGATGACGCTAGTGCCACTAGCGAGACTATTAGGCAGCAGCATAACGATTTTCTGGCCGTTGCTGGAAAGTGCGTCACCGAAGTTTCCGGAATAATGGAAACGAGTATACTCGTATAAGGTAAGCTGACCATACGTACAGCATTTTGCTGTACAGTACAGCCTTTTGAATTGTCGTACAGCATTGGGAAATGTACAGCAAAATGTACAGCATTCCCCATGCCACACAATAAAATATAATTCACTACTTAATAAGCTCCTCGGTTAGGCCTGTGATCAGTCTTGTCTGCTTTTAAGGCGTAACGTTTGATTCGTGTGCTTCTTAGCGCTCACATTTCCTCCAAATTAAACGATCCTATACCTATCCGCGTTCGGAAGTTAAATTGTTCTTCACTCGGAAATTGGTAAGGGAATAGTTTCGAAATTTAGAAAACTTGTTGAACACCGAACTGTTCACATTTCGTGAAAATTTCTAAGCTCTAGCTGTCAAGGTTCCGAAGTTACAGCCATCGAAATAAGCGATTTAAGGTGTAAAGTTTTACACATGTAACGATATTTAGTGAAATAATAAAACTTTAATCTGTAGCATTGTAAACACATTTTTGAAAATGACGGACAACGCCACGCGCACTCTCGTGGCTAACATTAGAATTAAGTAATAGCTTTAAGTGTTGGCAATGCTGGGTGGTGAGTGACATTCCTGACTTGTAATCTGACGGCCAGCGTGAAGAGACGCTTTTTAAATAAAGAAAAGTTGTAAAAATTGAAATAATAGTGTGTTCAACAATAATAGTACAAATCGTTCAATTCCGATTACCTGGGAACCGACCAGAATTTTTGAAATTTAGTTCACTTGTTGTTGAGCCACTTGGCACACATTTCATCCAAGTCAAGTTCATATCTATATGCGCTCGGACGTTACAGCTGCCCAAATCGCACTTTTGTGCTTCTAATCGATTGTTCATAACTTGGAAATTCTTGAGCTTAATTTTGAAATTTGGCAGACTTGTACAGCATCGCGCGGTCCATATTTGGTGATATTTCAGTTATACGAAAGTTCTAAAGTTACAGCCGGCGGAAGATGCGATTTCAATTTATTTATTTCTATCACGAAGCGATGGAAAATCCGCCACTGTACTCCATCCGACTACCCTATTAACCTCTTTAGGAAAATGCATACTAAACAAAGGGCTCTGAAAGGGTTTTTTGATAAAGTTTTTTCCCACTGTGTGTCCTCCGAATCGGTTACAATTTGCGAGTCCAGAGGACCGGCATGGCATCAATAAATATAACCATCGAGGAATTCGTACTTTCCTTCAGAAATATTGCAACCAGAATAAGCCACCCTTCCACCTCTCTGGAGGTTCCCCTCAGATTCCACTCCACATTGAAACTGTACCTCGAACTCGAGGTACCACTACCAGCTTAAGAGAACTCTCGGCTCAATGAGCTATGAATGGGTATGGCTGAGGATTTGCCTGAAACCCGAGTTCCGCAAGTATGTGTACAGTAAACCGTGTATATATCCGTGTGTGTTGTAATAAATAGTGTTACAGTAAAACGAGTGTTATTCATTACTGTGTACGCGAAAATCGGTCGAACCCACTGGAACGTCTATATCTAGAAAAGACGACGAAAACTATTTGAAATGCTATAACATTTACAATTTCATTTTCATTTCAACTTATAAATTGATTGTACTATTGCTCCTTTCCAATATACAGGGTGTCCAGAAACTACCACATAGACTCCTCATATGATTTCCAACAAAAAAAATGTAGGTCGGACATACACTGAATTTTTAAACTTAATTATCACAGTCCACAAATTTTCCTAAGAAACAGGAGCATTAAAAACGGATATGGGGTTTGGTTTTTACAGAGATTCAAAATAAAATTCCTATGATTTAACCCAAAAACAAATTAAATACTTCCATCTCAATTATCTCCAACTTCTGCTAAGGGTAAGTGATTCCACGATTCTTTTCAAAACTGACGCATAGTCGTACGATCATATCATTCTCTTTTATATCCTCTTGGTTTTAACTCCACTATTTCTGCATTAAATACGGAAAACTATGTATAGGGTTGATAAAGATCTCCAAGTTCGCTTATATAGGTTGACCCAGGGGAACCTGACGATTTTAAAAACGACATAAAAACGACATTCATAACACACACAGAGTTTATAAATGACACTCGTGAAAAAAATCATGTTTCAAAATGGTATCCGTTTTCATTACTAAACTTGTATCGTTTTCGGTAACTTTCTTTCACTTTCTGCAGCAGGGCGAATTAAATTCACCCGATTTATTCTTGCTGAAACCACCTTGGTTGAAAGTCAATGCAATGTAGTTCTACGCGTAGAAACAGAAGCATTCCAAGAAATATTGCAGGTACTGCGAAACTCTCACTGTATTCAAGGTTATTACGCTTTAACGCATCACTTAAATTTGTTGATTGATTCATTCATGATTTCAAAATACTCCACTCCGAGTTCTTGTCCTTGGTATTGTTTGATCACTTACTTACTGGCTTATTTTTGGCGTGAAAAGATAATTTTCAATCAAAATTCGACAAAAACATTTGATTCACCATAAATACATTAAAAATAAAAATGCATGTACAAACGACAACACCTATCCAACAATAGTCAACCGATACATTCCAATCTATTCGCACAAAAGAAATTCAACATATCCAAAATGATTGCAATAAAAACTCGTGCGAATATAATAGCTAGTAGATCGCTTAAACTGGATTCACATTTGGGGTGGGTTTTTACAATAGCCGTACGACTATGACGCGTCCAGCTCGATATTATTCTCGATCATCATCACTCCAAGTTGCGATGAATCTCGTTAGATACGTTTCGATTTTTCGAAAATATTTTGAAGGCAAATCCTGCTCGGACTCAAGATCATCTCGACTATTTAAGTCAATTAGACATTAAGTTGGCTATCAGTTCGACGTAGGAATATCAGGTGTCGACATGAGATTAGCGTTAGTGTTCTCTTTGGCACTCTTGGTGGCCGCTGTTGCCGCACAGAGTCCTTTTCTATCGGGAGGCAGTTATAGTGCATCGTATACATCGCCCGTCCAGATAAAAACATATTATAGTGGCAGCCGCAGTGGTGGTGGTGCCTTCCAGAATGGAGCTGCTTCATATATGGGCTACGGCCGTGGATCCAACTGGAATAGTGCTGCATCCGGTTACGATTCATCCCTCTACAACGGAGCCAAGTTTCAAGGAGCCGGCGGTGTCTACAATGGTTACGGTTCCGGCGGATTGGACTACTACTGGAACTGGCGTAAGAATGGTTATGTAACCACCAAACACAATGTTCAACCCTACAGTGGTGGCTACGTAGTGTCCGGAAGTGGATCAGGTTTGGCAGGTTCAGCCGGATATAGTGGCGCCGGCGGTCTTGGAGCTGGCTCCCTTGGTATTGCTGGAGGCAAATTTGGAGTAGGCTACGGAAGCGGACTCGGAAGCCGTGTCGGTGCTTACGGGGCTGGAAGTGGATTCGGAGCTGCTGGTTATGGAAGTGGATTCGGAGCAGCTGGTGCTGCAAGTGGATTCGGAACAGCTGGTGCTGGTAGTGGATATCGTGTAACTGGAGCTGGCAATGGCTATAGTACGATCGCTGGAAGCGTGTTCGGTCTTAAAGGCGGTCGATTTGGAACAAGCGGAACTGGTGCTTATGGTAGTGGCACTAGCTGGAACTCTGGATCTGGGTCGCTGTTTGCACCAGGTGGAGTGAATTCATTTACTACTTCAACAATCGGTGTTGCTCGCCCAAGTGGCTACTTATCAGGCCAATTTTCATCCACAAACGGTGGCTTATATACTGACAGCAAGTGGAACAACCGTGGTGTCTACTCCGGCTATGGCGATGGACTCGATTTCTATTGGAATTGGCGTAAGAATGGTTTCCAAGGTGCAGATTACAAACCAACTGGATCCTACTCATCTATATCTAGCGGCTCTTTGAACAAGTACTATACAGCTGGTTCATTGTCCGGTACTGGTCTGGGAAAAGTTTCCGGTATTGGATTTACCGGTACTGGTGCTCTCGGCAGCGGCTCAACTTACGTAGGTGGAAACAAATATTATTCGACTAGTGGATTCGGAGGAGCTGGTGCCCTTTCCGCACCTGGCAGCGGATCTGGATCATACGTATATTCAAAGTGGAATACGGGAACTGCTCCAGCATCAGACAAATATTTTACTGTGTATGGAACGAAAATTGTCGACGGCACCGTTCCAGCTGTAGCTAATGAAAACTACGGCCAATATGTTTCAACCAAATACCAAACCCGTCCTCTTAGTACAAGCGGAGTTTTCCCAATGTATACTCAAAACCAATGGACAGCCGACAACAGCGGACGTCAGACTGGCTACTATACTGGATATGGTAAAACCACAACCTTCTCTTCAAGAAGACCAACATATGCCGAAACTATTTACAGTGGTAGCGCACAGCTCAGTCCAGCTATTTTCCCAAATACTGTAGGAACGATTGGAAGTACCGGATTCTCCTCAAAGCTGTACAATTCTGACAGATTCAACTCTGGCGGTGTTTATTCCGGCTACGGAAACGGTCTTGATTCCTACTGGCAATGGCGAAAGAATGGCTTCCATGGCTCTGATGGTAGACCTGCTGGTTCTTACACCGGTTACTACTCAGGCAGCTCATCAAACAGCGGATTAGGATTTGGAACCGTGCCAGGAAGTACAACAATCTACACATCTGGTATTCGCCCATCTTACGCATCGACCACCTATACCAGTGGATTATCAGGCAAATACACATCTCCATCAGTTGCAAGTACGGTTTTCGGCACCTCAACATACAGACCTTCTACCATTGTGTCCGGAGTTTCAAGCGTTGCTCCAATTAATGCTGGCGTCACCACTTTCTCGACTGGTAAATATACAACGCCATCAGTCGCAAGCACTGTTTATGGAGGCTCAGCGTACAGACCAACTGTACTAACCGGTGCATCAACTCTTTCAACCGGAGCTTTTGGTGTTAGACCAGCTGGTACATACAGTACCTATACATCCGGCAATAAATACGTCACAACTTCGGGAACACCCATGTACAGCCAAAGCCAATGGAATCTAGGAAGCGGTTATTTGGGAGGCTACGGTAAAACGAGCGGTGCCGCTTTTACTCCAGTTGGTACCCAGCAAAGCTTTTTAGCAACTGGCGAATCACCCAGACCCTTTTCTACCGGTTCGTATTCTAAATTCACCACCAGTACATTGCCCGCTTCTGGATTGGCTGGGTACTATACATCAAAAGTGAATACCGCTCAAATCCCCGCCGCCACCGGCACCTATTCTGGATACACAGTCAGCGGTGGTTCTCCACCTGTCGGAACTTATCCCTCCTCAGCAAGTGGCTATTACACTTCAACCAGACCAATTTCTACCGGCTCCTATTCTAAATTCACACCCAGTACATTGCCCGCTTCTGGATTGGCTGGCTACTATGCATCAAAAGTGAGTACCGCTCAAATCCCCGCCGCCACCGGTACCTATTCTGGATACACTGTCAGCGGTGGTTCTGCACCTACAGGAACCTACCCCTCCTCCGCAAGCGGCTATTACACTTCAAAACTAACTTCATCAGCTTATCCAGCTGCCAGCGGATTCATTGCAGGAGTAAGACCCGGCTATTCTACTACTATTACCACATCACCTTCAGTTGCATCTTCTGTCTTCGGAGTATCTGGCTCGAGGTTCCCAGCAACCGGAAGCGCAACCTACGTTTCAACTAAGTACCAAACCCGTCCTCTTAGCACCACTGGCATAACTCCAATGTACACTCAAAGCCAATGGACCCACGATAACAGCGGACGCGATACAAGCTACTACAGTGGATATGGACAGCAAATCGGCGCTCTTCACTCGACAGCTACCAAATATCGTCCAAGCTATGCCGGATCAAAACTCACCACATTCACCACCGGACAATATACCCCCGCAGCGTTCCCAGCTTCAACCGGAACTGTCGGAACAACTGGATTCAACTCGAACCTCTACGCCGACTCTAAATGGAGTAACAACGGTGTCTATGCTGGATACGGAAATGGTCTCGATTCCTACTGGCAGTGGCGTAAGAACGGTTTCCGTGGAGGCGATTGGTCAACAACTGGTTATACTGGTGGACGCTATGTTAGCAGCGGATTGTCAGGAAGTGGAAGCCTAGGAAATGGCGGATTTGTCAATCGTTATAATGGATACTCAGGTGGTAGCGGTTCAGCAGGCAGCGTTAGTGGTTTCACTGGTACTGGTAGTATCGCACCCGGATTCGACAGCGGATATTATTCATCTAAGGCTACCAGTTTTCGTCCAGGCTACACTGCCACTTATACTGCCACCTCTCCATCGGTCGGTTCATCAGTATTTGGAGTAACTGGATCCAAATACAGCACATTGCCAACTGGATCGCTTGCCAGTAACTACGGTTCATATGGAAATTTAGGTGTAACAGGATCGAAATTCAGCACATTGCCAACTGGATCGCTTGCTAGCAACTACGGTTCATATGGAAGTTTGGGCGGTGCCGCATACTCTACTACCAAATATCGTCCTGCCACCACTGGCACTTACATCTCCAACATTCACAGCGGAGCTGCCCAATTGAGCCCAGCCGGAGCGACAGGTAGCCTCTATGGCGATGGAAAATGGAGCAATCGTGGAGTATATTCAGGTTACGCTGGAGACGGCTTGGCCTTCTACTGGCAATGGCGTAATGGTGGTTTTACCGGTGGCAGCCACAAGACATCAGGATCATTCTCAAACGGTGCCTACAATACACTCGGAGGAGGCTTGAACAGCGGTGCCTACAATACACTCGGAGGAGGCTTGAGCAGCGGTACCTATAGTACACTTGGAGGTTCGTTAGGAAGTGGTGCCTACAATACATTCGGAGGAGCCTTGGGAAGTGGTGTCAATTTAGGAAGCTCATTAGGAACCAGCTCTAGCGCTTTCGGATCAAAATACGTAAGTCGTCCCTATGCTGGCTCACTTGGACTTTCTTCAATGTACAGCGGTAGCAAATGGAACTTGAATTCGGGCGGTCGTAACTCAGGACTTGCATACGGTTACGGATTGTCTGCTAATAAGTACCCAAGCTCAGTTCAAACTGTCTACTCAGGATCAGCTTCATTGTCACCAGCCATTTACCAAAGTGGAAAATTGGCCGGATCTCAAGGATCAGCCGGTTATATGGGATCTCTGTACAATAATGGAGAATGGCGCAATAGTGGAGTTTACTCGGGCTATGGAACGGGATTGGACAGCTACTGGAGATGGCGCAAGAGCGGTTTTGTTGGCCAAGGATCCAATTTGTACGGTGTAGGTACGAGTGATGGTGGCTATTCAAGCGGATATGGATCCGGAAGCTACTCGGGAAAATTATCCGGAGCTGGACTCGGAGGTGCTGCATTCGGTAGTGCTGGATACACCGGTGCTGCCGGATACACCGGTGCTGCCGGATACACCGGTGTTCTCGGCTACAACGGTGCTGGATTCGCTGGTGCCGGTTTTGGTGCTTCTGGATTAAGCGGAGCTGGATTCGCTGGAAAATTCGGAAGCTCTGCTGGTCTCGCTGGCGGCAACGGAGGTAACTCATATTATTCAGCCAAATGGAGTTCTGGTTCGGCTCCTGCCTCCTGGTCCAAGACCGTCTCATGGCAAGGTCCATCTTACTCTTATAGTTCATCCTGGTAAATCGCTCGAACTTTAGTGAGCTGTACATAGATCAATACTTTGAACGGTTCATGTGTAAATTTATTTTAAGGATGTTCCTAAAAAGTAATTTCTAAATTTTCCAAAAGTAGGAATAATGGAAGTGATACAGACAAATTGTAATTATGATAGAATACTCTTATTTGTTTTGTTTTTATATAAATGAAATTTATTTATAATGATACGCTGAAAAATATAATTATGTATATAATTTATTTAATTGGTCTTTAATCTGTACTGCGAGATAACTTTGATTTCAGGTTTACATGATTTTTTGGTAAATTTCTCTCAGTGTACAAAATAAAAGTTCAAAATTATTAAACAAGAAAATCGTAAGAATAGTTTCAAAATGTGGAATTTTTAAACAGATTTTATCGACGCCATGGACGCATTTGGTATGTCACTAATCTTCCTTCTTTCAAACTAAGCCTATAGAAATTTGAACATGATTTATTATACCAAAACGTTCTTGTAATTATTATAAGTGCAAATCTTAAATTTAAACTCCATAGCTAAAACTAAAGGAAGACGAGAACACTAGTATGTACTACACTGCACTCTCACAAAAATCACCACCATCCGTGTCCTCCGTATCCGCCATAGCCTCCATAGCCGCCGTATCCTCCATGATATCCATTATAAAATTCGCCATGTCCTCCGTATCCGTGACTGCCGTATCCATAATAGGGGAACTTCGAATATCCATAGCTACCGCCGAATCCACCATAAGGGAAGCCGCCGCCGTAAGGATATCCTCCGTGCCAGCCTGAATAACTGCCGACTTCAGATGCCGAAACGACGGCAACGATAAGGACCAAAAGCAAACACACGATTTTCATATTGAACTTTTCGTTGATTGATGAAAACTGATAATTTTCCGAAAATCGTCTTAACTATTTATAGTGAATGCGAGGGCACTTGAACCTACTATATTTGTACATAGTTGCAGTGTACTTGCATCTTGCAATTTACTTCCCTTCTTTTGGTACGCACATTTTATGCAATCAACTCTAAAAATGTAACGAAGCCTTTGGCTAGTCATTTTTACGAGTATACACGCCCAAACTATCAAATAATTATTATTCAATCTTTCGTCTGCGATGGCATGAATTACATGAAAACTGCTTTCGTTTAATAAATATTTGGTGTCTAATGCAGATTGCAATGATCGCCGCACATTAAATAAATCTTAATCTGGAGTAACCTGCTCTAATGCAGATTGATGCATTTACCTTCTTTTGCAAGTAAAAAGCACATGTTTCGATGACACACAAAATTAGCATTTATACTTTTCTAATATTTTGTAAATAAGGAAATGGTTAAATATTTGTTACACATTCAAAAAAAAAATACATTTTAACTTTTTTTTTTCATTATTAAAAAAAAATAAAGTTGAGCCAAATGCTCTGAAGACGTACCCATTTTGAACCGCACTTGCGAACAGTAACTTATGTCACAATTCAATTGTATATTTTTTATAAAATAAATTGTAAATATTCTTAAGAAAGTATTCAGCACCTAATCATGGTTGGTTTGTTAGTTTTGTGAAAAATAGCGATGTGAGTTTTAAAATGTTGATAAAAATGCGGTACAGTAGAACCTTGATTTTTCGAACCTTTTAGAAGCCGTTTTCTATCTAGTTTAATGAGTTAAATTAGAAAATGTAATGATAAGGATTTATTGTTAAGATGTCCTACTTTGTGATGGATGACATAATTCCAAAATATTTTGTATCGTATATTATGTAGATAGGAAAAAAATTAAAAAAATTACTGTTCGCAAGTGCGAACACTGGCCTATATGCAGCATAACATTTATATAGGCAGCTTATATTTCTCCTTTGGATTAATTTATTTATGGAGCACGACATTGCTTATTCTAGCACATTATTAGATTTTTCTTTTTGGGGAACTTTAGCATGTATCCGGAATAATTATCACTATTTCTTCCGTAGCGTGTATGAGTCACATGTGCCTCATGAAGCAAAAAAAAAAACAAGGGATTTTCAGAGCGCGGACGTAATAATGGTGACGAAAAACAGTCAGACTGTCAACATGTATTAAATGTATTATGCAGTCAATAGAAAATTACAGGGGTCAGGAACCGTCAGTAAATCAAAGCGCTATACGTAACGGCTTATAGTCCTGACACACTAGGGCATAAACCAACGCCATCTAGATATATCAAGGCCGCAACTCAGCTGTACGATGACGTCATGGATCCTGCTTAAATTGTTCGTCGAACACGGGCAAACAACAACAATAGCATGAGAAGCAACAACTTCTTCTTCTTCCTTGCCTCGTTCTTTATACCGCTCCATGGTTTCGCGTTGCTCGACCTGCAGTGTAGGCACATCGCCCGTTTTGGCGATAATATCTCAACATATTTCTACAGACAGCTCTATCTTGAATCGTGTCATCGCCGAGACCAATGCGTTGTTGTTGCTTTTTCATTTGACACATCCAGGTGTTCTTCGGTCTGCCTCTGGCCTTGGGTCCATCAAGGAAAACTTCATACATGAGTCCGGGACGTACAACCGTTTTGTACAACTTGCCCTTTAGCTTCAGTGGCATGAGAAGCAAGAACAATGCAATGCAATTTAATCTGCGAATTTGACGTTTACGAGTCTACATTGCGACTATAATATAAAGACTACGGTGCATAAACTCGTTTCGTAACCCGCTAAAATTTTCGAGCTTTCTAAACTTCGAAACCATGACACACTACACAATTGCAGTTTATGAACGTCAGAATATTTTAAACGACCTTTTCAAAATTGATACATCAAAAATGTAATGTCAGTATGTAGGTATAAATATATAGACAGACCAGACGTTGGCATATTTGAATGTACGCACATAGATAATTTTTAGACTGCAGGGCCGGATTTAACCTGTATGTCGCCCCTGGTCAGTACGCAAAGGGCCGCCCTTCGCCAGTAATTTAGCTTGGAAGTAGTGTAGGAGTCGCACACACATAATGGTAACGTTAACGGACGTATCTAATACGTACATGTAATTTTTTACAGTAAGTAATGTCTTTCGATTGCTTGAAAATATCCTGCTTGCCATACGGACGTAACTAGCAGTTCTAATCGAGTTCTAATCGTGCGAATAGCACCATTATTGTATACCTTATACCCTTAATCTACAGGTTGAAGATTCAATCTGCACCCTTGTGGATATGTTGCTTACCTCTAGACGTATTCAAAGCAATTTGGGTACTGCGTCTGTTTGTAGATATGTTTCTAGAGGTACCCCGCAGGGAGGGGTGTTATCCCCTCTACTTTGGAATTTAGCGATAAATAAATTACTTTTGAACTTAGAAAGAATAGGTTGCAAAGTCACCGCATACGCCGATGACGTTGCTATTGCCGTCAGAGGCAAGTTTCCTGATACTCTTAGCGGGCTATTAGAAAACGCCCTAGCTATCCTAACGGATTGGGCAAATCTCAGTGGAGTCGGAATTAATCCATCCAAAACGGAATTGGTCCTCTTTACAAGAAAGCGCACAATTCCTGATATTAGGCTTCCCAGACTAGGAGGCTTTCAACTTGAGCTTGCTGAAACCGCGAAATTTCTTGGACTTATCCTTGATAAGAAACTAAAATGGAAGCCCAACATCGAAGAAAGGGTGAATAAAGCTACAGTAACACTGTATTCGTGTAGGAAAGCCATCGGGAAAACCTGGGGTTTGCAGCCAAAAGTTGTGCATTGGATGTATACCGCTATTGTGCGGCCAGTCTTGCTTTACGGAGTTAGTGTGTGGTGGATGGCACTGAGCACCGCTACCTATTATAATTTGCTGGTTAAAGTTCAAAGGTTGGCTTCTCTTCTTATAACAGGAGCTTTTGGAACTACTCCTACATTCGGATTTGATATGGTCCTGGGACTGTTCCCATTGGACATTTTCGGCCAAAGAATGGCCGCAAAAGTGGCCTTGCGCCTACGTGAAACTGGTCTCTGGCGAGCGCTGGACTATGGGCATTCAGCGATACTTCGTAATTTTAACCTGCCCCTAGCGACTGACTACACTGTTCCCAATCACTTCTTTGGTAGGAACCATTGTAGTTTGATCCCCTCAAGGGAATCTTGGGATAGTAACAGCTTCTTGGCCAGTGGATCCATTTCCATCTATACTGATGGTTCCAAGACTGATGCAGGAGTTGGTATAGGAATCCACTCGGATGAGTTGAATATTCATTTGTCTTTCCGCCTGCCTAATTTTTGTAGTGTCCTCCAAGCGGAGATCTCCGCGATTTTAGAAGCCTTAACTTGGTTGGGCTGTCACGTCATCACTGGTAGGGACGTCTTTATATTCACAGATAGTCAGGCTGCAATTCGATCAATTGATTCAGTGCTGACCACTTCAAGAACTACTGAGAAATGTCGTTCAGTACTTAGAGAGATGGGTCGCTTCTTCAACATTACGCTATGCTGGATACCGGGCCATAGTGGCTTTGCAGGTAATCGCAATGCAGATAACTTGGCCCGTCATGCGTCAGCAGGTAGCGTTGAAGACGGTAATTCCTTCTTGAAAACACCTACTGCGGCTTGTGCATTGTTAATAGAGACCGCTACAATATGCAGAACCAATGCAAGATGGATTCATGGCTTGACATGCGCAACGACGAGAATGATCTGGCCAAAGCTAGACAATGTCCGTTCTAAGATGCTACTTTCCTTAGATAGAAAGCATATTCGTAGTGTGGTGGGAGTAATAACAGGGCACTGTCCTATTGGAGAGCACGCGAGAAGACTCCGAATTCCTCACAACGACTTCTGTAGAAGTTGTGACGATGAAGAAGAAGAAGAGAGTGTGCATCACTTACTCTGCCACTGTCCCGCCCTGGCTGAGAAACGAATGCGTTTTCTGGGATCAAGGTATTTCTACGATACCGATGATCTTCGGGATGTGAGCCCAATACTGCTCAATAAATTTATTGTAAGCACGGGTTGGTTTTTAGGCAGTTAGTAGAGACATGATTCTCTCGGTGGTATCACAATGGACCAAATCTGGTCTAAGTGCGCTGGGTGCAAATCTGGCGGCCGCTGTACCTAACCTAACCTATACCTTATACCCATGTACAGGCCTAGAAGGCCACGTAAACCTTAAAATTTCCAAATTATTGACAAGTTTAGCCGAAAACTGTTATTCAGACACCAGGAAGAGAGTGTATTTTTTTGTAGGGGAGGAGGGGGTATATGAGTCGGATCTGGTGCAATTTTAATATCTTAAAGGGTCTTTAAAAAGCTACCATTTGACGCAAATTTGGAGTGTTTCGCGACATTCTATCAAAAGGTATGGCTAAATATAGCTTTGTAGAGGAGGTACCCACTAGGTGGGAAAGCCTTTTCACTTTCCATCAACTCAAAGTATACAGTGTGGCCCATTAAAAGTGAACTAGTGTAAACCATAAATAAATAACAGGCGCGACAATCCAACATTGGATTAAGGCCGCAGGATGTGTTAGTGACATCCTATTTCCAAGATCTTATCTGCTTTTTGATGAGGTAATGAGATCAGCATCACGCTCAGCAGTGTTATTTAGCCCCATAAATGGGTACTCGCTTAACATCTGAGTGAGATCATAGTCCGTCACAAGCTCGTGAGTTCGAAAAACACCATGGAACACGGTGAGATTCGAACTTATGACCCTGTGAACCGAAGGTGCGCGCACTAACCGCTAGACCAGCCAGACTACAACCATGCATATTTCATTTTTTAATATTTTTTCTGAAATTTGGTAAGAATAAACTAGACACATCACACAGGAGATATGTCTTATGCTTATACTTATGCGGGCAGGTAGAATAGAATTTTGCTAACGATTCAATAGCTCAATGTTTAAAAGGTAATTACTGCCAAAATTACTATTGTTAGACAATTTATTTAGAAATTAATTCGTAAAAATGCGTCAGATAATGACACATAGTAATGAATGCTTCTCTCTTTGCTCAAATTTATCAAGTTTTTATAAAATTACATTCATTAAATTAAATGGAAAGGATCCATATGCGTTAGTATTGAAAAAAACAGCATGGAAAGATATTCGGTTGAGCAACGAGTTCAAATAATACAATTTATACGCGGAATTATATTTCGATTGTCGAGACACAGCGCAAGTATCGACGAACGCTCCATGTAAGAGTTGCACCCTCGAGATCAACGATTCGTAGAATTGTTCGCCGTTTTCGAGAACAAGGAACAGTTAATAGCCCTCGACGAGCCCACAGAAGAAGTGCGAAGACGGACGAAATCATTGAGCGGGTGGAAGCCAGCTTCGAATCAGATGCAACAACATCAACCCGAAGAAGGACAACGATATCGTGCGATGCTTAGCAATTTTATTCCTCCTTTTGTTCAAAACCGAAAAGATATGTGGTTTCAGAAAGATGGAGCACCTTTCCATACCGCTGCAGCCACAATGGGGATTTCAACGGACGTTTTCGGCAAAAGAGTCATTTCCAGAGGATCTGCAATTAACTGGCGGCTAGATTTCCAGACTTAGCTCCACTTGATTTTTTTCTGTGAGGATACCTTGAGGAGGGAGTCTACAATAATAAACCAAGGAGAATTCGCGAATTTAGATGAAAAAATTGTAGCGGAGCCAGAAATATTGCGAAAGGTAATGGAACACACCGTAGAATGATCCCGTTATTCCGAAGCCGCCTGGGGCGTAAACATATCTCCCAAGTGTCTATTTTTTATGCGAAAATTTCAAAAAAATCGGTTCAGGGATAAAAAAGTTATTCATGGTTTACACTCGTTCACTTTCAATGGGCCACCCTGTATGTCATAATAAGGTATTAATCAAAATTTGAGGTCGTTAGAGATATTTTGTCGAAAGTTATGGCCGAATGAAAATATCGAGGAGGAGTCATTTGTATGGGGGGTAGGGGAACCCTTGGTCAGATTTGGCTCATTTTCAATACCGTCAAAGATTTGATCAAAAGAAATATCTGACCAAAAACCGCCGGTTGCTACACCCGAAAGATTCTCTAGGCTTTCATTAAAATTGAACATACAGAGTCATCTACGGGACCATACCGTCAAGAGAGTACCTTAGCAATTACGCTCTTACCATCCATCGGACTGTTTTGACCTTCGGTATTTTATTGCCAGGATTAACCCTTTCATGCCCAAATTACGGATTTTAAGCGGAGAATTTTTCTAACAACATTATGTCGTTCAGTAGGCATCTTTTATGATATTTTCTTAAAAAAAAATTTTTAAGCGCTATATTTAACAAATTAGAGCATGATGCCATATGGCATCATTGGGACTGAAAGGGCACTTAGCAAGTTCCGTGTGAAAAATTAGATATTTTGTCGGCGAAACTCCTTCATGGGATTTTTTTTGCAGAATGGTTGGTGACGACCCCCAGACTATGGGAAAAAAAGTCCGAACCGATTGGGGGTCCGCAACCTTAAAAAAGGGGGAAAGGGGGAAATTGGGGTCATTTTTCGTTTTTTTGCGAGTATTTCAAAAACGACAAAAGATATAGAAAAATAGTCTGAGAACGAAAAAAACTACATAAAATTATCTTTGCAATGATATATAACACATTAGAGATCTATTCAATCATTCGGCGCTAGCTTAAAAATAAATTAGAACTTTTTCATTTTATACCTTTTTTAAAAGCCCCATAACTCTTGAAAGAATGTTAGTTCAGCCGTAAAATTTCGTACCAGTATTCACAATAAGTTCAATATTATTTTGGGAGAAACATTGAGTCGCTCCGATCAACGACCCCCATTATCCCCCCATTTGAATTTGGCGAAAGGAAATGCCCATAACTCCCCCCAAAATTAGAGCAGCGTACTAAATTTTGGTTTATTGCGATTGGAGCTCATAATCACCCCACCCACCAAAAATTAGCTCATTCGGATAAAATCTAAGGGTGCCTTCCATACAGCAAGCAACTAGCATTTATAGGAATAGGGGACTCGCTGATTTGCCTTTCACGCCCAATGATGCCATATGGCATCATGCTCATTCAAACCCACTTTATTGGGGTTTCCTAAAAAAAAAATCGAAAAATCTATTGATTTTCTCTTACAGAAACCACTTTACAAAATAAAACCATTGAAATGATTTGCATAAAATGATTATTATTAGGAAATATGGGGAAATGGATAAATCAGTTTTTCGGCATTACGACAATCGGCAAACCTTCTCTAAAATTTCATTAAAAATAACATCCCAAACCCAAAAATTTCACGCTGGAAAAAATCAACTAGGTATTACACTATTGGGAGAGTCTAATATCACACAAAAAGTTAAAATTTATTTCTTACATTTTTTATGAAAAATCATTAAATTTCATGATGCCATATGGCATCATTGGGAGCGAAAGGGTTAAATTGTTAAATGGTGATTTCTTCGTTCGATGCGTGCGCTCAACCTCGGAAACCCAATCCCGGACGGCAACTCCAGCTGGTTCACTCAGAAAAATTTCAATGGGAAATCCCATTAAACCTATCATTTTGTCCCATTATTTTTAGTCAATAGGAAAAATCAGATTACTTTAAAAATATAGGAACTATTACTTTAACTCGATAAATATCCGTTTGTTTTAATAGTTGACTCATTTTAAAATAAACACATGGTCTAGTTATTTTCCAATACGATATATCTTATTGAATTAATAGGATCAATCCTTTGTGTTAAAAAAAATCGTTTCACTTGTAATATTATCGAACTATATTTTTTATAGTCCCATATTATTATACCTTCCACGCTACGTCATTGTGGATTTTTTTTAAGAATCACGATATTTGGCCAGGCTGAGTATTGAACATCCGATTTGCTAGTACTATTTAAAACTTACCAAGTCACGGGAAGGCAACCGAACGATCTCGGCTACGGAGCATGATGTTGGTTATCTTGCAAAATACATATGCTTGCAGTTCAACTAAAAGGCCTATCCCATTAATGCAATAGGACGTCATATAAAACAAATGGGATACATCCTTTTATTAGTTAATCATATCAGATCTTGTTAATTTAATAAGACAAACTGATTGAAATATAATCTGATGTCCCATTGGATTTACGGGACACATTTCATTCCATACAAAATATCTCAATAGGATTCTTCCAGTTATATTAATTATTGCCTCTGTTTACTTTTGTGAAGAAATCTGGTAAATTGCCGTCCAATTAAAATAATGGTACAAAAACTTTTAAATTTACGGGGCCCATTTTTCTGAGTGTTGACTAGGGTAACAACCTCCAGCCACCTCGAGTCCAACGCCATGATGGAATAATACCATGGTCTCCTGCCTGGACAAACCAATCGCCGAGGTACAATATTTGCTAAAGACTTCTCAATAGCAGGTGTAACCGCTCTTCCTTCGGCCCCCTGAAAGGTTAACCCTGCACTCAGAAAAATTTCAATGGGAAATCTAATTAAACCAATCATTTTGTCCCATTATTTTTAGTCAATAGGAAAAATCTGATTACTTTAAAAATACAGGATCCATTACTTTGACTCGATAAAATCCGTTTGTTTTAATAGTTGACACCTTTAAAAACAAACACATGGTCTTGTTATTTTCCAATAGGATGTATCTTATTGAATTAATAAGATCAATCCTATATGTAATAAAAAAAATCGTTTCACTCGTAATCTGATCGAAGTATATTTTTTTATAGTCCCAAATTATTATACCATCCACGCTACGTCATTGTGGATTTTGTTAAGAATCACGATATTTAGCCAGGCCGAGTATTGAACATCCGATCGGCTCGTACTCTTTAAATCTTACCAAGTCACGGGGAGGTAACCGAACGATCTCGGCTACGGAGCATGATGTTGGTTCTCTTGGAAAATACGTCTATATGCTTGAAATTCAATTAAAAGGCATATCCCATTGATGAAATAGGACGTTATATAAAACAAATGGGATCTATCCTATTATTAGTTTATCATATCAGTTCTTGTTAATTTAATGGGACAAACTGATTAAAATGTCATCTGTTGTCCTATTGGATTTACGGGACACATTTCATTCCATACAAATATCTCTACAGGATTCGTCCAGTTATATTAATTATTGCATCTGTTTACTTTTGTGAAGAAATCTGGTAAATTGCCGTCTAATTAAAATAATGGTACAAAAACTTTTAAGTTTACGGGGTCCATTTTTCTGAGTGTGTGATAGGTAGGGCTGCGTTTCACATCCGAATGTACATATTACATCATCTTTATGAGTAACGATTTTGTAATCATTATCCGTAATAAGGTGACAAGGCATGCAAGGATGATATAGGGGGACATTGTCATGCACTGTTTGCATGAAAACGTGATGACTGACAAAGGTATCTCAACTGACGCGTGGTTCATGAATGATAGGTAACAAATGTTTTTTTTTATTGCTGGCTGGGCTACCCTACGTGTGCGTCATGAATTTATGATATTTTCGGTAAACGACAATGTCCCCCTATATTATCTATACACGCATTACTACGAAGAAGACTACATAATGGTTACTCATAAGGATGATGTAAAAATTATACAACATAAATATTCAATGTTTCGCTCGTGCTTATTACACTTGTTAAATTCTTATTGTTTCCCAAATTTGATGGCCAACGTATCACGTAAACATCATTTAATTTTGGCAAGCTCACGACAAGAATGTAAATACGTAGAGAGTCAAAATTGGAATTTTACATTTATTTAACACAAATTGCATTCTACTTATATAGTTAGAAAAGTACGACCAGTGTGCAATTCATTTCCGAGCTGAAAATATCCAATATGTATTTCCCCAAGCAAATACGTTCAAAAATGCAATATGTATTTCCCCAAGCAAATACGTTCAAAAATGAAAATAGAAAGAGACAGCATCATTGTGATTACATATTAATTACTTGCATTTGCCTGGCCAAGCCAGCTGCTTCAAGAGTAACGACTTAATAATGGCATTTCCCCAGACTGGACATAATATGTTTCACTAACAAAGCGTCCTATATATACAGCACGTCCACTCGTGATACATGAAGTAAAGATTGTTTTGGGCTATATCAACGATTTATGATGCCATAAATTAGGTTCTTGGGCTTGCAAGTTTTTGAATAAAATGGTTTAACAGCACTCAGAAAAATTTCAATGGGAAATCCCATTAAACCTATCATTTTGTCCCATTATTTTTAGTCAATAGGAAAAATCAGATTACTTTAAAAATATAGGAACTATTACTTTAACTCGATAAATATCCGTTTGTTTTAATAGTTGACTCATTTTAAAATAAACACATGGTCTAGTTATTTTCCAATACGATATATCTTATTGAATTAATAGGATCAATCCTATGTGTTAAAAAAAATCGTTTCACTTGTAATATTATCGAACTATATTTTTTATAGTCCCATATTATTATACCTTCCACGCTACGTCATTGTGGATTTTTTTTAAGAATCACGATATTTGGCCAGGCTGAGTATTGAACATCCGATTTGCTAGTACTATTTAAAACTTACCAAGTCACGGGAAGGCAACCGAACGATCTCGGCTACGGAGCATGATGTTGGTTATCTTGCAAAATACATATGCTTGCAGTTCAACTAAAAGGCCTATCCCATTAATGCAATAGGACGTCATATAAAACAAATGGGATACATCCTTTTATTAGTTAATCATATCAGATCTTGTTAATTTAATAAGACAAACTGATTGAAATATAATCTGATGTCCCATTGGATTTACGGGACACATTTCATTCCATACAAAATATCTCAATAGGATTCTTCCAGTTATATTAATTATTGCCTCTGTTTACTTTTGTGAAGAAATCTGGTAAATTGCCGTCCAATTAAAATAATGGTACAAAAACTTTTAAATTTACGGGGCCCATTTTTCTGAGTGAGGGGAAAAAGTAGTATATGCAAATAATAATATGCAGAAACTATTTTAAAAGGGAACGAGACCGAGGCTAATTTCGGGCGCGGCCGAAATTTGAATACCCTTCACTCTCTTCGGGCTAAAAGATTTTTTTTGGGCGTACATATGACTTGTGTTCAATCCTTCCCCATTCTTTTCCTTCTGTGGCGTCGATTAAACAATATTTGTGTGTTTTTGGTTGAGTGGGAAAATAAAAATATTTACTCAGAAATATGGGGGGGATGCGGGAGCATGGTCCCATAGTATGATTCCATCCGTTTGATTTTTTTTTTTGACAAGGACGCATTAAGTTTTTTTGAAATTGGTGTGGAAAAAATGTTTCTTAGAAGATCTAAAATGGGGGGTTGGGTTTGTATTATAGCCCCATGACCCCATAGATCCATTCCATTCATTTTTACACATGTCTTATGGCATCAATAGAGATGCACTTTTACGAGTTTTGGTTGAAAGTGATGCACAAATAAAAAAGTTTTTCGTAGAAGAACTCAATTTGGAGGGTTGGGTTTGTATGACAGCCCCATGACCCCATTGTCCGATTCCATTCATTTTTAGATATGTTTTGTGGCATCAATTGAAATGCACTTTTATAAGGTTTGATTGAAATTGGTGCACAAATCAAAAAGTTTTTCTTAGAAAAACTCAATTTGGAGGGTTGGGGTTGTATGACAGCCCCATGACCCCACAGTCCGATTCCAACCATTCTTACATATGTTTTGTGGCATCAATAGAAACACATTTGTAGGAAATTTGGTTGAAATTGGTGCACAAATGAAAAAGTTTTTTTTAGAAGAACCTAATTTGGGGGGTTAAGTTTGTATGGCAGCCCCATGACTCCATAGTCCGATTTGATCCATTCTCACATATGTTTTGTCTTATCAATAGAAACACATTTGTGTGAAATTTGGTTGAAATTGGTGAACGCATGAAAAAGTTTTTCTTAGAAAAACCAAATTGGGGGGATTAGATTTGTATGGCAGCCCCATGACCCCACGGTCCGATTTTAGCGATTCGAACATACAAACTGCCTGCAATAAAAAGAA
The DNA here is from genome assembly GCA_949715475.1 of Microchrysa polita. Classification (NCBI taxonomy): domain Eukaryota; kingdom Metazoa; phylum Arthropoda; class Insecta; order Diptera; family Stratiomyidae; genus Microchrysa; species Microchrysa polita. The sequence continues at coordinate 93,004,283 of OX454417.1, read as the reverse complement.
GTATGCGTGCAAAATTTCAGCTCGATAGCTTTTAAACTGGCCGAGTAAAACGCGTAGCAACAGACGGACAGACGGACAGACAGACAGACGGACATCGCCCAATCGACTCAGCTCGTCATGCTGATCATATATATACATATTTTATATGGTCGGAGATGCTTCCTTCAATGCGTTACAAACTTCATGACAAACATACATACGACATGACAAAGTTAATATACCCTTTACTCTACGAGTGAAGGGTATAAAAAAGTGAATCAGGCTATTTCTGGTTATGGTTGTGAATCAGAGGTAACGTTTTTTTGGAAGAAGTCATGGTTGTTGACACGGCTCCCAAAAAATGCTACTACTCCGTAACGGTAAAATTTAGCAAAAAAATTTGGTCACCATTTTTTCAGTAACACATTCTAGAATCTACCATAGGTCCATGGTTACATGGTGACTCGGTTGCGGGACATCCTGTATAATACTGTAAATTCATATAAAACGAAACTGGATTTTACGCAGCTTTGCGTTTTGGCAGCATGCAATGCAATTTCGAGGAAAACATTTTGTGCAAAATTTGGTTGATGTGAAGACCCTCTAAACCACAAAAAAAACAAGCCTAACTCATTGCCGGACACAACGCCACTTTTTCACAAACATTCCACAAAACTTTCAATGTACTCGGGCTACGCACTACAACACATTTTTATGAAAAAAATTTAGCATAAAATTTTGACAATTTTTTTTTTACAAAAACTCGATCTTTTGAATATTTACAATAGTTTTTTTTGACACAAATCTTATTCACTTGCAAATGTTTATACAAAATTTTCATTCGCACTAAAATTTGTACAATATTTACGGGTCATGACCGTAACAAACAACATTCCCTCATGTTTGTTATTCGGCATTTTCGAAAAAAAAAATTACACGTTTTTCCGCTATCCGTTACAGTTTGAACCACCTTACACATTTCTTTGTAGTTTCATCTTAATGTCTGTGACACATCCGTGACATTCAATTATAACAATAATAAGTTTATCATTAGTTGTTCATTCGCGTTTATTTTGACCAAAGCTGCATTTTAAGTAAACTTCACGAAATTTATTTGCAAATATTTATTAAATTTATAATTTGGGCTCGTGATAGCTTGAAAGCTATGTAGTTGGACCATGGATGTTTTCCCCACCATTTCTGAATTTAAAACCTTCTCTTTCTCCTGTCCCTGCCCAAGGGATGATCAGTTTTCTTTGTCTTCGCAAACAATGGTAAAGCTTAGAGTTTATTAATGCTTAAAACTGACCAAAGGAATAAAACAAAGGACGAAAGCAGGAAAATGATATTTAAGGGTGAACTCATTTTACTGTTGCTTTTCAACCGATTTTTATGTTTGTACTATTTTTGTACTGTCAAGCATAACAGTATTAGGTGCTTTTTTTGCGAAAAAAAATCTTGCTTTTTTATCTCATCGGCGAACATATACAATATGTAGAAAAAAACCGAAACCAAAAGGAGAATGGTTTATTATTTTTTGTTCATGAAACGCCACTAATCAAAAAATCTGACTAACATAGAACACACTTTATTAACTTTTCAAAATATAATTTTTAATTACTATACAAATAATACAAGTTAAATGTTTTAATGTTTATCTACCACCATCCATTCCCTCCAGACTTATATCCACCGTATCCACCATAGCTACCGTAACCACCGTGTCCACCGTACCATCCGCCATATCCACCAATTTTAAGAGGAGCACTTATAACTTTAACCACTTTCACTGGCGCGGAGTAACCACCATATCCTTTCCATCCGCCATATCCACTATATCCTTTCCAACCGCTGCTGTATGATGGATAACTCCATCCACCACTATATCCTTTCCATCCACTATACGAGGGATAACTCCATCCACCACTGCCGTATCCTTTCCATCCACCATAGCCACCTCCGTAACCACCATAACTCATCATCCCATCATCCCATCCTGAGGCTGCAGCAATCGTCACAATGGCCAATAAGCAAGCGATCGTTTTCATAGTGTACTCGTACTTTTCACAGTCCTTCCAGAAATACAAAACAAAACTGAATACTGTTTCAATAGTTTCATTGATATTTATACCCGATACAATTCGTTGTGAACACGTTATTCTTTTCATGCTCACAGGCTCACTATGCTATTCCAGCTCCAGCCATCCTTAGCCCCATTAAAATATATTGTAATTGCAAAAATAATGTAAAAATCTTATGGTTTGTCTCATAGTAGTGCAAAACGACCATATTGTCGCCTGAATGCAATATTTGAATGTGGGACAAGGAAATTCACTTTTATTCTGGTGCACTAGTCGTGTTTCGGTGGATGGACAAGTGTGGCTGATTGGATGCCGCCACACCAAACACCTCCTTCCAATGCATATCTATTGATTGCGTACTTTTTCTCTACGCATTGCAATAATTGTAAGAAGTCAATAGACATGTGGAGATCATTTACCTTACGGTTCGAAGTAAACACCTTAAGTGTGTCCAGTGGCCAGTATTCAGAGGTGATCCGGAAAATGTCTAGTATGATTCAAGATTAAATGCAAAAGCATGCATTATAATCGGCACAGTTAAGTTATTGTCTAGTTGAAGACGCAGATCGCCTGAGAAGCGTGCTAGTGACAAATTAAGTTATTTTAATCAAAATTTAAGGAAATATCGAAAAAAATGTGATGGTGAAGAATCCACTGAAGATTGAAATGTAGTTTGATTGGTGTAGTGGTTAGTGCACTCACCTTCGGAGCACAGGGTTGTGGGTTCAATTCTCACCGTGAGCGAATACAGTGTATGATGTTTTTCGAACTCACGATCCATGTGACGGACTATAATCTCACTCAGATGTTAAACGAGTAACTCTGATGAACGAGTAAGCTGTTGTTATTGAGACATCTACAAAAAAGAAGTTAAGATCTTGGAAATTGTCACCTAACAGAATGTGATAGCTTCTCCTACAAAACTTGTCGTGGACAATCCTAGAAAAAAAAAGAAGGTCACTGGGTGCTCCATTTACTATATACCTTATATGTATAGACATAGAATATTTAGCCTTAGGAAATAGGCTGAAAAATTAATTATCGAAACGTGCCTGCACCGAAGGTTGAGCGCCGCGACGCCATAAGTAGAATAGTAAAGCAAGGAAGAAGTCTCAATTTTAAATTTATTTAACGCTATTTTCACAATAATTTTTTTTACCAAAAAGGACAAGATTCCTTTCGTGCATCCAAACTATTAACCATGTACCTACATATTTATAAATCCAAACCGTTCAAATTTCATATCATGCGTGTATTACAAATTCAATCCAATTCTGTTTAATTCAACATGCTTGCAAACATCGTTTGATATTGGGTGAGGTTATAAAACACAACGTTCGCGCAACGTTACCTTTAATTTCAAATCAACCGGCCGTTACGGATCAGAAACATCTCCCTACAAACAGATTCCCTAAGCGCGTAGGGGATCTGTTTGTAGGGAGAATTTTCTGATCCGTAACGGCCGGTTAATTTAAAATTAAAGGTAACGTTGCGCGAACGTTGTGTTTTATAACCTCACCCATTGATGCACATCTCTGAACAAATTAAAAACAGGTTGAATTGGAACTCGTTTAATGATGGTCGGCCGTCGCCTTTTGGCTTACGCGCTAAAATCTACACACGATTAAATAAGAACCACCTTAAGTTATATAAGAATTAGTGCATTTATTCACTGTCAGACAATATGAGGAAATGATAGCGCAAACGCAGTGTGTGTTTTGAGTTGGCTGGACAGTGGACATGCTGCCATACTGGCAGGCATACAAGTTGAACGAAAGTTGCTTCAAGGGATTGAAATGGATCGAATTAGTGGTGACTTCGTAATGGTCATTATATCGCCAAATTGGTCTAACATAGTTGTCTTTGAGCGTCGTAACACCTATGGGCTGGAACGTATAAACATTGTAACGATAAATTGCCTGACTAGGATTATTTTAACTGAAGTTGCAAATGCACTGCAGTGACATTTTTTTTAATATACGATTAAGTAGTGCAGAAGTGGTAATAAATAATACAAATATGATATGAAACAATGTCACTAAATACTCACTCGTGGATACCTGTAGAACATAGTTTGTCCTCGATAAATTCTCTTTTGAATTATAACTGAATTTAAAATTACATCCATAAAGTAATGTCATTACCTGTACTGGTTAATTAATGCGCTAAAGTTGATGAGCTTGGAAAGATGCAATGAACTCCAACTATGGCGGATGAAAGATCTTATGGACATCCAATTGTGGCTGTTGAGCAAGTATATGTGACATAATACGAGCATTATACACATATTTCCGTGTAATGCGGCTTAAAAACGACATATATGAATGGACGTCCTTGAAAATGCGTCGATATAGACCGCAACAACCAACAGGTGCATTTAGGCTAGTGCTTTTATGGTATAAGATGGTATAACTAACCTTAGCATTGATGAAGCTGTTGATGTTTAGTCAAGGACTTTGATTCCATTTGTTCTCGACAGTACTAAGGGCTATTCGTTACGAACATTAAAATGGATAGAGTGGAATTGAGAATTTAGGTCCTATTGCATCATCCTGCCTAGATAAACTTTGAAGTCGATAAATCAGCTTGGTCAAAATAATAGGTAAACTATTAATTGTTTTTCCAGAGAAGAGTGTGACTTTCAGAATCTCTCTCTCTAGTTCCTGTCAACCCCTTGCCCTTAGGGCATTAACTACGCCTACTCTCCACCTCGTTCTGTTTTGCGCCAACGGCGCTAGCTGCGACCATGTACGATTTAGCGTTTTCGCCTCGCTTGTTACCGATCTTCTCCATGTGTTCCTTGGCCGTCCAACACGGCGTCTTGCTCCGGAATCCTGTGGATTCCAGTTCAGGGCCTTTTTTGCGACGTTATTGGGCACTCTTCGGAAGGTGTGACCTATCCATTGCCACTTAAGTCTTTTGATCGAAGTGCCTATCCTTTCTTGGCCAGTTATAGTGAGGAGATCCTCGTTCGAAATGATCTCCAGCCAACGAATATGTAGGATGCGCCGTAGACACTGATTTACAAAAGTCTGCAACTTACCAGTAATCTCTTTAGTCACCTTTCAGCTTGAACAGCCATATAGCAGCACGGATTTCACATTGGAATTGAAGACTCGAAGTTTGGTGCGTCTGGAAATATTGTTGTTTAGCCAGAGAGGAATCAAATTGAAGAAAGCCGCCCTAACCTTATTTATCGGTGATTTTACATCAGCATCCGGTCCACCATCTGCTGTAACTACGCTCCCGAGATAGCAAAATTCATCAACTTTTTCGACTGCCTGTCCCGAAATGCAAATTCCGCTTTGCCCCCCCCCTGGATATGTGCTCAAGAACTTAGTCTTCGCAGCATTGATTTTCACCCCCGCATTACGACTTGCGCAATTTAGAGCTTCTGTCATTTGAGCGACATCATCCGTATTAGTTGATAGGAGGCAAATGTCAGCGTAGTCAAGATGTTGAAGGTGACCAAACAATTTCCATCTGATACCTTTGTTACGATGTAATTGAAGTGCGGAGCTGAGTACATCACTAATGACAATAAGGAAGAGAATAGGTGACAAAATGCCGCCTTTCCGAATGAATAGGCATTTTTATTCGTTTTTTGTAGGTAGGTAGGTTCGAAAAAGGCATTAAGGCTCCCAACTTAGTAATGGTTGGCTAAGTATTCGCCTAATCAGTGAACAAACCTGCTAAACATTTTAGTTAATGGATAATGACTTTATAAAACTAAGAAAAACTAGGCTATCCCACGAGAAACTCCTTATAATGTCTTCAGGGATAACTGACAATAACCTTAGTACTATATCCGAAAAAAGTTTCGTTCCAATTATCGACGCTTATTACAGCAGATATTGAAAATAAAAATATAAATTATATAATATACTTCGTAAAAACAACTACCCCACGAAAATAATCGACAAAATGATTAATGAAGTCAGAAACAGCAAAAAAAACTTCAAATTCGAGGAGCTATGCCTTCTTATCAATCGATCAATCAACAGCAGAAACATCACCACCTACTGAACCAACCACTCAACTATATTCATCACTAACATACATCCCTGGTTTAAGTGAATCTATATCAAGGTCTTGTAAATACTTTGTTCCACAATTAAATGTAGCAATGCGTCCTCATCTGAAAAATAGTAACATGTTTACAAACCTTAAGAACAAAATTCCACCACAAGAAAAGTCCGGGGTTGTATACAAAGTGGATTGCGCAGATTGCGACAAAACTTACATCGGCGAAACGATTCAAAAACTAGGTACTCGTCTAAATCAACATAAAAATGACACTAAAAAATCGCTTAATGATAATATATCTGCCCTTGCAAAACACTCCATTATTAACCAACATACTTTCGATTTTAACAAAACTCAAATTCTAAAAAATGAGTGAAATAAATGCAAACTTCAAATCCACGAAGTAAACCAGATAATAAAGTATGAGAATGTAGTATGCAACGAAAAAAACGATAAAAAACATTATAGTAGTACGTATATTAATTTGATTAAGACTAACATTGAAAATTAAAATGAGATGAAAATAATTATAATCCAACTATTGCAATTTAACATCTGTGATATTTTTAACATCTCCGTGTGTACCTAGCCTTAAGCATTTACAACATCTGTGATATTTTGCTTGAAATACTGACTTTTTATGTAAACAACTGTTTTTTAGAAGTTTTGCTGTCATTTTTGATATTGTCTTTGTTCATTACTATAAGGTATATTTGTTAATTTGTTTCAATTTTTATTTTTTATTGTGAAAAATCATTGTCTTTTAGATATAAGACCCTGATGATGGGCTTTTAGCCCGAAATATATTGGCTATCTAAAGAAAAGGAATGACTTTCACTTTCGAGGATCTACAGAGGCAACACAACAAAGAACATCGTATGGTCATAAACATTGGAGGTCCAACTAAATTTGGAGAGAGACTGTTCTTCTTGGCTCGGACCACACAATCAAAATAAGCATTTGTTTTAGCGTCGACATCGTAATAAATTCAAAGCAAAACCACTCCTATTCAAATATACTATTCAAATATTTGTCACCCAAAATAAAAATAATGTGATGTAAAATAAAACAAAAGACCATTTCCCATAAAGTGGAAGATAATCTACGGCATACATTTACAGGAGTCGACATATGAGTAAGAGCAATGAAAAGCTTCTCTTTAAGCAACATGTTCCAACAGTTTTTAATTTAAGACAAAACTTAAAATTTGAATAAATATACTGAAGAACTTGTAAAGATCATCTGCATGTCCTATGTAAACAAATCTGAGGATCACGTCAGATAGCTGACAGACAGCTTCAGCGGTTCTGGCCAAGTTAAGTTGTTGGCGAATTTAATCGATTCAAATGAAATTCATGTAGAAGAAACGATGGAGCCGTTATCTGGACAGAAAGCTTTTGCGACAGGCATATATTCCTTGTTTTTATGAATCCTTGATAAAAAAAAACTTTCACTAAATTAGTAGTTTCAGAATGTTTTTTTCTATGCTAGATTCTGCAGCTGCTTTGCGTTTTGTTTTGCTGACTAACAAAAATAATAATAATAATAAATAATAAAAAATAGAAAACAGTTTGCAAAATGTGGCACAGTTTGCGGAACATACGCAACGGTTTAGTTTTGGATCCGCACCCATTGTTATGAGTAACACAGTCTCAAGTAAACCCAGAGTTTCCTGCTTCGAAATAAGCTGAAAGAGTACTCTACATTTTTTCCAAGGTTATTAACTCTCCGCCGAGCACGTGGGGTCTTTTGGGACCCCAGAGGGTATTTTTTATATATTACTTTTGAACGGTTTAGCCCATCCAGGTGAACTTGTAAGACATCTAAGCCACCAAAATTCTGCTCAGAAATATGATTGAAAAAAATCCCAATTCTTTTCAGAAAAAAAGTTTTGATAGCCAAAAGCACAAATTTGCAGGAACGGGCAAGTAGGGTCTTCCCCATGAGTACCAAGGCCTCAATTGTCCTGAATATCCCGGAAAGGAAACTCAGAGTCAAACTTTATGTTTAGACCTTTTTATCTCGACTGTCTCGATATATTTACTATTCCTCCCCGGTCGTTTCATTACGTCTTTTCACACTGAGCTGTTGGCCGAGGTAAGCCTCATATAATTTTTGGCTGCAATGAAAGTAAAGGAAGAGATTATACCATGGATCAACTGGTCAGAAATTATCCTGGCTTAAGAAATTCACGAAAACAGCTGCTAGCTTTGTCCTTCAATTGATGCGATAGCTTCTCTTCTGATATAGGACGGAAAACACTCCTTGACTGTAGCAAATCTGAAAAAATGATATCATAATTTCACCTCCCCTAATTCCTACCACAGCTTATTCCATGTCAAATAAAGTCGCAGGGGCACCTAGAAAAAATTGAAAACAAGTTTACAGGCATTGGCTATTTAAAAATAAAAATAAATAAATAACAGGCGCGACAATCCAACATTGGAGTAAGGCCGCAGGATGTGTTAGTGACATCCTATTTCCAAGATCTTATCTGCTTTTTGTTGAGGTAATGAGATCAGCATCACGCTCAGCAGTGTTATTTATCCCCATAAATGGGTACTCGTTTAACATCTGAGTGAGATCATAGTCCGTCACAAGCTCGTGAGTTCGAAAAACACCATGAACCACGGTGAGATTCGAACTCATGACCCTGTGCACCGAAGGTGTGCGCACTAACCGCGAGACCAGCCAGACTACTACTTGGCTATTTAGCGTAGTGATTTTAGCTGAAAAAATGATGACACCCAAACATCAAAAAAAAAAGCTGACTTTTGATGCCAAATTGTTCCATGGACTGGCCGCATTACGCAGTAAAAAGGTAGACTTTTTTGCGCGTCACATTTGGGGGAGGGGGTGGCAAAGGGGTGAAATTATGATTTTTCGCCAATATCTTGTTAACTGTAATATTAACAGCAAAATGTTCTGAGGACGATTTAAACTACACAAAATTTCCTTTCTAATGATATTTTATAACATATACCTTCCTCTACCTCTGGGCTGGATTATACTCGTATACTAGACCTAAAAACATTCGGTGTAATTTCGATTTTTTGATAGTTACATTTGGCACTCTAGCTCCTGAAGTAATTTAATTGGAGCCATGGTAATTGGGGTAACTATTCCTAACAATATATAGCTGCCCCACACGGAGACTCGGGCTGCCCCGACAAAGCATTCTCCTATATCCCCTATTAACATTAAAAAAAAGACATGCCTTTAACTTATCGTCGAATCACAGCATGCGGGAAAAATGTTGGTAAACGTTAAGGCTAAGTCCCATTAGATCCTCCACCAAATATTACTTCGATCTGATGAAAACAAAGGGTACCTTCCATACAAAATGACCCAAAAATTGCCGAAAATTTTGTGTAGTTTAAATCGTCCTCAGAACATTTTGCTGTAAATATTACAGTTATCAAGATATTGGCGAAAAATCATGATTTCACCCCTTTGCCACCCCCTCCCCACAAATGTGACGCGCAAAAAAGTTTAACTTTTTACTGCGTAATGCGGTCAGGCCATAGAACAATTTGGCATCAAAAGTCAGCTCTTTTTTTTAATGTTTGGGTCTAGACATAAAGTCACTATACTAATATAACCCAGAAGCAAATTTCGAATGAATTGATTTGTTCCCTATTGAACATATTTTTGTCTAAATTGAATCAATTTCAAAGTCACTTATTCATATTTTTGAAATTTGTTCTAAAAGATAGCCTCACTACTCTAGAACCTTGAGTCCAAGGCAGAGTAAAACAGTAAAAAAAGTTCATCGCCATAGGCGCTTTAAATGTGTACAGCTTACGGTATGAACAACAAATTTTTTTAAATAATTGTCGCATGTTCAAAACATAACACAGTACTTATAAATTTTTTTTTTTTTACAATTTGATACATGTTTAAGGATAGGTTCATTAAATTTTGGGGTCCGAAAGACCCCACGTGCCCGTTTGCGTTGGACAATTTGAATAAATAACGATACCGAGGCTAAAAAAAATTTCGGGCGCGCCTACGACTTGTATTTAATCCCCCCCCCCATTCTTTTCCTTCCGTCTTCACAAAATTTCCGTTGCGTCGACAAAACAATATTTGTATGGGGTTTGGTTGGAATAAGTAAAAATTTTATTGGGAGATGCGGGAGCATGGCACCATAGTACGATTCTATTTGTTTTGTTGCTTTGATAAAGACACATTAATTCAAGGTTTTGTGAAATTGGTGTAAAAAATGTTTCTTAGAAGAAACAAAATGGGGGGTTGGGTTTGTATGGCAGCCTCATGACCCCATGGTCCGATGTGAAATTTTGTTTGAAATTGGTGCACAAATAAAAAAGTTTTTCTTAGAAGAACTTAATTTGGGGTGGACGGGTTGGTTGCATGGCAGCCCCATGATCCCATGGTCCGATTTGATACATTCTTACATATGAAAAAAATAAGTTTCTTTGTTTTCAATTCAGCATCAAGTAATAAGAAAGAATCAAGTGCAGCCATTACAATTTTAAACGGATCCAATTTTTAAATTCAAATAAACTGAATTTAAACTGAAATTCCACTCTAAATAATATTTCTAAAATCACCGTTTCGCGGAAAAATCTGATACCAAGGCACTAAATATAAAATAAAAACTGTTCCATTCCGCGCAATGTGAACGGAGAGAAAAATGTGCAATGAATTCAACAAAATCATACACAGAGAAAAAAAATTAGAATGGTTATCTAAAGAAATAGTCGAATTCATCTAAAGTTCGCGTTGATTTTCAGCTTATGATTCTATGTAGTTGAAACAGTTACGAAGATATGGATAATTTTTCTATTCGTCATTAGTTGAAACATCTACTATATTTGCAAATTCAATTAATTCATTTGTAAAGACAGCTATTCATTATCTATAAATTGTTGAATGTTGGATAGCTAAATTGTGTTGAAGAAAAAAGAACGATTGTTTGTAGTTAAATTTTATATTTGAATAGTATAATCAACAACTTTTGTGGACGAATTGACTAAACTTTTTCTTCTAATCTTGCGTGGTTAAATGAACGAATTTAATAGTATTTTCAGCTACGGAGATTAGAGAAATCAGCTATTTCTTTGGTAAAACCATCTAAATTTAAGTCAACTACTTCACTTTAGATAAAAAGTCTAAACCATTTTTTTCAGTGGCAATATATAACAGAGAAACAAGCATCAAGTCTCAAAACATATACTGCCATTCCACCTCAGCGTCTTATAAGACTTCCAAGTTTCTGGCTAATATTCTTCGAACAGCTTTTAAATCAAACTTTGCTCTGAAGAATTCCCCCGAATTTGTCAAGAAAGTGATAAAACGGACGATTCCAAACGATCACGTACTAATATCTTTTGATGTGACAAATTGCTTCACTAATATACCTACGGAATTAGCCTTAAAAATTATTCAAAGAGACTTTGAACGCTTTGTCAGTTTTTACTCCGATTTTGCCTCATTGACTGTAATTACTTCGCATACAAAAACCGATTTATGTCAATGAAATTCGGACTTTTTATGGGTTCTAGTTTGGCACCGATATTGGTTGAACGTGTTTTAGACGACCTAATTGATGAAGCATTATTTAACGTCGACTTCATCCCACTTTTTTGGCACTCTTACGTTGCCGTCATATAACGGCTATTCCTGAGGATAAAATACCACAAATGCTGGTGGCACTGCATGCATATGATCCCAACATAAGATTCATATATGAAGTCGAACAAAACGGGCAACTGGATTACCTCGACCTCACTCTTCATCGAACAACCAACCAGAGAGTAATAACCAACAATTTGAAAAGAATTCGCAAAGTTCTTACAAAAAACAATTATCCGGCAAAAATCATCGATAAGTTGATTGCCGAAGTAAGAAACGGACCGAGTTATGCCTTTTTATCCACCGAAGGTAACTCCACACTACAACCAACTAACGATCGTAGCCCCCAGCATTATTCATCGCTAACATACGTCCCAGGACTTAGTCGATTTCGAGATCCTGCAATCATTTCATACCCGATCATAATATCGCAATGCGTCCTAGCCAAAAAAAACGGCATGATGTTTCAACAATTAAAAACACGGATTCCCAAAGAAGAGCAATCAGGTGTAGTCTATAAAATCGATTGTAATAATTGCAACAAGACTTATATTGGTGAAACCATACAAAAACTTGGCACGCGGGTCCTTTTATTAATTTAAAAATGTAATTATTTTAGTCATGGTCTGTATAGATGTTAACACCCTGATGATGGGCAGTCGCCCGAAATATATTGGTAATCCTATGAACGAACACTGATTTTTAACTACTTTCGTGGATCAAGAAAAATCCAATCCGATCCCGGCAACACAAAAAACATTTGGGTAATTGATTCACATCATATTATCCAAATATCAAAATTATTAAATAGTTTAATTCATTTTATGATTTAATTTAATTAAAGAATCCACTACCACTTAAATCGAACAAACTATCAGAGAATTTTTTTTTTTATTGTACCCTTCAAAAAAATATAAAAACAGGGACAAATCTGTAAACTATTAGAAGGCGAGGCATTAATTTAGTTTTTGTACAAATCAAACAATGTTCCCTTCTTAAGATACCGTAATTTGATTGAATTATTTAAAGGACTTATATCCATTTTTGTAACTTTTAGAAAGCTAACAATAGAGATATGTTGGGCCGTAGTAGTAGTAGCTTTAAATACTATAATATTTTTTGGTAATATTATATTACAAATTAATTTTAACACATATTTAATTAATTTTATTATTTCATAATTAAAAATTAATACTTCTGAAAACTTTTTTTTAATTTTTAATGAAATAACGACATATATGCCATAGTGTTGGCTTAACTTTCAATGTCTTCACGAAGTAACTGTTGGGTAATTTTGTGTCAAATATTCAAAAAAAAAAAATTCCAAATATCTCAGTAACCACTGAAAATCAGCCCAGCATTGGCCGTCAGTGTACAGTGGCGTAACGTTTTTCGAATTCCTTGTGTTCGAAATTAGAATCCTCCGATACGACTGTCGAGCCACATGAAATATTGACAGGACCAGACGCGGCGCATAGAGGAGCGCGTTATTTTAAAATAGAAAATAAAACCATTGATGAAATCATTAACTGAATAAACATTACATCAAGAACGTCAGTCTCAATATAAAAACGCAAAGAATCGTCATAATTTTTATCAAAATGAATTTAAGTACGATGTTCCTAATTTTAGTAGAAACACTATAACGTCAAAATCATGTTTAAAAAGAGTTTCCGATTGATTGCACTTCGCTTCTCTCTCAGTAGAGGGGCTCATTTAAGTAGTAGGAGGGAGAGTCGCTAGTGAAGTTGCCCAGCAAATGAACGAAAACCGCATTTCCATCAGCCCATAAAATGAGCACGAGCAGCGAAAATATCATTCTTAAGCAACATATTCCAACAGTTTTTATTTGAGACAAAAATGTAAATTTGAATAAATCTACTGCAGAACTTCTAAAGATCATATATGTAGATAGGAATATCGCTTAGTTTGATGGAAGCTACGAAAAAACACCACTTCGAGGATTGTGCCTATATGCCTGTATCGTATAACAGTCGATACAGCATACAGAAGTAGACTAGAAGTATTTACCCTAAATCTAATGATCACATCAGCTGGCTCACAGTTTTGCGACCCTGGACAAGTTAAGTCGTTACCGTCATCCATAGCGAATTTTATCGGTTGAAATAAAATTCATGATAGAGTTTTTTCAAAGATAAATGCGTCCTGTAGGAGAAAAGACTGATCCGTTATCTGGACAGAAGGATTTAGCGGCAGGCATATATTTCTTGAACGATCTTTCGGCCTGTAGATCCACAACAGTGTGCACATATTTTTCCTTTTCCTTTAGTATTCACAGATGCATCGAACTGGATCACAATGATTAAATTTTTCGCAAGAACCTTCATTCTCTTCAATATTTTCGAGACCAAAACCCAGGAAAGCTGATACTCAGTCAAATCCCCACTCAATAAGCTTGTGAAACACTTTCTTTTTAATTTATTGGTTGCTTTGATAAATTGTTTTATTGCAAAATTATGTTAATTGTAAATATGCGGCTCTTTAGTATCCAGTTAAATGCTACAAGCTTCAAGCTTCCCCGTACACAGAGTTTGTAGTTTCAGAATGTTTTGTGTTCGTGTTCGATTCTGCAGCTGATTTTAGTATTGTCTTGCAAACCAATAAGATTACAAATAAAAAAATGTCTTTTACAAAATAATGCCAAAAGGAGTGCATTTTTTCGACAATCTTTTGACTGCATGTAATGTGAAAATATGTAATTGAATTTTATTCTTTTTTTTGTAGCGGGTACCCAGGGGCGATGCCACGAGAGGGTGGGTACCCACGAGATTTACGGGTCCAAAAGCCACATGAAATATTACCCAAAACCTTAAAAAAAACATGACTGCGAGAAAACAATATTCCGAAGTATTTTTTTTTTTTTTTTTGTAGACAAGAACGGTTAGACCCGATTATATGTCATCATCAATGTGGCACGATAGCCCGACGTCGGGCCTTGGCCGCCTGAATCGTTGACCTCCAATTGTCGCGGTTACGTGACCTTGTCTCATGGTTGTATCGGATACGCCATTGGTCTCGCTCGCGAACGGCCCCGAAAATTCGCCGAAGGACCTTTCGTTCGAATCGGTCTAGCAAAATTTCAGAGGCTTGGGTAAGGGTCCATGTTTCGCAGCCATAACATAGCACGGGTCGGATGATCGTTTTGTACACGCGGAGCTTCGTGTTCCTGTGCGCAAGTTTCGAATTGATTATAGGGAGGACCGAGAAATATGTCTTATTGGCTAGTTGTATCCGTCGCTTAATTTCGTCGGTTTCGTTGGCGTCCTTTGATAAGTTACAACCCAGATAGTTGAAGTTGTCTACATACTCGATATTAAGGTCCCCCACTGTGATGCTTGAATTTGCTGGCGTCCTTGTTTTCGATTGCATCATGGCCTTTGTTTTGCTTTCGTTGATATGTAGTCCAACTTCCTTTGCGGCGTTATTGAGGTTGTGCAGGAGGCTTTCTGCATCACCGAACCTTCGAGACATGATGTTGATATCGTCGGCGTACGCTACTAATTGAGTCGACTTGATGAGTAGCGTTCCGCTGCTGTCCATATTCATGGCTCGAATTACATACTCCAAAGCCAGGTTGAAGAGCGTCGGCGCCAGCCCGTCGCCCTGCTTGAGTCCAGTACGAGTTTCAAATAGGTCAGTGAGTCGGTTCTGCACTTTGACCTGCGAGACGGTATTAGTGATCGTCATCCTTGTGAGTCGCACTAACTTTGCCGGTAAACCACAGTTCAGCATAATGTTGTACAGTACACTTCGGTCGATACTGTCGTATGCGATTATATGTACACCCAGAAAAATAACGTCCCTTAAAATTAACTCGATATCCTTTTGAAATCGAATTGCATTCCTATTATATATAATTCTTTCCTTTTAAATATATATCGCTTCAATTCAAATTCATTCTTTTTTAATTAATGGGAAATCCTTTAAATCCAAATTTTCAATAGGATTTTTTTTTTGTTTACACTCGCAGTTGGTCGGCAGTGTGGTAGAGCGATGTCACAATGTATGGTGTAAATTATAAACGTCGTCCCGTCTAGTCTGTGTGGTGTAGTAGGTAGGGGCGTTAGTCTTCAAATCATAGGGTCGCGGGATCAAGTCCCACTGTAGGTAGGTAATTTATTATGCATTTTAGAGCGTAAAGAGGTAAATGAAATGTCGCCAACACCTATAGCGAGGTCAGTTATACAAAACTCATTTATGAGTAATTTTCATAGGGAAAGAACACCCTGTGAAAATTACTCCTTTTGGTGTAATTTAAAATATTCTTTTGAGTTCATGCATTTGGAAAAATAATAAGAAAAATCCTTTAATTTTAAATAAAATGATATCCCTTTAAAACAAAGAGTCCATCCTTTTAAATTAAAAGGACATCCTTTCGATTTATGGTTGTGGCCTGATTAAATTGACACTGCATCACTTTAATTTAAAGTGATTATAGATAGATTTTCAAAAGGAATATCTTATTAGTTCAAAGGGAAATCCGTTTGAAATAAAGGGATTATACAATGATTCAAAGGGAAACAAATATGAAGCAAAATCATATTTGATTCTCTTTGAATCATATGCGTATTTTTTGAATTTACAGGATTTTTTTTTCTCATTGTATATATTGCCGCATGCATCAAACAGAGATCAGTCATGCTAGGGATCATCCCTAGCATCTAATGCGATACCATCTCTTATCACAAATCCGTTTGGAATATTTGTCAAGATGATATTTGGGCCCCCACAGAACAAGACTGTCACACAAGGCATACTAAGTCTCGACTTCCGATAGACCAGACCACCTATTTTTTTAATGAAGTCACGTGGTCATTCTCTCTCTGAACCGTAACCCCTTGTGTGGATGGTGCGTTCACTCAGCCATTTATTGGCTACTTCGCTCGCGCGGTTTTTGAAAGAATACTTACCTTCTATGACGGGATATTAAAAAGCGGGATATTGAGAGGCGGTGTTTTGAATTAGTGGCTTATTGAAATGGCGGGGTATTCAGTTGGCGGTATTTTGATTAGACGGGATTTCAATATAGCAGGAATGTGGTGGGCGGAATATCATAGCCAGCCCAATGGAAACCTGATGTTATGATAGGTTTTCTTATCATAGTTTATCATTCAAGAATCTGACAACAAACTTACTCCAAGTAAGCGAACAGATTTGAAGCAACGCTCAATTAGAATATCAAGCCACCTATCACTCTTGAAAAAAATGAAAATATAGAAAAATCGTTTGAAACCTAATTTAATATATTTTTGTACCCTAAATGTCCTTAACAATTGCCGAAATGAATATAGGTTTTTTTTTCAATTACATAAGCAAAATTTATATAAACGAGACCGAGGCTAATTTCGGGCGTGGCCGATATTTTGATACCCTTCGCTCTCATCAGGCTAAATGTTTTCTCGGACGTACCTATCGACTTGTATTTAATCCCCCCTCCCCATTCTTTTCATTCCGTCTTCATAAAAGTTTCGTTGCGTCGACAAAACAATATTTGTGTGGGGTTTGGTTGGAATAAGTGGGCAAATCAAAATATTTACTCAGAAAATGTTATTGGCGGATGCGGGAGCATGGCCCAATAGTACGATTCCATTTGCTTTGACCTTTTTTGTTGCTTTGATAAAGACACATTTATTCAAGGTTTTGTGAAATTGGTATGTACAAAATGTTTCTGTCTGGCTGGTCGAGCGGTTAGTGCGCGCACCTTCGGTGCACAGGCTCATGAGTTCGAATCTCACCGTGTTCCATTGTGTTTTTCGAACTCACGAGCTTGTGACAGACTATGATCTCACTCAGATGTTAAACGAGTACCCATTTATGGGGATAAATAACACTGCTGAGCGTGATGCTGATCTCATTACCTCATCAAAAAGCAGATAAGATCTTGGAAATAGGATGTCACTAACACATCCTGCGGCCTTAGTCCAATGTTGGATTGTCGCGCCTGTTATTTAAAATGTTTCTTAGAAGAACCAAAATGGGGGTTGGGTTTCCATGGCAGCCCCATGACCCCATGGTCCATTTTAATCCATTCTTAAATATGTCTTGTGTCATCAATAGAAATACATTTGTGTGAAATTTGGTTGAAATTGGTGCACAAATAAAAAAGATTTTCTTAGAAGAACCGAATTTGAGGAGTCGGCTTTGTATGGCAGAAGAAGAAGCATTTGTGCAAAATTTTAGCTTCATAGCCTTTAAATTGGCCGAGTAAAACGCGTCGCAACAGACGGACAGTGCAAATTTTAGCTTCATAGCTTTTAAATTGGTCGAGTAAAACGCGTCGCAACAGACGGACAGACAGACATCGCCCAATCGACTCCCCAAGTCATGCTGATCATATATGTATACTTTTTATATGGTCGCAGATGCTTCCTTCAATGCGTTACAAGCTTCATGACAAAGTTAATATACAATTTCACTCTATGAGCGAAGGGTATAAATATTGCAAAATTAAAAACAAACTGGGCTTTCAGACTTAAAACTATTAAATAAATCCATTTATATTACTACACTTCAATCGTATTCACCATAAAAAAAATTTATTCCGATAAAATTACATACTTATTTAGATCATAAGATAAATACTTAACTTACTAATAAATACTACTAAATCGCAAACCTATCCATAATTGAATTTTGTGATTACCTTAACCGACGCACAGTGACATCTGAAAACTTAGAGCTTCAGCGACACGTCTAGCTCAAAGATATTCGAAAAATGTTCTGTCCAATTACAGAAAATGGCTAATCGCTTTTCAATTTGGATATTTAACTTTTCTAGTGGACGTTACGTTATTTTAACACGTAAGAAAACTATTCAAATTCTTTGTCACTTAATCGTTGTGGCTGTTGGTACTAGTATTACATAAATTTGTAAAAATTGGCTTTAATGAAAAATTGACATTACAAAATTATTGCAATGTTATGCTTTTTATGACAATGTATTGATAACAATTTTCGTATATGCAACGCAAATGATGACACTAAAAAGTAAAGAATGCCCATAAAACTTATAATTAACGAGACCGAGGCTTATTTCGGGCGCGGCCGAAATTTGGATAACCTTCACTCCTTTCGGGCTCAACGTTTTTTCGGGCGTACCTAAAACTTGTTTTTAATGCGCCCCTCCATTATTTTACTTCTGTCTTCACAAAAGTTCCGTTGCGTCGGCAAAACAATATTCGTATGGGGTTTGGTTGGAATAAATGGGCAAATAAAAATATTTACTCAGAGAAATCTCTCAGTTTTATAGGGAATTGGGGGTGGGGGCATGTCCCCATAGTTCGATTTCATTTGTTTTGACAATTTTAGTTGCTTTGATAAAGACACATCAATTCAAGGTTTTTGTGAAATTGGTTTAAAAATGTTTCTAAGAAGAACCAAAATGGGGGGTTGGGTTTGTATGGCAGCCATATTACCCCATGGTTGGACTTTATCCATTCCTACATATTGTTTGTGTCATGAATAGAAATACATTTGTGTGAAATTTGGTTGAAATTGGTGCACAAATAAAAAAGTTTTTCTTAGAAGAACCCAATTTGAGGGGTTGGGTTTGTATGCCAGCCCCATGACCCCATGGTCCGATTTGATTCAATCTTATATATGTTTTGTGTCATCAATTGGAATACATTTGTGTGAAATTTGGTTGATTTTGGTGGCACAAATAAACAAGTTTTTCTTAGAAGAACCTAATTTGGGGAGTTGGACTTGTATGGCAGCCCCATGACCCCATTGTCCAATTTTATCCATTCTTACATATGTTTTGTGTCATTATTAGAAATACATTTGTGTGAAATTTGGTTGAAATTGGTGTACAAATAAAAAAGTTTTTCTTACAAGAACCTAATTTGGGGAGTTAGGTTTGTATGGCCGCCCCATGACCCCATGGTCGGATTTCATCCATTGTTACATATGTCTTGTGTTATCAATAGGAATACATTTGTGTGAAATTTGGTTGATTTTTGTGGCACAAATAAAAAACAATTACTGTATTAATTCTGATTCCCAATTTCGTGGGAGCGAATTTTAATTAATTGTGACTTATCGTTTCATTTTATACACCAACTGCGGTGCATGTCTGTAGTATTTATGGCATGGCAACTTACCAGCTCTATGGGAACTACGCGGAACTTTGTCTGTTTGGAGGAGAAGAGGCCCCAGCGGGAGAAATATCGAGTCACAAGGTCAGCAACTCTACCTACTGAGCTATAGACGCTTAGAGGTCTCATTGCAAAGATTCCAATGTGACATTTCCGAAATTGAATAACTCGATATTTCTCCCGCTGGGGCCTCTTCTCCTCCAAACAGACAAAGTTCCGCGTAGTTCCCATAGAGCTGGTAAGTTGCCATGCCATAAATACTACAGACATGCACCGCAGTTGGTGTATAGAATGGAACGATAAATCACAATTAGTACAAAAAAAAAAAGTTTTTCTTAGAAGAACCTAATTTGGGGAGTTGGGCTTGTATGGCAGCCCCATGACCCCATTGTCCAATTTTATCCATTCTTACATATGTTTTGTGTCATTAATAGAAATACATTTGTGTGAAATTAGGTTGAAATTGGTGCAAAAATAAAAAAGTTTTTCTTAGATGAACCTAATTTAGGGGGTTGGTTTTGTATAGCAGCCCCATGACCCCATTGTGCGATTTTACCGATTCAAACAAACAAACTGCCTGCAGCAAAAAGAAGCATTTGTGCAAAATTTCAGCTTCATAGCTTTTAAATTGGCCGAGTAAAAAGCGTCGCAACAGACAGACAGACGGACAGACAGACAGACAGACGGACAAACTGACATCGCCCAATCGACTCACCAAGTCATGCTGATCATATACATATGTATACTTTTTATATGGTCGGAGATTCCTTCCTTCAATGCGTTACAAACTTCATGACAAAGTTAATATACCCTTTCACTCTATGAGCGAAGGGAATACAAATCATTGAGTGAGACAACAAGAATAGCCAAAATTTCATCCAAAAGTCGATTCATCATTTTCATTAAAACTGTTGTAACTCACAATTCTTTCACACTCCGTAAAAATGATATCGATCCTTTTTTCACTTTTTTTTTTAATTTTCAACCTTGTCCTTGTGTCATATCAGCACAACCGCTTATATATATTATAATGTTGCTCTTCACTTCTCACGCCCAATAATGCTCCAGAAAGTACAATTCGAACTTAAACGAAGTTGATGAACACATTTTACATTGATTAAAACATAATTACGATTAAAACATTTTATTCAATAATTATTTTATCAGGTATACAATTTAAAGCTTCTTTTATCATTAACGAAGAGTTGTGGCATGTATCAATTAAAAAAATATCTTTTCCTTTCTAACAATTTACCAGAATTTTCCATAACCAATAGATTTGTAGCCTCCGTATCCGTGTCCGAAACCACCGTATCCGTAACCAGCGCCATAACCGAGTCCATGACCATGACCGTATCCACCATAGACAACTGGAGCATGAACAACTGGAGCAGCAACATATTTGGCAACTGGAGCTACAGCCTTAATGCCACCATAACCCCATCCACCATAACCGCCATGATTCCATCCAGCTCCGTAGCCAGCCCATTTACCACCATGACCACCATAGCCCCATCCGGCACCGTATCCACCCCAGGCAGCGGCAGCAGCAACCAAAGCCAACAAGCAGACGATCACTTTCATTTTGTTTGTGTTTATGGGTTTGTTTGACGAAAAGTGTTGTAAAGGACACGAATATTTCGCAACTGATGCCGATCACAAAAATTGCCATCGTATTTATAGGAAGCACGAAACAAAAATAAATGTTATGTATTTCCTTAAAATTACAACTATTTTTTGCAAACAAATTAAATTTTCTAATTAAATTTAAATTAAGGCATTTGTAATTCAATCTGTTTTGAATCGAAATAAAACTAGAAATGCTTTAAAGCATCGTGTTATCTAAATACGTCGGTGTGATGATAAATAATCTGGCCTTAGAAAATGTTATTTACTCTCTTGTTGAACACGATATTCATCCATATCCATCTCATTAATTTTTAATATAGGTCGCTAGTAGAGAACTCAAAATCAGCCTACAAGTTTGCAGTTTTCTAACATAAACAGAAGCCTATTGAAGATTTCGTTACAGCTTGACTATGAAAATACAAATGCAGTGAAAAGAAAAAGACAAAATTAACATGTATTTTTCAAACACCTTAAGCCCTTTATTTTTAACCAAAGTTACATAATAATTTATATGATTTAACATTTAATTATTATTATTTTATTATAAAAAGAGTGTGTTAAAGCAAAATAAGATAAAACATTTTTGCTTAAATTTCGATAAACTGACTACACGAAACTCACAAATTGTTTCAGTAATTTTATAAGCAAGCCTCACCAAAATTATACCAAATTTTGGAGACAAACTTTAGTACGAAATTTTGCTCATGTTAGACTTGCTTAAAACTTGCATTAGGAATCACAGAAATCGCGTTAGCACTTTAACCAAATCTGATCAAATGATTGGTACTGTATGTATATGTTGAGAAAATTATTTTTTTTCATTCATTTCTAAAATAGAGTAAAGGCACAACTTTCTTGGGCAGTTCTGTTTAAAAAAAAATCAACATTAATTATCTTATTTGATTTTACTTTATTATTACAATTTATCAGTATGTTTATAGCTAAACACCCTGTGGTGCTGTGATTCTATTTTTAAACGCATTTCATATGAAAATTTTGTGCGTAAATATTTCTTCAAGAGTGTGCGTTTCTTGGTCTATATCTAGATGACATTCAACATACACAATACTAGTGAAAATTAAATTAGGAATTAATTTCCTAAACTGGACTTATCACTCTTATGCTACTTTTACGAATATTCTGTTTTGATTCCTGTTTTTGATTGAAATTTCATTTTGTTTACGGATATGTGATGTTATGGTTGTTTATTAGGGTATATGGTATATTAACTTTGTCATGAAGTTTGTAGCGCATTGAAAGAAACATCTCTGACCATATAAAACGTATGCATAAAGCTGCGAAAAATAAAATAGCACCACCATACGGAGTCAGGAAAATCATTTTTAAAACGAAACTGTCAGTTTCCAATCCAAATATGTACATAGTAGAATATGTAAGAGCCATTTAAAGACAAACAAAAGTATTTTTTCTCATTTGTTTGAATATATTTCACATTTTGTTCAAAACGATAAAAAAAACGCCGCAAAAAAAATAGCACTAAACAAAATTTGTTCTTTTAAAATCTAAACTATGGAAAAAATTAATAAAACCGAAAAAAATTCATTGATACAATATAATTATCTTCAATTTAGCCTTGTTAATTAAACTTAGTATTTTGTAGTAAATCCTTTGTTTGCAATAACTGCACGACAGCGTTTTGTCATAGAATTTACTAAATTCTGGCACCTTTCAGGGGAAATATTATGCCATGAGTCCCTTACTGCCGCCCATAATGTGTCATTACTGGTCGGACTGATGTCTGCAACCGCCCTTTTAATGTCACCCCATAGATGTTCAATGGGGTTCAAATCTGGCGATTGGGATGGCCACTCCATTACCGTCACACCATGGTCGTTGAAGCTTTCCTACTTGTATGTTTTGGAGTCGTTGTCTTGCTGGGACACCCACGATGTTGGCATATTCTCCTCTGCAAAGGGAAGCATAACCGTATCCAAAATATCGACGAAGACATCTTGATCCATAGTCGTTCTTATCCAATGAATAGGTCCAACACCATAGTATGAAAAGCAACCCCAAACCCTTATACTAGAACCACCGTGTTTTATCATCTTTCTTGCATAATTTGGGTTGTATTCTCTACTTGGTGGCCTTCTTACATATGATCGAGAACCTTTGTTCCCATATAAGACGATTTTGCTTTCGTCCGTCCACAAAACGGCCGCTGGCCAAGCGACATGTTCATTTGCGAATGCCATACGTTGCTTTACATGCCTTGCATTTAAATGGGGCACTTTTCTGGGACTACAGGCCTTCAAATGATGCTCCCTAAGCCGGTTTCGTACTGTTTGGACGGATGACGTAAAATGCAGGTCCTTTTTGAGCTCGCTTGCAGGCTTGAATGGTTCTTCTTTACATTGTCGGACCAAAAGTCGAACTCTTAAGGGTGAGATAAAGCGTTTCGAATCATTTTATTGGAACAGCCAATTAAATGACTAACTTTGGCATAAGTATGGCCTGACGAAATTAGTTTTTTATAAGTTCGTATCGCTTTCACTGTGCTATTATTTTTTTCGTGAAATTTGTACTTGTTTGTTTGAATTAGCATGACAAAGGGAACCATTACGCTGTCAAAAGCAATTCTGCTATTTCCAGAAAGCTAACATGTTGTGTTCTTTGCTGCAAAGGGAAATCTGTTAAAATACTATTACCCTTCTGTTTAACAGAAAGAAAAAGAAAATAGTTTCACTCACTGTTATTTTATTTTTCGGCATTGTATATGACCAGCCAGGACCGGATTTAACTTCTATGGCGCCCCTGGGCAGTAGCCAAACTATCGCCCGAACGCCGCCGCTTGAAAGTAGTAGAGTAACATACACAAGGAAGGCCAAAGGTTTGCAGGTGTATATTGTATATATATGATTACGAAAATTTTATATTTTTTTATCACAATATTTTTACAAAATATGTTTCAGGAACGTAGTCCGGGGAGGGGTCCAGGGGCTCCGGACTCTTACCAACTTTTTTTTTTCAAAAATGACGACAGCATGAAATTTAAAATGATACACACTCATTCCATTCAGTTGTACCCTGCACTATACAATTATTTTTGAATGCGTAAAAATCGGGGTTTGATTTTCTGCTGCTGAAACTGTAATTTCGATGACTAAAATATGAGTAGTGTGCAGGCCTTGATATCCGGGACTTCATATGGGTGACATGCCATTATTCGATTACGGATCCTGCCATCTAGCGTTTCGTCTATATTTTTTTAAAACATAATTCTAACGCTTAGTGAGACCCTATGGTTTTCTTTCTCACTATTTCTATGTGTAATAATTTCATGGATTCTGGGCTTGAACGAAATATTTGTAAAAGTTTAGCTGAAACCAATGTTTAACCCTTAGTATAAGGGATAGGTCAAGTGAAGGTTTTTCTGGAAAGTTAACGCAATTTAACACTATTTGGTGACAAATGAAAGTGTATACAGCTTTTCCTGGAGGGGACTATCCCAGCCAGCATTTAACACATTTGTAATCATTATTTCATGCAACACGCGTAAGCACATAATGCTTATTCATTCATCACGTTTTCATACAAGCAGTATATGACGATGTCTCCCTATTTCATGTATAATATGCATTTGCGCCTTATCATGGATAAACATTATAAAATCAATATTCGTAAACATTATGTAATAGTTAAGTATCATATATATTCAATGCATATAAATGCATAATTTAAAAAAAAAACACACGTGCGATGGTGAGTCTCGAACTCATAACCCTATGCACGGAAGGTGTGCGCCGTAACCACGACTCTAGCCAGACTATACGAATAATCATGTTTTATTCGTGATTCTAATCACCCCAGCAACAAAAATCACACTTGAGGAGAAAACCATTATATTTCCTATATGCATGATCCGTCGACATTCCTTCAGCTGACCATCATGTATCTAACTTTCAATACGTCCTATCGATACATAATGCCGATTCGTGATTCATGAAGTAATGCTTATTTGTGGCTATGTTCACGGTATATGACGCCGATGCTGGCTGGGATTCCAGCCAGCATTTAACACATTTGTAATCATTATTTCATGCAACACGGGTAAGCATGTTCCTTATTCATTCATCACGTTTTCATACAAGCAGTATATGACGATGTCCCCCTATTTCATGTATATATGCATTTGCGCCTTATTACGGATAAACATTATAAAATCAATATTCGTAAACATTATGTAATAGTTAAGTATCATATATTTTTAATGCATAAATGCATAATTATTAAAACCCACTGCAAGTGTATCAATTAGGTAACAGAAAACTGAATCAAGATTTGTGTCGTGATGACTTTCAAACATCGTTAATCGTTTGCCTGAGCTACTGTTTTCGCTAATCCTTGACCTCTGTAGATGTTATTCACCGAATAAATTTCGGATGGTACGCCAATATTGAAAAATAAAATTTAAGTATTTTGCCGCTATGCATTAGCCATCTACAATTCATTTCCCTAAACTCTATCCCGTCTAGTGTAGTTGCACGGGTGAAAATTATCTGGGTAAATTTCATTTTTATACCCTTCGCTCATATAGTGAAAGGGTATATTAACTTTGTCATGCAGTTTGTAACGCACTGAAGGAAGCATCTCCGATCATATAAAAAGTATACATATATGATCAGCATGACTTGGGAGTCGATTTGGCGATGTCCGTCTGTCCATCTGTTGCGACGCGTTTTACTCGGCCAATTTAAAAGCTATGAAGCTGAAATTTTGCACAAATGCTTCTTTATGCTGCAGGCAGTTGTATGTTTGAATCGGTAAAATCGGGCAATGGGGTCATGGGGCTGCCATACAAACCCAACCTCCTAAATTATGTTCATCTAAGAAAAACTTTTTTTATTTTTGCACCAATTTCAACCAAATTTCATACAAATGTGTTTTTATTGATGACACAAAACATATGTAAGAATGGATCAAATCGGACAATGGGGTCATGTGGCTCCCATAAAAACTTAGCCCCCCAGATTAGTTTCTTCTCAGAAAATCTTTTTTTATTTGTGCACCAATTTCAACCAAATTTCACACAAATGTGTTTCTCTTGACGACACACAACATATGATCAAATCGGCCTATGGGGCTGCAATATAAACCCAACTCCCCACTTTGGTTCTTCTAAGAAACATTATTTTACACCAATTTCACAAAATTCTGAGTTAATGTGTCTTATCAAAACAACAAAAAAGGTCAAAACTAATGAAATCGTACCATGGGGCCATGCTTCCGCATCCCCCCAATAAAATTTTCTGAGTTAAAATTTTTATTTGCCCAGTTATTCCAACCAAACCCCACACCAATATTGGTTTGTTAACGCAACGGAACTTAGGTGATAACGGAAGGAAAAGAATGCGAGAGGGGGATTAAAACTTGTATTTAATCCCCCTGGCTCGTCTAGCGGTTAGTGCGCGCACCTTCAGTGCACAGGGTCATGAGTTCGAATCTCACCGTGTTCCATGGTGTTTTTCGAACTCACGAGCTTGTGACGGACTATGATCTCACTCAGATGTTAAACGAGTACCCATTTGTGGGGATAAATAACACTGCTGAGCGTGATGCTGATCTCATTACCTCAACAAAAAAGCAGATAAGATCTTGGAAATAGGGTGTCACTAACACATCCTGCGGCCTTAGTCCAATGTTGGATTGCCGCGCCTGTTATTTATTTAATTACGCCCGAAAAAAACTTTTAGCCCAACGAGACCGAAGGGTATCCAAATTTCGGCTACGCCCGAAATGAGCCTCTGTCTCGTTTTTTTTTTTGCAATTGGAGGACATCATCATCATCACCTCACCCAGGGCCGGATTTAACTTGTATGTCGCCCCTGAGCAGTAGGCAAATGGCCGCACTCCGCCAGTAGATTAGCTCGGAAGTAGTAGGAGTCGCATACACATATGGTTACGTTAACGGACGTATCTGATATGAACATTTAATTTTTTCTAATAACCCATGTCTTTCGTTTGCTTGAAAATATCCTGCTTTCCATATGGACGTAAACAGTAGTCCTTTCAGAAATTATTTCAAAAAGCATTGAAGTTCGTTCAAATTGCGTTCAGAATGTTTTCAAAATACCTACACAATTTCTGAGGTTCACTGTTTTCTCATTGTCACATCTCGTAGTATTTTTGAGATGTCCTTTGTCTGATATACATAGGTAATTAACCTAAGTTCCGATTTCGTAATTTTTTAGTTTTTTTTTTGTTTTCGGATAGAAAATCAATTTAACAAAAATTTCCAAAATACAACGTTTTTATTCAGCAAATTTGTTAGCCTGCGCTTTTAAACGCTTTGCTGATTTTTTGTCATCTTAAACGAATTTTACCAATGGAATTTTAAATTTATCTACACTAAAACCTGACAATTTAAACCTACAAGTTGTGAAAAATAAATTGAAAGCGATTCCCACGATGAAAACATGATTCTTAAAAAATATAGACAATGTTGGAAACTTGTAAATTTAAAATATTTGTAGTTTTCTGGCCCTTGATATCCGGAAACGACGTTCATTTCATTTCATGGCTTCTGATCTGCAGAATCTATTTTAACCGCCATATGAAGGTCTCTCCGGGAAGGTAGTAGAATTTAACACTTTCCCGGACACAACGTCTATAGACGTCCAATTTTGAGCATTTGACCATACAAATCGTGTCAAATTTTGGCGTTGTGTCCGGCAATAAGTTAACTTCATCGCATCCCTTCATCAAAACCGTAAACCGTATTTCTATAAAAAAAAACAGATTTATAAATTTTGCTCAGAAGAAAAACAGTGACAGGCGATACAAACTGATCTCTTAGTCTATTTCTTTTCAATCGCAAGTGGAATATGCAGTCCGAGAGACAAAAACAGCACTGAATATAGACAAGCTACGGTCTAAAAAGCTGAAATTCGAGGCCAGTTGAATGTAATCAGAATCACCAGTAAAAGTTTAAACACGTAAGGGCCATTTTTCGGTAAATGGGTAGAAAATCATTCTCGACTGTCCATTCTTAAAATTTGGCTCTAAAATTTGGCCAACAATATTTTCGTGACCGACAATTTCAACTTCTCAGACAATCATGATGTACAAAAAAATTCGGGCTTCCTCCCTCTGACGGAAATCCTGGCTACGCCCATGAATATGGAATACAACCAAAATGTGTGATTCGATGAGTTGCTTCGTTGAGGGCGATTTACACTCTCCAACAGGAGTATTTTAGGAGGTTTGTCGTAAAATCTGGAGCTTGCCGCCAATGTAGATTCAGAAGTTCATTGATTGTTACACCCGAAAGATTCTCTAGGCTTTTAATAAAATTTAACATAGAGAGTCATCTACGGGACCATACCGTCAGCGTAGTGCCTAAGCAATTACGCTCTTACCAACCGGTCCATCGGACTCTTTTATCCTTCGGCATTTTATTGACGGATTTCTTCGTTCGATGCATGCGCTCAGGCTCAGCCCAATCCCGGGCCGCAACTCCAACTGGTTGACTAGGGTAACAATATCAATATCCAGCCACCTCGAGTCCAACATGGTCCCCTGGACAAACCCATCGGCGAGGTGCACTATTTGCTAAAGACTTTCCAATAGCAGGTGTGACCGATCTTCCTTCGGCCTCCTCAAAGGTTAACCCTGCGACTACCCATCAGCTTAAAGCGATAGGTAGGACTGCTTTTCACATCTGGGTGAGGATCCTTCAGCATACTAGTCAGCAATTTTCAAAGGCCAAGTATCATTAAATTTGGCGCCCTGCTCTCTTTCCGGGGCAGTGGTATACTTTTTATACCACATTTTAAATGTTTTTTCCTGGGTAATAGGGGCACTGGTATACTTTTAATACCATGCTATTCTATGCTATAGGCCCTTATCACTGCAACGAATTTTGCTGTTTTTTTCCAATTCGACTTTTTGGTTTTTTAGAACCGTTACTTCGGAGAGAGGGTCACTTGTTGTGAATGTTTATTTGATTCGTTTGTTCTAGTGAGGATAGTACTCGCAATAGCGTGATAAGTGAAAAAGTCTGTGTCCGAAAGAGTGAAAATTCATTTTTTATCATTAGTTTCAGTGAGAGGTTCAGTACAAGGTTGATATTAGCATTACAAGGACGTGGTATAAAATGTATACCAGTGCCCATTACAATGAAAATTCATCTGAATAAAAATATTTCAGGAAAAAGAGAAAATGAAAAGGGAAATCTCACTGATGATGAAATACTGCAATTTTTGATAGAAGACGATGAGGATTATGTTGATATTCCTTCTGATGGTGACACCCTTGATATTGACAATTACGAAAGTGACTCAGAGGAAGGAGGTTCGCCTCAGTCCACGTACACGGAGGACAGAACGCTGTTATATGTGAGTTATTATCAGTACAAAATAATAGTACAGATAAGTAAATTTGTGACCAGGCTTCCAGAAACAGTTTCGATGAGAGCGATGAAATACCCTTGTCGAACGTGAACAGTTGCGGTCAGTACGACCTCAATGTACTCCCTGGACCTGGAATACCTGGACCAAAAATGTTTCTGTCGATCCGCCGAATGAATTGACTGGCGTCAGTTTTTCGAAACATCAGCGTAGAACGAAGTGGAAGTGTTCTTTGTGCAATGTTCCACTCTGTATGAGTGGCAATAAAACATGCTTCTAAAGTTACCACTCTCAGTAAAATGGGCAGTGGTATAAAAAATATACCACGTCCTTGCAAACAATCCTTCAATGAAAAAAAAATTTTTTTAGTTTTTTTTACTTAGCTTGAAGATATATATGTGAAACTAAACACAGTTTCTTAATAATCAAGCTGTTTTTATTTTGCCCCGGAAAGGGTTAATCCAATTCACACTGAAAGAAATCATTTGCTAAAAAGAAGAAAAAATACAATAAAAAACAGCCAAGGAATTATTTTTTCCTGATTTAAGAAGTATTTTCTTGTTCTAAGATAAGCTTTTCTGATTTTCTCAAATCTTCTTGTTCCAAGAAAAAAATTTGCTTAAAATAATGCTTATTTATTAGTTTTAAGCAAAGACTTTTCTTTGAACAAGAAAATACACCTTAAACCAGAAAAAACTTTTCTTGAACAAGAAAATACATCTTTAATCAGGAAAAATTATTCCTTGGCTGTTGTTTATTGTATTTTTTTCTTGTTTTTAGCAAATAATTTTTTCAGTGCACCCTACTTGAATAACTTTGAAAGCAATTAACAATGTTTTGATAATTAACATTTGTTCCTAATTTTGTCAGGTGCTCCTTGAGTACAAATCCATCTTTCATACAATGTAAAATCAATACAAAGCCTTAAAAATGTTCCGCCCCTCAAAATCGGACGCGCCGCGCAGCTGCCCAGGTTGCCCATGTGGGAAATCGGGCCCTGACCCCGCCCACCAAAAATCAGCTCAATCCCATACAAAGTGACCCAAGACAACTTCGTTCTACAGTTTATAAAATGAGTAGTGCGTATAACTAAATTGAAACCATAAATAGAATAGCACGATAACATTCCTGTGACGTTAGACTCCTCCCAAAGCAAATTTGAAAAATAAATTTCAAAATATCCTTTTAAAATTGATTTGTGTCCGTCCGTCTGTTCACTAAATAACTCGCGAACGGCTCAACCGTTCGACATGCAATTTAGTATAGGAATGTGTAGAATGTAGTCATTGGCAAGAATACCTTAGAAGTCGGGGGACAAGAGGTGAAAAAAGTCGACTTTTTTATCGGAAATGAGCGCGTGGATACTCAAATCAAAGTGCAAAGGGCAGACAAGCACATTTCATATCAATTACTTTTTTTCCGGTTTTGAGTAACCCGGAGTTATGGGTCTTTGAAGTTAAGTTCACCGTAACACCCTCCCCCCCCCCTCCGTTTTTCTAGACCGCTATAGGTACAGGAATAATACTGCACAATGTTTGTTAATATGAGCATATACGTTCAATACTAAGCATGTTCATATTTGCTAGGAACAAGGAAACAACAGTAAATTTTGAAATTTCAGTTTGTGCGTGTATAGCCCCTCTTAGAATTGCTAATCTGAAAATTTTAATGAGAATTAATTCGAAATGATATCAGGATGTACAAATTTTCATTCGATACGTTTATCCAAACCGTAAATAACTTTGTAGTCTGGCTGGTCTAGCGGTTAGTGCGCGCACCTTCGGTGCACAGGCTCATGAGTTCGAATCTCACCGTGTTCCATGGTGTTTTTCGAACTCACGAGCTTGTGACGGACTATGATCTCACTCAGATGTTAAACGAGTACCCATTTATGGGGATAAATAACACTGCTGAGCGTGATGCTGATCTCATTACCTCAACAAAAAGCAGATAAGATCTTGGAAATAGGATGTCACTAACACATCCTGCGGCCTTAGTCCAATGCTGGATTGTCGCGCCTGTTATTTATTTTTTTAAATAACTTTGCAGATTTGACGAATCAAAGAACCTTGATGAAATCATTGTCAGAAGTTGAAATGAAAAATCAATTTTGAAATTTCTCTAAAGTTTCTTGAATATATGCGCGACACGTAAGTGAAACCTTAAGTTAAATATAATAAAACAAAAATGCACAAAATCAAAAACACATCTGGCACAAAACATTAGTTGAAATTACAATTATTCAAAAAATAGGGTGTAAATTTCGAGCTCCACTCTAGTTGAGGTTCGTGAACCCAACCAAACCATGCAAACACAAATCGTAGCCGTACCCATATGTAAAATGCTAATTCAATGCAGTGAATCAGCATTCAACCCAATCAAAGTGATATCTTTTCTACCGAAAAATCATGTAATACTACAAAACTAAGCAAAACACATTTTCGAAAATAAAAAATGTATTATCTAAAAAGTTCAACAATCATAAATTTATATTCTAAGGATTACCACCATCCTCCTTTCTTCCATCCGCCTCCGTAGCTCCATCCACCATGTGAAACAACTGGAGCACTAACTGAAACTACCTTGGTAACTGGAGCCGACACATATCCACCGTTCCATCCACCATATCCTCCTTTCCAGCCTCCATAACCTCCAGTCCATCCGCCATATCCACCCTTCCATCCGCCATAGCCTCCAGTCCATCCACCGTAACCTCCGTTCCAGCCGCTGCCATATCCACTTCCATAGCCAGCACCAACGTATCCATGATCAACGACTTTTACTACGGGAGCACTGACAACCTTCGTCACGGCAACAGGACCACTCCAACCACCATATCCTCCTCTCCATCCACCATAGCCTCCTTTATAACCACCGTATCCTAGTCCAACTCCAGCACTAAGTCCACCCGACCATCCTCCATATCCACCCCAACCGCCAGCTGATACGGCCGCTACAACGGCAAGTAAACATAAAAATACTTTCATTTTCGTTTGTTGTTATCGAATTTGTAAATGATTAGATACTGATAGTGAAACAAGGATACGACAATATATTTATACAGCTCCCCGAAATTCATACAAATGAATGGCCTTAAATTGACCGCCTCTTACGCATGTTTTTGCAACGTGACTTTATTTTTGGCGTGGTGCGTGTATCATTGCACGCAGTTTCATTCATCATCATCACATGCCACCCGCCAATGTTGCATACAACATTGTACATTGTATGGTATCGGTATGTGTGTGCAATTCATGCTGTCAACATAAACATATTTAACGGTTTGAAATTTTTTGGCGGTCATATACGACCTTGATCCCTTTGTTGGCTAGTTTATCGATTAATTAGCAGACTGCACAAATGTTGATATGTACCACTGCCCCAGTGTAGAGATCAATGATCGCGACAACGACAACCGTATCATTGACCAGCTATCAATCATCATAATAGCGATCAAAACAAAATCAGGTACTATTAGCTAAATTGTCGAAGAAATGTAAAAATAGTGCTCTCGGCGAATTTTGTGCCTACTCAAATGTAAAAGGTAAATCCGACATGATCTTGATTTGATGATGATGATAAGCAATGTCGAGCGACATATACAGAAAAGGTAAACCAAACAAATATGTTTTTTTAATAACATGAATGAATTAAAATTTTTATCTGAATTATTGATAATAGAATTCAAAATGTGTAATAATTTTTAAAATATTTATTGACAATGTTGTGTCGTATGACCAGAGTGAAATTTAATATTATTCCACTTCTGCTGATGTCCTTCGACGTGGGTGTCATATGAACCCAACATTTTGTCCGAAAACAAAGAAAAGTTTGATATTCTTCGAAAATGAGAGAATGGTTTCATTATTAACCCTTCCGTGCTTACACTGGCTCGGGCGTAGACGCACTCAACATCTTTCTTCCCGGATGTTAGGGGGATAATCATATTATAGACTCATTTAACCCTCTCATGCACCAAACTTGTGCAGGCAAGCTGGATTTTTTTAAAAGGCCTTTTCTGGTTAAATGGACGTCAACTAACACAAAAATATTATTATTGAATTAATCAAGCACTCACTTGAAACTTTCGTATTTCTAGCTCAAACTTTTCAGTGAACTATATGGAATATATCTGTGGACCTTGTCATTATAACCATCAACCTGTCCACTTTTGAAATAATCGCGATGTCCAATCGAATCCACTTACATATTTTTTCAGCAAATCAAACGTACCATTTATTGTTTTTTTAGGTCACAAAATATTTTATATATTATTTGCCTCGTTCTTTATACCGCTCCATGGTTCCGCGTTGCTCGACCTGCGGTGTAGGCACTCCTCCAAGATATAATTTCTTAAATTAATGTAAAAGTTTAATTAACAATTTCTCTTTTTATAAAACCTTCCTACACAGTTAAAACAATAATTTTACTACCAATGATCCGATGATGATCGATGGGACCAATCTGGTCCGTTTCCAATAAGACATATCGCTGCTACCTAAATTGGCATTTATTTCGAAAGATAGGTTCCAGCTTGACAGGGGAGTTGCTGGTAGATTTGTGCACACGTATTCCACATTCCATCAATTTATTCAACGAAATGCCACAATTAGGCACTCACCGAAGTTTCTGGAAACTAATGATACTTTGTCAAACGTTTTAGCCGAGACGGTGTCATTTGTACGGGAGGTAGGGGAGACTTTGGTACGATATGACCCATTTTCAATAGCGTCCATAGTTATACTCTAGAAAAAATGGAACCGAAATTGTAAAGCACATCATTATTTCCTTTATCATTTGATATGGGCATTGGACATAAAACCAAGTACTTCATGCGCCATGTTGTATACAAACAACGGATGAAATGTAGCCCCTAAAAGCTACCTAAAACCAATTTTTGGTTTTTTCTGCTTTTATTTATTTGCTGAATAAATAAAGTGAAAAGTGGAAAAATCGTTGCTTATGTAAGCTAAAAATTTAATAGAAATTCAGTCGCTTTTTTAGAGCCGAAAATCATTTTTCTATAATCACCCAACCATCCTCAACAAAAACCATTTTAAAAGCCAAATTAATATTCACTGGGAGGAAAGCACATAAAATCTAGAGGAAAAACCAATTTAAGATCTTTTTCAGATATTACGTTTCGGAAAAAGTACCCTTCCTAACGAGAATTATGCGTTCAAAAATGATGTTGTATGTATACAACAAATGCATGAAATGGTTAAATAAATATTTTACCTTATCAAGACGTATACCACGCTCTGTGGCTCACTTGTTTGAGTCGCACTCTACGATGCTAGTAATCTAGAGGTCCGGAGATCGAATCTTGGCGTGGTGCAAAATTTCCGTACATGTGCGTATAGGAAATATATATATAGTACTTGCAACATTATATACTCTCCGAAATGACATACAATGTAACGTTGACTCGAAATTGCCTATAAACGGCTGAGTTAACGCACCATGGCCCTACATTGGGCTATACGGTACTGAGAAGAAGAAGACATTAATTTTTAATTTCGCGATTATCGAAGAGTTAAAATTCTTCCTGACCATGTCGTTCAAAGTGTCACCTCCGTTATTTATTCACGGAATAATACTATTCGATATACCCAATTAGAGATAAAATTTACGATAAACTTATACAAAATCGTCGAGTGTGTATTCAAAATTCAGTGTTAAAGACATTATGGAAATGTTTCTTTTCAACCTATTCTTCTATGCCATCTTTTATGGTCATTTACAAATTTACATTCAAAAGGCACTTGTTGCTGTAGATGATGACTTTTTTCGGATTTAAAGTTCGATACATTTAACATAATACAGTTAGACATTTTAGCATAGAAAATTTGCATGATAACTGCATCGACATCGACCTTGACATTGACTAAAAAAAAGCCCACAAAACTTTTTCTGTTTTAAGACAATTTTCTGCCTACTATCGGGAAAGCAAAGAGCTTATATGGATGCGTAATGGTCGCATCTGTCCTGTTTTTGATTGGATAGTCCTGCTTTTTGGACCTTAACCTGCCGTTCTGCCGAAACTTCGAAAGTCCTGCTTTTGTCTGGGTTTGTCCTGTTTCTGGGTTCGTAATGGCATTTCACCAAAATGATGAATATATTTCATTTAAACCAGACTTGATTATCATTGTGACTGAAATATGCAACTTGATTTTCCCCTAAAATGATGATTCTCCCCTAAATTGGAAAGGACAGAAAATTATCAAAAGAGCTCTACGCTGACGGGCACCAATTGTAATATGTTTACGAGGGAACGAAGTCGATTGGTAAAGCAAAGATTAATGAGACGGCTATCTAGACGACTTGCCTATAGGCGGAGTAACGACAAATGCTGGCCGTAGCTCTAAGTCGGGTTAATCAGTGGAACCCAATCTTTTTCGGATTGTGCTCTCCTTGCGAGGTCTGCTGGCTGGTGCTGTTCATATCAGAAGCGCAAGCTTCGTCAATATCCATCAGCCGTATCGAGTGATTTTTGATTTTGTTTCTCCTGATGGTGGATTTTGAAAGAAATTTGAGTCAGAATGATGGTCTTGAAGGAAACCATAATTCATCAACGACATCAATATTAGATTTGTGTCCGTGCCCCCTTCCCTAATCGTCACGCTTCCCTAATTATGGCGCCCTCAAGTTTGGGAATCACTGGGCTAATCGAAGTGGGGATTAGACATATGTAGCTGTAACTTGCTTATTACTCCTAAAATATGTCGAGGAAAAAAAAACTATTATCTGGTAAAGATGAACTCAGAATTTCGTCAAGTCATCAAGCACCAGTCAACTGGCATGCTAGGGTGTTTTGTTTATAAATTATAATTCCTACAATTATCATACATGCAACTGGGCACATTGCGGTTTGAATATTCAGATTATTCCCCAGTCCGCTCAACGTCTCCACGTCACTTGTTTTTTTTTTAGGAACAAATTATTACCAATTTTCATATTTATTATCAATCGCAAAAAACCCGCACCGGTCACATAAAAGAAAGAAGATGTTGGACACCCTTGTATTAGTATATATCTCTCACCGATATCGGTCCGAATGAGGTATTCTGGAGGTACAGGCCCAGCAAAAAAAAATTCTTAAATAAATATACTAAAGGAAGTATGTATGATCAAGGCTTGTTTGTTTATTTTGTGAAAAACATACAAATTAACGATATGGGTTTTGATAAAAAGCGATGCAGTAGAACCTTCTTTCTTCGAACCTTCTTTCTTCGAACCGTTTTGAAAACGTTTTCTTTCCAATAATATTCATTTCACCGTTGTTTGTTTGTTCTCTAAGACAGTTTTAAAGAAAGAAACAGGTTTTCCAGCTACAAATAGTTTTTTATAGACGTATTTTTAACAAGGTTTCACTAAAATCTCTGTAACGGTAACTCGTACTAAAAACGTTGTAGTCTATGGGGTTTTGAAGAAAGTGGCCAAATTTCATATCAATGTGTACAGCCTTAAGGGCGCTATGGGGGTTCAAACCTTTAAAAAAACGTGTTTTTTGGGGTTTTTCGTAAATGGTGCTAAGACGAGGGAGTGTGCTCTAAGGTGTTCTAGGAGAAATTTGTAGCTTCTGTGGATGTTAGTAAGACACCAAAAGTCCCCAAAGATGGGAGCACCCCTAACGAAGTTTTGAGGTTGCCTCAGGTGCATACAAATCGGTGGAGCCTTCTTTTTGGAACCATAGAAACAACAAATTTTTACAGACTGCCTTCGGTATACGTTACCGTTAAGTAGATTTTTAAGAAAATAACCAAAAATACCGAAATCGTAGGGTTTGGAACCTCATAGCGCCCTTAGTACTGCACGTATCGATCTGATATTTAATCATTTAATTAAGCGTTGTAAAAACTTTCGCCATAAAACAGTTTCCGGTGCACATTACCGTTATAGATATATTCACTAAAAACTGCTTATTTCGATGTTTGGACCCTCATAACTTCCCTAGGGGAGCTCCCATCGTTGGGGCTTTTTGATGTCACACTAACAACCCCACGAGATACAAATTTGCCTCAGGTGCGTTCCCTGTACAAGTTCCCGTTATCAAAAAACTTCCCAGAAACGGTTTTTTTTTTTTAGTTAGTGGTTTAGTTTTGACCCTTCATAGCTTCCTTGGGGGTACCCGCATAGATTAAGTTGTTTTGGCATTTTAAGTTGAGGTTACAGAAGCAACAAATTGTTACAGGCTTCCCACCCGAATTCGTTCCCGTTATGAAGAAAAAATAACGAAAAAATACCGTTATTGTACGGTTCAGACCCTCATAGCGCACTTAGTATTGCACGCATCAATCTGAAATCCAGATAATTAATTAAGCGTTATATAAGCTACACATTTGCCGTATGACAGTTTTCGGTGCACGTTACAATTGTAGAGATATTCCCCAAAAACTGCTTAATTGTTTGGACCCTCATAGCTTCGTTAGGGGGGTTCCCATCTTAGTGGACTTTTGGTCTCTTACTAACAGTTACAAATTTCTCCAAGAACTCCTTAGAGCGCACTCCCTCGTCTTAGCATCATTTACGAAAAACCCCAAAAAACTAGTTTTTTTAGGTTTGAACCCCCATAGCGCCCTAAACGCCGTACATATTGATATTAAATTTGGCCACTTTCTTCAAAACCCCATAGACTACAAATTTTCCACACAAACGTTTCTAGTATGAGTTACCGTTATAGAGATTGTAGTGAAACCTTGT
This sequence comes from Microchrysa polita, assembly GCA_949715475.1. Lineage (NCBI taxonomy): Eukaryota > Metazoa > Arthropoda > Insecta > Diptera > Stratiomyidae > Microchrysa > Microchrysa polita. The sequence goes on along the minus strand of OX454417.1, from coordinate 92,965,781 downwards.
TAAAGATACCGTTAGACCTCCTGGCGTCGCTAGGAGTGCCCGAAAGTATTCGGTCTCTGCATCGTTTATTGAGAAAGCACAAGAGCTTCACTACACCACTACTCATCACTACTGCTATACACTATTTTCTTGTATATGCTACCGTTATCGAAATATTCAAAAAATCGGTTTTCGAGGGTCTTTGACCCTCTGTAGCATTGCTAGCGGCACTCGTAGAGACGGGGACTTTTTGGGTCTTGTTTAGGACCTCGAAAGGAAGGCTCATGCAAAAACCCATCTTTTCCCTAAATTTTCCGAAGTTTGGCCAAATGTTTGGCGTGCAACTACTCTACACGGGATAGAGCTTAGATGATTCAAATGTAGATGCCGGACGCATAAGGGAAATATGAGGGAATTTGTTTTTTCAAACCAAATGTGAGAGTTTTTCTCATCATGAGAAAATGAGAAATCTTTTGTGATAAAATCCACCAAACCTACAAAATTAGCCAACGAGTGTGAGTCAAAGATGCTCAAGAACTGTCAGATGTCAGCTGTTTGGTCTTACCAGGGATTTAACCCCGATACGAAAAATACGCGACTATTATGTATTATTTTTTTCTACAAAATAAATACTCTATAAATTATTTAATGTTGATTGGTGTTACCGTATCAATATGTTTTCTTGTTTTTACCTACAATGTATAAAAAATCGTGCCTATACCATTTGGCCAACATGCCTGTCAAATAGCTTTCCTAAAAACAGTGTATCAGTTGCCCTGTCATATAATTGTCAATGAACGATTATCGCACAATTATCGCAAAACCAGTTCAAAGATCTTGGTTGAGATAAAAAAAAACTTTGCTTGGCTATGAAATGCGACTGAAGTTTGCAGATACAAGTTAGTTTCTGGCTGGCAGAGTACTGTCCATAATATACAGGGTTACTCGTTATTCATTGCCTTCTGCAGATCAATATCCAATAAAATGATATTTAAAATTATTTTATAGCTGCGAAATATGTATATGTATAGGTATGTATGTATATGTATTTTTGCCATAATATTAGAAAGTTTAAGCACATTTATATATACCTAGCCAGTGGCGTAACGTTTCCAAATTTCCTTGTGTTCCTTGTGTTCCCTCTCGTTCGATCATTTTCAACAGGAAAAATTGACAGAACATAACCCACATTTAAAGCAGCCCACATTATGATCAAAAGCAACGAACATCATTTTCTAAAAGTTTATTAATTTTTCGAGACAAAATTGAAATTTGAAAAAATTATACGGAGGTTATAGGTAAATTTGTAGACTGTAATAATCATTTTGTTTCATTATTCCAGCTGGTCTAGCTTTGGAGATATTGAGCTTTGCGTTGTGCAAGAAAATGATTTTTTCAAAAATCTTCAAATGCCTGTGGCAGCTTAAGGGTTAAGCTAAGGGGGTAAGTTCCGGACAACTTTTTTACTGGAAATCACATGAGGAATCACAATCCGGTGCGTTATGCGGCAGTTTCCGGACACCCTGTATAATATTGCAAGCACTATATATTTCCTGGACTACGTCGAGATTCGATCTCCGGACCTCTAGATTACTACACGGTTGAAGATTTTGGTGTAAATTTAATAAAAAATGATATCTATATAAATCCATAAAGAGAACATATAAAATTAATAAATGTGCTAGGTATACAAATCTATAGTTGGTAGTATTGTTTTTATACGAGTTGGTATACATTTTTTTTTATTTAATTCAGTATATATCCTATACCATGTTCAGATAAAAACTGATAAATAATTGGTATAAACTGTATACCGTATAGAATCAACCTAACTGAATGCCTTTTAATATAGAATTAATACCATTTATTTATAAATATGCTAATTTATTAGGTACAAAGTTTTCAAATATTTAAACGCATAAAATATTTATTTAAGTTAAACATATGGTTAGATATTTTTGAAATACCCGTAGATTAGAAACGTTCTAATTCAATACCTTTGCTTCTCAATGATATCGTCAGTAATCATACAGTAGGTACCTGAAACAACAATAAAATAATTCTTGAAACTCTTTATTTATACATAATAAATAAAAATTACCAATTCGGGGGCAATAAAAAGAAGTTGCAGCTCTGCAATGGGAAAATTCGTTTTCAGCTGAGAGACACCTCCGACGTCTTCATGTTGACTTATCTACCGTTTTGACGTTTAATTTTTTGGGTTTGTTCCTTGAGTTGTTGCTCTGTAGAAGTCCATTATTTATTTTGCAAAACAGTAGGCTCTATGTAAATGAAATAATAATAATTAGTAGCAGCGATCAATCTAAACTATTTTTCTTACCAATTGACTATTTTCTCCATTTACGGAGTTGTTTATCACTACCACGACACTGCAATATGCAATATTCTCACTATTCCGGCAAATGTTATGAGCATATTGAATCATTCGCGAAAAAACGACAAATTATGAGTATCAAGTTGGAATTTTTGTATTTAAAAGTCAAGATGAATTTGATAAATGTTGAAATTAATATCATTGTAGTCTGCCAAAATACAAACTATGAAGATATTAACTCTATACCATTGTAATATAAAATGGTATGAATTTGAGCTTTGTACAGACATTCCTTCAACCAAAAATGATGTGCCATAAATTATAATGAAAATTTTTTATTTAACTAGTATCAAACTTATCTATTTTGGTATAAACGGTGCAAACACAAATGCAATATAACTGTTAATTTTCACTTCGCCTTCTTCAACCGGAAATTCCAGAATTAATTCTTGTAACATATAAAATTTATTCATTCGGGCGTATATTTTAATAAAAAAAAATATCAATTTGATACCACCGTAGAATAAGGATACTTTTTGATTCCATTTTTGTGTAAAATTTAGTCCATGTTGGTATACTTTATGTCAATAACATTGTTAAATATAAGTTTTATACCATTTTTGGTATTCAACGATTATATATTCTCAATGTTATAACAAAAGGATAATATTTATGCCAAAAATTTCAACCGTGTAGCATCGTAGAGTGCGACTCAACTAAGTGAGCCACAGAGCGTGATAATATTTTTCTTGCAGATTACTGAAAATGGATGTCTTTTAAAAGAACAGTTACTCAAGGCTATATCAAAGGAAATGACTTAAGGCGCGTTTAGATGGCATCAAACTTGTTTGCATCCAACTTTTCCCTCAAACTTATCCAAGTTGGAAGGCTGTTTATACGTACGATATTCTCTCAAACAAATCCTATCCAACTTGTTGGCCGTGTAAACAGTCGTTGAAAGTTGGAGCTGTCGTAAAACGTTATCAGTTTTTGCAATACGTATTAGTTCAGGAAAAATATATTTGCTTTTTCTTTTATTTTTTTCGTGAATAATTTAAACATTGAAGGAAACATGTCCGAATTAGTATACAGCGTGCTACAAAAGTCAACGGAACGCCAGAATTGGATGATAGCGCACAGATATTGGTAATCAGGCGCATTAATTCTTTATTATTAGAAAGTATATTTATATTTCGATTGGACTATAATCAATGCATCTCAAACAAGTTGTCCAACTTCTGTTTTCACGGTGGATTTGTTTGAATGCTCGTTCCACTTCAAACTTGCTGTCCAACTTCTGTTTACACGATGGATTTGGTGTCCAACTTGTTTGAATGCTCAAAAGTTGGACGACAAATCCATCGTGAAAACAGCGCTTTATGATTTATGATTTGTTCCACCGAACACATGGAACACCGTACGTTACGCCACTGCTACCTACATATAGCTTTCTGGAAACTTACTTTATGTCAAACCAATAAGACAAAAAAAAATTCAAATATTTTTCACTTTTAAACAATTTTCTAATTTTTCTAACCGAATTTTGGGCAATCCGAATAACACTTGTCCGAATTGCCACACTACTGTAGTTCCAGTTACAAATAACCCTGTACCGCCGATTTGTAATTTACATATCTATTCGACCATTTGTCACTGAATCAATTACCAACATGTATTACATAAAAGTTATTTATGTTGATCGAACGCATGCTTTAGAAGAGGCTTAGGTAGCACCTCGACAAGAAGCACTGTATTAAATATCAAAGTTATAGATGTTAAGTTAATTGCAAAAATAATATGGTCATAATTTTATCTTACTTTAATCAATATTAATGCTGTAGGTATGCAATTGCGTTGGAAACCGCAGCCGTTCATTCCTTAAAATAGGAAAACCTAATCTGCACTCGTATATTAAATTTTATTGTCTTTACTGATTTTGTTTTATTTTTTTAGTTGATTACCGAAAAATTACATAATTTCTAAATATATTAATTTCACAATTAGTTTTTAAGTTCGTTGAACTCTTACAAGTAATAAATACAACATGACAAATAGCTTAAACTTCATCTATAAATATGAAATTATATTGACCTGTCATCGAGTTAAGAAAACTTGTTTCTTCTGCATTATGTTGTGGATTATTTTCATTTCGTATTCAAGGTTAACTGAATAAAAATATGCAAGTAAAATTATAGTGTGGGTCATTGATTGAGATACATATGTATACAAGATTATGTATCTGATTTTATTAAATTGCCTCCTATCTTTCTGCTACTTGGACTGAACCGATACCAAGTTTAGTTTTAATTTAACTATGTGTAGCTCCAAAAGATAGGCTAGATAAATAAAAAAATTTAAAAAATGTGGTCGTTGAGTAAAAGGCAGGCAAAAAGTAAAAATTAAGCTAAGAAAAAAATTAAACTAATCGAGCTTTCAAAATTACTGATTTAATTTAGTTAGTCGAAATGACGCATACTTCCATTTGTCAACCGATTTATTCTACTGTAGTAATTATTTTTTATTCTAGATTCTTTCAAATATGTTAAGACCAGTAACTTTCAGGCAAATTTACATACAGCCTTAGAAAATTTTTAGATAGTCCCAAATTTTTAAATGTTGGACAAAATGGTCCTCATTTGTTAAATCCAGGTTTTCAGCAATGAGGAAGCTGTGCACGCCCAGCTCTTTTAAAGGAAACCCACAAATTTGGAATATTTCTATTTTTCACAAGTATGCGGGAAACTATGAGTCCGACCACAAAATATCTCAAAAATGAAGTAAGCTACATCCACAGTTGGTATCTTTCCTTGGTAAAGATGTAGGTACACTGAGCGACAAATGTTTGGGTTCAGGATCATGTTGCTTATTTCAAGAGTAAATAACTTGAATAAACTTTTTCGATTAACGGTTTTTTTTTTTATATTATGCTTCAAGTCTTTCAGGCGACCTATATAGCTAACGGGATTTATTCAAACAATTGTATAGTTTCACTGACTTTAACAAGTACATAGTTTCAGTTTCGGTTTAAGATACGTTTTCCTCTGCTTGGAGGGGAAACCCACCAAAGACGAATTGAATATTTTCCAGGAGAATCGAAAAACCTAACCAATTCGTATTAAAAATCCCAAGGTTCTAAAATAAACAATGAAGAAGTGTTGGAGTTTGTTTCAGAGCCAATGGCGACTTCATCTTTGTTTTACAGCAATTTTAAGATTTTGACATGCAGAAAAGTTTTCATATTTTATACTTAGTGAGTTCTTCCTCTCAAAAAATTACTGCAAACTTAACATTCATAGAAAAAAAAATAGCTTAGGCATTCCGCTTTCATTCTGATTTGAACTTAATCGCTGTTTCGCTGTGGACTATTCTTGTTTCTTTCGCATCAGTACAGGACAGGGCATACCCACATCCATTTAATTTTAGCAGTTGTTATGTACATAATAATTTAAAACAACATCTCTGAAATTTTGCATGCATGTTAGATTATCCTGATGTCCTGTACGGGATGCTAAACAAACCCAATTGGCATTTACGCATTTTCATTAACGTAATATAAAAATGAAAAGTAATTATAATATTCCCCGCTATAAAAACTGTATACATTTTCGCTTTGAAAATAAAAATTTAAAATAAGCTTTCGCATTTGTCTTCTGAGGGTTACTCAGATGACCATGACCTATAATGTTTCCAACGGTTTTTCAAGGTCCCCAGGAACCTACATTGAATGTGGACATATAATTCGCTCTTACTATGCTCCTATGCTATTTTTAATATTTTTGTGTGCTTTATGGGTATCCCTTTGGATGAGGATAAGGAAAACCTAAATTTTATTTTCCAGGAGCTCAAACCTTTATAAAATCAATGTTGCCAGTCCGTCTGCGTTTTTAGTAAATATTTTATGAGTTCCTAATCCGATTGACAAGAAATTTTGTGAGATTTTACGGAATACGATATCCCCAGTCACAAAATCCCCAAACCAAAATCCCCAAATCAAAATCCCCATAATTAAAATCCCCGAAATCAAAATCCCCGAAATCAAAATCCCCGAAATCAAAATCCCCGAAATCAAAACCCCCGCAATCAAAATACCCAAAACCAAAATCCCCAAACGAAATTCCCCATTCCCCATTTGAGGTGTGATCTAAGAACGCGCGCGCGTTCTAAGATCACACCTCAAATGGGGAATGGAGATTTTCTTTAGGCTATTGTAGATGGTAAATGATAGATGTTAAATGGCAGATGATAAATGGTAGATGGTAAATGGTAGGTGGTTAATGGTAGACGGATGGTAGCTTGTAAATGGTTGATGACAGATGGTAAATGGAAGATTGTAAATTGCAAATGGTGGGTGGTAAATAGCAAATAGTAGATGGTAAATGGTAGATAATAAATGGTAGGTGCTTTAAACTATTGTAATTGAATAGTCCTACTATGCAATAAAAAAATCACCGTCGTGGACTGATATATATGCTAATCAACGGCAAACTCTTTGAAGTAACACAGAACAACAGCAGATAATGTGCAGGCGATTAAATATGCAATCGGTTCCAACAATAAGCCAACCAAGTTTTCCGCGAATATTCGTTCGGATGAGGACTTGTCTCGACGATGTTAAAGAAAACCTATTATGTTTAGAACGATATATGCAATGGACTCGAATATTTTGTTTGTGCTAATCAAAAAATAAGTTAGTATCGATTTACGTCCCTCCTTGTGCCATTTACCATCTACCATTTAACACCTTCCATCTACCATCAACCATCAACAATTTACAGTCTTTCATCCATCAACCATTTACCATCTACCAACCATCTACCATTTTTTACTACCATCCATCTACCATTCACCATCATATTTCGGGTGTTTGGGGATTTTATGATTGGGGATTTTGTATATGGGTATTATGATTATGGGGATTTTGTATGTGGGTATTATGATTATGGGGATTTTGAATATGGGGATTTTGATTTTGGGGATTTTTCTACGTTTGGGGATTTTGTGATTGGGGATTTTGTATGGTTCCCGATGAAAATAATCGGGTGTCCCCGTGGGGTGAACAAATTTTACTTATTAATTTTTCATCGGAGAGGAACATGTTGGTACTAATTTCAACGGGCTCAGCGAACAAATTTCGTTTCAGTTATATTTATTTATTCAGACTAATGCTGGAAACAGATTGGACGCGTTGAATGCTGCCGAAGAAAGCAGCACACTGCATTTTAAATGGCTGTCATGTTTGCTGCTGCTGTTCAAGAGCAACAGCAAAAAAAAACATGTCAGCTATTTAAAATGCATTGTGCAGCTTTCTTCGGCAGCATTCAATTCCAATTCGTTTCAAGGACAACGGTAATTAAGTTATAACTAAGGTCGGGATTACCATCCTTATCTCGATTTCAAAGGCACAATTTTTTGCATATTTCTCCTGGCACCTTTCATTAATCTGCCCGGGCCCCTAAAATCTTCTGTGTGCATCTGCTTTCAAAATTAAAAACGGCAGAGCATAAGACAAAATTTTAAAAAATATTCCTTGTTTAGTATTCACTCCTCTAATTGCTTTTCTGAAATATTTTCTCCGGAAAAAAATATTCAAAACGGTAAAATCGTTCCTAAACCCAAGCAATTGTCGCACTGAGAAGTGACGCCTTTGAATGAAACTAATAACTCAACTAAAAGTAACAAAAAAATATTTGCGAAACCGCTATTTGTCGTGCAGTGTATAATATAACTCCCTAAAAAAAAATATACACCAGACCCAAAAATGTAATGTGCAATTTTGCATTTTTTAAACTAAAATGTCGCACTGTAATGGTTGAAACAGATTGGACACGTTGAATGCTGCCGAGGAAAGCAGCGCAATGCATCTTAAATGGGTGACGTCACGTTTGCAGCAAAAGCTATTTCGCAGCTTTTCATTCCACTCATTTCAAATGTATTGAGCAGCTGCTGCTGTTGCTGCTTCCATTCTATTTCTACCATGACTCTTGATAGAATGAGCCTAGTAGAGAGTGACTTGCAGTCTTGCGGATCTGGCTAATTAAATTTATTTGATGTACCACGATCAAGGACACCCCCTCACTCACTCTTCTTAACACTTTTCAAAAAAGCATGTCTTCTTCTCCAAATTATTCCATGCCGGCTGATTATTTCCATCGGATCAAGACTAAGAGTATGTTCCCCAGCGCCCGCTCTAAGGGGGGCAAGCCGGGCGGTCGCCCGGGGCGCCAAATTTTAGGGGCGGCATTTTGGCTAGCACTCGAATAAAAAAAAAGAAATAATAACCAGAAGGAAAAAATTCAATATCAACTTCCATTTTGTGGAAACGAAACCTACAGATGAAATATAAAGTTGAAGGTTGTGTTTTGAAGACGCAAAGTCCTTGCGAGGCTTCTGATAAAAGGGACTGCATTTCGAATCATAAAATGCTGAGTAACAATTGCGTAAATTGTGCGTCTGTGATGCTATCACCCGCCCTACGTCCGTTCTACTTTACAACAAAAATTGGAGATGTATGTGCTAATTTCGTCCTCCAATTGAAAATTTAGTACCTCTCTTGACCAGCATTAAGGATTATATTTGAACCTTCTATACATGATCCCTTGTTCTTACTAAAAGGGAGGGCCACCTAATTTTTAAATAGAAGAAGAAATTATAGAACGTAATCTTATTATTGAATCGTCGCAATTTCATTTCCGGAAGTAAGGTCTAGAACTTTAGTTTAGTCTATTGAATCGGAGGAGAGCACGTCCGCGGCAATTTAACTTCAGTTCTCCCGATCTCCTCGTGGATGGATCGCCTTAGTTGATTTTAATTGCATCAATTCATTCATGACAAATTTCGAACAAAGTTGTTTGAGTTTCAGTAAGATGAGGGATGGAATCACAGTACACATTACCAGAGCCGCAGTAGCAATACTTCCTAATTGTTTTTTTTTCTGGATATGCCTGATTACCCCTATTTAGGTAGCTTTGACCTTCTTCTTTATAAAAATTCCCAGCATGGGTGTAGGATGGATTTCCTCAAGACATAAACATTAAACATCATAGCCCGGAATTTGTATAGGGGGTCGAAGGCATATAATTTTAATTATGACAACAAAAATATTAAAAAAAAGGGTTAACAATTTGAGAAAGGTAAATCCAGAGCGACCTTTGTCTTTTTAACTATATTAATGGCGTCTACATAGGTTTTACTCCTGAATACATGAACTTTGTCACAAAATTTATCCCTTTCAGACGAAATGTCGCACGAACTTTTCCCAAATAAAAGTTCTATAAAGTAAGCCCAGAAGTCAACACGGATAATATGGGTTTTTGGGCGGCAACATTTTTCTTGAATGAGGTTGGTTGGGCAACATGATTGCAAAACATAGGTAGTTAGGATCCTCACCAAAAGAACTTAGAATGTCACTTACGCAATAATTTAAGTTTCAAAAGTCTAGGTCGAACAAACACGGATAGGATATGGATATGATGATTATAATGACGCCTACATGTGGGTGTTCAAGTTTCGGATATCAAATGCCTAAAACTGCAGTCTGAACAGAACAGAATTGTGCGGATGATAGACTTTTCAAATCCCTGTCTCTGAATAAACGAGACCACCAGACTGAAATCTTTCCTAAAATTGCGATTGAGACCAGGTGCCAACAGAATGAGGTAGTACAGCAGTAAGACAAAAATGTAGGGGGAGGAAGGTTCAAGCGCCCCTCCCTGCCTCCTCAAGATGTCGCATTTATGATAATAAACTACGGACGTTCAAACACGGAAGAAATCCAGCTAATTGAAGTTTATCGGAAAAACCAGAATGTTATGGGAAGCTATTTATCTATTTCAACGGCGTACATAATCTACTATCAATCTGCCTGGGATAGCCCCCAAAGGAGCGGCAATTTGCCCTCTTGCCCAGGGCGGCGTAAGTGCTAGAGCGGGCGCTGATGTTCCCTAGAAAATGAAAGAGGAAAGTTGCACCAAAAAAAAGTTTCACATTTTCCCAATTTCGATTCACTCCAGAAAGCTATATAAAATAGAAGCAAATTTCGAATAAATGGATTTGTTCCATATTGAACATATTTTTGTCTAAATTGAATCAATTTCAATAAATCATATCTACGTAAGTTTTCAAGATAGAGAAAAATCATTCAAGCGAATTGTTGTAAATTTCGTCCTCCTTAATGAACTTATTTATCGTAGAACTGCTCCTAAAAAGTTATGGTTAATAGATAGCAAAAACTGTCAATTTTTAAATTTTTTTCTTCGATGTAGCTCCGTGCTCACAGAGTCCAAGCTCGAAAACTAGGATTTATTATTAAGGGAGCATCCTGTGATTTTGAGGCGAGTTCCGCTCATTTCCATGTCTTGATTTTATGGCTAACACTATCATGACACAAATAGCTATGATTATGAATGTTATGATCATGAAATTGAAATGATAGTTTACCTTAATTTGTTCTTGCTTCCTCACATCCATGAAAAGACTTTTAACTTTTTACTTACACATTTTTATTATTAAATATATTTACAAGCCAACAACAAACAAATGTCAATAACGGGTAAAAATAACAATACTTTTTTCGGCTAACTTATCACCAGTCTCCCTTACCGGTAGCATAACCAGCACCGTATCCAAGACCAGCATTACCAGCATATCCGTAACCAGCGTTTCCGGCAAGACCCAATCCAGCAACACCATGTCCTGCAGAGTATCCGAAACCAGCATGACCCAATCCAGCAGAATATCCCAAACCGGCATTTCCAGCGAGTGCTAAACCAGAAACACCGTGTCCGGCAGAATATCCCAAACCAGCATCTCCAGCAAGACCAAGTCCAGCAGAATATCCCAAACCAGCATTACCAGCAAGAGCCAAACCAGCAACACCATGTCCGGCAGAATATCCCAAACCAGCATCACCACCAAGAGCTAAACCAGCAGCACCATATCCAGCACCATATCCAGAGTAGTCCAAACCAGCATTTCCGGCTAAAGCCAAATCAGCAACACCAGCATGAGCGACACCATATCCAAGACCAGCTTTGCCACCAAGAGCCAAGTCATGTCCACCAGCATATCCAAGTCCTACTCCACTGGCAACCGCAACACCAGCTCCATGACCAACATCAAGAGACAAACCAGTTGCATGACCTACTCCAGCACCGTATCCGTAACCAGCACCATATCCTGCTCCGTATCCACCGGCATATCCGAAACCAGTCTTGCCGCCAAGAGCCAAACTATGTCCACCAGCATATCCAAGTCCTACTCCACCGGCAACAACAGCTCCATGACCAACTCCAAGAGATACATCAGCAGCATGGCCGACTCCAGCACCGTATCCGTAACCAGCACCATATCCTGCTCCGTATCCACCTGCATATCCGAAACCAGTCTTGCCGCCAAGAGCCAAGCCATGTCCACCAGCATATCCAAGTCCTACTCCACCGGCGACAGCAGCTCCATGACCAACTCCAAGAGATACACCAGCAGCATGGCCGACTCCAGCACCGTATCCGTAACCAGCACCATATCCACCGCCACCAAGAGCGACTCCGCCATTGATTAAGCCTGCCGAATGAGCGCCATTAAGATGTCCTGCTGAGACTGCAGCGGCCAAAGCGATGATACAAACGAATACTTTCATTTTGGTTAACGTGTGTGTGCTGGAAGCTGATTGCCTGAAGTCAAAGAAATTACTGATGCCTTCAGTTTACCTCTTCACTAGTTTTATAGTAAATTTGATTTCGCAAAATTCGCAATTTAAATATAATTTAGAAAAAATCGAACTCAATATGAAGCATCCAAACTTTTTTTAAAAAACTTGACCTTTTCCCTCCTTTACGAATTTAGATCAATTGGTCATGAGCTTGGGCGCTGTGATTTACATACCGAATTCACTTACAATGGGCTTAATATGGAGCAGGTCGTCTCAAAGCTCTAATCTAATTATTCAAATTGAATCAATGCTGATGATAACCGAAAGTTGTTTTTAATTCAACACTATTATTGGAAATAACCTGATCACAATGATGATCTGATCATGTTACATTCATGTTACCACCTACGAATTAATTGATATTCCCTATTTTATTGGGCGGGGTGCAGCGATATATTCAATTAACATAATTTTATTATCTAGAGTAGTGCCATCCAGTGCAATACCTATGATTGAAATCAGTAACATTTATGAGTTTCTGATATACTGATGGTTTTCGAGGTGTGTTTAGTGATGTCTAGTGATATGAACACTTTTAAAATGTGCATTTGTCCGAATTTCGGCAAGATCCATTGATTTAAAGAATACTTTGTACAGTCGGACTTTTTGAGTATAACATTTTCAGACGTTGTTGTAAAAACAGTGAATAAGCAACAGAGTCGTGTTAACCCATATTTTCCCAGTGTTCCATTTGTGGAACGGTTCTTACCGTGATTTTTCATATCTCAACGTGAAAGCAACTGTACTATCTTTTTACGGTAGGGCAATTCTAAGGCATTGTTTTTTCCACCAGTATCAATTGGACTATCATTAGAGTTGGTTATCGTCTGATTTTGTGCGTGACAATTTCGTGAAATTTACCGTATACAATGTTTTTTGGAAAATCGTAAGTTTTATGCAATGTATTACGGTATTTTGTGGCATTCTGAGATTATTTCGCCTGTAAAGTATTCAAATATAACGTAATGATGACTTTGACAGGAGAGTCGAAATGATTTTGACACTATAGTCTAGTACAGATAGCTCAAAACCCAAACATCCAAAAGAAAAAGAAATTTTTGATGCCAAATTGTTGAATACACTGCCCAATATACGCAATAAAAAGTTACACCAATTTGCGCCATGGGTTAAGGGGGGAGGGGGTCCCAAAGGGGTGAAAATTTACTTTTTTATAAATAACTGGAAAACTATGAATCTGACCTTAACCCCTCTGTCGGCACCTACTACAGTATGCATATTCTATACCCAATAGGTCTGGCTGGACCTACTGAGACATTTTTTTTTATTTTTTAGAAAAAGTGAAATTTTTATCGGTAAAATCATTCTACCCATTCTTTACTGCAATTTTTCAACAATACAAGCATCAAAATAATTTTTGTAGATATACTGGAAACGTTTTTAAGTAGATATATTTTGAGGTGGTATTAGTATAAACGTGTTTCTCCCGTATTTTCTTCTTTTATTGCTTCACTATTTGCATTGCGTTTATCTAGTAGATAGTTCGATCGAATTTTCTAATTCCAATATCTTTGGGGAAATATTTAGCACTTTGTTGGCAGATTTTACCTCGATATTATTCTGCAGATTTAGGGAAATAGGTGGGAAGAAATAGGGAATTTTCAAGGCAAAAATCATTTAATTCTAAATTTTTTTATCAAATCTATTTAGAAAGACGTTTGCAAGTCACTCATACTTAGTCCTTACTATTAGAAAGGAAATAAAACTGGTTTGAATTTCTTAGGATCAAATCTCAGTTGATTAGGTGGTGTTATAAAATGTGACGAAATTAGCCATACCCATTTCCGAACTTCACGGCTTTTTATAAAAAAATCTCAGAAATTTTTATCTTTTATAGTTAAAATTGAGTTTAAATGACATTATTACATCATAAATAACTGAATTTAATATTTTCACTTCTTACTTCACGAGAAAAATGGGGGGAATAACTATAGGTCTGGCCAGACCTATTGGGTATCAAAAAGCACTATAAATTGAAAATCATCAAAAACATACTCAAAACTTCAACCGATTTTTTCAAATTTTTGCAAAATGCTTCTAAACATATTATTCTAGGATATCATGAAATATGAAGTCGCTGCGATTTCATCTTCTATGCTTTTTACACCAAAATATAGTGCCAAAGGTCTGGCCAGACCTTCGTGCCGACAGAAGGGTTAAAATCTTCTGAGGACGAAACAAACTACACAAAATTGCCATTGTAATGATATATAACACTCTTGACGTTTTTTCGGAAAATTATACCCTAGACCCAATAGTATTATAGAGAATTTACATTTTTTGAGTTTTACATTTCGGACTGTAACTCTTGATAGAAAGAACCTAGGGTGACGAAATCTTGTTCATTCTATTACAAACAAAATTTATTTGGTTTGTACCAAAAATTTAGGTGCTCCGACCATTGACGCCTCCCTCACTCCTCCTAACATTTTTCAAAAAGGCATGCCTGTAGCTTCTTTTCAAATTGAGCCAGGCAGATAAAATTTGGTGAGGTGCCTAGTCTAAGCCCCATTATGCTCCTCACCAAAAATTGTTACCATCCGATCAAAACTAAGGGTACTCCCCATACAAAGTAGACCAAAATTCTAAAAAAAATCACATTTTTTCACTTCTAAATTCTATCTAAAATGAAATAATAAAATTTATTTCTTAGAACGTCATTATAACAGTTAATTGTAGTCTTGTAAATGTATATTAAAAAGTTTGTACCGGAGCGTGCCTTACAAGTACGAAAAATGTGGTTTGAAGGTTGCTAGTACACGTTACTCGATTTATTCGGAACTAGCCTTTGAACTAGTACCAATGACTTTCAAACACAATTTGTTGATACTCGTAGTGTACGCTTTGATGCAAAATTTTGAACATACATTCAGAGGACTACAATTAACTGTTATAATGACGTTCTAAGAGATAAATTTTATTTTTCCGCTTTAGATAGAATTTAGAAATGAAAAAATGTGAAATTTGTTAGAATTTTCGTTCACTTTGTATGGGGGGTACCCTTAGTTTTGATCAGATGGTAATAATTTTTGATGGGGAGCATAATGGAGCTTAGACTAGGCTCCCCACCAAATTTGATCTGCCTGGCTCAGTTTAAAAAGAAGCTACATGCATGCCTTTTTGAAAAATGTTAAGAGGAGTGAGGGGGCGACAATGGTCAGAGCACTCCAATTTTTGGTACGAATCAAATAAATTTTGTTATCAATATATGGACAAGATCTTGTGACA
The DNA here is from genome assembly GCA_949715475.1 of Microchrysa polita. Taxonomy (NCBI): domain Eukaryota; kingdom Metazoa; phylum Arthropoda; class Insecta; order Diptera; family Stratiomyidae; genus Microchrysa; species Microchrysa polita. Next base: position 92,950,515 of record OX454417.1, on the reverse strand, counting down.
GTAGGTCTATTCTATCAAGAGTTACAGTGCGAAATGTAAAACTCGAAAAATCCAAATTCACTATAATACTTTTGGGTCTAGGGTATAATTTTCTGAGAAAATGTCTAGAGTGTTACATATCATTACAAAGGTAATTTTATGTTGTTTGTTTTGTCCTCAGCACATTTTAAGGTCAGACTCGTAGTTTTCCAGATATTTGCAAGAAACTGAATTTTCACCCCTTTGTCACCCCCTCCCCCCTTAACCCATTGCGCAAATTAGTGTAACTTTTTACTGCGTATATTAGGCAATGTATTCAACAATTTGGCATCAAAAATTTCTTTTCTTTTTGGATGTTTAGGTTTGGGGCTTTTTTGAACCAATTGTACTGGACTACTAGTCATTTTTTCTTAGAACCGTTCCAATATTGGAACAATAGCCAATTCTGCCAGCATGAACTTTTTCTCTGAAATTTTTCTGAATAGTCGCAATAATGTAATTTCTTTGTTGCAGATTGACTGTGAACGAGATTGTTTCGTTGTTAAAGGAACAGGATGATAATTTATTATCCGCGGATATTTATATAACGCCTCCTGATACCCACGAAAATAGTGACGAAGAAAGCGGTGATGAGGAAATCGGGAGTATAAATAATTCATCCAGGCCCATAATAGCGTTGCCAGATACCGAACGTACTGGGAGCAAAGTGTTGATTGCAATTTTCAGGGCGTAGCATCAACAATGTCAAGAAATAGGTTCGACGACATGTTACGATATTTGCATATTTCGGATAATCATAATCTGGACCCAAGGGACAGATTCGGCAAAGTTCGTCCATTTTGGAACCTTATGAACGAAAGGTGGCTGAAATATTATCCAGGAGCAGTGTTGCCAATTTAGCCGTTTTCCGGCCAAATTTAGCCGGAAACCGTGCTGTTTAGCCGGAAGAAATTTATAATTCCGGCCGGCCGGATTTTTAGCCGGAATTGATTTTCTTCGGCCGTTTTTCCGACTAAAATTATTTTATGAATTTTTGTTTACTTTGAAACTAGAATCCATTTTTCAATATTCACAAACAAAATAATTATTCCCTGTGAAATTATTTCTACATACACTTATTATCGTGTATTAGTGTATTAGGGTAAGTACCTACTATGTCCACCTAGAGGAAAACTTGCATTTACGTCTTCTGGGAAAAATTTGCCGCGGAGACTTGCCTTTTTTCAATAAATTTAGGGTAATGGGTTTCACATAAACTGACGATATTAGTACCTAGTCTAAGCATGTAATTTCCTAACCACCAATATGCTGAATAATTTGCAAAATGGAAGACAGTTTCTTAGATAAAATTCTCTGCTGAGCAATTCTTGGAACATGGGGGTACCTGAACATTTTTCCATTTTTCGAAGTGTCAATTCTTTACCACAGATAACGTCGTCAGATTAAGTACAAGGGTGAAAACCTTTTAGCGTGATTCATAGATAGCGATAATATCTCCGGAACTATGTAGTGTTCAACACTAACGTTCAGTGGCGTAACGTACGGTGTTCCATGTGTTCGGTCGCACACGGGCCCCCAACCCACAGGGGCCCCCTAACGTAATGAAGAGGAGTGGACAATTTTGGACTGTGATTAAAAAAATGCTAGATTTCTTATTCATAGACACACTGAAGCTATATTTAAAACAGATGAACAAGTTAGAAGTGCTCTTAAATAAAACATTTTGTTTTACTTCGAAGCAGTTTGATATGAGAACTTCAAGGAACATCTTATTGTTTCTCTGAAGAACTGCATTTTCGTTACCAGGGATGACCCTAGGGAACATTACGCTATCAACTCTCGAAAGAGGAATTTCTTTTTCTTTTTGTCGACACTAGCGACAAATCAGCAGCAGGCGCCATATAGCGGAAAATATTTGTAACACAGAAGTTCTTCCTATTAGAACGGACAGCAGGACAAGCCTAATTTTTTTTTTAAGAATGGATTTTCAGAAAATGTGTTTGTAATCTGAATAAAGTGAACAGAAGAAATGACTTCACCCATTAACAGCTCTAATACTAAACGTAAAATCCAATTAACAGAAAAAAAATTAAACGGTTTCATAACGCGATTTAAAACAAAATCCCTGACTAAATCTATAAGAAACCTTGGTAAAATGTGGTTAATTTCGCCTATGTTGCACAAAACAGAAAAAAACAGTTTTAGTCATGCATAAAATATTCGGAATGTACATTTAAACGGATTCTACTCTACTGTCAAGTTGTGTAAAAAGTTAAGACGATAGTCTGAACATGGTTCGAGATTTCAAAATAAATCTAAATTTGTCAAGTGTAAATCGCATTTTTACACAGACCCTAATAACCGCCTACAAACATATCCTGGATTTGAACTAAAAAACAAATAATTTCGACCCGCTTACTTAATTGAATCGTGAGGTTTTAGTATATACTGTCGATAGTGTAAATCCTCCCATGTCAGTTGGTGTAACCAAAAGGGACCTTATCAAAATTACCTACATCCGAGGTAGCTTGTCTATAGAACAACCAATCACCGAAAAGCTCGAAAACCGACAAATGGATTGGTATTGCCTTGTTGAAAGGCGTCCGCCTTATAACCCCACATAGAAAGCGATATCAATGGAAGTTCCGCTTGATGGGCCCAAGGCCAGAGACCGAAGAACACCTGGATGTGTGAAATGAAAAAGCAACAACAAAGCATTGGTCTCGGCGATGACACGATCCAAGATAGAGCTGCCTGTAGAAATATGCTGAGACGTTATCGCCAGAACAGGCGATGCGCCTACATAGCAAGTCCAGCGATGCGACGCCATGGAGCGGTATAAAGAGCGAGGCAAGGAAGAAGAAAAAGTGTAAGTCCCTTTAAATATAGTCCTGGAGTTACTTGTAACTTCAATATTTTTCCAAATTTACAACAGCGTGTACTAATCAGCAAAAATAGTGGTTTCAACAATTTTGTTTAATTATAAATTACACTTTGTGGGGCCCCCATTTCGATCTCGCACACAAGATATTTTAGAAACGTTACGCCACTGCTAACGTTGTTCAAGTAGCTTGCCCAGTAGACTACAAAAATTAAATTTAAGTGTGTATGTATTTCGGGGGCAACTTACCAGCACAAAAGCTAAGTGCTGAAGAAGGGGGTAAGTTGCCCCCGAAATAATATACTCACTTAAATCTAATGGGCAAGCTACTTGTACAGCGTGTGACATCTGACATATTTTGTTTCTGGGTTTGTAGCAACAAATTTATCAAAAACCTATACCATTTCCATTTCCCGCCAAGTTCAAATTTTGGAACATCAATTTCGTATCTTTGGAGCATCGTAATTCCGGAACATCAACAATGGAACATCAATTTCGTAACTATGGAAAATAAAATAAAATTTGGAGAGCTCAAATTCGAAAATGAATGATAAGCTTGACACACATATTTTCGAATGACGCAAATTTATCATCATTAGCACGAGTTCCAAAATACGCAATTGGACAATCATTTGCTCAATAATGACTGGGGACCATCTGTTGTAAAATGTAAGCAACAGAATGTTTACAAAAATATTAAATTTGTTATCAATTTTTACACATTTCTATTCAAATTCTTTAAGAAAAGTGTGTCCTCAAATTATTTAATTGAATATTCATCAAAATATCGCATTTGTAAGGGACATTTTCACCATTTACACAAACGTCAAAAGTAAATGACGAATTCTAATGACGAAAGCATATGTGTCACTCCAATTTCGAACTTTCATCATCATGATGGATTATCGTCATGATGATTTGGATATGTGTCTTGGGCCTAAAATGGTTAACTTTTAATCAAAATATCCATACATAAATGCGGATGCCCTTGCCCATAGTTACGTATTGGACATTCCTTTTACGAATTTTGTGTTCCACAATTTCTAAACTAATGTGGTTATGGACTTGACCGAGAAATTGTACCTGTATACAACAATTTTGACTAGTTGAGCTATCTAACTCCGAACAAATTAAATTTTGACTCTAATGCCAGCGATTGGAGCATATATGTAATAAAACTAAGAAATCTGCCTAAGGCATAGCTTACAGGTAGCTCTCCAGAAAAGAAATAAAATTATTAAAATCAGTTTTTTACTATATTTTTTCGTAATGTTACTGTTTTGTATGATTTAGCCGGTTTTTTAGTCGTTTTTCTCGCTGAAATTTATTTAGCCGGATTTTTAGCCGTTTTTGAAAAAAATATAGCCGGTTTTCCGGCTAAATTTAGCCGTTTTCTAAATTTCCAGTTGGCAACACTGCCAGGAGACAAAAGTTTAAGCATCGACGAATCAGTGATACCATATTCTACATACTCCCTTGGAGCTGCCTACTAATGACGGCTCATCAAGTATCCATTATAGTTAGATGCATACTCGACCACATGGCGATGGCTATAGACGTAGTCAAGATCACAATGGAAGTTAGGTAATTAGGGTATGGAATGGACGGTCTGTCAGCTAAAACGGATTTTCCCCGAAAAAGTTTTTTAAGTGTCGATAGATCAAACAAGTGCCTCAAGGGTAATGAAGATAGATAAAAAGCGATTTTTATTCTGAGATAAAATGCTCAATTGCTTGTTATGCAAGGCCAGCTTTAACCACCAGACTACAAGCAATAAAAATTTATATGACAGTTTAGAATGACGATTCGATTTGGAAGTGCTTGCATTTTATTATACATTGTAGATCGCACAACTGAATTGAAGAAGATTTCGAATTCTTCGATCAGTCTTAGTTTAGCCTTGGATTGGTAAAAGTTTAAAAGTGTTAAGGGGGTGAAAGTGGTGTAAAGTAAAGTAGTGCAAATTGTTGATTTTCTAAGGTGTTTTTCGAGGGATTGAAGCAGAGTCAACCTCACCAAAGCAATCGGTATTTTTTTCTACACTTTGTACACTTTTTTTATTTACATTTATTATTTTTCTCTTTTTTTATATTTTGTATATTTTTCCCTTTTTCTGGCGCCCCAAATCTTCTTCAATTCAGTTGTGCGATCTACAATGTACAATAAAATACAAGCACTTCTATTTAGGCATTTATGTAAAGTGAGGTGTACAATATTTTTTTAACATACGTTTTCGGAAGTAGCAGAGATTCAGTGAAAATTGCAGTTAATTTAAAGGTGTTTGGACTTAACTTCTCTCTCTCTCTCTTCAATACCGTAACTCCTAGTGGAGCATGGTGCGTTGATGACTACCTTGTGTAGTCATCAACGTTACAAAGACAACTTACCACCAACAACATACCACTTCCTAGTCGCATTGTTAGTTTATTATTCTACGATAAGAATATTTCTTATCATCTTCTTCTGAATAATAAACTTGCGACGAGTCGTGCCGAGTTTGAAAACTCGTTTCTCTATGAGTGTCTCTTTCACAGAGTGGCGATCACGGCCACAGAGCACGACTTAACTTCTAATCAAAGTTAATGTTCAGAACTATAGGTATTGGTACTCCATTGAAGGTGACATAAGATACTCATGAAGGAGTATTAATGAAATCAGCCAGAAAATGCAGCTTCCATGAGGAGGTGGGGAATGCTTAACCAGGAGAAAGCAAGAGGATCCAGGGAACAGATCCGTTCATTGATGGTCAATACATTTCGTTATAATAGGGTAGAAGTAAAAAAAAAGTAAAAATTTCCGGTTTTCTTAGTTCTGAGTGTATGTTACTTCTCCCACGCGCGGTTCCCAAAGCTATAGTGGTGAACTCGCAGGTTGAAGCCAACGGCGGCCTTTATAACGCCTCGTGCACAGATAAGAATAATAATAGTTCAGTGATCAGGCCTTATTCCAATTTTAGAAGTGTTCGCTTAATTCTTTAGCCAGCCATATTGAAACAATTTGGGAGTCAAAGATCAATCGATTAATCGCTGGATTATAAAAATAAGGAGCCAGGTCGGTAGGGCGGCAAAAGTCGAAACGCCAACTGACATCATTTCATTTCATTTCATTTATTGAGTCTTTTGTTTACAAGTGATATTTTTTACAAAACAGGTTTAAGATTCATTTTATGACAGTCAAAAATGTCAAATTAATACTGGTCATATTTTAAACGGTACAAAGACCGATACTTTAGTTGTCGTTATTTTTTATTGTTGAGTCTTATTACCCTTGCTCATGGGTTCTTATACAGGATGGCTCTTATAAAGAGCATTAATATCTTAAAACTAACTTACCCTAAAGAATAAATAACTTAAACTTTTCCATTTAAACTTTAACTTAAAAAAAAATTTTTTTTTTTAACAAAAGGATTGTTGGGGTAAGTGTTACTAATAATACAAATTAGTGTAATATTATCTTATCCCAATGATCCTTTTGCTTGAGTGGCACCATGTGTAGTATTTTTCTTACAGAACTCAGTAGTATTATGAAATATTTTGTTTATATTGTTATACATAGCTACATTATTCATTTGAGTGATGTCAAAATTATGTTTAAGTGTAAATATATGTAAATAAGTGTAATTATATGTAATTAATTGTAATTATATGTATGAGTGTTATTTTATTTTGAAATCTTAGTAAAATTATTATACATTGTAAACCTTATATTATTATATACAAAAAAGAAATTATATTATTAACTTGAATACCTATGTACATTGGCTCTAACTATGATTAAAGAGAAGTACATAATAAGCACGACCAGGTATTTCGGTGCTCGACAACAAAAGGAAAGCAATATTTTTGTATTCAGAAAATTCATTGCACAACCGCATTGGTTAAATTTTTATTGGAAAGTATACATAATTGCTTTAAATGATGACGATATTACGTTTAAGTGTACTTATATGTATGTATGTTATTTTATTTCAATATCTTAGTTGTATTATGGTACGTTGTAGTTTTATAATTATAATACATATATACATTAGAGGGAAAGTTTTGAAATGCTTATGTTTTGCTTATATGACATAACATATAATATTGAGTATTGTAATGATAATGACTTTATACAAATTAGAAAGAGATGAAAAAGGGAATTGTATTCAGGAAAATTCATTTCACAAGTTGCAACAGAACATTTTTTTTTTTTTTTTTTTTTTTTTTTTTTTATTATGGAAAGCTTACATAATTGATAAAGTTCGATTTTACATCCAATGTCTTAGTAGTACTATTATACATTATAAATTTTTATTTCATTGAACATATTACATATATTAATAAAAACATTGTGTAAATAATTTATGTGTCCAATTCCTATTTAACGAAGAGAGAGATGTGTTGGGTACTGTAGTGACTTAAATGGGTGTTTTGATTACTATCCTCTAAGATTTAGGCCGGTTACTTTTTGATAAAATTGAGGTAAGTCAGAGTTGGCCGGCAGAGAATCCGGGAACATATGAGGCGGGACGAATAAGTATTGAAATGGTGATTTGTAAAAATCAGATGAGGTTTCAACGTTGGTGTTGTTGCGGTATAAATTTCGAATGATCCAGCACGAATTTGATTCCCATTTTTTCAACCGGATTCTACTGCTCAGAATCATATAATGAATGATAGGAGTAATGTTGGCGTTGTCATATAGGGTCGAATTGTGATAGTACTTAAGATTTTCTCTACGGTATTTAGAAAGGCATTTACGAAGCATTTTTCTTTCAAATATTTGAATTTTTTCTGCAACAGTAGGAGAAATAGTCATCCATGTAGGGAATGAGTAAGTTATTGCCGGACGAATCAATGTTTTGTATAGGAGAAGTTTCACTTTTGGATCCAGTGCCTTAGATGACATGAGAGGATTAATTTGTTTAGCCGCTTGACTAACTTTGTTTAAAATTTTCCTGGCGTGTGGGTTACTTCGTGCTTTGTTGTTAAACAGAATCCCTAAGTAGTTTAAGTTTTCCTTTAATGGTACGCAGTAATCATTTATATGCAATTCAATAACTTTGCTTTCCGGGACTGCCGCCAACTGACATCAAATATGTAAGTCCGCCACTGACCAAAGGAACGACTTTTCCAGAGTTTCCTTTAATTTTTTTTATATAATTTATTTAAACTGCCTCCTAAAATATCGAAATGTGTATATTTCGAAGAATGTTAATTCAACGGAAAAATGTAAATTCAGAAATATGCCGTCCTTAAAAATTTATCGCCCCGGGCAGTTGCCCATATGGGAAATCCGGCCCTGAATATGGCTCAGAATTGGATCACTGAGCAATCATCGCATAAGTCGTCTCTACGAACACTTACCTTAAGCAATAAGTTGGCGATCGTCACCACGGCTCTGGCGAGAATGGTGCCAGACATGGATGGCCCCGTATGGAGGTTGTCACAGCTGGGATACAGTCAGCAGGGTAATTTGTGCATTATGTACATATTGGAGCCATTGAGGAGGAAACGTAAATGCAAGTCTGCAACTCGCAGTAATGGCTGATGCATCACGATTATCCTTATGAAGCAATATCGAAAGGTAATTCTACAAAGTTTTCCAGTGGCATAAGAGTTATTTAAGTTAAGTCAGCATTATCTCCGTTTGAGTTGCCCCTTACCAAATTATGTTTGAAATAGATAGTAATTCACATCACAAATGTATCTCTGTGATAATATTTTTATATGTATAGGTACATTAGGGTGGCCAGATGCCCCGTATTTTACGGGTTACCCCGTTTTTCGGGCACCGAAAGTCCAAAAACCCATATTCCAAAGAATCAAATACGGGGCAAACAATGGATAATGGAATTTTGCGTAACTTCGACCCTAATTAATAAATATGTTTAGAAGAGGAAGAGATGCCGTGAGATGAAGTGATAAACCCTGACACACGGACAAAATTATTTAAAGCTATCAACAATAGCAGCAAAATATGATTCGATTTTTGAAACTCTTTTCTATCCTTTAGTGTACTTAGGAACCGTTGTTCAGTTTGTCCAGACGCAGGTGACGAAATCGATCATCTTTTCTAGTGACTTGTGTCTAAGTACCAAAAAACCCTTATCGATTTCGTTTCCTGAAAGTGAGCATAGGGTTTCCAGTACACTTTATGTGGAAAACAGGCAAAAACTTGTTTGAGGTGAAGAAGGGGGTTTCTTGCTGTTTTTGACGTAGAATGTACTCGACGTACAGAGGACGAAATCGATAAGGGTTTTGGGTAGTTTTGCCACTATAAAGCTCATCGATTGGGGACGACCCCAAGCAGGTGACGAACTGAAAAAGGTTTCCTATAAATACTCGTCCTGGCAATTAATTCACCGAACGAGAGAATATTTTCGCTTTGCGGTAACGCATGGACAGATAGCCCGAGCCGACTAAATATTCACACTGTCAAGGGTGAGCCTAAAATAAAATGCAATTTTCAAATAACGTATAAAAATAACGGCATGAAAATAAATTTTTTTTTTCTATTTTTGCCCCGTAAAAAAAATGGAAAACCCGTATTTTATACGCTAGTGACCCGTAAATCGAAGGCAGGCAGGTGGTCACCCTAAGGTACATAGTTCATTGGCGTAGACAGATTTTCAAAGGGGGAGGTGGGGTGTGGTTTGGACTATTTTTTTTCATACAGGCGAAACGGCGAAATTAAGTGTTGAACGACTTTTTCCAAGGTAGTTTTCCTAGTTCATAGTTCAGCAAGCTACTTTCTGTGGCTACAAACATTGTAGGGCGACATTTTTTTTTTTAATATAATTTATATAACATATTACAGACTAGTGTGAAATTGAACTTACAACATTCATAGTGCCTGTCTAGACAGTTTCAATTTTCGTTCGTCTTCATCATTTTGACAATTGAAACTTGAGATGCCTGCGCTATTGAACGCGATTGCTAATGTTAAATATAAACAACTCATCATCTATTGATACTATTAATGAAAGAATTTATCATTTATCCGTCCTGACCAAAGCCGCGACACATATTTCCCGATAAATAATGAACAGATGTGGATAGAATGAGGCATTGATTTCTTCTGTTCACTTGACGCAATCAACGACACGTTCAATATTGAAAGTGGATACGGAGCTTGAAGACGATAGTGAAGCGCACATGTGTGGAGATAGCCATAGATTTTCAATTCCATAGCAACAAAATGCAGAAAATGTACAGCTTTTAGTTCCAACCGATAAGTCTCTAATATTACTTGTGTAAGTCAGCAGTTAGTCATTACTACAGTCTCTGAGAGCTAATAAGAGTTAAGTAGAGATGCCAAATTTTCCCGTAACTCTAAAAATATGCAATCAAAAATATTATACCGGTGTTCGAAAACTACCGCATAAATGCCTCGCCACGCTAATCCCCACAGGATCTCCAGTAAAAACAAAGTTGTACCGGATCCGGACATAACCCCAATTCTCATAACCCTTAAGCTTCTTCAGGCAATTAAACATTATCTTTAGAAATCACTTTCTTCGGTTAAAACTTACAAAAACCTAAGCTATTTGTATACTAACCAAAACTGAAATAAAGATCTTATCATAGCCAAGACGTTTTTCTCGGATAAGAAACTAACGGTCCTCCCTTCTGGGTTATGGAGATCTCCAACAGGAAGGTTAAACGTTTAAATACAAAAAATAAAAATGATGAAACGATACTGATATATAAATTATTTCCAAATAGCAGTAAATTAGATTCAGGCTCCTGGTTGTTTAAATATAGGTTTATAAGAAAAAACCCAAATCAATTGAATCTATGTTAGCTTAGCTGCGTCCAAATTCTAGTCGAGCCAGCAACATGTATCATGCAATGAAAAATTCGTGCCTAGTGAAAATGGGGACAATTTGGTAATTTGGCGTTTTGGCAGATAATTTTTACAAGATATTATACGCAGTTAAATGTAAAATTATAAAGAACCAAATTTAATAAATTAGTAAAAAAAATATTTTATACATATTGAAAACGTTGATTGATCAGCACTGTGTGGAAAACTGTACAATGTTGACTACTGAAGTAAATCTCCCTTATCTACGCCACTGTGTTACAATATTTATTCAGGTAGAAATAGTGTGGTCAATACAAAGTATCAATAGGAATACCGATTTAGTCAAGATATAAATATTTCGACACTATCGCTTAGTAATCATAATTTCCTATTAAATTGATTTATATCTCTAATCCTCTTAAAAATACCTGTATTTGTATCACAATTTCGATAGTAAAAAAATATATCTAACGCTAACGTATAAAAAAGGTCAACTTGCACGTTAGCTATAATTGGCGGTAAACTTAATTTCGTTTCGTAAATTTTATGCATAGTAAGACAATGAAGACAAGATAAATTCACGAATCTTTTTTTTATTTCAAAATTTTGTTGTTGTCGTACACATTAAAATAATTTGCATATAAAAGCTAAATCACACACAACACACAATAAAATTAACATTTCAAAAAAATCGCATAAATCACCAATTGATGAATGACACTGGCCATGCATTTATCGGATAGCTTAAGTAATAGGGCGTAGAAGTTTCATAGCTTCGTTGATAAAGTCTGTAACTGCCACCGTAGATTCCATGATATGAGCCACTATAATAGTAATTCGTGCCATCCGCAATTGGAAAATATCCACCATAATTACCGGCATAGACGCCTTTGTAATTGGTCACGTATTCACCAAGAGTTGGGTTAGAGTTTCCATTGAATGCCGAATATCCTGACACGGTGGTTAATCCTTTATCGTCGAGAAATGTTGAAGAAACCAGCGAGGTAAATATAAGTGTGGTTGAAATCCATATGAGCTTCTTGTCCATATTTTTGGAAACCTACAACTGATGCTACATGTTTTGGAAGTGAGCGCATATATATTGTTACTTACTGGATAACAATTGAAATAGTTAGCAATGTTGTGAATTGTTTGTATGGGAAGACGTGTCTATACAATTTTACTTGTCATTGATGATAATATTTACACTATCAATATTTTTGTTTTATTTCGTAAGATTTGAAAAAAAAAACAGAAAAGAATTGCCCAATAGTTTTCCTCAAGTTGACATAATGTAGATAAGAAGTAAAAGGAATCAGTTTTAAATTTTATATACAAATATTTATTTCAATACACAACATATTGGTAACTGCTTACACAATAAATACATCAACAATTTACTTCTTCCACCATCCTGACTTGTGTCCTGAAGCGTAGCCTCCTCCATAACCTCCACCGTATCCTCCAAGACCGCCACCATATCCTCCGTGACCACCGCCATATCCTCCCAAACTGCCAGAACCGCCATGTCCTGATGAGACACTAACGAGTTTAGTAACACCACCATGTCCGCCTCCGTATCCTCCTAAACCACCTCCAAATCCTCCGAGACTACCTCCATATCCACCCGATGACCAACCGCCATGACCGCCTCCATATCCGCCCGATGAATAACCACCATGACCGCCGCCGTATCCTCCAAGACTGCCACCACCATATCCGCCACTATATCCACCAAGACCATGTCCTGATGAGACTGACACGACAGCACCATGTCCTCCACCAAGACCGCCACCATATCCGCCTGATGACCATCCACCATGACCGCCACTATATCCTCCAAGACTGCCACCATATCCTCCAAGACTGCCACCATATCCACCGGATGACCATCCACCATGACCGCCACCATATCCGCCTCCAAGACTGCCACCATATCCACCGGATGAGAATCCACCATGACCGCCACTATATCCTCCAAGACTGCCACCATATCCTCCAAGACCGCCTCCATATCCACCTGAAGACCAGCCACCATGACCACCGCCTAATCCTCCGCCTAATCCTCCGCCGTATCCACCACTATATCCTCCATGTCCACCACCGAATCCTCCGCTCAAGTGTCCTGCACTAGCCAGGGCGACGGCTGATAACAAGCAAACGAATACTTTCATGTTGATGCTGATAATAGACAATAGCAGATGCAACTGATACTTTTCACCTGTCGCCGATCACTTTTTATATCATTTTAAATCCATTGTAGACAAAAATCCGTCAGATATGTGAAATATCTATAAAATTATGAAATTTCGACAGCACAAAAACCGAAAAAATAAAATAATAAGAAAACAAATCATAAAATCTTTCCATCCATACTGCTTATCGTTCACTGGACATTCAGGCTTGTACGCTATACGCCATGATATAATCATAAACTATGTCAGAAAATGTTGGAATTTATTAGATTTATTGTTCAACGTGGAGGTTGTAAAAGAATAAACGGATAATTAATTGGATTAGCGTGCATTCAATGTCGCGGGAAATGAGTTTTAATTTGAACATGGCAAATTAGGAAAGGTTAGTTATGTTAGACTGAAGATGACCGACAAATGTGATAACTGATAAGCTGCAAAAATTATTTTGATAAATGTTCCGATGTACCTGTGCCTTATCGGAATTAAGACATTTTAGAAAGAAGCATACAGAGGTGCGTTGATGAGTTATTAATACCGAGCACAGGTGAACAAAACAGAAAGGGCCTTTAACTGTGAATTCAAAACCGAGAATTACTTGCAATATTGTATGCAAGCTCATATGCGCGGATGTTTTAGGAAAAATGTCGCCAAAATTATTTCTCTAGCTTTTACCGTTAAGGAGTTACTGCCTTTTTGTGATTCTTATAAAAAATACGACTTTTTTCGAAAAACTCATATTTTCTAGCTTCCACCTTAGCAAAATCAATGCTTTTCATATTCTTCTGAAAGTACACAAAATTTCAAATAAAAGGACATATCGGACGTTTTGAACGGTTTCGCATCTTCCGAGATACGACGTTTTGAATTTTGCAGAAATGTCAATTTCAACATTTAATGTCAAAATTAAACCCGAATTTCGTAGCGGTGCATTGTAGTGGTAAATCTGCAAAGTTGACAAAAGTTGGCCTAATATCTTAGCTTTCGAACGGCATATAAGAATAAAGCACAGAGTCATCCGGTTTCTGAAGAATATGTGGAAAAAGTAAAACAAAACATAGTCCGTGGAAAAAATCTTGCTTTCACGTGGGAATGAAATTGACACTCTCCCACATGAACGAAGTGGTTTTAATTGTTATTACGTTTTATTATTATAGTAAGGAAAAGTGAACAAAATTATCTTGTTATAAATTAAAAAAAAAATGAAATTCAATAAATCAATTCCATACAATATTACGAGTAATTTTAAACTAATCAATTCGGCTTGAAAATATTAGGATGGTGTGGTTATTCATCAAATTTACCCTACAGATATTGTTCAAAATGAGTTCCATCGTGCCGGACGCATAATTGGCATCTTTTAGACGTTGATGTAACTGCTGCAAGGATTTGTTGGTGGTTCATTTTCAAATTATTACACGCCGTTTGAATTTGTTCCATTAGTTGCTCTCGAGACAAAATCGGTTGGGTGTAAACTTCGCTTTTGATTTTTCCCCATACATAAAAATCTAGAGGTTTTAAGTCTGGACTCCTTGGTGGCCATGCGACTTGTCCGAATCTTCCTATCCATTTTTCTCCAAATTCTGTATTTAAAAAGTCCGTAGTTACCCTCCCATTGTGGGCTGGGCAACCATCCATCTGCCACCAAATATTGATATGTTGGGCAATAGGTAAATTGTCCAAAATCGAAGATAATATTTGGTCCTCTAAAATATGAAGAAATGCAGCAGAATTCAACCGATGCGGGAGAAAAATCGGACCAATCAACTTATCCCCAAGAACCCCCAACCAGACATTTACGCTAAACTCATGCTGGTAGCGAGATGTCCGTATAGTATGGGGGTTGTCAGAACTCCAAATGTGACTATTTCAGCTGTTGAAAACACCACTTCGAGTAAAAGTGGCCTCGTCCGTCCAAAGAATTTTATTCGGGAAATGGCGGTCGGCTGCTTTTTGCTGTAAAAACCACCTAGAAAAGTTATTTCTTCTCTGATAATCTGCAGGAAGTAAATCTTGCACTTCCATTAGATGATAAGGGTGCAGTTTAACAAATTTGTTTATACTTACCGTTATAATTAGTAAAGTAGCATCTACAACAGTAGCGAAAAGTATTTTTCCATAATACATTATAACAACCAAGACTATGCTTGATGTAAAAATTTTACTTCCTTTTCAAGATTGAAGTCGGTTTGGTACATTTGCAGACTATGTTTTTTTTTCATTTATACGTATTATTCAGAAACTAGATGGCTCTGTGCTTTATTTTTATATGCCGTTCGAAAGCTAAGATATTAGGCCAACTTTTGTCAACTTTACAGATTTACCACTACAATGTACCGTTACGAAATTCGGGTTTAATTTTTACATTAAAAGTTGAAATTGACATTTCTACAAAATTCAAAATTTCGTATCTCGGAAGATACGAAACCGTTCGAAACGTCCGATATGTCCTTTTATTGGAAATTTTGTGTACTTTGAAAAACATTTATTTAGCTAAAGTGGAAGCTAGAAAATAGGAGTTTATCGAAAAAAGTGTGTTTTTTTTGACAAGAATCACAAAAAAAGCAATTACTCCGTAACGGTAAAAGCTAGAGAAATAATTTAGGCGACATTTTTCCTAAAACATCCTGTTATGTCTACCATTGGTCTATGGCTAACCAGTTGCGGGACCCCCTGTATATTGTAGCTTTTTAAAATATTCCTTTGGCTTGTCAGAAGGACGATTGTTGTTCAAGAAATGCTTTTACCTTGCCGACATAATACATACAGTATATAATTTAATCAATATTTGAAAGGAAAGGTTACTGGCTGAAGTCTTTCGTTTTGCTTTTCGAGGAGAAGAATCATATACAGGAATACCCCGATTTACGTCAGGGTTACGTTCCAGAAAAAAGCGACGTAAGTCGAAACGACTTAAATCGAATCAAATTTAGGTGTGAATGAGAAAAAATTGGCAACGAGAAAATTATAAATGTCCTTGCCCTACAAATATGATTACACGTATAAAGAAATGTGGATATCAAACAAACTTGAATTTTTGAAACAGACAAGAGGGTCAGTGGAGCTGGAAGTGACCCCGTAAGGAATTAGACAACAAAATATAACGTTGTATGCTCCTCCACTAAGCAAAAAAATTTTAATTCATCGTTCCAACATGTCCAAAATTTATTAGGACATTCTTGTTTCCTTCATTAGTTTTTGTGCGTGGAATAAATGCAAATTATTTCCATTGTCTTTGGAATATGAATTTGTAGTTTATGTTTAAGTCACCTGATCAATATTTTCAGACCGATACATAAGATTTTCACGTTTGTAGTGACGTGCAGTCACTCAATTGCCGAAAATCAACTTATTGTCAACACCAGTGTTGTCTGTGGTCTGCGGACCACTTAGCCTGAAAATTGATCTCGATGGACAACCATTCAGTAATAATGAAACGAATTCAGGTTTCATTTTTTTGCCGAGGTATTGCATTCAAAAGCTCTATCTCCCATCACAAATTAACCTTGCCTAGGTATTTTTGATTGTCAATTCCTACTTAAAAATAAAGTGGAAAACCACTGATCAAGTAAAAATCCTTCGCATAAGACATACATACGTTGTCTTGGTGCTTTAGTCTGAGGAAGATGATTTTTTTTCAAATTTTTTTCGGCTTCCATCTCTTCGAAAGTGCAATTGATTGCCATTGGGCTTGAATTTTTATACTAACACCATCCCGCAGCAATCATGATTTAAGATTTACCTGTTTGCCAGGGGAGAAAAACTGTTTTGTTCGCGTCAACAGTTGCCTCACCAGCAGAGATTTTTCTCGCACACGAATAGGTGTCTTCTGTTCTGCAAGAGCTAACTTCGATTGAAAGTTATTCAGTAAACGGTATAGCTCGGTCCTTAGACTCGGATTGGTGACAATGTTTAGCGCGAAAACCTTTTGAATTTTTGCAATCGAGTTCGAATTTTGATTAGTTAGTTAGTTTGAATTATTTCGGAATTGAACACCTCAGCAATATATCGCCTTCTCATAATCACAGATCAAGTAGAAAAGTATTTACTATGAATAATCTGTTACATGATAATGAGGGCGCCTGACTTTTTTATAAGAGTCCAAAGTCTCCCTGCGGACCAGCTACGGTCTCTCAAGGACCATCCCCGGTCCGCGGACCACCTGTTGGGAAATAGTCTACACAAATTGGTTGAAGTGCATAGACTAAAAAAGATGGAAATGTGAAATTCGGAACAAGCCCGAAATCATTTGTGAATAAGATTCATAGGGTTTTAAAATACATACATTTGAACTTGAAAATGAGTTTCTGTAGATGATTTCGAAGGAGAAGAAGAGGCCAGGTTTTACGGTTAAAACCTCTTTCAAAGGTTTGAAGTCAATAGCCGCTATAGCTACATAGTAGTCTACTAAACTAGTAGTAGTAAACTACGATTGACCTACCAGTTGAGTAGCATTTCCACAATGGAAAATAGTCCTTTTTCATGTAATAGCTTAATGCGTACACTTTTTGACTAGCGACTCGTATCTATATCGAAAGGTCCAATTTGTAATGTTATACATAGATTGTTTTTCCTACAGATGTGATTTTTTCACCATAATATTTTCTATAATGCCAAAAAAAATGCTTTTTATATTTCCAACAAAAAAATCACGAGAAATGACGTAAGTGCGAAGCAAAATTGTCGTAAATTGAGTTGTAAGGTGGGAATTATTCAACGACTTAAGTGCGAAGCGACTTAAATCGAAGCGACGTAAATCGGGGTATTCCTGTAGTTCTCTTTGGAGAAATCGAGGTTATCAGATCAATTTAGAATTTTATTTAATCAAATTTATTAATATGACAAAAAAAGGATGTTCATCGAATCACTAGCTCCACTTTATTGGCTCCAGTATAGGATAAAATACCTTTCCATACAAATTCGACAGTTGTTATTCTGTATATTATAGCCCGGGACAAGATTCGTATTGAAAGTGAGGTTTTTTGTCGTGTATTGAGTATTGCAGATAAAATGAAGCTATTATAATCATTTAAAGTGACTAGAATCAAACCTTTATTTTTTTATAGTAATTTTTGAATTTTTAACACACAATTCATGCTGTTTTGAAGTTAAAAATGTGAAAATACCAGCCTACAGCAACTTGTACCTAGACGAAACAATGAGTTTAATCTGATGTTTTCTAAGATGGTCTTTTTTTTTTTTGGAAATCAGAAAATTAATTTGTCAGGATGGACGGCATTTTGTTCCGTTACAATGGGAAAAGAAGGTTTCAGTTCATCATCTTTAATGTGATTACGATAGTCGTCAGCGTCGACCTTCAATTGTGGCAGTCACGTAACTTCGTTTTCGAGTTTCGGAAAATTCCTGAAGATCTCTCTGTCGTCCAAGCAAACTAGCTCTGTTCACATGTTGTACGTTCATGCCCTCTTTGGCATCCGATTATCGTTTATTCGTTGTACATTATAAAAAAATATTCTTTTTACCGGTTTTGTGCTACCCTAGAATATTCTGTTTCCAAAACCCGAATGCCAATTATCACACTTACAAACATTGAATGTTTCGAGTCAAATATTATCAATACGAGGAATATCAACTTCTTTTATTTGCTCAAGTGCAGCCCAAACATATTTTCCTGAAAATTAATTTACGTGTGCATTCTCCACAATCAGGGCGGCAAACAGTATGCCATACGAGCCTGTTTCGACCAATAGTGCATGGCGACCCGGATTTCTCCTCAGATGCCTCTTCTTATGCGGCGTGTCATGCTCTATTCATTTCATAAATACCAGGCTGTTCAGAAACAGATATCATACACTTCCACTTTGAGGCCATCCTGAGCAAAACGACAAATTGCCGCCTCTAAGATTTTTTTTTAATTTATAAGGGTTCAAGGGGTGTGTCGTTTCAATTTCATCAGGCAGTGTGTTATTTAAATTTGAATCTCACCCAGAAACACATACTCGGTTTCACAACAATGGTGCATTCAAAACGAATACTCGGTCCCTAAGAAGAAGTGCTACTGAGTGAGATAACTGAAATTCACCTTTTGGAAAGGTGCCTCTACTGAGCTGGAATCAGGCTATTCAAAGCCAGACTCTGCGTAAACCAAACATCTTACCGTGAATGTTCAACTCGACGCCCCGGTTTCTTAAAAATTCATCAGAATTTTAGGGATTAGTTAAGGCTATGACACAATAACACAATGAGTGCATTCAGCGAGCACATATTGTGATGTGCTACATATCCCCACCACAAGAAATTGGAAAACTGCTAAGTTTGTGTTCGCTGAATGGACTTGCTACATGAAACGTCAGTTCTCTCTAACCAGCTGATACATCCGCAGACATTGCGGCAATCAAAAATTCAAAAAACCTAAAACTGCAACTTTTCTTTCAAAATACGTACTCTCATCGCACAATATTATAACGTTCACTAAAACCTGGCTCAGAAATGACATTTTTCTGCAGAACTGTGAATAAACAATTTCCAGTATTGATGGTCGAGCAGCTGTGCGTGACAGTTGATCGAGCAGTCCAAGTAGCAGCTACACATCTAAATGTAGCATTCCAATTCAACGCTAAATAGGGGAAATTTTCGATACATCGCATGTGGACCGATTAGCGGGTGAGTGGGACGCGGGGAGAGAACAGTTTCCAGTAGCTCTTTCCAATAGGTGCTCGCTGAATGCACTCAATGTCTCCCTTTAGTTGCTTTGCTCGCTCTAAGGTAGATACACGGAATCCATGGATTCCCGAAATCCAACAGTTACAAACGATACAAAAGCGTAGTTTTGCTTGCATCGGCGGACGCGTCCGCAAAATTCATTTTTATCGACATCGGATGTAGAGGCAAAATCAGTGATGGCGGAGTCCTAGATAGATCGCAATTAAGGACGTACTTGAAAATGCAGAGATACTTTCCAGAGCCTGCAATAATTGGAATCAAAAGAATGTTCCCATATGTGATAATTGGCGAAGAAGCATTTCCACTACTACGAAATCTGAAGCAAAAGAAATTAGGGACGCATTTGCTGCTTATTGTTTCAATGAAGAGCAGACTTAACATATTGAACAACACATGTTCTGGTGTAAGCCTTTAGTTACACTTAGAACCAAATGGAAAGAACATGGACGCAAATTGGACAAGTACAGGGGCGAATCCAGGAATTTATTTCGTGGCGTGATTTGTATTTGCAAAGTGGCTCATGAAATCCAACGTTTTTAATGTTCTTAGACCTTACGCTTAAGATAATCATTTTCAAATGTACCCATAAGATATATTGTAAATTTCACAACAAAAAAAGTGTTTTTTTATCAAAAAATATATTTCTGTTTTGTTAATGCTACCTTTAGGAAAAACTAATTTTGGTAACCGATCGTTACAAAAATTTGTTGGGAGGACTTTAATTACTTCATTGCATTTATAACAAATTTATTATTTTTTTTAAATCCATCTCAGTTCAACAAAATAAAGATATGATTTACCGATTTTTTTTCATATTATGATTTTTGTGGTTTTTAAAACTCGCTAATAATAACATTTGCAATGACCTTACAAAAAAAACTAAAATTTAATAGACATATGCAATCATCTTTTGTATTTCCTTTCTACAGGGTGCAGCAGAGAAACTTACTTATTTGAAAGGTCAATAAAAATAAGTACTTCAGTTCATATCCAAATTTTTTTTTTCATCCAATCTTGAAAATGATATCGGTTAAATGGCGACCCCCATTGTGCATTAACTGATTAAGTCCATTTTTGAAGTTCGTCTCCACTCTTTGCAGCATATCAATCGGTATGATGGCAATTGCGTCGCGATTGTTGTTCTTGAGGTGAGCTATGATCCGTGGTCGATCGACATAAACCAGGGATTTCAAATAACCCCATAAAAAAATCGCAGGAAACCCAAATCGAGCGCGGAAGGCACGTTGTGAAGCAACAAATATGCGACCGTTAGAAAAGTAGGTCTCAATGGCGAAGGCCCGCTGCTCTCTAGACAAGAGCACGATGGCAACTGACTGGAATGGGAAACAAATTAGAGGACTTCCTCCCCCCCGCCCCCCACTACCCGACCAAATCACCGCTCGGGAATTTTTTCAAATTAGTAAGAAGTAAGTTTCTCTGTCGCGCCCTGTCCGCAACTATATCTATTAATCAAAACAAAAAAAAATAATTTATTAATAATTTTATTATTACAATTAATATTCAATGTCATCATAGCTATAAAACGATAGTCTGACGTCGGGCATAGTCCCTTCACCTACAAATTTGTAAAATAATTAAATTTTATGGATTTTATGTAGGCTGTGCATAGAAAATATTTATCAATAAGTTAGATGGTTTTTGGTCAAATCACACAAATTTGACTTTGAAGCTCTGTAAAACCAATGCTCTTATCGGATTTTAATGTAATTAGTTTTATTTTATAGGTAAATTTGTTGGCTCTAATAATCATTTTGTTTCACTATTCTAGCTGGTCCACCTTTTAAGATATTGAGCTTTAAGTTGTTTGCACAACTTGAAATATTTTTTTCAAAAATCTTCAAATGCCTGTGGCAGCTAAAGGGTTAAGCTAAGGGGGTATGTCCCGTACAAACTTTTTTGCTGGAAATCATATGAGGAACCACAATCCGGTGCGTTTATGCGGCAGTTTCCAGACACCCGGTATAGTTTATAATTTAAAAAAAAAAACACGAAAATGTATTATAATAAATTATTTTTTGAGTCATTAATTTTAGCAGGAATTCCGTTAAAATTAGGAGGTTAATTTAAATTGTCTTTGTTACTTTCAATAAACTCCTATTAACCTCCCTTCCTAGTGAAGATAGATAGGATTTCAGAACATTTGGATGAGCTACGAAAACTATTAGTTGGGGTAACCTAGGTTCCAATGTTTCAAACATGTCAAGGGGCCCCGCACTTATCATTTGCCACGGGCCCCGCACTGGCTTAATCTGGCACTGGCTACAACCTTCTATTCTAGGGCGAAATGGACGATGGAACTGGTGGGAGAGGAAGTATCGATTTGGAAGTACTGGATGCCACTGCCTCAACAAGCTGTGAAGAAGCCACTTCTTGTGCTAGCACCATGGCAAAAAAGAAGTTTGAGGTAAGCACCAATTTATTATTTTAGTTTCATTTACATCTTTTTAACTAGCAGTAATGTAATAACGAATATTAACCTTTTTAAGAACGTACAGCCTATATACTGCGGATGCAGCGTATGTCCGGGGCGGCCTACAACAATACAGTAGCATTGGTGGCCGCCACCCACAAAAGCGAGCGCCTCAGCTAAGAAGACAAATTCCAAAAAACTGCGGATTGCATGGTTATGTTTTGGTTTAATTTTCTTGGCCTAGATCATACGATCAAAAAAGGAGAAACGTTTCCGTGTTCACCCAAAGAAGACACCGCAGTCTGCTTTATACATAATTTTAAAGCGCAGCATTTTTAACATTTTCCAATACATGTCAAAAATATCTGCAAGGTCAATTTATTCTTCAGCCCCAGTCGCGCACAACTACGCATAGTCTACTGCTGTTGTGCAAGTTACGACCCC
Source organism: Microchrysa polita (assembly GCA_949715475.1). Taxonomy (NCBI): domain Eukaryota; kingdom Metazoa; phylum Arthropoda; class Insecta; order Diptera; family Stratiomyidae; genus Microchrysa; species Microchrysa polita. The sequence continues at coordinate 92,928,116 of OX454417.1, read as the reverse complement.
GTATCACAAAAAATTGGCCATACGCATTTCTATAGATGGTAATGCACCAAAGAAAATGACCGTTTATTGTACGATCGATAATCGTCACACGAAACCTACCGCCAACAATCGACACACAACCAATTTTCAAGCGCCCATCGCTCGATAGCAGCAGGGCCGGGTTTATCCTATATGGCGCCCCTGGGCAGTAGCTAACTTGCCGCCCTCCGTCATACTAACTAAACTTGGAATCAGTCGCACGGGCTTAACGTGAATGTAACGTTAACATTTCCGTGGCCCTCCAATTTTCGAACCCTGAAAAATTTAGACAACGGAAATTTTATGAGGCCAAACTATTAATTCATACTAATTATTTCATGTTTTAACTGCTTTTTTGTTCGAAAATTTAAGAATTATTAAAGGTTTACTTCAAGAATGGAATAGTATGACTACAATCAAGGCTATAGGCCCCTATACGGGTTTAATCATTAAAAAAATAGTCAAAAAAGGCATTTTTTGAACCTGAGACAAGATTCAAGAAGTCAAAATAAATATTGAATTTTTCGTCCTTCTTTGTTAAATCCATACGACCGAAAAGATTCATTTTCATTTTCGCCATCTAGAGGACCAAATAATAGCGCACTCCATAGATGCTGCAGTACCAGTTCTCAAATTCAGACAATTAAAGCCTAAAAATATGAACGCAACGGCTTTTTACTAGGGGTCATCTCAAGAAGCTCGCGGGACTGCCCGAGTCCAGTAGTTAGGCCTCTGATCGTCACGCTCGTTTTATGGCTCGACACATTTAGTGATTAATTTCAACTTATCGTTTGATTTATGGTTCTTTTTCGCTTCACAGTCGAAGTTTTGATTCACTTTTTACGATGTTGCTGAATTTCTAATATCGTGAATTTATTACTGCAGGAATATTGATTCCAGGCGCAGGGTTTTACTCCGATTTTAGAAGAAGTGTTAGCCTAGTCCATCTTGCACAAATTGGGAACTCAAGATCAATTGATAAATAGTCTAATTGTAGAAATATGGGAGCTGCAACTTCTAGAGGAGAGATATCTAGGACAGCAAAATTTGACCAAAGTAAACGCAAGCCTTAATTTTTTGCTAATTATGTAAATTGTCTCATGAGATCTCGAAATGTTCATTTCATCGAATGAATGGTAAGTATGAAAGTTTCAGAAAGATGCCGCCCCGGCAGCTGCCCAGGTTGCCCATATGGGAAATCCGGCCCTGGATAGCAGTCGTGCAAGCCACGACCCAGATTCAAGAACATGGAATAGACAGCTAAACGGAAAGGAAAATCCGCTGTCATCCCATACAAACTGCATGGTCCGGTTTGAAACACAACAAAAAAAAAACATTCCACTTAAATGCGTTCCCTTTCTGTCAACACTTGTCAGCTGTTACACGTTCTGCAAATTCTCAAGAACATATTTGTCGCGTCGCGCGTTTGTTTTTTGTGATAACGTAATTCTTCTATCATTTCAGTGTTTTTTAAGTGAAATCCAGTTACTGAGTGTGAGTTTGTGAAGTGAATTTCGCGCCTACATTTCAATGTTCCCTTTATGTCAAATACATGGCCATTAGTGTCATTTCAAAAACTGGACCATTTGAGTTTGATTCGGGCCTATCCTTTAGTTCTTTAATCAATGTTCAAGAATTTATACGATACATACCAACACAAATCCGATTTGCAAGCGCACATCACGTTCAGATAGATAGCTTTCATGCATACATACGTGAAACTACTGCCATCTAGATAGACAGGCCGGATTATCAGCTGATCTGTCAGTGGTCATGCAACACTAGTAGTGCCATGGTTGGTCATGGTCCGTGCTTAGTACTGCCAAAGTACCGCTCAGTACAATCCACAAATTGTCCACAATCCAAATATCAGTGGCTGTCAGCCTGTCATTTCGTGTGACTTGCTATGATATACACATGCCAGTGCGTTGATTTTTGAGATAAATATGGTAAGTACGATGTTGATGTATACTATTTTACCACTTGCACATCAAAAACACATTAAAGCAAACCATAACCTTTGTTTCGTAGTAAACGCTCGGCATATTTAAACTTTTGGGTTCAGAAGCACTGGAGATTGTGGGCTTTACAAATGTCAACTGTCACTGGTCACGAACGCACTTTGTCCACTTGTAGACGAACAAATTTCTGCAGTTCGGCCTGTCTATCTAGATGGCAGTGGTGAAACACCTTTAACACACCTTCAACCATGACCAAGGGGATGGGATAGTGAAAAGCCCGACGGATGCACGAAAAATCAATTTTTTCTCTCAGTTTACAAGTAGATGCACGATGTACACACGTACATCGTGTGCGAAGTGGGAAGTCACACAGTAGTCTATCTCTTTTCTACACATGGACAACATAGGATCGAAAGCTCATCCCACCTTACCATGCTTCGGCAAGCAGCCTTACCATACGTTTTGCCCGGCTACTTTCTCCTCACCGTATGACACGACCCATTGAGAATGAAATCTGCACCGCAGTTAATTTCTAATTAAATCGTTCCATAGCTTTACATAATTGCAAGAAGAAAGGAACCTAGTGGCATTAAGCTTCATAGATGGACAAATTACTATCAAACTTTAGACCGGGTTTAATTCAATGGTTCATGTTTAGAAACCGATTCTTAAAAAATAAAAATGCTCCTCACGAATGTCTTTTAAAAAAACGGTTTATGTTCTTGTTCTTGTTCCATGTTTAGGCCAGCCCAATGTATGATAAGCTCGTGATCTCTATACTATCGCGCCTTATTAATTCATCTGATTTGTACATTCATTGTGTGTATCAATTTGGTGGGTACGACGAAGGCGCTCATTGTTTCATAAGACCTCTATTGTGTATTAGCAATTAATCAATATAACCTAAAATGCATCAATAAAAAAATCGATACTGATATGTTAAACTTCCACTGGATTTATAATTATAATTCTTTATTTTTACACAACTACAATACATTTTATAAAGTTTTAGTTTTCACTGTTCTAACAAATATCCAATGGCATATCCTTAACACCATGCACCCGTAATACCGACAGTATAAGTTGGATAATAACTGGAACCGTAGTATCCACTTCCGTATCCGTATCCACCACTGCCATATCCGTAACCACCATTGCCATATCCGTAACCACCGTAGCCACCATAGTTTCCACCATAGCCAAGACCAGAATATCCCAAACCAGAATAGCCTAATCCTGAATATCCTGAAAGTCCTGATGAATAGCCGCTATATCCCAGTCCACTGTAACCGACTCCAGAGTATCCAACTCCAGTGTAGCCCAATCCACCAAAAGTAGCCGAAGCTACTGAAAGGAGGGCAACGAAAACGGCTAATGCAAAGGATTTCATTGTTGAAATAGTTATTATTTAAATGTCCACGAAGAACGCTTAAAAGTTTTAATACAATTGAGAGTTACTGCCGAACTGCTCTTTGAACATTTCGAAGGCATATTTATACGTCGATTTTCTACAATAGAATCAATCGTTTGACAAAAGTGGACAAGTCACTAATTATGCCTAAATTTTTCGAAGCAACTACTGAAAAGGTGCTAAATTTCAAGTGCATTGTATGTCTTCTTCAGATGTTCACAAATAAATACATTGAGCAGATGTAAACAATTTAATATTGTCCTTCAAATATTGTGGGTAGAGGTTGACAAAAAAAATCACTTTTGATTTCAGTTAACAAATTACATATTATTATTGACGGAGTCTTCAGTCTAATCCCAATTTCAGCAGTGGACGTTATGAACAACCTTTTTTCATAGACTTCTACGTATTAGGGATGTCGGTTATGAAATGATCAAACCTTCAATTTATTTGGTTAGCAGAGAACAAAATTGGTTTACTATGCTAATGAACTCATATAATAAATTTTTACACTGCAAAACGTTTTAAAGGTACATATTTTCATTCCAAGTGGATACAGAAATAGTGTGTTTTTGGGTAATTCACATTAAATTAATATCCTGGCAACAAATCTCGAAACTGCACTTTATCTTGAAGTCCTTTTACTTCAACTGTTCTTGTATATATTTCCTCCTCTTTCCCTGTCTTTTCATTGTATCTTTCTATCCTGAACTGAGGATCAAAGTAAGCTTCATATCATTCTTAGCTACAATGAAAATACAAGAAAAGAGTATACTTTGGACCAACTGAAATGAAATGATCATGCCTTGAAAAAGGCACGCAAACAGCTTTTAACTTTTTTCCCATATTGCAGCGACATATTGATATAGGGCGAAAAACCCACCTTAACCGTATCAACTCTGAATAAAAGGACTTAAAGATCTCTCCACCATTTATTCTTACCATAACATATTTTAGGTCAGGTAGATATAATATTAATTCGCAGAGGCATCTCGAAATTGTTAAGGATGAGCCTACAGGCACTGGACTTTTGGAAAAAAATCTGTATGAAGTAATACAACTAGAATTTTTTCCAAAAGCTATCACACTACTTTAGGGAACTAACTTTACCTTCAGTCCAAATTAGGAGAGGGGCAAAAAAGTAAAAAAAAGTTGGCCGTTAAAATCGTTTGAACTCGGTACGGCTGCCAGGGTGTACTCTAAATTGTGAATTGAATTAAAAATGTTCACGAACAAAACAAAGTACTCACAAATGTGGGTTTTTTTTAATATTTACCCATCATCATTAATGGTCGTATCCGTCCTGTTTTTGGCCGGACAGTCTTGCTTTTTCGACCGTATCCTGCCGTCCTGTCAACACACAAAATGTTTTGCTTTTGTCCTACTTTGGAAATTTAAATCTAAATTTCAGAAAATAAGCAAATTGTGAAAACCAAACTAAAAATTCGTACAACAACAACAAAAGAGACAAGCGACTCCACTCGTTCGCGTTTATTTTCTTGCCAAAATTTTCGATAGACGGTACAAAAAAAAATTAAATGCCTCAATGTCGCCTATTGCTTAACAAAGTGGTGCATAGTTTAAGAACGAAAAAGGTCCTTTTACTCTATATAGCCATGGTGAGAAGGACTCCATCTAGGAACACTTATACGAAAGGACGACCTGATGTCGTAGTATGGATTCCGAAAAGCCCGATCTAGATTAATTATTACAAGTGATATAATTTGAGTCAGATAAGCGATAAACATCCCTAGGTAATACAGCATGGCACACGGGAACCTGGCAACTTTTGAAACGTCACAAAAAAATTAGAATTTCATGCTCTACAAACTCCAAACAAATCAGAACAGTTGTGGAATTTACATTACAACCTTTTTAAAAATTTCATAACTTAGGTTGCCATTTATTGGACGGGATTGGACAACCCTAGTGTTGCAATCTGGCAACTGACAGCTCTATCGTAAAGTTTGACATTTTTGAGGTTATACGTACTCAGAACGTTTTGACATACGAGCGCTATTTGTGTTTTTTACGTAGTTCACTCCAAGACGAATTTCGTGAAGGTCGTCCAAAAAACCATTGATGCTGTGTGCATACTGATTAAGCAAGATCGTCATGTGACCTATCGTGAGATTTAGACAACCTTAGGCATTAGTGGGACCAGCATACATTCAATATTGCATGAACATTTGACTGTCAAAAAAAATTGTTCGCGTTGGATCCAATTTGTCAATTGCTCAAAAAAAGGCTCGTGTCGATTGGTCGAAAGAAATGCTCAAAAAATACGATCGTGGTGCTTCGGAACACGTCTATGAAATCGTGACAGGTGGTGAATCGTGAATTTACGCGTAAGAGCCCGCAAGTAAACAGCAGTCGACTGTATGGGTGTTTCAAGATGAGCCAAATCCAACAAAAGTTGTTCGCGCACGAAGCACTTACAAGCAAATGGTCGCCTGTTTTTTTCGGAAAAACCGGACATGTCGTAATCAACAAGTTTACCATCTACGAGGTTTACCGTCAGGGGAGCACCTAGCCTTTCGGCCTTTATCTCCCGGTCCCTCGAACTGTTTGGACCTTCGGCGTTTTACTGGCAAGATGTTGTTGCCAGACGGGGATTTCTCCATCCGGCGAATGCACTCACCTTCAGGAACCCAACCCCGGGGTTGCATCACTAGCTGGATGACTTGGGTAACAACCTCCAGCCACTACGAGGCCAACACCTTGATGGGCAAGGACCATGGTCCCCTGGGCACACCCATCCCCGTAGTTCACTATTCGCTATAGACTTCTCTATAGCAGGTGTGATCCTCCTTCGGCCCCCTATTGGTTAAGCCTCACGTCAGAATTCAGATGTGCACATCCAAGGCTCGTTGGACCTGTGACTACGACCCTGTGCAGACTCGTAGCGCTGCTTTTCACATCCAGGTGGCTCCTTCAGTATACTAGTCAGCAATGCGATTCGGGCAGTGTGGTCATCAATCCACAAACTAGTTAGATATAGGCGCGTAGGCATTTACCACCAAGGTTGTTCTCCCTAACTAGCCCCTTTAGGACTCGGGTCATGCGAAGCCGTCAACTCCGAAGCTCACACGATTTACCATACGATGCACTCCCCCACCAGAGGACACCATAATCGTGCTTGGCCTTTAGTGACTTCCCTCCCGTAAGTCATGGGAGGAGGTAGGTCACGCCATGAGCCACCCGTACATAACTCACGAGCTCGGGAACGTTACCGCCCGAATGGTCTTTGTACAGATCCACGCCATGGCGTATCAACTATACCAGGGGCCCCCTTGCGCTGCTAGGTCCGTGGTGTCGCAGCTCACCAAAGGTCGTTGTCCCACTACATGTCGCAACCAACACTAGAACAACGCAGAACAGTCAATTTTGAGTGGTACACAACCATTTGTTTGCCAGTTGCCTTCCAAGAAATCAGGAAAACCAACCGCCGAAAACTGATCACTCTTCACCACGACAATGCCAGCTCTCACACATCAGCTCAAACAACTGCATTTTGGAGCACTCAAAACATCGATTTGATGGGTCATCCGCCATATAGTCCTGACTTGGCACCGAATGACTTCTTTTTATTCCCGTACGTAAAAAACAAACTGAGAGGTCAACGTTTTTCAACACCTGAATGCATGTTTTGGAGATGCCTCAATCAGAGTGGCAAAAGTGCTTCGACAGTTGGTTCAAACGCATGCGAAAGTGTATAGATCTACATGGGGAATATTTTGAAAAACAATAAAGCGATTTTCGATGATTAATATTTGTTTTTGTTCTTTAATTCCGAAATATAAAAGGCAACCCTTAGAGGTCATTTTTGGAAGTTGTTCTAAAGTTTTTCCAGAAAATCCACTTCAATTTCCATTTAGCATAAAATTTCTTGGTTAAAAAAGTTTTAGCTTGTAAAGGCCTGAATAGACCTCGGGCGGAGTGAAAATGAAATGTTTGTCCGCTGCGATTTTCTCAATGAAAATGCATGCTTACTGTCGTGGAACATGTCGTAAATGATGGGGAATTCCATAAGCTATAATCCGAATATGGTTCCAAAATTTTTCTCGGTCATTTTATGTATTATTTTTCGATTCCCCGGTTAGATATTTTCTACGGTGAAATGACCGCATTTTCATTCCGCCCGATGTCTATCCAGACCTTTAGATAGATCAGTGGATGACTCATGGCAATGATGCGTTAAACCGTAATAAGCATGGAGAATTTCGCCGTTCCTTCAATATTCATCGAAATGCGTATTCTCTTTGCGTAAACCCTTAATCCTTTGACTGAAAAAACTTCGAACAAAGTGGTTTCGAAAAAATGAGACAATACAGTACAGAATGCGATTGCTTCCATACCAATACCAGTTCTCTGCAAATTGCATAGAAAGGGTCACAGGTTACATCATAAATTTTCGACCTCCTCGACCCTCGACTTAAACAGGCCTGACTTTATTTTCTTTAGGTTCCTGAAATTACGCATGCTTGAAAATAAACCACTCATGCGTTGTACAACTGAATCCACCCGCGAAGAGATGGTGCAAATTTAAGTTGATCCGCTGCGGAAAGTGAAAGAAAATTACGGAAAACCACTCTAAAGTTTGGTGATGGAAACGAACACCATTTTGATGAATGTTTTTTTTAAGCGTGTGATTCAAATTCCTCAATTGTCCTGTGTGTTTTAGTTGTAGTAACAGAAAAATATTTGTAGCATTAATTTTCGATTTTTTACGACTTTTTTAAAATCGTCAGATTCCCGTGTAATTGAAAATTCGAAAGATACAGCATTTTTGTCTTTCTGGTTGTCCTTCTTTCCATCCTGTTTTTTTAGTAGACTTGTCCTGCCAAACACCGATTTGGAGAGAGTCTCCGTTGCCCAACACTATTAGATTAAGAGAAGAAAAGTCTGCCGTAGGGTTTTTATTACTTTTCAAGATTCCCAAAGATCCATCTGCCCCGGAGTTCTACTAGGTTTCAATGAATAAAAGGCCTTTGTTGATTCATATATGTAAAGGGTGGGCCAATTAGAATGCATTCCCTGTTTAGGGCTCTGTCACACTCCGTCCAAGTACAGAAGCCTACCCTATTAATAAAGGATGGTGTTCGTTTTCATCACTAACTATTTTGTACTTTTTTAGAAACCTGGAAAAGCGGAAAAATCTTTTTTTTTACTTTTCTTTGAAATTAGCAAAAAAAAAAAACAAAAGTATTGGGAATTAAATTGTTACATAAGTCAGGTTGTATCATACTTTCCTTATAAACAAAACATTAAAATTCAATTTAATATGTTTACGTAGGAGCGGCACACTTTCCCTTATGGTTGGAATAGGTTAACCTGAATTAGAATAGATATGATGCACCATGAGCAGCAGCATTTTTCAATCATGAAACCATACAGACCAAGAACTTCAAAATTCTAAATTTTACATAATTATTTGTCATGTCAAATTTTAAATTCTATGCATTTTCATTTTTGTAAAGCTTCTTTTCAGTAGAATTAACCTTGAATAAATGTGTAAATAAATAGCATATTCGCTCCGTCTACTTACAAGACAATACATCAAACGATGTATCTATAATTTAGCACCTCTTCGTGCGCAATTTTAAAAAACAAATATTTTCCCACAAAATTTTTACCATCGAACATACTACTGTTTGTTTTTCTGCAAGTAATGTTTAAGAACAATGACTTCACTTTGTAGCTAATCGTCATATAAATAGGCGACAAGAACGAGGAATTATCAGTTCTGCAGCAACTACCGATATAATTGCAAAATTATCTTGTTTTGTGTGGTGTCATCCCTGGGTGTTATCCTTTCAAACATCATCATGAAGTTGTTCGTATTCGTCGTGTTGATTGCTCTCTGTTCTGTCAGTTCAGCCACTTATATTGGAGGATACAGTGGTCTAGGCGGCTATGGAGGAGGTCTTGGATATTCCGGACTAGGATATGGCAGTAGCTATTCAGGGTATGGTGGATATGGTGGCTATGGCGGATATGGCGGATATGGAGGATATGGATATCGTCCGTCCTATGGATATGGTTATGGCACTGGATACGGAAATGGATATTATGGATCTTACTACTACCCAAGTTACACGGCTGGAATCGGTAGTGCATGGTGTTAAAATAAAAATAACAAAATGTGTGAAGGATAAAGCTGTTTCAATAAAGGAAATCGAAAAATAATGCTATTGTTATTTTTATGCACTTTATTCTCGCTGGTTCCTTTCAACCCCCATAAAAGGCATTCGCAAATCTTAAAGTTCTTTTCGCACTATAATAAAAGCAAAAAATGTTCCTTATTTTATTTATATTCTAGAACCGAGAAATAAATGAATAATGTCTCCACTTTCAGGAGCCTAAAGATGATGAAGCCAACGTTTCGTGAATTTACAGTTATTTAATTCGCGTATGGTTATCAAATTCCTTTGGAGCTGCAACCAGGCGACCCAGGGTCCGTTTTAGGTTTCTTGGGGCCCGGGGTAATATTTTAAAGGGGATACCATAATATACCGATACCGATAAATTTCATAATTCTGGACTGAAGTGCTGTCCATATGTGAGCGTAATATTTTGTTTCAATAAATACGCTTTGATCTATCGTATCTTCTAGGAAAAATGAGACATTTCTTTATACAAAACTCATTTTAAGCGTAATTATGAAATGAAATTAATGGGCTTTGGCTTAAAATAACCTCCATGAATTGGAACTCACATATTCCGAATGTGGAAAGCATTTCCAGCCAATGAATAAAGTAGTGCGCTAATGTGTAAGAACACGTTAACCTTCTGTTTTATCAAACGCCCTGATCAACCACAGTAACCTTAATGGACCAGAGATTTATCTGCATATCAAAACTTGGGAGGAGTTCATATTATCAACCTCCAAGGATACCGTGACCCGGTCTGTGCCTGACTCGGTTGAGTCGCACTCTACGATGCTAGTAATCTAGAGGTCCGGAAATTGAATCTCGGCGTGGTCCAAAATTTCCGTACATGTGCGGATAGGAAATATATAGTGCTTGCTGCAACATGGCCCCATATGGGGCTATACGGTACTGAGAAGAAGAACACCGTTATGTGTGTTTTTGTGGGTTACGGGGTTGAACTTGGCCTTACAAATCCTATCACGCTGCAGAACTGGCATCATTGCTAGTGACCAACATTAATTATTATTAGCACGTGGATAAGCAATGTTCACAGTAACCGTTAATCGGGAAGAATAAGCCAACGGGGGTGGGTAATGCAATTGATTTAATATTACCATGCCATCCCTAATGACGTAAGGCACATTCTCTCGGATTAGCATATTATGATTTTTTTTTATATTATCATTGATTTAGGGTAGCATGTATGGTATGGTGACAATGCCGCATTGCCATTGCTCATTTTATTGCCGTAAATCTTGAACCATTTGCACTATTCACCCCCGTTTGTTGTTAACAATCACTGTAAATATTGGTGATCTCGACTAATGATTTAAGTGGTTTGGTCACTAGCAAGAATTCAAGCTCTGTGATCGGTTTTGTAAGGCAAAGTCCAAGCAAGTTACGGGGAAAATCACATATAACGGTATTAATTGAACTCATGGAACTCCTCTAAAAAATATGATACCAGGATAAACTCTTGGTCGTCTGGTTGCAGCTTCAAAGAAATGTAATCACCCTGTGCGAATAAAATAACTTACTGTAAACTGTGTTAAAACTAAATCAAAATCAAAATCATGAAGCAAAAATTATCGGTTTTTGCATTCTTTGACAAGAAAGACACATGTTTAAACACACCCTTAAATTAGAATTAAGAATTTTAGCATACAATATCGCTGGCCTGAAGAGCAAAAATATTTTCCCAGACTTTTATGAATTTATTAAAAACTACGACATAATTATATTACTAGAAACTTTCGTTGTGGATAATTTTAATGCTTACGAGAAAAAGCTGAAAAATTATGAAATGAGGTGGATTCCAGCGGAGAAGAGAAATGAGCGAGGGAGAGCCAGTGGAGGCTGCCTTTTGGCATTTAAGCAAGAACTAAGTTGCTATAACTTGAATTGCACGTTTCAGAATACTGAGGAGTGGCCCTATATTGAAATGAGAATTAACAATAAAGCGATGATAGTAGTACCAGTATATTTGAACTGCAATCATTGGAATGATGATTTTAATAAATTGGCGGACACGCTCTGTGCACTCAACAGTACCAACCTGCTTTTAATGGGCGATTTTAATGCAAGAATCGGTGCGGAGCTAACGATGGCGAACAGGATGTGCAACGAAACCCGTCACAGCAAGGATCGCAAAGTCAATGCATGTGGGCGTAAGGTACTAGATCTAAGTGATTGTTTTGGACTGAAAGCGCTAAATGGATGTTCGAAGAGTGATATGAATGCGGAGTGTACTTTTATAGGACACAATGGTCATACCGTCATTGACCTATGCCTGGCCGGAGGGGACTGGTTGCCTCTCATAGCGGACTTCACGGTGGAAAACAGACAGTTCTCCGATCATCTACCAATAATTACAACGATTGGTCTAGATTGCATCGGCAGAACAAATGCGACCTCAATGAACCTAATTCCAAGACTCGTTTGGCGAGGAGAAAACAGGCCACAATACATCGACAAGCTTTCAAGGCTTTTAGCGCAAACAAATGACACCTCCATTGCTAATATTACTCAAATAATTAAAAATAGTGCACCAAAAAACGAGCCATGCAGAAAGATTTCCAAAAAGTCATGGTTTGACAACGAATGCGAGAAGGGGAGAAATCGAACATTCGCTTGGCTCGGACGGTTTCGAAAGGAAAACAACGAGTTCACAAGGCGTATGTATCTGCAGACGAACCGGCAGTACAAAGCGCTGTGCAATAGAAAAAAAGCGGAATATTCCCAGCAACAGGCGCAACTGTTAAGCGAATGCTCGAATACAAAGGAATTCTGGAAGATATCCAAACGAATAAACGAAACTGAGAACTTTGTCATGGGGAATGGAATAGATGTAGACATTTTGAGAAGCCACTTCAGTCAATTGCTACAATGCGATCATTTCGAGAACAGCGTGCAGTTCGCCAGACCCAAATGGTACCATCATATTCTGGATTCACCAATTACAATCGACGAGACAATGGCTGCTATCAACAAATGTAAGGATTACAAGGCACCTGGAAGTGATAGAGTCCCGGTAGAATTTTTCAAATATGGGAATGACCACCTGAAGCAGATTTTGTGCAATGAATTCAATCGAATCTTCGATAGTGGCGACATACCGGACGAATTCAAAGATGCGGTAATCTTCCCAATATTTAAAAAAGGAAATGTCAACGATCCGGCCTGCTATCGTGGCATATCGTTTTTGAACGCGTCAGGCAAGATTTTCACAACTCTGTTACAAACAAGATTTGCTAGCTGGTTACACGAAAAATGTATATTAGTTGAGAATCAAGCGGGATTTCGGCAAGGTTTTTCGACTAGTGACAATATCTTTGTATTGCATAATTTGGCTCGATGTTATATGGCAGAAAAACGTAAACTGTATGCATTCTTCGTAGATTTCAAAGCCGCTTTTGACACGATTGACCGACAGTCACTGTTTTACAAGCTATATAATCAAGGCATGTCAGCTAAGTTCGGAAGCACGTTCGAAGGATTATACGAAGCTACAAGAGCGGCGGTGTGGAATGGTACGCAATTGTCAACACCTTTTCAAACAAATGTCGGAGTGCGACAAGGGTGTAAACTCAGCCCGGAGGCATTTGCGGTATACGTCAACGATATATTGGACGATATGCCGGGTGGAGCGAGAGCTTTTGGTGAATTAACAAAAGGCCTTCTTTATGCCGACGATATGGTGTTCTTCGCTGACTCACCAGAAGACCTGCAGAAGATGATAGATCATATCGACGTCTATTGTACTCAATGGAAACTTACGATCAACCTGGAAAAGTCGAAAGTAATAATTTTCAAGAAACGATTTAAACTGGCGAGAGACGAAAGGTGGCTATTTCAGGGAAATGAAATCGAGGTGGTAAAATCGTATAAGTACTTGGGCATTTGGATTTCAAGCAACTTGGAAATGACATATCACCTTAATGACCGGCTAAAACAAGCAAAATGGGCTATCAATTCAGTTTGGAATAATTGTTTTAATAATCCTCACGTTACTCATACGGCCAAATTTCATATATTCCAAGCTGTCTCTAAATCAATACTTTTTTACGGAGCCCAAGTATGGGGAGGCGCTGAATACGACGAAGTCGAAATGCTTCTGAGATATTTTCTCAAACGTATTTTTCATCTGCCATCCACAACACCTAATTACATGCTAACACAGGAAACCGGACTAGAGTCACTATTCATAGGCACATTAAGGATACACCTAAACTATCTGAAGAAGGTGGCAATTATGGACGAGAATAGGTTACCGAAGAAGATTTTAAGGCATGCGATTGACACCAGGACACTCTTCTATAAGGACCTTGTAGAAATCGGCGAGAAAAACGGCAACCAATTTAATTGGAATGGCACAACGGAAAGCGGCTATAGTCTTCCAAAATTAGTGAGAGATGTGCGACAAAGAGAAATAATAACTACTGCGGAACGGGCTAGGGCATCTCAACATCGGCAATCCTACGTAGAACTATGTCATAGCCTTCAAGCAAATACGTATTTCCAAAACAATTTTACGGTTCATAAAATATCAACTATTTTTAAAGCCAGAGGTGAACTACTGCGATTAAACTATATTCCACACAGACCAGATTTACCTATTCTCTGCAGTCTCTGTAACCTCCAAGTGAGAGAAGATACGCGCCATTTTATAGGTGTATGCCCGATTTTGGTGGAAGTGAGAAGGGCCTGTTTCGGCAGAGACAAATTAACCGTAGTGCAGATCAATGCTCTTTTGAATGGTCAAGACTGGGACGGCTTATACAAATTTTGTTCTACGGCTTTAAATTACAGGAAACAAATAATACATGAAAGCTTCTAAGCGTATTAGGGCAATGAGATTCAGGGTAGATAAACCTGCAGAATCTGGATCTGTGTGAACTTTATCGCCCTGAACTCTCATTGCCGCAGCAACAAATCTTCGGGAAATGTGATAAATCATATGGAAAGACCTTTGGAATCATGGAATCATGGAATCGACATTTCAACACAAGGCGATATTAATTCTCTACAATAATAAAAAACGAAATAATAAATCTTTATATAATAAAATGTAATTGTAATTGTAATATTGTATTATTTTTTTTTTTTTTGTTTTTTCTTTTTTGCAATTAGTTCGATAGTTTATTGTGAAAAACACAGAAATTTAACACACATACATATTACTTGAAATTTTGAATGTAAACTAAAGTAATTATTTTTTTAAAATGGAAATGTCAACCTAATCAGGCAGACGGCACCTAATGCCAAGCCCTGTATTGTTTTTATTATTTTTTTTTATATTACCTTTTATTCATGAATTATTTTATCAAAGAATTTTATCATTGTATTGGAAATATCTTACATGCTTACAAATAAAACAAATTATCTATCTATCTATCTATCTATCACACCCTTAATAGAAAATCCGCGTAATTTTTTACCGTTATTATTGATGACACTATGGTTAATCTAGTGAAATACTGCTCGTTACCTTTCCTTTTCATATTTTGTTGTGAATACTACTCACAATAACGATATGACCTTTGCAGTTTGCAACATTCACCCTAATTAAAGCGGGAATATTTCTTGGAGGACCTTATTCTATATTAATAAAATATTTGTAACATTCATAATATTAATAGGGTTCAACTCAAATCTCAATTAAGTGGATGACTTTTTTGGCTAATGCTTGAAATACATATTGCGCAGAAGCGGCAGCATCGGCAGAATTTCATAGCTGACAAATATGCTGAATGCCGAGCTTTCTGCCCAGCATTTTTGTCAGCAATGTAAAATGCATTGCGCGTGACATTTCGCGATGCTCATGTCGCTGCTGCTGTGTGATATGTATTTCAAGCATATGTGCTCAGTTTACAGGCCGACATCATTGCGGCAGTGATACATTATGCTGAACTTTCACATTTTCTGTCTTCCACTTCAGGGTGCTCAACCGAAGGGCAACCTAATCAATTTTCAAGTTTAAGTTTTCAATTTTTTACTTCAGTCATTTACCGTTATTCCAATCGCTGATCGAATCGATGGGCTCGAATTTCTACGAGTGTAGACTATGCAGTCTGGAATCGGGTTATTTGCTTGTTGGTCTGTCAGAGAATATTTTTATTTCATCACGGAGTTTGATAAATTTTAATGTGCTGGACATTTTTTTTTACGTGTAAGGCTGTGTAGCCGTGTCAATGGGTGAACAATGTGTTCCGTGCGGCAATCTTAGAGGGAATGTACTTGCATTATTCAAACTGCAGTACAATATTGTACAACCCAGTGTTACCTGTAGGTGACACTTCTTTAACGATTTTTCTAGAATTCAGAAAACATAATTTTTAACTCCAACTTTATCATTCAACAGTATATGCTTAACAGTGTACTACTAGGTGGGCCAAAAGTAATCACTCTATTGAAAAACGCTGTAACTTTTTTTCTTCCTTCTTTTTTTCTTTCTTTGTTTTTCTTTCATTTTTCCTAATTTCTGAAGTAAACAAACGTAGAATACGAACTGTCAAGCCATGCATCGGTTTACTCCTAAGGAACGCGGGCATATT
The DNA here is from genome assembly GCA_949715475.1 of Microchrysa polita. Taxonomy (NCBI): domain Eukaryota; kingdom Metazoa; phylum Arthropoda; class Insecta; order Diptera; family Stratiomyidae; genus Microchrysa; species Microchrysa polita. The sequence continues at coordinate 92,912,020 of OX454417.1, read as the reverse complement.
CTGAAGGAAACATTTCGGCGTCGTTCAATCTCTCGTTTTGGTGATTTGCACTGGCCGGCCAGATCACCCGATTTAACTGTTCCAGACTTCTTTTTATGGGGTTTTTTGAAGTCACGGGTTTATACGTCAACAAGCCTCAGACTCTTGAAGCCCTTAAGGAGAATATTCGCCAGCAATGCGAAAACCTGTCGCCCGATATTCTGGGAAGAGTGATGGAAAATGCCATAAAACGGGCCCGTATTTTAATCAACTGTGGCGGCGGCCACTTGGCCGATATCATTTTCGCGACTTGATACAATAAATTCTAAGGGATTAAGGGCCGTATGTACAATCATGGCTTAACTCCCCGTTTAGTTAACTGTAGTTTAATTTTAAACTCCGTTTAACTAACTGGGGAAAAATACACTACGCAATAATTAAAATTCCTGGCTAAGCAGCAACTCATATTTTTTAAAAATTAGTAGTTTCCATTAGCCCCTGTATATTTCCGGATAATAGCTATTAAAATGTTTGATTTTAAAATGAAATGAGCCAGATGAAAATTTATGGTTTTACTAATGATTGTCAGTTTAACTAAACTCCGTTTAAGGAAATTGACAAACAGTTAAACTGTCGTTTAAACTGCAGTTCAACGTGAAAAATTAAACGGTCGTCGTTGGCCGTTTAACTAATGATTTTTAGCCCAAGAAAAATAAACCGAAATAAGGCCATCGGGCAATAAAGATAACGCATTTCTGAATTTTCGCTGGGGATGGCCCTCTGATTTTAGAAACAAATTCTGACCGGCAGGGGGCCCGCAATATGAGGGGAAAATGTAGAAAGGTGGAATTTTGTCAGTTTTGGATTGTTTCAAAATCGGTAGCTACCGCAAAGTAGTCTGAAAACAAAATAATCTACATAAAACTTTCTTTGCATTGAGATGTATTATATGCTGCACACCTTTTCTTTGAAAGTTAGGTTCCCAGGGGTGTCAAACTTATTTTTATGAGGTTTACACTATTGACAAAACATTCTTCATGCAGGAGAAAACATTAATTGTTTCATGTTTTCATTATTTTCACCGCAAATGAGAAGCATTTTTGACGATGCAAACATTCACTGTTACTTGGACATCATGTAATGGCCCGATCTAGGTACATATCAGTCAATTTTCAATGTCCCTCTCCTTCGTAAATATTCATTATCGCAAATTTTAAATTATTGATATTTGTAAAAGTCGACAAATTCCAAACTTGACAGGATGTAGTAACATTTTTATAAGGCTTTCCAATATAACAATTTGCGGCGATATAGTGCGGCGATATAGTAATAAATTAACATTGATATGTTTTTTATATTAACCGCATTACGGGAGCTTATAACTCTATAAGGGGCTGATTCAACCCAAGTTGAATTAGTTTTTTGAATAGAGAAATAGAAAGCAAGAACCCGACCTAATCCATCGCACTTTCTTTAGGTTTATCTGTACAGTTGGTAGTAGCATATCAAAAATCGGCAGAACAACTGGAATCCAGCTTCGATCTATGAGCTTTATTGAACGTTTAACTTTATTCATACAAAACATTTCATTAAAATTTGTAAAAATTGTTGGTACAGTAAGGCACGGGCAAGCCTGTGCTTGAAAGGGCGCCAATATACTTGCCACCAATATCACCTCAATCAAACTAAGGTACCTTTCATAAAAAATGACGCTCACGACATTATATTCTACAGTACGGGTAGATTAATAAAACGCACTGAAAGAACCTTTGATGGGTCATTTTGTAGAGGGGGCATTCTTATCCATTTTGGTCGAGCCGTCAAATCAAACTCTTTGTCCTAGTTCAAAGAAAAGAAAATGCAGCAGAAAAGTGTTCATAATTCACCAATTTCAATATTATTGGGACCTTGCATGACCAGAAGCGAGTTAATAATTGCTGTCGAAACAAGTCATAATTTAAAAACAAAATCAACCTAAAAACGACTATTTCATACTGAGATTGCTTCTAATTAAAATCCCAAGCAGAAAATATTTGTATTTTGCTCTGCCTATTAATTTGTATTGTTTCGTATACAAGTTTCCATAGGAATATCGGTTGTTTACGATTGAGCGAGCTGATTGTTCAACCAATCAGGAATTACCTCGCTCACCGAAATCGTTGCGTTTAACTTGTGTGTGCTGACTGCTGATTGGTTAAACAATTTTAAACTGCTGTTAACTTCCATGGTAACCTTTATTGTTTACGATTGAGCGAGTTCTATTTTGAAAATTTCAACGCTTACTGCTATTTAGCTCATGAAATAATAAAAAAGAAGGTAGCGCGAACATTTTTCGATTCGTTTTGTGTACGTGAACTTGTGAAATTGTGACCAAATAATTTCACAAGTGTCTATTTCCATTAATATTTTTAATTTACGTGACGCAGATTTAAAATTTTCATAAGTGATTTTGATGCTGAAGACGTTTCAAATGTCCCCACCTATACACCGCGTTATCATGTTTACGTGGTTCGTGGTGTAGCTGACAACCAATTTACGTTACAGTCGAACTTTTCATAGACGAACACCGCATTAGGTGATGGAATGGTAAATTAACTTTGACATGAAGTTTATAACGCATTGAAGGAAGCATCTCACACTATCTAAAATATGTAAAAAAATAAAATATGATCAGTAGACGAGAGGACTGGAATGGGCGATGTCCGTATGCGACGCTTTTCACTCGTCCAATTTTAGCTATGTAGAAACCAAGTTATATAAGAACAGACGGAAAAGAAAGGAAGAGCTGAAATTGAAACCGCACCAAACCATAAAAATGATGTACAGGAACGGACCAATTTGGAACACAAGCTATAGTGAAGCCAGAAAGAAAGTGAAGTGTATCCAAGTGTGTATGATTATTACATGCTATGATTATTACATTTTCTTCAATTGACCTTAAAATGTTTTTTTTTAAGTACAATTCTTCAACACCAAATTCTAAAAGTAAGCTTGTTGCCAGCTCGTTTAGTGAGAAAAATGTTGCATTCGTTTCTGGCCATGGGAGTGTCAGGCCCTTAAACTTCGTTTTCCTTGCATGATATGTAAGAAAACGTTGGGGAAAATAAAAATTAGGAGAAATGTTCGGGTGGTAGATGTGTCCGTTTAGGCAAGTTCGACTGTATTCGTACACATGTTTCCATAGAAACCTTAGTTGTTTACAATTGAGAGAAATTTAGTTAAACGACTGTTTTTTTTAATAAATAGAGACTCACACTGTTTACAATTTTGATTAAAATCTAAATTTGATTAACAGTTGTCCCATATTGTAATGCAACTTTAATAATTCAAGTGTATTCTACAATACATTTTGAATTTAGTGACATGTGATTCAAACCCATTTACTACGGTTTTTACTGATCTAATTTAGACCAAATATGATATTAATATAGTGTGAACCAGCTATAAGGATAATTCGTAGTTTAAACGGCAGTTTAACTTTTTGTACACATTTTTTAGCCATCGACGGTTTAACTGACAACCATTAGTTAAACCATGATTGTACATCCGGCCCTAAATAAACGTATTTCATAAGCAAAACCGAAGTTTTTTTATTAAGAAAAATACAGCATAAGAACATCGGATGATTACTTTTGGCCCACTTTGTATAAATTTGTATACTCTTCGCTCGTAGAGTAAAGGGTATATTAACTTTGCCATGAAGTTTGTAACGCATTGAAGGAAACATGTCTGACCATATAAAATATGTATATATGTGATCAGCATGACGAGCTGTGTCGATTGGGCGATATCCGTCTGTCTGTCTGTCCGTCTGTTGCTACGCGTTTTACTCGGCCAGTTTAAAAGCTATCGAGCTGAAACTTTGCAAACATGCTTCTTTTTATTGCAGGCAGTTTGTATGTTTGAATCGCAAAAATCGGACCGTGGGGTCATGGGGCTGCCATACAAACCCAACCCCCCAATTTGTTTTTTCTAAGAAAAACTTTTTTATTTGTGCACCAATTTCAACCAATTTCATTGATGCCACAAAAAATATGTAAAAATGGATTGAATTGGACTGTAGGGCCATGGGGCTGTCATACAAACCCAGCCCCCCAAATTGAGTTTTTCTAAGAAAAACGTATCTGATCTTAACTTGCGTACCATTTAATGAATTGATTCTTTGCGAATTGAATGGGTATAGTCGATGAAGAATTTTATTTCTGGATAAAAAACTGAAAATTAATAAATTTATTTTGAATGTATGTACATATTTGTTTAGTATTCAGTTCGCCCTGGGTTAAAACAAAAGAGCAGTTATGCTTAAAAAAACAACCAATCAATACTTATGAAAAAAAATGGATTTTGTTAAAGTTTTGTTTGGCTACCTGAGTTTTGTATGTCAATCAAATGACAAAGAACACATTTTGCCTTTGCCTAATATCGATGCTTATTTTCAACAGGGTCAAGTCATCGCTTACTTTTGGAGCCACGAACCGCCACTGGTCTGTCATTAAAAATATTTTTAACTTTGATCTCAATTCATTTTTCTGTAAAAAAAAATAAATACCGTGTGCGCAAGAGAGTGGTAAATATTAGGTGTCACCTGCAGGGGACACTGTGCAATATGTGCACATATTATATTCATTTGTTCTGTGGCTTCTATAGGTTCAATTTCAACCGTCATTTAGGACGTACAGGTTGACATTGGACGAAATTTTAGAGGAATTGGAAAAAGGAGATGTTCCGGGCGATATAATTTTGTATCCACCTGAAGATGGAGAAGTGACCGACGAAGAGAGTGGCGATGAAAATGAGGCGGTTTTGGCACATCTTCCAAGCTATATGCTTCGGTCTCAAGTGGAAATAGAAAACAACTCTTCCATTCTCGAAAACGACACTGAACAGGACGAGCCGCAAGACATTTTGGTTTCTGCTCCAAAAAAGAAAGAGTATGCAGATAAGTCATGGTCAAATGCCACTAATCTCACTTCCTGTGGCAAAGGCGACTGTTACGAAAAAGTCATGAACCTGGAATATTTGCGAATATTTCGCAATGCTGAATAAAGCCGAAAGAATTTCAGCCCTTGAATCTTTACTTTGATAATTTTTTTACAAGCCTGGCGATATTAAATCATTTGAAAGAGCATGACGTAGGAGGTACAGGGACTATCCGTGAAAATCACCTTCAGAATTGTAAACTGATTGACTCGAAATCAATGAAAAAAATTCAATAGGTGAACTGTGTTATAAAGAATCGAAGGAAATGATTATTGCTAACAACATTATTGCACGACAATAGCATCGTGATTGTCGCATCCAATTGTCATCAATTGGAACCAATAACAAAAGTAGACCGCATTGGAGTGATCAACAAAAAGTGCGGCAAAATTCAAGTGGTTTGCCCAGCTGTTATAAAAATGTACAACAGATACATGGAAGGAGTTGACCGATTTGACTAAATGTTGATTCCATGAGGTTCGGGTTGCGTGGCAAAAAGTGATGGTTCCCGCTTTTTGCGTTTGGATTAGATGCTGCCTGGAAAAATGCTTGGCTTATAAAAAAAAACAAGCAACCAATTTGACGTACTGCGATTTCCGCAGGACTGTCGTCACTACCAATAAACAAATATGGGAACCCCGCAGCTCGTGAGTTTTCTTGTGGAGTCCCTATCAGAAGCAGAGTACCGACTGAAGTCTGATCTGCACCGACCGAAGATCATAGGGAAATCGAATGTTCCCAACGGCCAGGGCCGGATTTAGCATCTATGGCGCCCCTGGGCAGTAACGAATTTGCCGCCCTCCGCCAGTAGATAAGCTTGAAGGTAGCAGTTGTCACCTCACAAAGGAAATGTAGGCAAAACGCTAGCGACCGTATGTGAAAAATTGAAAATTTCATATTTTTTACTACTACTAAGCGTATTTTGATTGCTTGAAAATTGTTTATGTTGCTTCCCAAGGGAGGAATTCAGGTGTTCCGTGCACCTCTCAAAATTGTTTTAGGAATGATTGAAACTACAATGATAACATCAGTGGCCTAACGTTTTCTGAATTTCTTGTGTTCGAAATTGGAGTTGGCCCCCACATACGACTTTTAAGCCGCAGGAAATATTGACAGAAATCGCATTTTCAGCAGTCCACAAATGAGAAAAAGCAATCTTCTGTTAAAGCAACATGTTCCAATATTTTATAATTTAAGACAACAAATTAAATTTGAATAAATAAACTGGAGAACTTGTAAAGATCTACATGTCCTATTTGAATATTTATCACTAACCTAAATAGGAGCTACTAAAAAACACCACCTCAAGACGTTCGCCTTGTCTAGTCTAGAACTTTTTACCCTAAATCTGAGGATCAACCACTTTCACACTGTTCTGACAACCCTGGCTAAGTTGGCGTATCCGTGGCGAATTTCATCGATTCATGATAGAGTTCCTCCAAAGAAAAATGTTTCCAGTAGGAGAAAGGAAGCACTTTTTTTTTCAATATCTCATCAATATTTCCTGACCAAAACCCAGAAAAGCTGATATTTAGATAAATCCCCACTCAATAAGCTTGTCAGACACTTTCTTCATAGTTTTATTGCAAAATTATGCCAGTGCCAGGTGTCCCATGTGAGCACAGGTCCCCAAAGGCCGAAATCCATATTTGATTCTAATTGCTTCAAATGCTCATTAGTGTCAAGATCATAAAGCCGCAGGAACAAAAGTGCCGAACTATTTTCGCCGATTTTTGCCTTAAGGTAAATTTAATACTTATGCTTTTAGTTAAAAGTATTAACACAAACATACTCCAAATAAACGAATTTCCATGACGAATTGGCAAACTCAAAAATGATGTTGACGAATTTCTATTATAAATTGACCAGTTTTCGTGTCCTAGTGACGATGTTCTATGTTAAATTGATGAATTTCAAAATATTGTGAAGGAATTTCCGATACAAGTTGACCATCCCATATTGACAAATATCTTGAGGAATCAAGACTAATTTGAAATGTGAATCCGTCAATTTTATCTGGAAGCTCGTCAATATGATTTGACAATTTGAAAAGTTGACATGGAAATTCGTCAAAATGATTTGACAATTCGTAAAGTTGACATGGCAATTCGTCAACATGATGTTGAAGTATAACAATTTAAAATTAAATTTCGTCAATTTAATCTGAAAATTAATCAACCTGTAATTGAAATTCGTTAACACAACTTTAAAATTCTTCAATTGAACATGGAAGCACGTAAATTTGATTTAGGAATTCGTCAATTTCATATGGATGTCGCAGGAGGGGTTTCTTTATCAAGACAACACAAATATTCTTGATGACAGTGGGATTTCAACTATGGAAATCGAAAATGTGACTGCACAAAGAAAGAAATCCCGATTTAAGTTTGAACACAAAGATTTTCAAAAACGTTACGCCACTCTTCGGAATGTCTTGTCTCTATATGTTAGATTCTGCAGCTGGTTTGTGTCTTGCAAAATAATCAAAATAAATATCTTGAAAAGAACAGTTATCCAAGGATCTAAAAAAAGAATATTATTTATATTTTCGGCCTTGGGAGCCCCTGTGACTTGGGGGCCCATGTTCCACTGAACACATGGAACACTGTACGTTACGCCACTGGATAACATAGAAAACTGTACAATTCTTATTACATTCGGCTTTTCACTTTCTTTAGAAATGGGTTCATGTTTTCTAATTTTTTTTCTTTGTCGATCGTTTTGAAAATAATTTGCGAATTACCCCAAACAAATAAAATTATATTAAATAATTTATATTTATATCATCTAATGTGTCATCAGACATAATGTTTAAGATGAAGCCAAAGATGATTTATACTCCTACTCTAATTGAACTAAAGGCCACGCCATTTAGAGTGAATGAGTGTGTGCTTCAAGCAAAATTTTGTGTAGTCCCAATTTTTGAAGGCGAAATCACATTGAGTTGAGGTTGCGATTAGGTGCTTTGGATTAAGACGAATATGTACATCTAACTATAGAATAAATTAAAAAAGGTAGTGAATCAAAGAAGCAAGTAAATATCGTCCTCTGATGCTTGTAGTTGATGTTATAATTAAAAAAATTTTAACAGCTGCTCCTAACTACAACTTTATTTTTTATCGCAGGGGAGCAATGTGCTCCCTTCTTCAGTGCGTTAGCTATTGATATATTGGCAATTGTACAGGTGTATATATTTCGAAAACATTTCTTTAAAAGTTACTCAGAAACCCCAGGTAGGTTCATAAAAGAAAAAAGAAAGAACAAACAAAACACGGCAATTCAGGTAAGAGGGTTAATTAGAATTGGAGTAAGGTTTCTTTGTTGCCAGCTCTCTAATTAATTTGGTTGGGCAATTTCCTTCGTCTGTGTTGAGCAATGTCTCCGGGTTTCGTCGCAATATTTCGAGGCTCTCCCAAGCAGTCAAAGTGTGGGGCCTCTTGACGTGTCGTATCAGCTCCAGATTATCGCTAGTTATTGTATGTTTCTCCTCAATGATATGTTTAGCTATGGATGATCTGATTGTGCTGGTTGCTCTTCTTTGTCCACTTGCTGCCTCCCTTAAGTGCTCGTTAAATCTCGTTGTGATAAGCCGCTTCGTCTGACCAATGTATTGCTTCCCGCAGTCGCCGCACGATACCGCATATATACCGCTCTTTTCCTCCTTCGTTAGTCGGTCCTTCTCGCTGCCTAGTTGACTCTTCAGCGTGCTTCCTCGGGTTGATCCTACGATGTTGATGTCGAATTTCCTCATGAATGTCCTGATCTTGTAGAAGTTTTTGGCCATCGGTATGCCAATCCATCTCATTTCGTCTTTCGCTTTCTGCTGTTTATTCGCCATGAGCTTCTTGATTATTTCTATGTTGTATCCGTTTTTTGTCGCTGTGTCAAGGATATATTCCTTTTCCTTATCGAAACCCTTTTTTGATAGCGGGTAAGTATAAAGCCTGTGGATCATCGAATTGTATGCCGCGAGTTTTTGCAATGTAGGATGTGCTGATGACGCCATGATCGTCCTTTGAGTTGCGGTCGGTTTCCTATAGACTTCGAATTCGAGCTTACCTGTATTATTGATGATCCGTACGTCCAGAAATGGTAGTGAGCCTTGTTGTTCCATCTCCATGCTAAATTGTATTTTTGGGTGGATCTTGTTGATGTCCTGCAGTATGTTTATGGCATCCTCCTTCCGGACTATGGCAAGGACGTCATCCACGTATCGTATCCACAGTCTCGGCATTAAACCTTTTTCTTCGATCAGCGACTCAATATAAGCCATGAATATTTCGGCCAACAGTGGTGACATTGGGTTACCCATCGAAACGCCGGATGTTGTTTTGTAAAATTTGCCTCGCGATACAAAGTAATTCTCCGCCATACACAGATGTGCGAGGTTGCCAGCCATTTCGCTACATTGTAGGTCGGGGAGTTCGAGTCGGCAATAATTTCTCGCATCTCCTCTCCTTCCTTATGAATCTTGGGTTGACATCGAATCCTTGGCAATGATGGGTTAGGCATCTTCAGCTTCGTTATGTCCGCGAAAGTCGTACTGGCTTCCCTAAGTGCTCGATCCACTCGAGGGGGTCTTTTCGCAGTTCGTAGAAACTTCCATTCGATAATTTAGCCGCTACTGCCTGATCGTACTGAGATTTATCCATGATAACAACGTTATTCCCCTTGTCGGCTTTAAGGTAGTAAACTGGCTTTTCCTTGAGTTGATGTACGGTTTGTTTATCTATCGACGCTATCTGTTTGCCGGTTTTCTTAATTATTGTGGATATACCGCTTCTTATCTCTTCCTTTTGCTCCATCGGCAACTTTTTAATTCCAGCCTCAATGTTTACAGCAATGGTTTCGCTCGGAGTTGCTGGCATTATTGCAAATCCGAGTCCTTTATTTAAAGTTTGTAGCTCCGTTGTTGTGAATTGACTCGAGGATTTATTTATGACATAGTTGGGCAATATGGGTACGGCTTTCCTTCCTGTTTGCTGTTGGTTACCTACCAATTGCAGCCAGGCTTATCACAACGAGATTTAACGAGCACTTAAGGGAGGCAGCAAGTGGACAAAGAAGAGCAACCAGCACAATCAGATCATCCATAGCTAAACATATCATTGAGGAGAAACATACAATAACTAGCGATAATCTGGAGCTGATACGACACGTCAAGAGGCCCCACACTTTGGATGCTTGGGAGAGCCTCGAAATATTGCGACGAAACCCGGAGACATTGCTCAACACAGACGAAGGAAATTGCCCAACCAAATTAATTAGAGAGCTGGCAAAAAAGAAACCTTACTCCAATTCTAATTAACCCTCTTACCTGAATTGCCGTGTTTTGTTTGTTCTTTCTTTTTTCTTTTATGAACCTACCTGGGGTTTCTGAGTAACTTTTAAAGAAAAGTTTTCGAAATATATACACCTGTACAATTGCCAATATATCAATAGCTAACGCACTGAAGAAGGGAGCACATTGCTCCCGAAATACGTATATGCGATAAAAAATAAAGTTGTAGTTAGGAGCAGCTGTTAAAATTTTTTTAATTAAAGAAGCAAGTACTCACAGGGTACCTATAATGCCAAAAACGTAACGCTTTTTCGTTGCAATTTTCGTCACGATTTTCGATTTATGTGCCAGAGTCAAGACATAAAAATGTCAAAAGCAAAATATTTTCTACAATTATGTTTGAGTTTTCAAAATCCATCTTTCCCATAATTTTAAACCAATGAAAAAATTTAAGAATTTGCCGCCCCTCAAATTCTGCCCGCCCTGGCAGGAGCCTAGGTTGCCCACATGGGAAATCCGGCCCTGCCAACGGCGCGCAATGTGGACCACCAACGTACAAGAAACAAGTGTGCAGAGTTGGCCAACATGTAATATGTTGGTAAAAATCCACAAAAAAATAAAAAACGTTTTTGACATTTTTATGTCTTGACTCTGGCACATCAATTCGAAAAGCTTCACGAAAATCATAACGAAAAAGCGTTACTTTTTTGGTATTACAGGTTTTGGTGCCATTCAAGGTTCAATGGAAGTTGGGCTAGGTGGTACCCTGTGAGTGTTGGGTGACATTCAAGGTTCAACAGAGGTTGGGCTTGGGTTCAATTTACGTTCAACTTGAGTTCAACTTGGGATCAACTTGTGTTCAACTTGAATTCAAATCGAATTCAACTTGAATTCAACTTTCAACAAAAAGTGTAACTTTCAACTTAGGTTCAACTCACGTTCAACTTTTGTTGAACGACCCAAAAAGTGTAACTTTCAACTTAGGTTCAACTCACGTTCAACTTTCGTTCAACTTTTGATGAACGACCCAAAAAGTGTTACTTTCAACTTAGGTTCAACTCACGTTCAATTTTCGTTCAACTTTTGTTGAACGACCCAAAAAGTGTAACTTTAAACTTAGGTTCAACTCACGTTCAACTTTCGTTCAACTTTTGTTGAAAGACCCAAAAAGTGTAACTTTCAACTTAGGTTCAACTCACGTTCAACTTTCGTTCAACTTTTGTTGAACGACCCAAAAAGTGTAACTTTCAACTTAGGTTCAAATCACGTTCAACTTTCGTACAACTTTTGTTGAACGACCCAAAAAGTGTAACTTTCAACTTAGGTTCAACTCACGTTAAACTTTCGTTCAACTTTTGTTGAACGACCCAAAAAGAGTCAAATTCGAAAAGCAAATCGTTACGAAAAACATGAAAATGTCCCACTGAGTTGCGGACTTGTACGCAAGCTGTTTTTTCTAACAAATATATAAGATCATCTCAATTTTTTTAATTTTTGTATTACAAACCTTCTTTGAATAAAAACAATGTCAAAAATTGGTCTTGTTTCATTTATATATTTTCATTATGACTATAGTTACTGTAACTCCCAGTGTCACTTGGAACACCCAATTAACAACAAAACGATCAATTTTTTTTTTTCTAATTTTTTGTTTGCTTACCTTTTTTCTATGGATACCAAAATATAACACAAACTTGAAAAATATTCAAAGGGCTTCCCATGGCATTTGGATGGTAACTAAATCTAGGATTTAGCAAATCTTGTCGATAGTCTGAGTCCCCTTTACTTGTTCGCGTCTCGTTTTTTTTCTTTGGCGGGCGAGATGATCTCGCTTCTCTTGATATATTTTGTTTCGCGTATGAATTTTGGATTTTTTTTTATATTTGAGAAAGACGTCAGGTTTTTTCCTCCCTACATTATAATGTTTCTGGTACTGTAAAATTTGATTGCAATTTGTAGATTGAATAAACCCAACAGAGAACTATATGTGCATAGCAAAGAAATCAATTTGTCTGTGCAACATCCAGATTTCGAAGATGCTCTCGATGAACTGATTGCTGTTAATCTGGATATCGCCCGATTATGCGATTACCGAGCAGCCTGCGCTACAAAATACGGTTCCAAAGAGATGCACCCTAGTGTGAACTTACGAGTATGTATTAAACTGTTTGAACGTAATAAAGTTATAAAAAAAAAAAAAAAAAAACAAATAAAAAATATATTTTTTGAGACAATTTTTATACGTGCCTTTCCATTTTTATTTTCTTTCTATAAAATATTTGGTTTTGACAAATCAAAAAAAATAATATGTAAATGGTTTTACATTTCGTGAAAGATACAACTACAAAAAAAAATTTAAATGTATTCCAGATCAGTAACAAGTCTATTTAACAGCCAACTCCTCCACTGACGACTCCACCACCTACAACTCCACTTCCGTATCCACCACCATATCCACCACCGTATCCACCACCGTATCCACCACCGTATCCACCACCGTATCCACCACCGTATCCACCACTGTATCCGCCACCGTATCCACCTGTCCAGCCTCCTCCGACTCCGCCTGTTGTTGTCACACTTGTCGCTGGAAGTACCTGAACTTTGATAACTTTCACGATTCCAGTATTCCCTCCAGTATATCCTGCACCACTGTATCCACCGCCATAACCACCACTGTATCCTGACCCGTATCCACCGCCATAGCTTGGACTCACAGCCGTATTATATCCTGTATAACCGATCGAACCAGAGTAGCCTGTGTTGTAACCACTGCCATATCCTCCATAGTTTCCACCCCATCCGCCAGAACTGTAGACGGGACTATATGAAACGTATCCACCGTTTCCGCCACCATATCCGCCGTATCCACCACCATATCCGCTGGATCCACCACCATATCCTCCGTATCCGCCACCATATCCGCCGTATCCACCACCATATCCGCTGGATCCACCACCATATCCTCCGTATCCGCCACCATATCCTCCGTATCCTCCGTAACTGCTTCCGCCACCGCTACCACCAAGTCCTAGCTTTCCGAACAGGAAAGCGTTCGAAGCTGCCACGCAGGCCAACAAGCAGATGACAACTTTCATGGCGACGGATTAGACTAGTACTGATATCATTTGCGAATCGATTCTGAGTATTTATTGGCCGTTGCCATTAAGTTTTTGCCATACCTATTCTAAATATGACATAATCGATTACCAAATTTCAAATACCAATTTATTTGCAGAAACGCCTAGTTTGCCCAAGATGTTACATCTTCTCGATGACTAGAAAAGTTAATAAGTACACAACATGATGATATTTGAGTGTACACATATTCAGGTGTTTTATGTACACTCTTGCTTTCATATTCACATTAATTTACTTAGATTCTACACATAATGTACATTGAAAACGGTGCAAAAGTCGTTGATACCATTCAAAGAAACATATAGATACGGAAAGGCCCATGGAAGCGCATGATTCTATTGACAAACATACTTATTATTCATATCTGGGGATTTTTCAGTTCTTCACAGATATGTATTCCTGGTGAGCAATATTTTTTTATTTTTCTTATTAGCAAGTTTTTAAATTATGCACTCAATTGACGCTCATAGTAAAGACGGATAAGCTTCTACAAACTTGTCAACATGGGCGACCTTCTGCCATATCCAGTGCAGTATTCGTGATCTAAACATTATGATAAGGGCTGCTGTTAAATCAAAATAATATTTGTATATATATACATATCTCTCTGACATTTTCTGACTTAATTTTTCAACATACATACAAACTCTATTTCTTGTCCAGAAGCATGTAATATGTACCACCTCTATAAACCAGCTCAAAGATATATAGGCATATAGATATCGTCACATACATCAATCATGTACATGCCAATGCCATTGTTTTACACAAATGGGTTACGGGCCATTCATTAAAACCTCTCTAATCAAATAGCAAATAAATACTAGATGAAAATCCCGCCAAAAGTCTTCAAGCATATCCATCATCTCGAAAAGGTGTTGGCTACTTTAGCAAGCAAGAACCCAGTAACTAACTCTATCGTTCAAATATGTTTTGTAAATATTAGTTTTGTCAACAATATTCCACAAAGATCCGTGGCAATGTATTGACTAGCTATGTACATAATGTATAGATATATTTATGATGAATTTATATTATTTATATGAACTCGCACATACGTGCGTTCCTGAACATACCCAGAAAAAAGACAACGACATTCTGCTAGACTTCAAACAATCATTATGTTTCTTGAAATAAATTTGACATAAACTGAATGAAAGGATATTCCATTATTATCGCTACATTTTATAAGAACAGTTCCACAGGATGAATTTGGCAAGAAATAGAACAATGCTATCGAAAATACTTAAAAAAGATCGCCCAAGACCTAATTATAATTTTCATCTTAAACGGTCTTAAACTAATCAATAAGGGGCTTTACCAAAATTCCTCAAATACCTTATACAAAATAGATAGTCTGCAAACAAATTCATACTCCAATAAGACAAGATGAATATGCGAACGCTCCTATAATAATAACTAACATCATTATAACCTCCAGTTGCAGAGGTCGCAAATCATTTTGAAGTGTCACATTTAAATTTGATAGATGATCGCACGCACATCATACCATTCATACGTATATTCGATGTATGAACGAAAGATTTGAAATTCAATCGCAAAGCTGCAATGTATAAACGAAAGATTTAAGCGGCAAACTTGTGAATATATAAACGAAAGACTTAAGCGTGAAACTTGAATGTCACTTTCGTAAAGAGACATAGTGCAGACTTATTTTTGTGCGATTATAATATTAGATTATTCAAAATGAAGAATTTGAATTTAATAAAAGTCTATTTTTATGATAATTTGGAATATTTATGTAATAATGAGTCACAATAGTTTTTGACTGAGAAAAGCTGCCGATTCGTATTCGCAAAAAAAAAAATATGAATGAATAATGTCTGTTGTTATAACCTATATCCACAATATACCTATTATTGTTTTTCTTACGCTGATACGGCAAAGTATACAGGGTGTCCCGCATTGGATGGTCAATACTGTAAGGGTTGATAGCAGAACTTGTTTCAGCAAGAAAATTACCAATATAATCGAAATTTTTTTTTACCGTTACCTTGTTATCAAACTTTTTGTGAAAGTTGTCTAAAATCGTGACTTGTCATGCAAAATCATAATTTGCAGCCCTTCTGATGACCTACTAAAAGATTTGATTTCAGTTTCAGAAACTACATAAAAATTCACAAAAACTGAAGTTGCTTCAACATGTTGGTTTTCCAACGGTATATCACTTTTCATATTTACATTGCAGAATTTTAGGGAAACACGCAAAAATCATGACTTCAGTGGAATCGCTAACAATTTTCCCTTTACTCGATAAAAGACAAACAAAGGCTATTAAAATTCGGGATAGAGTCTCGCTACATTATTTTGACCAGAACTGTAAGATATTTGAAATTTTGTACATTGTTTGGCAAATGCAACTTATAACTACTTATAACAGTTAAAGTTTAATATTTGCTATTTATAATCGAAAAGCTGTTATTCTTTCTTATGTTTTCACTTCGCAAGCGTGATTGTTTTGTTACTTTTTGGCCGTTAGGAAATTCAGGTATAATTTTGTTAATAATACAATTTATTTTTCAAATACAGCCCTCATTTTTAGACCAATTAAATAAAATAGCGATGGTGGAAAACCAATTCTCCGATAGAGAGTTTGCCGATATGGTGTTTGTGTATGGAGTTGAAGAAGGAAATGGAATTGAAGCAGTTCGAGAGTATAGTCGACGATTTCCACAGCGATGAATTCCAGGTAGACGTACCTTCAAAAGAACGTATCGGTTTCTTGGAGAGACAAGTCGAACACCAAAACACACCGGTAGAGAAGGAGCTCCCCGTACTAGTGTCGGAAGAGAAGAGGAGGCCAATTGCAGCAGCATTATTCGAATTCATCAAACAGACCCATTTAATCATTAGTTAATATTTTTAGTTTATTGATTCTTTCTCATATTCAAAACTTTATTTTCATTTTTATTTAACAAATTTTCAAAATTGCGATAGTAAAATATAAAAAATAAATGAATAAAATTTCAGTTTGAATAATCCGATAAGAAAATAATTACCTTGTTTTATTTACTCCAATATGTGTAATTCTAAAATATTCTAATATTCTAATCTACAATGTAACTATGAAAAATGATATACCGTCGGAAAGCCAACATGTTGAAGCAACTTTTGTCAACTTTGCAGAATTGTACGTATAAAGCACCGTTATGAAATTACTGTTTGAATTTTTGATGAAAAATCTATTTTTAAATTTCTATTGAGTTTGAGTAACTGTATCTTGAAAGTGGCGATAATGTTGGCATCAGGAAAAACTTCAGTTTTTGTGAAATTTTATGTAGTTTCTGAAACTGAAATCAAATCTTGGATTAAGTTATCAGGAGGGCTGCAAATTATGAATTTGCATGACAAGTCACGATTTTCGATGACTTTCACAAAAAGAGCGATAACAAGGTAACGGTAAAAAAAATTAAGATTGTATTGGTAATTTTCCTGCTGAAACAAGTTCTGCTATTAACCCATACAGTATTGAGCACCTAATGCGGGACACCCTGTATAAATCATGAGAATCGGTACCAGATTCGATAGCACGATAACTCCCGAAATAATTAAGCTAGTGGTTTGAAATTTTGGTCAAATTTTTCTTTGGATAAAATCTTGGACGGTATTAAAAAAGGGCCAATCGGACCAAAGGTTCCCCTACTTCCCATATCAATTTCTCCTCCTTTATATTTTAATTCGGCCATATAGTGTAGAAACCAGGTGATAAACCTAGTACATGAGATTCCAAAATGTGGTCGAGAAAAGTATTTTCTTTAGTTTTTTGGGGTGCTGAACACGAATCCGGAGCTTGCCATCAAAATTTCGTTGCAGAACAGTGTCAAAATCGCGGAAAACCCCAAAATATTCGCTGTTTTTCCATTTTTCTCCCAACTCTGAAACTGTTCATTTCTGCGAAAAACTCTCCATGAACATGTTAGAAAGCACATGATTGTGCGTCCAAATAGACATAAATATGATAAATCCGTTGAGTGCGGTATTATTTTACTACAATTAATAATTTAAATTTTCAATTTTTAGCATAGTTCCATATTATGAAATGGATTTTAAGATTCAACGTTTTTTCATTTTTGGTCACAAGAGAAGCATTTACTTGTTATTTATGTATTTTGGAGTGCTGGGCCCGAATCCGTAGTTTCCCACCGAAATTTCGTTGTGAGACAGGGTCAAAATCAAAAAAACGCGCAAAAAATGGCTATCAATTGTAGCGATACCGCTTAAGCTTAACGTAAGGTGACCTCAATGGTCAATGCTGTATATACTCGTCCTCTAACCTATTGGCTAGAATCGATTTAGAGGCAAATCCAAATCTACTATGGAAGAATTTCGAAAAATCGTGGTAGTCGCTCGCATTTTCCAATAAATGTTTAAAAGCATATCCGTTAGGCTGAACTCAGTAGTTTGTTGGAGGCAAAATCATGCAACGTTCAAAAAATAATAATTATTGGTCTTGATTTTCTCTTAAAACGACATTAATGTTCCGATTTCGTCGAAATTAAGGCAGATGTCTAGGTGTTTGCAAATGCTTTTTAATAGATTTACAATTTGAGAACAATTTTGAATATTCAGTTACAAAACATCATGGTCGCCTGGGGCATTGAATCTGTCCATAGCTGGATAGAGCCCTTCATTTAAAATATTAATTCTTCGAAAAACGCCTACGCAGGTTCGCCACTGATATTGTACAAGATCGCAAAAACGATGATAGGCCGTGTGTACTAAACAAATATGTGTATATAAATTAACAAAAAAAAAATAATTCATTCTTAGTTTAAACGAAGCTCCATCGACAGTACCGATATTGAGCGTACACGCAACTTTGACGCCGAATTTTCATACGAAAATCCGCTAATGTTAGGATCAGGGATGCTGCGAATATTTGCATCCACATCCGCAATTGCGGACCTTTCGCATTGATTTTGACATCCGAATTCACATCCGAATTCACATCCGTATCCGCAATTATCAATGCCAAGTTTCACGCGGATGCTGTACAAGTTGCTATAACAAGAAATAAATTAGGTCAGGCGCCTAGCCGGCTATTGGTGTGTTTGTGTTCCGTCCGCACTACACCACACGTGCAAAGATTTCGTTCGGTGAAAAGTTACGACCAGTTTCTTATCTTTCGTTTCTATAATTTTTTTTACCGTTTACCCGGCTTTACCCGACGTGTTTAGTTAGAACCTGGGCCGTCACATATTCTGCAAAGAAAGATCTTGCGATGATGTTGGGTTCTTCAAGTGAAGATAGTGAGGAAACATCAGAAAATCATGCTGAAACTTTACTAAAAAAAGAATTGCATTCTTACCACATTAAAAAGAGGGTCAATGTTGATGAAAATGGTGGAGCGTTCATAGAGAAAAATTGAAACTGTTATCACGAATAGCACGCAGATTTTTGTCAATACCCCCAGGCAGTGTACCAAGCGAACAATTGTTCAGTAGTGCTGGTTTAATTTACGAACCTCTGCGGAACAGACTTGATCCCGAGAAGGCGGCAATATTTTTCTATTTAATTATAATAAAAATATAAAACCCATACTATGTATAAAAATAAATAACAGGCGCGACAATCCAACATTAGACTAAGGCCGCAGGATGTGTTAGTGGCAATCCTATTTCCAAGATCTTATCTGCTTTTTGTTAAGGTAATGAGATCAGCATCACGCTCATACATACTATGTATACCTGTTATTTTATTTCTGCAAGATATAGTTTCTTATAAAAAAAAACAAAATCCGCATTTGCATCCGGGAATGTGAGTTTTTAAAAATCCGCATCCGCTTCCGCGGATGTGAAAAATTCTGGATTCGCAACATCCCTGGTTAGGAGCAAACACATGGACAATTCAAATTTTCACCCATTTTTTTAAAGAATTTGATATTTGAATGTTTCAAAAGCTTCCCAAATTTGTATGCCTTAAAGAATATTTTTTGGTCCCGCACGCAGAGATCAAATATAATTTTCAATACTTCAATGGCTCGAAATTTTTGCCGATTTCGCTCCCACGCATGTTTCAGCCGCAAAATTTGTGTAGAGGAATTTTTCACAAAAATCCACTTTTGCTCATTTTTGCACAAAATTTTTTTCAAAGGGAAACTTTGTAGAAAAGAATTTCAATACGTTTGAGGGCATTTTTGTATATCGATTTTTGTGTAAAATGTTTAGGACAAATTTTTGGGCAAAATTTAGACAATTTAAATCTTATGGCATTTAAAAATGTCATCATCAAAATTTGACGCCATATATACGGGAATTTTCCGTATAGGTAATAATAGTCCGTAGAAATACTGGCGGAATCCTGGCATTCAAGAAAAAATGGATTTGTTCTTGTTGGTGAAGTTTTAATTCTCTATAAAATAATTTGTAAGTTACAGCCGAAAACTCTTGTCTGATCTTACTGAAATTTTGGACGTTTTCAGAAGTGGAGAACAATTCGAATTCGAAGTGGAAGTTCCTGAGGTATCATTGTGTGAAATCGAGAATGCTGTACATTTTGCTGTACGCTTCTGGATGCTGTACGGCAGGACAAAATGCTGTACTGTACAGCAGCGGCGGCTCGTCAGAGTGGGCAAGATGGGCACGGCCCACCCTATAAATAAATACACTTATTGTATATTCACATCTTTTAACATCAGTAGAAATGTGCAACAAATTTTTACCTTTGACTATTAGGTGAACATCATTCATAAATAGTTTTTTCCCAGTTCTACCAAGTCTCTCGCGAATTTATCGATTACTGTTTGGGAGCATCTGTAAAAAAAATATATCCGGTATTTATATTAGACAACAAATTAGGCTGCTTTTAGGCTATTTTTGTTTGATCAAAATCGAAACTGCCTATGTGTATGCAATATTCTCCTCGCATATTCAAACCCTAACCTTAGGTATTGTTGAAAATCGACTTACCATCGACTTAAAGACGAAGCAACCGGTCCAAAAGTGGGCCACTTGCGCCAGTGACCAAATTACAACAACAAATCATTCGAAATTTATGAAACTTTGGGAGCGGTGACATCGAATTCAATACCGACAAGGTAGGCCGGCCTATAGCAGCTCGAATGGAATCAGTGTAATCAGTAATAAGAATGAGAATGATGATGACGTAGACGTAGACAATTTATAAGTATAATTTTTGGGGTAACCATCAGCTGGTCAAAACGAATAAAAAACCAACGATCGCTCAATGCTATGTAGGAAAACATGTTTCACGGTAGGATTTGGGATTTTATTAGATTAATGAATTTGAAGTGTTCATTGTTATATGTATTAGAATGTAAAATAAACTTTCGGAAACATGAACATTATTGTTTTGCACTTTTAGCATTTTTGATTTGTTTTAGACTATGTACGTTTACATTGAAAATGCTAGGTCTTTCCAAAAGATTTATATTCCGTGAAGGTGCCCATCCTGTGCAAGGAGGCACGGGCCGCCACTGCTGTACAGCAAAATACTGTACGTATGGTCAGCTTAGCTTAACGCATTTTAAAGATTAGATGCGTTGGACCAGCAATCATGTTTTCTCTTACATGTTGATGGACACGTGTTCGCAGAAATGTATAGTTTCAGAGTTATAAGCCAAAAAACGGAAAAAATTCGGATTCAAGCTCTGCACCCAAAAAAAAATGTTCTCGACTACATTTTCCTGAAATCATCAAATTACTACACTAATAGCTTTTGGATCAAAGTAGGTCAAAGAGTAGGTCTAACTACCCCTACCTCCCCTACAAAGCTATATTTGGCCATATCTTCTGATAAAATGACGCGAAATCTTCAAATTTGTGTTAAATATTATCCTTATAAATTATTATTGGTGTGCCCCTTCCTCCTCTTCAAACAAACGTAAAATTGAATACATATTTTGGATTTGGAGTGCCTTCTAGGTCTGTACATGCATTGTGCTATTCGGACGATTTGAACTTGGTCTCGTTTTTTTTTTGCCTTGTTGAAGAGGTGCAAAATTTGTGTATTGGCACTTATATCAAAGAGCACATCGAGGACGTTTCACGACAGTTTTTCTGATGCAGGGTAAAAGTGAATTATTTTTGGGTCGTTCAAGAAAATCTCGCGGTACCCCATTTATTTTTCAGCACCTAGTATGAGCATATGCATGGTGGCCCTCGCAATTGTGATTGATTTGAGGAAATTGCTCTAATTTTTTCATATAGGGTAATCCTAGAAAATTCAAGCTTTGTAGTTTCTAGGATTACGTAGACTCAAAGGTTTAAGAAAAGAAATGTTTTTTATGAAAAATCTGACCTATCTGCTGTAAAAGGCTTACAAATCTAGTTTATTTGCCCAAAATTTGAGAAAAAAGATATTGTCAAACAAAAAAGTTTGTGTTAATTTCTACTGGGAACCTCGCAAAAATAACGCTTCTTCCTTTAATGCTAAAAATGACTCTTTTCCTAAAACTGATCTACTTGGTACAATATGCCAACAAATCTGCAAGTCTCTATCTTTTTTCCCCAGAATTTGAAAAAAATATTAATAAACAAAAAAGGTATGCTTTCTTCAAATTATATACTTTTACGTGGGCCACCCACAACTTTTCTTGCCTTTAAGCACAAGAAAAATGCTTCATGGGAAAAATTAAGAAACAAACGAAATTCCATGGTTGATGGCCCCGACCTTAACAGTTGCAGCATCGTTTAATTCTGTTGTATGGACATTTGCAGCTATGCTCGTGTTGCGTGTTGATAATTCTTTATGTCATTAGCATCAACTGCATGTACCACTCAGAATTTTCTTGTAATTATGTACACGAAGTCTAAATCTATCTAGTAGTGCAGTCAAAATATCCCATTTCAGGCCCCCAAATAGAAAAAAATAGAGTAAGGCTATTTTTTGTGGTTTTTGAATCAGCGAGCTCCCAGGAATATAAAACTCATTTTGCTAAAAAAAATTTTGATCGGAAAGGTCCCAAAAAGGACAAAAAATGATACTCTTTAATCCTTAGCCGGAGGTCAGCTTGTGGGGTATGAAATCAAAGGGGACGTCGAGTACATTACATATCCGGTGTTTGTTTCCTCTTTCAAGGACCCTCAACGGAATAAATCGAGATTAAATCGAAAATTATTGTGTTTTCCGTGTATCTTTCCAAAGCCATAACTATGAGAATAATCCAAGGTGTCACTACGTTTCTCACTTTTCCGAATCTATGATAGGTTAAGATTCTACCATTAAATTTGCTAAGAAAAAAATTATCGGAAAGCTCTGAAAAAGGACATTAAATGACACTAATTACAAACCTTGATTGAAAGTGAGCATGCGGGGTGTCATGTCAAAGAGGACGTCGAGTGCATTGCATATCCGGTGTTTGTTTCCTGTTTCAAGGACACTAAATGGAAAAAATCGGGCTAAAACGAAAAATTACGGCTTTGGAAAGATACATATACGAGAAACATGAAAATTTTCCATTGGATCGCAATTTTCTCCTGTGAGGGTCCTTGAAACAAGTAATAAACGCCAGATATGAAATGTACTCGACGTCCTCTTTGATATGACACCCCGCATGCCCACGTTCGATCAAGGTTTGTAATTAGTGTCCTTTTTGAGAGCTTTCCGATCATTTTTTTCTTAGCAAATTTAATGGTAGAACCTTTAGCTATTATAGATTCGGAAAAGTGAGAAACGTAGTGATAATTTGAATTACTCTCGTAATTAGGGCTTCGGAAAGATACACGGGAAACACGATAATTCTCCATTTAATCTCGATTTATTCTGTTGAGAGTCCTTGAAACATGGAACAAACACCAGATATGTAATGTACTTGACGTCCCCTTTGATTTGATACCCCACATGCCGACCTCCGGTCAAGGATTAAAGAGTATCCTTTCTTGTCCTTTTTGGGACCTTTCCGATCAAAATTTTGTTTAGCAAAATGAGTTTTAGATTCCTGGGAGCCCACTGATTCAAAAACCACAAGAATTAACCTTACTCTATTTTTTTTTATTTCAAATGCTAATATGACTGCACTATAGGGTGGTTTTTGCACATGAATAATTACAAGAATCTTGCAGTGCAGTATGAAGTTACATTTTTTAGTAAAAGACGCAATGAAAATGTTTTGCAAGGACAAAAAAAAAACAGTCAACACAATAGAAGACAAGCAGTAGCGTCTGCTACTTATAGCTATAAAAACATATCTAAACTCTAAGTCCACTTTATTGCAAACCTGACCTCAACATGATTAGAAAAGATGCTAATCAAACCATGCGCTTGAGATTGAGAGGTGTGGTGTGGCGATCGCTTGATAATAAAATATAAAATGTCAACATTGAAATGTTTCGCGATTTCATTTATAACAAATGCTGTTCAGCTAAGATTTCGTAACAAGCTAATGCGCTGCGCTGATATTAAATATTATTTGAATTAACTTTAATTGTGTTAAGTTGTAAATTGTAAACATATGTATATGTGTTTAAATAGATATGCACAAATTGTCCAGTGAATGAATGCGATTTTTTCCTAAAATTTCATCGTTACAATATTATACAGGGTGTCCGGAAACTGCCGCATAAACGCACCGGACTATGATTCCTCAATTGATTTGCAGCAAAAAAGTTGTACCAAACATACCCCCTATTCTTAACCCTTTAGCTTGCACAGGCATTTGAATATTTTTGAAAAATTAATTTTCTTGCACGACTTAAAGCTCAATATCTCCAAAGCTAGACCAGCTAGAATAGTGAAACAAATTGATTATTACAGTCAACAATTTTTACCTATAAAATAAAATTAAGCGCTTTACACATATAGCCGCAAAATCTACGTAGATAATGTAATCTCGTATGCTGTTCACACTGTGGTCGTAATCTTGTTCCACGACTTGACAGTACAGTGCAATCCGTCTAAATTGCAAACTCCGACAATTTCTGCCACGACTGAAACTGTTATTTATATTAATTTGTTAAAACAAGAAGCAGAATCTATCTTATAGGAATTATGTGAATGATTTATGTTCGTCAATACCATGTACAAAACCATGTGCCAAGCGAAAATGGATGAGATGACCTCTACTGTAGAATTGTCAAATGCGAAGCTCACCACACTTCACCATGATTTTGTAAAGATTTTCTCCGAGATTTTGGTTATAATCTCCGTACAAAATCTATGAAAATGTATGGAAAATCTACAAGATTTTCGCCTAGATTTCGTAAAATCTCAAGATTATGCAAAATCTTCTATAGTGTGTAAAGAGCTTTAACCACATTAAAATCGGATAAGAGGTTTGATTTTTACAGAGCTTCAAAGCCAAATTCGTGTGATTTTACCCAAAAACAGTCTATTTTTTCATCTCAATTTTCTCCAACTTCTGCCAAGGAGAGGTGCTTGTACGATTCTTTTAAAAATCTTACATCATTTTATTCTAGCTCCATTATTTCTAACAGTTTTAATACCTTAAGTGCAGAAAACTAGGGTTAATTTTGGCTCGATTTCGACATACTTTGAATAGATTCTACCAATTGCAGATCTTTAGGAGCAGTGTGAATTGTATTGAATTCGAGCTAAAATTAACCCTAGTTTTCTACACTTAACGTATAAAAACTGTTAGAAATAATGGAGGTATAATAAAATAATGTAAGAAAGATATGATTGTAAGACTATGCGCCAATTTTTAAAAGAATTGCACAAGCACCTTACCTTGGCAGAAGTTGGAGAAAGTTGAGATGGAAAAATATATTGTTTTTGGGTCAAAACACAAAAAATTTACTTTGAAGCTCTGTAAAAACCAAACCTCTTATCCGATTTTATTGCGGTTAGTTTTAATTTTTATGTAAATTTCTTGGCTGTAATAATCATTTTGTTTCACTACTCTAGCTGGTCTAGCTTTGGAGATATTGAGCTTTAAATCGTGCAAGAAAACGATTTTTTCAAAAATCTTCAAATGCCTGTGGCAGCTAAAGGGTCAAGAATAGGGGGTATGTTCTCTACAACTTTTTTGCTGGAAATCAACTGAATCATAATACGGTGCGTTAATGCGGCAGTTTCCGGACACCCTGTATACCTGATTAAAAATATGTATGTATACATAAATAGGACCATAACGATTTAACAATTTGGTCTTTTGAGAAAACCGTAGCGTTTAGCTTTATTCTATCTGCCTATATTAGGTGTGTTTTTTGGTTATCCCGTGCAGGTTTGGGTAACGAAACTCCATATAAAAAAATGCCAGCTGATCCACCTGTCATTTTTTTTATATGAAGGTTCGTTACCCAAACCTACACGGGATAACCAAAAAACATACCTATTATTAATAAGTACGTTTTTTTCGTTATCCCGTGTAGGTTTGGGTAACGAAACTTCATATAAAAAAAATGACAGGTGGGTCATCTGTCATTTTTTTATAAAAAGTTTCGTTACCCAAGCCTACACGGGATAACCAAAAAAACGTACTTATTAAGTGTGTTTTTTGATTATCCCGTGTTGGTTTGCGTAAAGAAACTCCATATAAAAAAAAATGCCAGCTGATCCACCTGTCATTTTTTTATATGAAGTTTCGTTACCTAAGCCTACACGGGATAGCCAAAAAACGTACTTAAAAGGTTCGTTTTTTACTACATTCCTTGTAGGTTTGGGTAACGAAACTCCATATATAAAGCCAGCTGACCCACTTGTCATTTTCTTATATGAAGTTTCGTTACCCAAACCTACACGGGATAACCAAAAAAACATACCTAAAATGTTCTTACTTAGATTTGTTCTTTTCTCCAAACTCAGTAAAAATATTGAGACATGCACGCATACTCGTATGTCGAGTTCATTTATAATGCTTTTGGATGTTTTTAATTAATTGAATTTTTATGGTCCAAATTTGTTGTCCAAATGGAAGCGAAAGTAAATTTCCAATTAAAAAATGTTTTTGTCTTGGTACCCATGATTCTTCCATTGAACATTTTAAATTTATAGATTTACCTCTGTCAGGGTTTTGTATAAAATTGTGTTAATATTCAGATGAAATTAAATAGATAGGTATACATTTGTTTTATTTAAAGTAAATATTAAAAATTAAATATGATAAATACTTAAATAAATTTCTTAATGCAATTTTTAACAACTTCCTGCTAAATTAGCATACGCAGTCTCCTATAGTAAAGCACTGCAAAAAAAACTGCAGAACCCAAATCAATGCAACGGAACCAAACACAAAAAAATAGTTAGTCATTCTCTATAGTCAATGCAGATCACTCATATACACAGCATAGCGACTAAGTTGTTTTTTTTTTATAAGATATAAAATAAAAACAAATGAGTTATGTTAATTGAGTGAATTTGAAATTAGTTCGCAAATGCAACACTGTCACAACATTTGACCATTTATTTTGCACTATGCAAAAAAGGGGGCTCGCACGTATCATTTTACGAGTTCACCACCAGTTCATCTAGATTGTTGCAGTTTGCATCATTTTATTGTGCATGGCCTTTTGGTCTGATATTTTGGTGATTCATATA
Organism: Microchrysa polita; assembly: GCA_949715475.1. Classification (NCBI taxonomy): domain Eukaryota; kingdom Metazoa; phylum Arthropoda; class Insecta; order Diptera; family Stratiomyidae; genus Microchrysa; species Microchrysa polita. The sequence goes on along the minus strand of OX454417.1, from coordinate 92,885,163 downwards.
AATATGCAAACATTCGATTGATCGATATCAGTTGCATTTCTTCTGTCTTCTGTCAATCCAACCATGAAATTGTTTGTCTCCTTATTGTCCCTTGTGGCTCTCGCTTCGGCTGGACACTTGAGTGGAGGATATGGTGGAGGATCCGGTGGTGGATACGGTGGAGGATATGGCGGAGGATATGGTGGTGGTCATGGCGGATATGGAGGTTTCGGAGGAAGCTACGGTGGACATGGAGTAAGCCTTGGCAGTGGATATGGTGGACATGGATTCGGTGGTGGCTACGGAGGACATGGAGTTAGCCTTGGTAGTGGATATGGCGGACATGGACTCGGTGGAGGTTATGGAGGAAGTGGATTCGGTGGAAGCTATGGTGGACATGGACTCGGTGGAGGATTTGGTGGTGGCTATGGAGGACATGGCGGTCACGGTGTTAGCGTTGTTCGTGTAGCCTCACATGGCGGCTATGGTGGACATGGAGGTAGCTACGGTGGTGGCTATGGAGGCGGATATGGAGGCGGTCTTGGAGGCGGTTTTGGAGGCGGTCTTGGAGGTTACGGAGGTGGTCATGGAGGTTATGCTGGCGGCCATGGTGGATGGTGGAAGAAATAAGTGCAACATGGTGATAGTTGGCTTGGAAAATGAAATTGTCTTGTTATAACCTGAATCGAATAGATTCAGTTCGTAGTTAATTTATTAATAAAATTGGAATGTTTTTTTTTACTTCAAATATGACGTTTTTTTTCTTAATTTATTTTTATGGTGATAGTAGCACATAGGTATCACAATGAAAACGAATCCTGATCTAGCAGTCTGTAAAGCGGTATAGGTCTAATGGATTTTTTTTTTGTTTTTTTTTTGGAATTGACTAACACCAGATTTGTCAAGATAATGGACCTGGAATGGCTGACTAGGTTTTTAGTACAATGCATGTTCCGGTTCGGATGCTATCTGCGGTATTCCGCCACTACATACCTAAATTCACATTTTCATCCTGTGGGACAGCCGCGCATTGTACACAGGGCCGGGTTTCCCATATGGGCAACCTGGGCTGCTGCCCGGGGCGCCAGATTTTGAGGGGCGGCAAATGTTTGAAGCATTCTATTGGTTTTACATTCTATGACTATGACAAGGAGCAGTTAACATAGTTAGGAAAAAATGTTAATTGCTTTCTAAGGTTGTGGTTTTTCAACAGCTAACCTACACTATACGGAGTAATTTTCATACAAATGCTAACCCGTAGCCTTATTCAGGTTAGCAGATCAAACCCGAATAGCATGCTATTCAGTTTTAATGATCTTTTCAAAATTCGCCTAAATGTATGCAATCCCAATCACTTCTAGTACGTTTTCCAATGACTAGCTCAAACTAAATTTTAAAATGAAAAGCTTCTAAGGTATAGTTTGCATGTTGCATACAAGTGTGTGCAAAAAAAATAGTTTTTGTTTGTAAATTCGTGTTAAAAGTGTCGTTTACCAAATTCTTATTCTGAAAAAATATGGTTCGCGCATGAAAATATGTTTCCTTTGAATAAATAGCATTTAAACTTTTGCATCTGTAAAGTGAATATTTTGAAATAAATTGCAATGCCTACAGTGAATATTTTGAAATAAATTGCAATGCCTACGTGACAATTTGAAATTTAACATAGATGCTACCCTCGATGGTTTTTTTACGCGTATTGGTCAGCAAACCTGCCCCCGATGTTGACAAAAAAACGGCCTAAGTTATTCTAGTTAGGTGACGCCCTATTCCAGGGCACAAATTGTATGATACTTCGCGTTTAAATTTTTATCCTGCATGCTAAATTCTGCTGGAAGCATTCATTCCGAAAGGCCTATACTGCTGTCGGGCAATTTTGTTAGACTAGAAATGACCTAGATAGTGGGTTTAGTTTGAACAAGCACAGAGATGTCACTGCTCAATTTTATATCCAACATGGGAGTCTGTATCCATGAGACACAGGCTATCTGTGTGGCAAGGTACACGAATTTTTCGTGAGTTGTGATACAATGGACCCGAGCAGCACAGGGGAGCCCCTAGTATTTTGTGGATTGATGACCACTGGGCCTAGTCGTATTGCTGTCTAGTATTCTGAAGGACCATCATCCGGATGTGAAAAAACAGCACTATCGCTGATGGGCAGTTGCAGGTCAAACGACCCTTTGATATGTACGTCTGAATTGCGCGTGAGGGTTAACCTTTAAGGGGGTCGAAGGAAGATCGGGCACACCTGCTATTGGGAAGACTTAAGCAAATAGTGTACCTCGGCGATGGGTTTGCCTAGGAGACCATGGAACCTTCCCATCATGGTGTTGGACTAGAGGTGGCTGGAGTTTGTTACCAAAGTCAAGCAGCTGCAGTTGCGGTTCGCGGTTGGGTTTCCGAAGGTGAGTTCATGCATCGAACGATGAAATTCCCATTGGACAATTAGATCCTGTCAATAAAATGCAGAGTGTCAAAACAATCCGATGGATCGGTTGGTACTGCATTATAGAGATCAAAAGTAGGATACAGTCGTGGTAATCCGTATATTAATTTAATAATACTTTTTTGTGTGACTCTTAAGTGTTTCAAATGGGATTCATAAGCTCCACCCCAAGCTAATATGCAATATTGTAAAGCAGATTCTACAAAGGCGTGATACAGTGCTTTTAGCTGCGTTATGTTAAACAAGTGTCTTAGGTAGCTCAATAAACATAAATACTTTCTTAATTTTGTGTTGATGTAAGTTATATGAAGATTCCACTTTAGCTGACTATCTACAATTATACCTAAATATTTGATAGAATTACAGACTTTTATTTTTCCACAAAATATGTTACAAAAAGTTCCACCTAGCTGACAATGCTGGCTATGAATACTTATTTAACTGAAATCTGGTAATCCACTCGTTGCAATTGAAAAGGGAATTGCTTTTGTTTTATTACAATTTAATTTCAGAAGATGGGCGTCTAACCACGTTTTTATTGAAGTCATACTATCCTCACATACTTGAAGTGTTTCAGCCCATGAGTCGGCAGCGACAAGTAGAACTGTGTCGTCCGCAAAGGATACTATTTTCCCATTGCTTATGTTCATTTTGCACAGTTCATTGACGTAAATTAAAAATAGAACAGGTGATAAGATGCGGGAGACCATAGTTCGAATTAGGTGTTATATCACTGAGCGCTTATATACCGGCTCTTAATTTAAACTATCTTAAAGCATTTTTGGAGATAGTACCTTTTTCATAGAGTGTATATACCGTCCTAGTCTAGTTCGCGTATTAACTTTCTTCTTCTTCTTTTTATTCTAATTGGTTGTGGAATGTGCACATGTTTAGAAATGGTTTATCTGACATTTCGATTATTTGGACATTATTATGATTAGAATTTGTTAATCTCGCGTTTTTCATACCAGGAATTTCATACAAACTTTGTAGCGAATCGAAAACGATATCATTCCCGTAACAAGACGACTTCGCTCTTCCTGGATAAATTTCAGAGACAGTCGCTTGTCTAAGCATTATGGATTGGTAAGCACCTCGCCATCTGTTGCGAGTGGGACTAAATTTAGTTTCGATTAGTTAGTGCAGCCCGTATATGCCGTACAAAAATAATTTAAATTTGCCTAAAACTTTTTATCTTTGCTCCGGTATATAAGCGGTCACTCAAACTATCTTGTATCTTTACCTGTTGAGATCTGTTGTTCAAATAGCTTTTAAACAGTTCCAGTGCAGTATGTGAAATACCAATGTTTAGTAGTTTTTCAATTAATATTTTATGCGAAATTGTGTCGAAAGCCTTTGATAGATCCATGAAGATAGCCAATGGTTTTTTATCCTCATCTAATTTTGAATTGATGAAACTTGCAACATCTAACACAGCATCTTCTGTACTAGCACTTTGACGAAAACCGTATTCCTGTTGCCACAGCACATTATTTTCATTTAGATATTTGACCAATCGTTTCTTAATGCAGCGTTCGAATACTTTGCTGACGGTTGAGAGAAGTGATATAGGTCGATAATTTGAAGCGTCGTCTGTGTTCCCACCTTTGTGTATAGGTATGATAATGGCTCTTTTAAATGCCATCGGAAAACACCCGTCCTTGGTGCATTTTGTAAAAAGGGCCGCTAATGGCGCTGAGATATCAAATTTAATCCGTTTAAGTACTCCTACTGAAATTTTATCATACCCTGCTGATGTGTTATTTTTTAAATTGTTAATTATATGCAACACTTCACACTCTGTAATCTTCATTAGATGAAAACTTGAGTCGTTTGTGTATGCTAATTGAATTGATTCGGTATTTCTTGGCGAATTAAGTATAGACTCTGCGATTTCCTTTCCCGACTTTACAAATATATCATTCAAGTAATTAGCAATCTGTTTATTAGTTTCGTGTGAACAGTTTGACAAGTGCGGGACTTTGTTTGTAGGGATAATAGCAGGTGGGATAACGTTTGCTGCTTTTGTTTTGTTTACTGAGTTATTTACAATCTCCCAAAGCTTTTTGTTATTCTTTGAAGAACTTATTTGAAATTGTGTGTGTTTTCTTTTTTCGAATTGTATAATTTTGCTCAGCTTATTTCTATAACGTTTATATACATTTTTGAGGGTTTGATTAAATGGTTGAGAGTTTAATCGCCTCCTAAGCTTATCCCTGTAACGTATTGAGCGTACTAGACCAGAAACTTATCCATGGTTTGAGAGAGATATGTTTTTTTCGGGATTTGGTAAGTTTCGGTTGATTTACAAATGTTATTTTGGATAATGTTTATAAACTTATTTGTAGAAATATCACAACTATCAGTAGGAGCGATTATCGTTTCCCAGTTAACTTGACTATTTAGAATCGACAGACGATCATAGTTAATTTTACTAATTTGATCATTTGTTTTCGTATTAGGATTTATTTTTTTGCTTACATATATTGATAACAGTATAGTGTAATGGTCTGTAATAGAGTTTTTCAATATGATTCCAGACACATTTTGGGTGAAAGTAGGATTTGATTTTTGTCTTACAAAAAAGTGATCAATGCAGGATTTTGATCTAGAGTCAACACGAGTTGGCTTATTAATATACGAGATGAAGCCCTGACTGCATAATTCATTTAGAAAATCATTTATAATTGTCGAACTATCAAGTAAATTTAAATTTAAGTCTCCTACGATAATATCAAAATTAAAATTTACATCAGTAGTAACCAACTCTTTTAAATCGTCAACAAATTTACTACTGTCGGTAGCAGGCGATCTATATAGAGCAAATATATTAATATTTTCCTTGTTTTGAATAGAAAGTTCGATTTTAAACCCAGTTACTTCATTATTTGAAACTTCCCTGTATTTGAAATTTAGTGACTGGCGTATAAAAACAATAACACCATCGTTTTTGTTTCTATTTTTAGTGGTGTGAATCATTGAGTAATGTGGTATTTGAAAATGACAAGAAAGTGTATCAAAATCTGATATATAGCTTCCATGGTGGGCATCGCCCGCTCTAAGGGGGGGCAAGCCGGGCGGTCGCCCGGGGCGCCAAATTTTAGGGGCGGCTTTTTGGCCAGCACTCGAATAAAAAAAAAGATTAAAAGCGCCGAAAGAAAAAAATCAATATCAACTTCGATTAAGTGGAAAGGCTGCGGTTCCCTTTCTACAGATGAAATAAAAAGGGGGCGAAATAAAATAAAGATATAAAGGTTAAAGTTGTGTTTTGAAAATGCATATTCCTTGCGAAGCTATGAAGAGCTCACCATTGATACGAAGTGCTGCATTTAGAATCCTAAAATGCTAAGTAAGCAGCGCAAATTTTATGTCTGTGATGCTAGCACGTGCCCTACTTTCGAGAAGCAAAGTGGGACTATTCGCTCAGTTATGCGCTGACTAAGTTATTCTTTGGGAAAAAAAACATACTAACTGAAGAATTACTTGTATGTGTAAATTTCGTCCTCCGATTTAACATTCATTTATCTTCTTTTCGCCAGAATTAAGGACCTTGCATGAACCCTAATTTTTGCCTAATTTTCAGAGGACGAAATTATAGCACGAAGTTCATTATTGTTTCATTTATATGCGATTTGATTTCCGCAAGATGATATCTAAAGTTTTTGTTTAGTATATTAAGTAACAAATAAATAATAAATAAATAAATATTGAACTCCAGAAGAAATTTATATGAAATGCGAAATAGGGAGTCGAATAAACGCTGAAAACATTAAGGCGTTTAAAACAGACTCTGTAATAAATGTTATTCACAATAATTTTTTGGAGTTGTTTTCCATAATTTCCATCACATCGCGCATTTTGCAATTCAACTTCAATTCGCCAAACCTTCGCATGAATCGATTACTTAAGTTGGTTCCCATTGCATTGATTCATCTAGCATTGGATGGCAAACTACGAACAAGGTGGTTTGAATTTTAGCAAGATGAGGGATCGAACCAGAGAACACATTGCTAGAGCTCCCTAATTTGTATCTGGACATGCTATTATCGGAATTTGGCTATAGGCTTAGCCGATTAAACTAGCTCTGACCTTATTCTCTTTAAAAATTCTCGAGATGACGCATTTATGAAAATAAGCCATGTACATTGAAAAGCCTAAATCAATCCGACTAATTGAAGTTTTTAAGGAATTTATGGAAAACAACTGCAGAGCGTTAGTAATGAAAACGAGTACAATTTTTCGGCCCAACATTTTTGAGGGCAGAGTTTTCTGAAAATGTATTGAGTATTTTACTGGAAAACGAAATTTGGCATGTATTCTTGATTTCTTACATCAAGCTTCAACATTTTGAAACTCCAAACAAACTCTATAAGGCCTTGCTGAACTGTGGTGCATGGTGGTGCGCTTAAGAGTATGAATGATAGCTGAACGGTGGTTTGAATCCCAATGCGATCATTAGTTTTTGTGTTGTTTTTTAAAACAATGTTCTTAAGTTAGCTGGTTTCACTAAGTAAGTTGTTTTGGAGCAATTGTTTTGGAGTACAAGCACTTGCTTCAAAAGGAAAAACCTCTTTGTATCGACTCTAAAACAACCATTCTATACATCCAGATCAGTGATTCCCAAGCTTGTGGCACAAGGAGGTGCGAATATTAGGGAAGGGGGAAGCGAGATCAACTCTAAAGCTCGTGCCGTTTATGAATTATGGTTTCCTCCAACAACAGCAATTCTGACTCGAACTTCTTCCGAAACTCAGCAGGGGTAATCCGTTGTTGCAAAACGTTGCAAATTGCCAACAATTTTATTTTCTTCGATTAAAAAAAATCGCTGCTACTAGATGCGTTTGATGATATGGCTGATTGAAATTGACAAAGCTCGCGATTCTAAAAAACCGCCAGTCACCTAGTTTTTGTATGAATAGAACGAATTTTTGGTAAAAATCTTGCTGATTTTGGTCGCTCCGGGTGATTTCATTTTTCGTGCTCGACGTATCACAGAAGCAATGGTTACGGCTGAACTTACGACGAAATTCCGCATGCTAAGATCACGAAATTTAATTAACATGTAGCTACTTCTAAAAATCTGGCTGGCTGGTCTAGCGGTTAGTGCGCGCACCTTCGGTGCACAGGGTCATGAGTTCGAATCTCACCATCATCCATGGTGTTTTTCGAACTCACGAGCTTGTGACGGACTATGATCTCACTCAGATGTTAAACGATTACCCATTTATGGGGATAAATAACACTATTGAGCGTGATGCTCATCTCATTACCTCAACAAAAAGCAGATAAGATCTTGGAAATAGGATGTCACTAACACATCCTGTGGCCTTAGTCCAATGCTGGATTGTCGCGCCTGTTATTTTTACTTCTGAAAATGTCCAGTAGTTACAAAATATCGGCTTAACTAACACTTAAATTTTCAAACAATTTAAAATCCGAAAATAGATCCTGAAATATAAACCTATAAAATTAAAAGCATTCCATGCCAACGCCAATTTTTTCACACCTATATTCTTGGATGGCGCCAGGATCAGTACACCTCGCAAGAACTGAACAAGATTTGAAACCACTGATCTAGACAGTATGGATATCTAGATCAATCTGTTTGGTACAGTACCTAAGGGGCGGCAATTTGTCCTCTTGCCCGGGGCGGCGTAGGTCTTAGAGCGGGCGCTGATGGTGGGTCTCTGAGAGCACTAGTACATCAAAAGTTACATTATTTAATTCATTTAATAATATCAAAAGCTCATCAAAATTTTTTTTTATACTTCTAATATTTAAATGTAAGATCTTAAATTGCTCCTTGCTAAGAAGCTTTTTACAATCAGCAGGTATATCTATTTCTGTTGTATCAAATACGTTATTGACAGACATTGTTGTTATTTAATTTAAAAATATAAACTTGTGATCTCTAAATTGTATTCAAAAAAGCAATATTTTTTATATTGACGATAGGAGATGTCTCGTCTTTTCTTACTAATACTTTATCATTTCTTACCCAAATGTATTTGTAGCTTTTCTCTGAGCAGATCTTCTTCGTCTCTCTTAGAAGGAGAGCCGTTTTTGTTGTAAGGTGATCGCCCACATAGATGCGACCGTCGCCCAGTTGTTTGCATATATTCGTGGCGAGAAGACCTCCTCCGTTTGCGTTTTGCTTGACCTTTTTCCGATATGCCTCGACAAATTTGTTTTTGACAATGGCTCGTGCGAAACGAACAATTATCGGTGCGGTCGCGTTCGTTTTGGTGTTGAAAGCGCGATAGGAGTCGGTGATGTCAGATTCATCGTAGTGGCAATCGATAGACTTCGCGACGCTTTTTATGATGTCACTTATGTTTTCTTGCGGTGTTACTTTTATGCCATTTATTTGGATGTTATCACGACGCAGTTAGTGTTGCAGACTGTCATTGCTGGCTTCCAATGTAGCCACTTGCTTTTTCAGCCAATCGTTCTCGTCCTTCAAAACTTTTAGTTCATCCAAAATTTTCTTGAGATTGGTGTTGTATTCATCGAATTTGTCAGATAGGAACTGCATTGATTGCACAAGTTCATTAATTTTACCATCAGATTTTTCGGATAGGAACTGGACTGATTTAACAAGTTCATTAATTTTGGCATCAGATTTAGTAGCAACCGCTTGAAGCTCGGACTTTGCTTAGACACTTGCCTGATGGTGTGGTCCCGTAGATGACACTCTATGTTCAATTTTATTAGGAGCCTAGACCAGCTTTCGGGTGTAACAATCAATTAACTTCTGAACCGTCATTGGCGGCGAGCCCCTGATTTCACTACAAGCCTACTAAAATATTCGCTTCGGAAAGTGTAAATCGCATCCAACGAAGCAACTCATCGAACCACACACTTTTTTACATTCCTGTTGATCCCCTGAAAAAAAAATCGTTTTGACTGATCTATTTAATAGGATCCAGTCAAGTTTCTATTTTCATAGATATATAGAGCTTAAGTAGTTTTTATTTATCTAATACAATAATACAATAAACAATGTAGGTCATTAGCTGCATTGACGCACATGAAGAGTTTTTGTTTGGTTTATAAGGAAAAGTTTTACTTCTCCATCCAGCAAAAAAACTGCAGCACTTTTTACATTTTTAAACCCGTCGGCTGTCTAGAAAAGTAACACGTCCATTCAGTTTTCCCTACTTTAAATTGGATAAGTAGCAGCAGTGACGAGTGCACGATTTGGTATCGGGAAGGATCCAAATCTCTCTGCATTGACTATCATTGACAATATTTTCTAAGTATCATGTTTCCATCGTGTGAATCGGTTTAAATAAATTTGTCATAAATTTTAGGTTTAAATTGTCATGTCCCAAGCAACAATTCGTTTGCTTTAAAGAAGCACTTCACTCTGTAGCAATCATATAGTACCACGAAATTCATTTATCGTATGATATCGCTTAAAGTAATATTTTGATCCGATAAAACATCCTTAAAGCAAACGAATTGTTGCTTGGGCTTTAGGGCTCCATTACACAGTCATATTTCTATATTAGGTCCGTTTTTTATTACATCCCGTGTAGGTTTGGGTAACGAAACTGCATATAAAAAAAATGACAGGTGGATCAGCTGGCATTTTTTTTATATGGAGTTTCGTTACCCAAACCTACACGGGATAACCAAAAAAACGTACTTATTATCATTTGCATGTCATATCCTTTAAGTCTCTACTCAATTCATTCGGCTCAAATGACATACATATGATTATGACTGTGTAATGGAGCCCTTAGGAAGGAAGAACCTTTTTAATTTTTACAGTCAGCACTGACGGGGATCCACCAACTGTTTCAAATTCATATACTGCTCGCCCTCTATATCTCAATTCACAAAAGTTCAAAATGTCATTCAACATAACCGCAAATGTCATATACATTTGACATATTTTGCAGTCCCGAACTGCTTTTTCTGCGAAGAAATTTCGCCAATTTCCTTAAAAAGTAACATAAATCAGACATTCCTTCTATTATTTTACTATCTTTCATTCTTCCAGTACAATTCTCCCCAACAATGCTAGTCCGTTGCCTTCGAAATTTGCCACGATCATCGCGTGTAGCATTTTCAACACTAGCCGAACCGGCCCAGAACATTGAGGATTTCCGCACAAATGAATCGACTACAGCCAACCAGGGTCAACAGCACGTTGGAAAATACTACCGGATAGAACCCGAAGAAAAGAAGCGACTTTTCACACATGGCGGTTTCCCAAAGTCCTTTGAAAAGCAAATCAAGACATTCGGCGAAACGTGTCTGATGATTCGCCAGCCGGCCATCGAACTAATGCACTACATCAAAAACACTGATATGAGCAAGCCCATCGTTCGCTATGTACTCTACGGAATCGATGGCGTAGGGAAGTCTTTAACACTTGCACACATGTTGCATTTCGGCTTGCAACAGGGTTTCATTTTGGTTCATGTTCCGTGGGTGGCGAATTGGTATAAGCGACCCAAAGAAATCGCCAGTGCCAGCTCGAAGGAGGGCTTCATCGATTTGCCATTCGATGCTGCTGCATGGTTGGTACATTTCAAAACACAAAATGCGCCGCTTTTGCAGAAGCTTGATTTAAAAGTAAGCAAGGATTATGTTTGGAGCATACGTGAAACGACACAAAAAGGCTCGACTCTTTTGGAACTAGTCGAACACGGTATCGCTCGAGTGAAATTCGCCTCGGAGACGATAGCTGCACTGTTGAGTGAGCTGAAACAACATTCAACGGCTGGTCGTTGTAAGACTATGGTTGCCATCGATGGGTATAATGCACTGTTCTATCCGCCAACAAGGATTTTAGTTGAAAACAAAGTTATGGTGCCATCGGATAAGGTAACGCTCACTGAACCGTTTCGCGATATCACAAATTATGACTGGACAAACGGAGTGTGTCTGCTGACGGTGGATCGAATCGCACTGACTGAAGAACGATGGGAATCGGAATTGCCGCGATATCAGCTGGGCAAAAAAGGATTCGAGCATGTTGATCCTTTTGTGCCGATTCGGGTGGATAATTATAATGCTAAGGAGTTCCATAGCTGTGTCAGCTACTACCTGAACAGGAGGTGGATTCAGAACAGTTCACCCGGATTCGATGACGAATTGCGGCATTTGAGTGCGAACAATCCGTTTAAGTTGATGAATTTATGTGCACCGTTGTGAGCGGTAGATGATTAGGGAAAAGTTAAATAAAGTTATTTGTTAGAAATTTTTTTAATGTTTTATTTTTAATTAATAAGGAGAAATGATTGTAGGTTTTCGTTACACGATATTTTCGTTCGGAATGTCGATGGTGGAACCAAAAAAATATCCCGTCAAAAGTGCCTTCATTTGAAGCAATTTATCTGTTTGGAAAACTGGAGCACTGGAAATCTGAAAGACATGGAATTTATTGGAGGCGTCCACGTCCGTGAATTTGGAAAAAATGGAACGTATTATTCCTTGTCTTAATTATGGGAAAAGTTTAAGTTTCGGTGAATCCTATCGACCCATAACGATACTGTCTCCTACCACAAAGATCCTTGCTTATCCATTCTACTCTTGAAGTTCATGCTACGCTAGAATCGCACCATGAAGATATATAAGCCCAACTACTACCCTTGATGCGATAAATGCATAAGAAATGGGCTCAATCAGCGTGATCCGTGCCATTGAACCATTTTAGTGGCAATTCACCAATCAAATGCGTTTGACAAGGAGCTCGGTCATCCTTGCCAACTTGTTGAATATGCATATTCCTGGACAAAAGACTCACTGGCTTGTCAACTATCTAGCTGGTAGGGAATCAACCACTGAGTTTCAAGGCAAACGTTCTTAGCTTAGGAAAGCGCCGTACAGTTGTCGCCACGGGGTGGGATAAAGATGAGGCGACCAACCGTCCTGCATTTTTCCCGCATGGAAAATTAGCCTGCAAAGCGTCCAAAGTGTCCTGCAAGTCCTGCATTTTCGGGCGATTAACCCCGTTAGCGCTTGCAATCTTTTCGTCCTTCCTCGAATTGTATCTTTGAACGGCTGTAATTTATCAAAGCAGACAGGTAGGACGCTGAAAATCACAGCAAAATGTGCGGCACAATATGCTCTACAAAGGTTCCATGACTCCCCACTGTAAATTTTTTTTTTAATCTACCCTTTTTGAGCTTGGTTCCTCTTTGTATTTTTGTTTTATCCTTGGGACGCATCTTTGAAGAACCCTTTCACCATGCATGAAAATTTGATCTCCTTTGGTCTGGGTACTCCTTCGCAATGTTTTTGTCTTTGGGTAGCAACTTTCAATGGCTGTAACTTTTGGACGCAGACAGCTAGGTAGGACTCTTCAAGTTTTCAGCAAAATTGACACCACAATATGCTTTACATCGGCTCCCTTCTCCGTTTCTTATTTTTTTTTTTTTTTCTAAAATTGTAGTTATATTTCTGTATAAAGGCTACGCTGCATAACAAGTAGAACATTCCTGTATATTCAAATAGTAATCCTCACACGCGGAGGTAGTTATGGTTCGTCATTGTTTTCATTCGAGATGCCAAGGAACTAAAAAAAATTCACGCAGGCGATTATCCAGTCAGCTAGAAGTAAAATCAGTGGACGCAGCTGGGTGAGCTCGTCTGATATTATCTCGTCTAATTTGGCGGCACTGGTAGGGAAGTTGGGTCGAACTTCCGGGATACGTCCTGCAGGAATATAACGTGCCGCTGCATTGGCAATGACATTCCTAATATTTCGTTCGGCCTTATGAACACTAGTTGTGTAGGTAGGTCGATGAACTTCGTTGTGTAAGTCAGTATGCCAGAGCTCTTGGTGAGCATTAAATTTACCAAGAATGATCCTGTGCTCTTCAGATAGGAGAAGACCAATATCAAAACGATAGAAGGTGGCAACTAGAGTGTGGTGGAAAATACACATTAAAACTTTCGATATTAGTACTCCCTGATGAAACTGAGATGGCTTTTATTTCCGCCGTATAGTCGACAACTACATCTAATACACAGAATTGTACGGACTTGTGTATTAGGAAGGCCAGTTACCTCCAGGGTGAGAATCATTCCTGGCGGCTAGTCTATCTTTGCATCTGCAGTGGGGTTTTCCCATAGTGAGAGGGGTTTGAGATTTAGTGGGTGCAGCGTGCAGCTGGGCATTGAAACAGATGAGCCACATCGTGAGGCGTACGTGTTGTATGCTCGGATCTATGCGAGATAGATACACGAATTAAGGCGTAAGCAGAAGCCTGACCGAAGCTGGGCTAAAGTCACTTGGGTGGTTCTTGGGAGCCTAATCTCCTCAGACGAAATAGGTGGTGGGAGCGCTGGGAGGACTCTGTTCGTACCTAAACTCGCAATAGACCGACTCACTTACTCAGTGTGAATCATTGCAATGGCGGCCCGGTAAGATTCTTCATCGAAAGGATCCCGTTTGTAACCCTGGACATCTCTCTCAAGGTCACGAAGGCCACGTTTGATGTGGCGTGGAGTAGGAATTCTGTCCATTAGGTCACGATTAGGATGATCCTGAGAGACGAGTTCGAATGAAGCAACGTCTCCTGGATGGCAGAAATCAGAATTACTTACTATATCCCGCTGCAACATATGATATGGTGTGCTGACCCGTCCTTCCCAAGCCTGAACACCTGAGGTGGACCCACTCCATACAGCAATTACACTGCACTGCCCGGTCATTCGAACCAATTCTTTGGTTACACACACTACAAAATCATACCTTGGGGCAGGGATTTGTTTCAACACCGGCGCTGATCAGCAAAACTGAGAGCGGCTGCGCTCAGATGTAGTGCTCCCAATAAGAGGAAAAAACACATATTTCGAATCCACACATATACACAGTCAAACACAACCTTCCTGCATGGAACCTTCAAGGCTCTTGCCTTGGGAGGCGTTGTGGCAACTCCCAACCGTTTTCTGTTGAAAACGGTTGTGGTCCGCCCCGAAGAGGCTGAGATTGCTGTAACAGCAAGGTTGCCGTAGGATCACTTCTGACGATCCTCCTAAATATCAACGAAACTAATTATCAGAGAGGATCTGAATATTTACAAAGATTGTCATGGAATTTTAAAAGCGAGTATCGCAGTATACTTATCTGGGATACTCAGAGATACCGCCTGCTTGCAGAAGGTCTTGCTGGGCCTACGAAAATTCTGCCGGGCCGCAATATAAAATGATACTTTCACGATAAATATAAAAGCGTGTTAGTGAATTCCTCTTCATACCTCACTTCATTTTAGTCTACTCCCATAAATCGACAGTACAATTATTAGTGTCGTGCACGGGTTTAACTAATAATTTGTGAGAAAACACATAGTTTAATAAACGATGCTACTAAAACTCGCCATTTTAATGTTTCGTGGTACGATAAATGCGATTGGCTCTGCGGTAGTGAATTGTCTTCTTTTTAATGTTAAGTCCATCACTCCATGGAATTCGACTGGATATGACAATGTAAAGCATATTGCTAGTTCTGTTAAAAAAAAAACATTCATGTTCAGAACACCATACTTATGCTTCACTTAAAGTCAAACTTTTCGGCAAACAAAATGTTGAAGCCTTTATTGGTTCGAGTCATCGGGAAAGTATTTTGCGTTTAATAAAATTGTTGATCTAAATCGATCTATGGTTATGCCTTATGTGGTATATTGGATAGCATGTTGTTGAAGGTAGATCTGCATTCGATGCGAGTCAGTGCATTCGTATTACGAAGTATAGAGCAGCACGAAAGGACTTGCACTTCGTATTCATCAATTTGAAAAAGGCATTCGATAGAGTAACCTTGTGGTCTGATATGGTTGGCCTTGAGAGCACTTAATGTCCCTGAGGCATACGTCGGGATGATACGAGACACGTATGATGGAGCTACGACTAAGGTTAGATGCACAGCCGACGAATCAGAAGAATTTCCGGTGAATGTCGGAGTACACCAGGGCAGTGTATTGAGTCCGTTACTCTTCAACATCATCATGTGCTACTTATTAGCACGTATCTCCGACGGCCTAGAAATATCTCTTCTTTTTGCCGATGATATAGTCCTCAGTAGCCCAAACAGCCTTGCTTGCAAGGTTCACTTACAAAATGGTGTGACATTCTGGAGGAGCATGGACTGAGGGTAAGTATAACAAAGACTGAGTTCTTATGCTGCCCATTCTTAAACCCAGATGCACCGATACCAGATGTGTACGTCAAAGGAGAGCAGCTTAAGTCTTGTACCAAGTTCAAGTGATGGTGAACAACGGAGCTACATGCGATGATGACATCAAACATCGCACAAAGGTTGGGTGGGTGAGGTGGCGAGAAAACTCTGGAGTTTTCTGCGATAAGAAAACGCCACTGAAGCTGTCAGTTGGTGTAACCAAAAGGGACCACATCAAGAGTAGCTACATCCGAGGCAGCTTGTCCATAGACCAACCAATCGCCGAAAAGCTCGAAAACCGACAAATGGATTGGTATTGCCATGTTCAAAGGCGTCCGCCTGAGAACCCCGGAAAGAAAGCGATATCAATGGAAGTTCCACTTGATGGACCCAAGGCCAGAGGCAGATCGAAGAATTTAAGGTCTAGCCACCACCATATTGTTTCTATGCTTTTCTGCCGAGTCAAAATGTTCTTTTAGGTCTGCTGACGAGATCGAAAAATAGGCATGGCTTCAAATTTTTGAAATTGTTTCAATTTTGCTTGTTTTGGCTGAAATTCCGAAATAATAGGTTTGGCACTGTGAAGCATATATTGTACGTCGGACAAGGTGGCACTATAGATAATGTTTCATAATCCCCACCTTAATGTTGGTATACCTACTTAATTGGAGTTGCACTAGAGACTCCTGAATGATACGAGGGAGCTTGAGCCCGTCAGGCGACAAAGCATCTTAGGAAGAACTGAGAAGTGTATAGCATCGCCTGAAATTATCAGTATGCAGAATACTCTAAACTTTTAAAGTTCGATCCTGAACTTAAAATTGGTTTGTCTGCAATACCGAGCGCAAATCTTAAGAATCGTTCCCGCACTGGAGATGCGGTAAAAATATGCCTCAGTAAGCATACAATAATGTTTTGCAGAACGAGAAAGGCAGCAGGACGTAAAGACACTGAGACCGCCCCTGTGAAGTAATATCGAAAGATGGTCCTGCGAATGAGTGATCGAGATGGTTGTGATCTTATTCGAGAAAATTTTTACATAACTGCATACCTGGTAGCATGATTTAGTATTGGTCAAGCAAGTTAATAGAGCATGAACAACAACAACAGCCTTAATGCCGCTCAATAAGAACCCTATTGTATCACTAGATTATCTCATAATACGGATTTTCGCTATAATGTTAAGTTATCTTATCTGATCTGATCTGTTCTTGTGGCAGTCGCACTTTCAACCGAAACATGAATTCCCAAGGTTCTTCACATATTTCCCTCGTGTCGTGAGATATTATTCTTTCTCCAAATCGGCGTGAAGGGGAACTCCGCAAGTATGTGTACAGCATTGGGTCTTCTGGAGTCTGGTCAGCTTATGTTAATGGCACACCCAAATTTACAGAGCTCGAGCCGCCACTGCTGTCCATCCTTAGTATTTGAATAAAAATACACGATTGAAGGAAAATCTATTAAATCAATCAAAAAATTCTAATTCTGGAAATTTTTTTAAAATAACAAATTTAATTAAGTGGCTCACTTTCATTGTGACATGAAATTCTGCACTGCTTTGATTTTTAACGGTTTCTTCAGCTGTGCAATGAAAGTCTTGTAGCGATTCAAGAGATTTTTTTTCTTCTCTTGAATCGAAGGAGGTTTAGCAGCTCTTGGCCGTTTTAACAACGGGTAGCTCCGGGACGATTTACATCGAAGAACCGGCTGCCGTAGGAGCATTTTTATGGACAACACAAACATCCATGGGCCACAGTGGGATTCGAACCCACGCACCGGCAACTCAGAGATAGAGTGACATATCTGCCACTGAGCCACCGAATGCCCCACAACTGTGCATGGTATCAAACAATGATAAGTCCGAAAAGTATTCAATAAGATATTTTTAGAATTTGCTTCTTCTAGTAGGTTGGCTCACTTTGGCTGTGACTCACTGTGTATACTGTTGTCATGAAGAAGTTATTACCTAGCCAGTACTTTTCAGCCGACGAAATTCCATTCCAAAAGAGAGAGAGTCGACTACTGCAGGAACGCCAACCGGTGGTGATCTCACATCAGTTGGGAAGTCAATTTACATTACAGTTCCAATTCGACTGTTTAACTGTCATCTGGTATTTTGCATGAAAAACTCCTGTGGATGTGGCTGATGACCGTAAAGTAGTCGGCAGGAATACCCAACCGTGATTCTAGTGTACCAAATTATCACGCTCAGTTCATAAGCCGCTAGATTCATTAAAAAAAACTTTTTCAATACTTTTAAATTGTTTCTTTTTTATTCAATAAAATAAAACATAATTAAATACAAAAACAAAAATATACAAAATGCTCAAAGGCCAGATAGTGGAACACCAAGAGACGAAAATCAACAAAACAAGACCGATCTGTTGAATCGACATAAAATGTACACTGGAAATTATTGGATCGTTAAAATTAATTATAATTGATTTATCTGCCTATTTCCGGAAATACAAAATCGGATGATTTTAAAATGGACTACAAATTGAATGTTTTTCAAGATTCTTCTAGGCTTATAATAGCGTAAATCAAATTTACAAATAAATCTCACAACATCCATATAAAATGGCTAGAATTAAAAAAACGCATTTGCTAAAATCTTTTTTTTTTTCAATTATTAAACGTTATTTCATGCTAGTATTTATTTAGATCCGATACAATGGAGGAAACGCTCGTGTAACATTAAAATTTAATTGGCAAAGAAAAACATATTTCGCTAGGCATCAATGTGAGTGGGCGGCATAAGTCTGGGCCAATCGACGAACTCGGTACCGTAACGCATAATACCGGATGTTGTGACGCCCACCATTGCACCCCAAAACATAAGAAATAGTAGATTCTCTGTGCTGTATTCTTGTGGTAGAACGGCCGATGCGAAAAACATGGCCACCGCAAACATAAGAACAGAGGGGAACTGTCAAATATAAGATTATAGAACAAATGATATCTAGGGAAGAAAGATGCAAACTTTACCGTTCCGTATTTCCAGCCTCTTGACGTATCTAGTGGCGATTGGATGACAAGTCCTTCGCCATCAGGAATTACATATTTGCCCAGGAAAAAGTCTATTGAATCCTGAAAAAGAACAAAATTTCATTAACACTTGACGCTTCATGAACCAATGAATAGTTTCAAACCTGTCGGAAACCATCACAGAAATTATTTAGATAATATCGTTCCAACGCATTCACACCATCCCTCATCAGTCCGGCCTTTGTTCGTTTGCCCGTTCGCGTTACATCCGTCTTGAGAGCTCCCGTTCCCGTGTATTGTGTGGCGATAAAATCAGCATTGTCCGACCAAACGGACTTGAACAACAACTCAAAGCCGGGTGACGACGTTATGCTCTGACCCGTATGCAAAATTCCCAATTTCGTGAGCACATTGGTCAGCGAACGTTTCGCCAGCATACTCTGCACGACATTCGTACGATCGAGACAATCAATACAATTTGTTCGAAACACACCCTCCTGTGAGGAGAGTAGCGTTCCGTCACGATGCAAATGGAATATGGAGAATTCATCTTGTTCGTGGGCAAGTCGATTGATTAAAATCTCCAACCGATCGAATTTCATTTTGCGACATTCGGCGTGAAAGTCGAACGCTTCGTAGCGTACGGCGGCAGTGTTCAGTTGTTGTATTGCATTCGAGTAGGCCTTTTCGAGAATGTCTTCGGCACCGCGATGGTCGATCTGAGGAATAATTGTACAACTTTTGTCAATCGACTAAATAAAAAAAAAAAAGAAATAATAACTGGCGCGGAGTCCGAAATTGAACCTGGACTGGAAATGTGTTACACTATTTAAATGATCTTGACGGCTTTTGAAGTTTCGTGAGTTCAACACGCTTATCCGAGTTATTCATCCCCACTATTGGTTATTCATTTAACATTTGAGTAGGACCCCGTCCCATGGGTATGGAAGCCAGCCATCCTAGAGTGTATTCACGTACACTACGCTCAGTTCATTTCGCCGGGAAAAATTGAACGAATTCTGGTTACATTACACTCCACCTCAAGTGTTTGTGGTATGTAGCGCAACGTCCTCTACTTAGCACAAAATTTCTACGCTTTTCAATGAAGTAGCCATATAGCGGAGTCTTCTACTTCTCTGTACCGTAAGCCCTTGTGGGGCATGGTGCGTTTACTCAGCCGTTTATAGGCTACTTCGAGTCAACGTTACATTGCATATTAGTTTCGGAGTGTATATAATGTTGCAAGCACTGGACCACGCCGAGATTCATCGAGATTCTCCGGACTTCTAGATTACTAGCATCGTAGAGTGCGACTCAACCAAGTGAGCCACAGAGCGTGTGTAGATGGCGGAAAAACAAATTTGAAAATTATGAAGACATATATTGTTGAAATAATGTAACGCAAATTATGCTCATCTACATATCTTTTTATGTTTTTTGTCATAAAAATGAATGTTATTTGACATTATAAAGCATTCACACACCACCTTTGCCGCTAACTTGCGTGTTCCTTCTGGTGGAGGAAAATATAAGTAGAATTCGTATCAAAATTTTAGTCCGCTCACTTGTGCGTGAATACACTCCTAAACAAAATTCGCTTAGAGTGGGACTCGAAACAACGACCCGTGTGTTTCAAAGACGGTCGCGCTAACCGTAACCGCTATACCAACCCAACTACTACTTACCAAATTAACGATAACTTGTCGTCCATACAGCATAAATTGCCCGTCAAAGTGTTTTGTACAAGCAGCCAGATGATCTTTACCGGGAACCAATTCGGGTGGCGGTTTATATTTCAAATTAGGAGTTTGACGCCAATACAACGGTATGCTGCCTCTTGTCTGGAAAATGAATTGAAATAATGTTTAAAAATAGTCTTATCGCTCCAAAATTCCAATAATCTAAACGTACTTGAACAAAGGATATTTTCTCTCCACTATACTCGACAATTTGTTCGGTTTCAACATAATTTGAACAGTTGCCATTTTCATCGATACCGCGAGAGAATAATCGCGTTCCAGCACGATTAACCGATCGTCGTGAGACGATGGACCAAATGAAACCGTGACCACTTACGTTAGCTTGATTGATGGAGATAACTACAAATTGTAGATGGAGGATGTAAGGAAAATTTGATAAAATGTTGAAGGACGATTCGACAAATTACGAAAAATTTTATCACAATTCAGTTAGTCAGAAACAAAAATCGCCGTTTTAGTGCTAAACTGATATATTTGTTTACTACCTAGAAACTCCAAAACATTGTTGTTGGACGGTGGATGTGTCATGCAGAAACAAATTATTTGAGAAATCCACCGTCCAGTTTGTCCATAGTGGGACTACACCCGTATGCATACTCCCAACAGTAATGCGGCACACAGAGTGAGACCTATGCACTACTACTATTAGTTGAAACCGGCTCGAAATGCTCTCTGTGTGCCGCATTATGCTTGAAATAGAATAGCCGCGTCAGCAGAGGCATCGGCAGAGGCATCGGCATCAGCAGAAAAATTTCAATTTCATCAAAGGCAAATGCGTGTGTTCTAAATTGAAATTTTTCTGCTGATGCCGATGCCTCTGCCGATGCCTCTGCTGACGCGGCTATTCTATTTCAAGCATTACTGTTGGAGTATGCATACATCCCACTATTGACAAACTGGACGGTGAATTTCTCAACGTCCAACAACAATGTTTTTGTTGATTTCGTCACCGGCACATAGTCAGAAATGACGGCCGTGTCGAATCGGTGGCTAGTAAGTGACTAGTCCCACTCCAAAAAGATTCGATACTTGGGTGTATTTCGAGTCCTATATTAGAGGATTCGGTTCCACAAATTTCTGCTATGCTACAAGAAGAAGAAGAAGGATTGTACCTATACACACTGTCCAGCAATGCCTCGTCTGATTAAAGATGCGGCTCGAAATGCACTCTGTGTGCCGTATTACTGTTGGAGTATGTGTCCCAAGAAACTACTGGAAATGCATAAAATTGCATAGCTATAGGCGACAAACGAATTACATTTCCAAAAGGCGGAATGTGTTTCGGGCAGTCTGGACAGATTAGATGGTGATGTACTACTAATGAAAACATTTTTTTTTTTCATTTTGTCGAGTCTTTGCAATGCCATAAGTTTCCGCGCCTTCTCTTCCTGCCAGATCTTCCCCAACATTGTTTGAATCCATTGAATCTGAGGTCATTTGTTCATTGGTTAATCGTATTTTCAACAGTTTTTACTTGTCCCAACTATTTCAATGCCACATTTCTTCAACTGATTTTTCATAGGTGTAGAGTATGTAGTAGTAGAGGAACATATGATGCGACAGAGTTATAAGGTCACCCACACACGACGAAACCATTTTTTTGATTCTTCGTTCTGTCAAATTCATACATTTTTTTTCGATTTTGACAGAACGAAAATCCAAAAAAATTATTCGAATTGACTGTGTGTGCGCGGCGTTAGGTCGCCCGCACACGGCCAGAGCAAGGAATCCAAAACAATGAATTCGTGTGTGGCCGCCCTTAGACCAATCGATTGATGTTATTGAGTGAAAATACACGGGAACAAAAACGCGAGAACAAAAACCGGTTTTTATATGAAAATTGAAATTTTCCTTGCCTTGCTCCTCACGAATCTCTTCTAAAAAAACCGTTTTCATCTTGTTCTTGTTACGCGTGTAGACAGGCCCATTTGGCATTGTCAAATAATGTTCTTAATTGCTTCCTGTTGTTTCTTATTCGTTGAATTCTAGAGAAAGAAGTGGATTATCGAGTTATAAGCGGTCATTTTGTGTGAATAGGTTTCAGGCACAGGCACATTTACTACTCTCTAAATGCCAATGCGGGCGGCTTCCTTGCAAGAATTCGTCGTTTGCTTATCGTATCACGCTGGTATGCCTTGCTTAATTATGCGGCGTTTGATATAATTATAGAAGTACGGAAATTTCGTTTTTACAGAATAGATGCGAAATGTTCTAATTTGTATCTCTTATACGAACAAGTTTGTTGTCAAAAAAGTCAATCATGAAAGATAATTTTTCATCTTAGATTTTTTTTTGCAAATTCCTTCCCGTTAATGAGAATGTGTTTAATAAACACAGGGAGTTCGCTGAATCATGTGACGTTGACTTGCCAAGCACCGAGCAAGTTACTTAGTTGGATTCGGTTGTTCGATTCATTATATTATTTTCTGATATGCGATTACAAAAAAAATCCTAGTGCGAGCTCCGAAGTTGATGTGCTTATCAGTTACTGTTTTTACCGTAACTCCTGGAGGGGCGTTGTTCTTCTTCTTTTTGTTTTAGCGGTGCAGGAAGGTGTGGAACCGCTGTGCATCTGTGTGGGTTCCAGTTATGGTGATCCTATGGAAATCTTGCTATCCTACAGCAATCTCAGCCTCTCCGGGGTTGTACCACACCCATTTTTATTTTGAAAACGGCCAAGAGTTGCTACTACGCCCCCCTGGCAAGAGCCCTGAAGGTTCGAGGAGGAGGAGCGTTGTCGGCTAGCGTGTATTATAATAAACGATTCTTCGGCAAAACTCGGAGCATGACGCAGTTGTCAGCCGTACTACCTCCTAGTTGGATTTTTGTTTATATTTTTACAAATTTGTGAAAGATAAAACACTTGTCGTTTTTTTTTTTGCAGTGCCGAGTCTTGAACCCTCTGAAATCGCGAAATTTTCGTACCTCTAATTACAGTTTTTTTCTTTTGGTAGAACTTCAGCTTAGTGGCTTTCCGAAAAATGACGTAAATAGAATATTTTGTTTTGTAATTGGTTTGTAATATCGTGACATCTCAAAATTTGTCGATGGAGGCAGAACTTTCCAACGGGATCCTTGAAAATAACGGTAAAATGTCCTTTGACGTAATTGCACTTGAAATGACCCAAAATTGTCGAGGTTAATGTCGATTCAGTATTTTTGGAACTTGCTAAAATCAAATGTGGCATTTTCACATACCACCCTCCATCCCTCACCTCTTCGTCCCTCACAAATAGAATGTCGTTGTAATAAAAGGTATTACCAAACGGGTACAGTTATTAATAGTATGGTACATTTGCCAGAACGAAAAGCAATTTTATAGATTGCAATCAGTGGTCTTTGGGGTTGTTATTTTCGAGGATACCGTTGGATTGTTCCTCGAGTTGAGTAGCCGCTTCAAAAGTCGTTTGTCAAAACTCTGTGAATACGTTCCATTAAATGATTTACTATTTGGAAGAGGATGGGGTCAGAGGTATGCGAAAAATACTATCATTCATTTTAGCAACCCCAAAAAACTCAGAATCAGCACCCAACTCGCCCATTTTGGTTCACTTTCCAGTTTAACTACATTTTATCGTCATTTTTAAGGATCTCGTTAGAAATTTCCGCCTTCCCCGACTAATTTTTAAGTTTCACCCGACCAGAAACCTAACTGAGCAAGAACTAAGAGCTTAACGTCCTTTTGCGGAAAATCCGCTAAGCCAAAGTTTTTCGTGATAGTAGTTGTATATGGAAAGCTTCTACTTATTCTACTGTGATGGACTTTTCTATCTATTGATATTTTAGTGTCGGATTTTTGTTCGGATTGAAATTTTAGCACAATTTCAATTAAGGCTCATTATTATAAAATATGTTTCTTAACAGAGTGTAAAATCTTGAAAGCACTAATTTTGCTATGCCCAATGCTATCAGTGTCAAGCATTTAAGCAAAATTTTAGCACACCACGATTTTAGGTCTATAGATTATCAACATAAGCGAGTGGCTACACCAATCGTGACATCAAAATCAAAGTTGACAAGGTTTCAGTATCAGTAGTGCCAAGTTTTGATGATAGCATTTCATTAATATTAGCCTGAAGCGATCGAATCTGCAATTCATGCCAAAGTTTGATATTTCTATGGAGTAGTTCAGTCTTTAAACGGAAATCGAATCGTTGACTTATCATATTACCACCATATTGTCCAATTGGTAAACATTAATAGTTTAGTAACAGTGATTAAAAGTAATACGTAAATTTGATTGCATGATACACTTTTCCCAATCAGTAAATCGGAAATATCCCCTTTTTCTATTAAAGTACTGAACTTGCCTCATAGGAATTCAAATTTTTACATTGAATATCTGAAAAACCAGATTACGTTCCGGTTTTTCAGAATCGATCGTTTCAGACTAACATTAATGACATGTCGTCATCAAAATTTTGCCACACAGATATTTTAATCTCCCCTTAACCGCAAATGGCCAATCATTTGCACAAAAAAGGATACATCCAATCATCAGCGGCAATGCAAAACGCTTCATTTCCGGGCACTTGAAATTCTTTAGAACAAATCCATTCCATACGAATCGTTCATCAGCTCTGTCCAGCATTCCGTTCTGTTGAAATAAACAAAAAAATAATCGCATCATCAATCATTAACGTTAGTATACGATACCATCACACCTACCTTCAAAAAATCGGGCGGCATCGAATTCAATCGTTGCAATGTATGCGTCAAATCGTACGTATAGGAGAAATACAAAAGTGGCGTATCCAGATTTTTCTTCACCATCATCAAATACGTTTCGTTCTGTTTCTTTTGATTGAGGGTAAGATGCGTCACGGATGGAATGTAAGGAATAATTTCATAGCCGGCCAATTGCCAAATGTTTTGCCCGTTCAAAATGCCCACAAAGATTCGATGTGTAGCGACAATTAAATGCCAGCCGGCCGTTAGTTTTATTGTGCCGAGAACGCCACATATCCGATATGTTGCCTGTAGACCGTGAGTTTGTTTGGATTTGGCTAAATTGAAAATAAAAAATAATTTTAAAAAACGAAACTAATTTTGTTTTTCTTTCAATAGAAACAATTAACGAAATCATGAAATCAATAGTAGTTTCGTTTCTTTGGCTCCAGTATAGGATACGAATACACATCAGTCCATACAAACAAACCTTGCCCCAGCTTATCCCATAAGGCCTGTATACAACAAGAGATGCAATAAGGAGCAAGACAATGAAAAATTAATGACGGCATTCGGTGATAGAATACTCCAATTAGGTTCTCATTTCGCATACAGACTATTCGGCGGACAAAGAATTCGCTGGCGGCTAATTCTTGTAGAATTTCTAGCGAATTTCGTTCGCTGAATGCGTATAAAACTTTTTACAACGTTGTTCCTTTACAAAACCGATACCGATACAAAACATTTTCTATCAGTTTTTTATGGAAAAGTTTATCTTGTCCGGGATGCCAATGGAGCGGAGCTCGAGTTTTGAGTCAGAAGAACACTCGTATTATTTTCAGCGGCTCTCACCATTTTCTAGACTTAGACAAATTCACTGGATTCGCTTTTTACATCCTTTGGCACAAATTCAGGTTAACTGTTTTACTTATTGACGGATATTCTATTCTTACACTACCACAATCTTCTACGAAATATTATATGTATTAACAATTTACTACCTTGAACTTTGACTTGTCCGTTTATTCTGTCGATGATTAACAATTCATTGCCCAGTGTAGGTTCAATGATGAATTGCTCGGGGGTTGAGAATCTGCAAAAGATTAACACTGGAAATCAATGATATTTCCTAATTTGTTCATGTCTTTGTTCTGAGATATTAAAGTCGACTATTTGCCAATGTTAAATTTCGCAACAACATGCAGAAATCTTTACTAATTGGAAACTTACAAGCCCATGTCATCGTACACGTCGGTTGATTCGGCCATTCTGAGCGGCGATTGATTTCTTTTTCACGACACACAAAAAATGCTTTAACGTTTTCACGATTTTAATTGATTACTTTTACTTTTAGGTTGATAACTCACAACGAATTATGAACTGAAACAAAACGCATTATCTACAATAATTACGGAAACCAAACTGAATTGAAAAGACTTCCTCCTCTATTGCGCCAGCGGGCTGAGGAAGAAATTTGGCTGACTGACAAAACTGTCAATGTCCAAATTGGCAAATGCGATGACAACACAAATGGAACAAGAGCGACTCTGATGGTGAATAGCAGTACCAATGGGTCATTGAGGTCGTTCAATGCTGCATCAACGGAAAATGAACAAATCAAAAATGCTCTGCGAAGAGAAAATTAAAATTAGCGACGTTTTTTCGCATCGCGGGTAAATCTGACTCGAAAAAACGATCGCGGGTAACATCCCGGTTAAGACCAAACAGCTGACATTTGACAGTTTTTGCGCATCTTTGACTCACCTTCGTCGGCTTATTTTTTAGATGTGGTGGATTTTATCACAAAAGATGATTATTTCTTTGCAAAATCTTTTCTCGTGATGAGAAAAACTCTCACATTTGGTTTGAAAAAACAAATTTCCTCAAATTTCCCCTATGCGTCCGCCATCTACATTTGAGCTCTATCCCGTGTAGGGTAGTTGCACGCGAATAAAGAGACGTAGGGCCATTTTTTCGTACATTTTATAGGCTGGTTAGTCTTATTGCCTAGAGAAGACACAAACAATATTTAGAAAGCTTTTCCATTGTACTGAATGACATTTTTGTTTATTTTGCATAGTTATGTTATCTTTTGCTTATTTACGCTGTTGCATGAAACCGTGCAATGATTTTTTTAATCTAAGATGATGGTGTAACCATCAAAATATGGCAGAACTATGCAAAATAAACAAAAATTTCATTCAATAAAATGGAAAAGCTTTCTAAATATTGTGTGTGTCTTCTCTAGGCAATAAGACTAACCAGCCTATAAGATGTACGAAAAAATGGCCCGTAGTCGTGTTGTAGGTTATTATGTGTTTTTATTTGATGGTCAAAATTGAACTGGCCTTAATTCTAAAATACAAAGATTTATATATGCTTATTTCATATCCTAATCTAAACATCCTTAACATATGTCAAATCTCAAGATGTCAATAATATTTATAGATGAACTACAAATTCCACTTGAAATCTTTATTTTTATCTATTGTAGAAACATTTGAAGAAAAAGGTTTTATGACTTGCGGGTCATTAAAAGATGTTTGAGTAACTTGAGAATTATCTGACATGTGGTCACAGGATGTAAGCGCTCCATTACACAGTCATATTTATATTATAATATGTATGTCATATGCCTAAGCCTACTCGATTCATTCAGTATAATTTTTTAGACGTGCAGGAAGCGAAATCAAGTAGGCTTAGGGATATGATAATATCTATTATAATATATATTACCAATATATGACTATGTAATAGCGGCCTAACTCGCGTGAACTTTACTTGGGTAAGTGTCATTTTTTTATATGAAGTTCTACCTAAACCTGCATGGGATAAACACAATAAAACGTACCTATTATATTTCGCCAGCGTATGCAGAAAAATATTTCGGAATGTGTTTTCGAAAAAAAAAAATGTGTTTGAAGAGTAGACTGGGAACGTAGATCCTGGCTCCTACCTGCAGCCAAGATTATTATACTTAAGTTATAAGTCTATGGCCTTCATTACACAGTCATATTTCTAGTATAATAAGTACGTTTTTTTTGGTTATCCCGTGAGGGTTTGGGTAACGAAACTCCATATAAAAAAAAAGCCAGCTGATACACCTGTAATTTTTTTATATGAAGTTTCGTTACCCAAACCTACACGGGATGTAGTAAAAACGAACCTAATAGCGACGTTTTTTCGTATCGCGTGTAAATCTGACTCGAAAAAAACGATCGCTGGTAACATCCCGGTTAAGACCAAACACAGCTGACACTTGACAGTTTTTGTGCATCTTTGGCTCACCTTTGTCGGCTTATTTTTTAGATGTGGTGGATTTTATCACAAAAGATGATTATTTCTTTGCAAAATCTTTTCTCGTGATGAGAAAAACTCTCACATTTGGTTAGAAAAAACAAATTCACTCAAATTTCCCCTATGCGTCCGCCATCTACATTTGAGCTCTATCCCGTGTAGGGTAGTTGCACGCGTGAACTCTACCAGGGTAAGTGTCATTTTTTTATATGAAGTTCTACCCAAACCTGCACGGGATAAACACAATAAAACGTACCTAATATGTATATCATATGCCTAATGCTTGAAATAGATTGGATGCGTCAGCATCGGCATCAGCAAAAAAAATCCAATTTAGAACACACGCATTTGCCTTTAATGACCCACATTGGGTGAGGTTATAAAACACAACGTTCGCGCAACGTTCGCGCAAGGTTCGCGCAACGTTACCTTTAATTTCTAATCAACCGGCCGTTACGGAAACTTATCTCTACAAACAGATCCCCTAAGCGCTTAGGGGATCTGTTTGTAGGGAAAAGTTTCTGATCCGTAACGGGAGAGGCATCGAGATAAGCAAAAAAAATTCAATTTAGAACACACGCATTTGCCTTTGATGACCCACATTGACAGCAGCAGCAGCGGCAGAACCATTTTTTCTGCTTTTGAAATTTTTCTGCTGATGCCTCTGCCGATGCTGACGCGGGAAATGTATTTCAACCATTATATTGTTCTGGAGAAAAAAAGTTTTAAACTTTGCCAAAAAAAAAATCTAGTTCGTGCTATCCGTTCTGCTCATTTCAATTATATTTACTTTGGTGATATTATGTTCCATAATCGGAATTAAGGTTTTTTTGTACCTCCGAGACAACTTAAAGTTGGTATAAGGGTAGGCACGCCTTTAGGCGGCTGTATCTCGGAAACGCCCTGTGGCATGGGTCAGGAATAGTGCCACCGCTCTCCCCGGCGTGTCGTAGAGGGCTACTAAAGAGGCAGGGGAGAATAAAACTCTCCTGGGTCTCGTACAAATCTATAGAATTGCGCGCGACATTGGGTGAGGTTATAAAACACAACGTTGCGCAACGTTTCGCGCAACGTTTCAAATCAACCGGCCGTTACGGATCAGAAACTTCTCCCTACAAACAGATCCTCTAAGCGCCCCCTTGCGAGGCATAGCTTGATTGATTGACAGAAATTTACAATCTGCCGTCGAACCGTGAATTTCCGCCCTCATTTATTTATTAAACTATTTATAATCAAAATAAAATGTATCTGCATCTCGTTTAAAACTGGAAATTTTAATTTTCGAGCAAAACGTATCAGCTGTGATGTGTCAATTGTCACATTTGTCACTTTCCGAGAGATGGCGATGGCAACACCAAGTCTGATCCGGATCTATGCGTTTACAGAACACAATAGGAAACGTTTCGGAAAACGCGAAACGTTACGCGAACGTTGTGTTTTATAACCTCACCCAATGATTGCGTTCAATTGTATACATATGTACGAAGCTTAACAGAAATTGACCCCTGTGGTGTTCGGGTTAGAATTATGCAACAGCGTTCCCGGCTTGTCGTAGAATGCGACTTGAGGGATAGGGTATGTAGGCTTGTCACTTGCATACCTGAAGCTAAATTACACACGAAGTATTGAATGAGCCTCGGATACCACGGACTGATTTACCGGCAACTACTTTTGGCTACAAACAACGGACTTCGATTGGTTTTTGGAACGTTCGAACGATGTGGGGCGTGTGCAGTAGTACGAGACTCACGGACCGCTTAAAGAATTTCGATGTTGGGTCTGAGCGAAACAATATGGACCGGTTCGGGAACGACCTTATCACCTAGTTCCCAAACTGTGCTGCTTTACTCTGGTAGTGAACTTGAAGCCTCACCCAGAATGGCTGGAGTCGGCATCCTGAACAAGGAAGCTCGCCAATCTCTTATAGATTGGAGGCTTATTTCCGACCGAATAATAACTGCTAGACTCAAGTCCAGAGTAAGAAACATTACTATAATTCAGTGCTACGCCCCGACTGAGTCAGCATGCTAAGGACGCCTTTTACCACCAGCTTGGCGGCACCTTTGACAAGGCTCCCAGAAGTGACATAAAAATTATTATGGGGGATATCAATTCTAAAATTCGGTCTGACAATTTTGGATTGGAACATCTAATGGGCGATCACGGTCTGGGTGTTAGGAACGATAATGGTGAGTTGTTCGTAGAGTTCTGTAACTCTCGTCAGCTTGTCATTGGCGGCACCCTGTTCAAACACAAACCTTGCCATTTAGCAACCTGGATATCTCCAGATGGCCGAACAAAGAACCAGATTGACCATATAGCCATCTCCAAAACATGGAGGAATTGCCTCATGTACGTCAGGGCTAAGCGGGGTGCTGATGTAGGCTGCGATCACCAACTTGTATTCGTCGCTCACAAAACGAGCGTGTATTGCCACGATTCAATGTGCAAAAACTTAAAGATCCATCAACAATACGTGCAGTTTCTAGCGCATTGCACGAGATAGCTAATGCACAAACACCAGATACATACTCCTTCATCAATTGATGATATATGGAACATCGTGAAGGACGCTTTTATATCATGTGGCGAAACATTTGTGGGCAAACTTCAGCGAAGTAGGAGACCATTTATCAGCGACGATACATGGTCTCTGATAACTGCACTGAAGAGAATTAAAGAGCAATTAAACTCGGCTACTGACACCACAGACAAGCAACAACTGAGGACCGAGTACAGTTCTCTTCAAAAAAAGAATGCAGAGAAGCGTAAGACGTGATAAACGTAACAACATCAACGCGTTAGCGGTGGAGGCAGAAGACGCGGCTTACCGTGGTGACAGTGGGAGCCTTTACAAGCTCATTAAGCCATTGACTGGCAAATCTTGTACCCATGAGCATCCTGTAAAAGATAAAGACGGGTCTCTGCTAGTCACAGACGAACAACAACTGCGCTGTTGTAGAGAGCATTTCATGGAGGTACTTAACAACAACTTCAATCCTTTAAGCCCACCCCCACCGGAAGCCGCAAGTCTTCCGCAAATGGCCAGAATTAATACCGGTGTACCATCCAAGCTGGAAATAATTAAGGCCCTTAAATCATTGGAAGCTGGTAAAGCCGCGGGGGCAGACGGTATCCCCATGGAACTTTTAAAAGCGGATATCAACGCAACAGCGGATTTTCTTCTACCCCTGATCCAAGAGTGTTGGACAACCGAGACTCTCCTTCAAGAATGGAAGTAGGGCGTCATTGTTAAAATCGCTAAGAAAGGAAATCTCAAGGATTGCAATAATCGGCGTGGGATCTGTCTCCTTCTGCAGTCTCTTAAACTGATGGCCAAAATAATCTTGGACCGGATCAAGACAACGATCGACCGCACTCTGAACAATGAACAAGCTGGTTTTCGTGAGGGCTTTTCATGTAGCGATCATATCAACACCCTCCGAATTATAATTGAACAATCCGCTGAATCCCTGTTACATCTTATGTTCATTGACTTCATGAAGGCGTTTGACAGCGTCGACCGGGCTTATATCTGGACAGCGTTACGTAGGAGAGGCATTCCAGAGAAACTTATTTCCATCATAAAGGAGTCCTTACCTTGGAAGCGTAGTGACAGCGGATAGTGGGGCTGATACCGATGTAGAGTCGCGCATAAATAAAGCCCGAGCAGTATTTTTCAGTTTGACTCCTGTCTTCAAAACCACAACATCTCCAGAAATACCAAACTCCGGATCTTCGAAAGCAATGTAAAATCTATGCTTCTATATGGGTGTTCCACGTGGAAGGTGACCAGTAACATTACCACCAAACTGCAAACTTTCGTGAATCAGTGCCTACGACGCATCCTACGAATTCGCTGGCCTGAGGTAATATCGAACGACGACCTCCTCAAAATTACTCGCCCAAATAGGATAGGCATCGACATCAAAAGGCGAAAGTGGCAGTGGACAGATCACACACTTCGAAAAGAGCCAAAAAACATTGCGAAACAGGCTCTAGATTGGAATCCTCAGGAACCCAAAGCTAGCCGTCGTGTGGGACGACCCAAAAATACATGGAGAAGATCTGTTGAGGCAGAGGGAAAATCAATAGGCAAATCGTGGGACCAGCTAAAGGCGATGGCTGTTAATAGACAGAGGTGGAAAAGAGGCGTAGTCAATGCCCTATGCCCCACTAGGGGTTAAAAGGAAACAGAGAGAGAGAGAGAGAGAGATCTCGGAAACGGTGATAGCTAGGACGCTAGTTGTTCCACCAAAATGTAGCTCTGAAAACGTTCTACATCGACTTTCTCAAAACCCATTTTTGAAAATATTCGCTTCAATGAAAACACAAAATTGCCCATATCTCCGTAAATATTGACCCTAGATCGGTCAAATTGGGCCTAAAATGTTGGTCACCTTTAGGCGGCTGTATCTCGACAAACGGTGATAGCTAGGACCCTGGTTGTTCTACCAAAATGTAGCTCCGAATACGCTCTACATCAGGCATGTTAAACTCGCGGCCCGCGGGCCACATGCGGCCCACCTAGCAGTTTTGTGCGGCCCGCGGTCAGATTGAAGACATACAATGTGTATCAGAACAAAAGCTTTAAAGTGTAGGTGCTCAACTAAAGTCTAAGAGACTTACTATAACTCGTCAAGAAGTCAGTGGCTTATGCGAGCTTAACTTATGTATTTTATAAATCTTCATCTCAGCTCTACAAACAATTTGCTGACGGTTATTCGAGGTACATTAAAGGCTTTTTGTGCAGACAAGCAATAAACCCCTTCGTCAAATCGTTTTGTCCCGAAATCCGGTTAAGAAATTTTTTTTTTTGCTTTTTTGGATTGTTTTCTTGCACGATTGCATTAGTTCCCCACACACGAAGCATCCGAATTCAATTTTTGGATGCTTCGTTCTTTCAAATTAATAAATAAATAAATAACAGGCGCGACAATCCATCATTGGACTAAGGCCGCAGAATGTGTTAGTGACATCATTTCAAATTAATACATTTTTTATAATTTTGATGATTCCCGTTGGTTTTTTTCATGTTATGGGACGATAACATCTTGGATGTAGATATATTTGAAAAGAAGGCAAAGCTTTAAAGACTCAGAAATTCTGTATTTAGTCAAGATATCACATGAAAGTGAATTATCATTAATATAACAATTTTAGCATATTACCCAATTTTTCGCTCAGTCTATTAAGCTTTACTAGTGCATGCCTTTGCTTCAGATCGTTAAATCACAAATAGTGGGTGATTGGTCATCCAAATTTTGTTGTTTAAGCTTCTTGTCTAAAGTTTCTAAATTTGTTTGAAGATTTTCAAAAGAAAAAAGCATTTCTGAAGGATATAATTCTGAGGTTGTTAGTGACTCAGATTTTTACTCATATTTTAAGTACTGTGATGAAATCTCAAAAATAGTAAATGGGCTTTTTCGAAATGTAAATCGTGCGGCCCGCTCAATCCTACAGACAGTGATATTTGGCCCAGGGTAGGTTTTGAGTTTGATACCCCTGCTCTACATCGACTTTTTCAAAACCCATTTTCAGCAAAATTTCTTCCGCAACGTAATCTACCTCTCCCAATTCAGTTTAGATAAAAAAAAAAATGTAAAATTTTTGGAAAATATGACCCCGTTTGCCTTTACTCTCCTCTTATAAATACGCCTCCCTACTAATGACAACGAGTAGTGCTAAGTTTTTTTTAGCGTTACTGCTAGTCACTGAAGCCTTTATTTGTTAAGTTCCTCCGCAGTTTTTGTGGTTCCAGACCCCCTTAAACAGATAAATTTGATACACGACTACCCAATGACAAATGACTCATCTTGTTTGACGATTGAGTCGAAATTAATGGTAATCGAAAGACCGACCTGTTGCTCAATACGGTGTGATTCTAAAAACGAAGCAAATTTGGATGTGTGTTGATTTCTTGTTACGCAAAATAATTACAAACCCATTTTAAAAAAAAAAATTTTCTTTATGTTACATTTCCAAGCCATTAACATAATATAAAATCACAATCTAATCGATAACCGACTGCCAGCCCACTGGCGGTCCTAAATTACTTGACCAACCGATTGGAAGATTTTCGTCGACGATCCTCTTCGTAAGCATTATTCCGTGCCCACTGCTTCAGATTGCCTTTCGATCGGAGTAGAGCCGATTTTGAATCCACGTCGCGCATTACAAACGGCGAATAGCCAGCAATGTAGTCTTCATCCAGTGCATTGGTTTTGGTCCTGGCCACACGCGAGGGCATCTGTTTCGGAATCGGTTGATCTTCGACGAGAATTGGATTCTGTGAGTGTTTACCGCCTCGTGGACGTGGCAAACTTTGATTTTTGAATTTTGCCGTGAGTGGTCGCCGTGTGTTGATGTGAATCTGAAAAGCATTAAAAATTGCTCGTGAATTTCATGTATCTCTTTAGCGTTTCAAAAAACTTACAATTTGCTGACCGTTTTCATCGAGACTCACGGCCACTCGTTTGAGCGTTTTATTGCCACAATTTGGACAAAAGACTTTTGTGATTATGCTCGTTGTTTTGAAGCAAGCGTAACAGCGCAGGATGTATGTTTTCAGGTGACGAATAACCTGCAATGAGTGATGGAAATAAATCAGGAAAAATGTAAGTTGATGGCGAGTATATTTAGGATTTGATCACAAGATACAAAAAGGTTAAAATGAACATACTCTTCCATTGAGTGCCGCTACATTCAAATTGATCTGCTTGAGGACGTTTTGAATAGCAAAATCCGTTGTCATGCAAGCGACAACGGCCGGTTTTTCCTCCTCCACTTCGCCGCTCATTTCCTTTTTCTTCTTTTGTATATTGGATGGTGTGATCCAGCCACCATCATCATCGTCTTCCTCCTCCTCCTCCTCGGATTCTTCGGACTCTTCGTCTTCTTCCGATTCGTGATCCCCAGATTCAGTTTCTGTACTTTTCCTTGCATTTTCTGAAACCAAGACGCTATTGTCCTCATCCTCTTCAGCCTGAACAGATAATTTCTCCAAACAGGCTTTTAACTGCTCTTCGGTAATTTCCTCTTCATCAGTCGGGTCATTGTCACAGGCAGTTTCCTCTTGGATAGCAGCAGCCTCTTTCTGAGTTCCTGCGGCATCATCTCCTTCAGCGGTTGCCGGATTGTAAAAACCAACTAGAGGAGTTTTCTCCTGAAATTCTTCGGGTTTTGTTTTGGAGGCAACCGTTCGAGATACGACGGGCGCGGCTCGTAGATGATCTGTGCCAACATGAGTCTTTTCCAGTTGGTAAGTGAGCGCGATAACTTTCAAATCAATTGCTGACAAACTCGCGTAATCACCAGTTCGTTTTGAAAAATTGGTTACATAGGCGAGTGCATCCGAATGGGGCTCCTCTACTTGCAAGTCAAACGGGAGAACGACTAAACGTTTGATCTGTCGCTTGTTCTTTACTTCGTTCACCACGTCGGGCACGGTTAGAATATTTTCAGCGTATTCCTGTAAACAGACCAAAATTCATGAAATTTATGTTTGGATAATTGGCTATGTTATTGCATGCTTACATGGAGCTGTACGTTGTTGATGAAGGCCGTGGTATCGGCCACCAAATACTTTAATTTCGTTTGAGCCATCTTTAGAAACCACCACGTGCAGCAATAAAAAAATGACAAAGGCCTGAAAGCTGTCAACTGGAAAATTATTTGTTTACATTCTTCTTCTTTTTAAAGTCGATTGGATAAAATTTTAGCATACTGCTCAATTGGGTACACATTCATCTTATAATTTAAAATGTTTTCAGACATAGATGTCGCTGTCGCGCGTCGAAAACCCCCTAATATCCACCCATTCTACAAAACCCCCCGTGAATCCACCCATTCTACAAAATTTGTTGTGCAAAAATCATTTGACATTTGCTAAGTTGATGTCCACCCGCAAGCCGAGTTGGTCGGTTTGCGTGTTACGTGCGTGGGGCTTAGAACATTTACAGAGAAATTCGTTGTGAAACGTGTGTATTATATTAAAATGCTTCCGGTAGTGACTAAATGATTTCTAGTGTCGCGAACACAAACATCTTTGATTCTTTCTCAACTATCGCGGTGCGACAATTCGCATGCGAAATATGTTCTCCGCTAGAACACTCCTGTCCGTTTCAACTATTGTGTAATATGGAAGGATGTCTTCAAGTGCGATCGTTTCCCTCTATTCATTCAACCTATTGTTTTTCGCTCAAGGTAAATATTCAAATGTAGGTGCTAGACGTTTTGTTTGCGCTAATTAACCGTCGCGTCGCCGGACGACGACACAGAACAGTGCCATTCGTAGGTCGTTAAAATTAACGAAATTCCAATTGACGACATAGTGGCTCAGAAAACCATTAACAGGACCGTCGTACATAGGGAGGACGGATGTGGGCTAGCCCGTGGAGCCCATCGCGAGATAGTTTGTTTGATAACGTCATTGATTTTTTTGCACATACCGAAAATATACGGTCGTGTGCCTGTGTGGCTTGTTCACACAGGAGGACACGAGGCAAGTCCTTTTGGACAGTGGGAGACGGTCGTTGCGATGAGTGGAGTCGACAGGACTAGTCACAATTCCTATATAGCTTTTGTGTCTTCCAGCAGACATAAAAACGTAAAATACTGGTCTGAAGATAGTCGAAGGATGTTCGATACTGTCCGCCCCAGGGAGATGACTATATCGAAGTTACTGCTGTTTGTGCCTCGGATTCAGTTAGTCATTGAAACGTCGGATGTGATTATATGGAAACAAAAACTTAATGAGGTATCGGGTATCAAAAAGCAACACTATATCATGTGGAACTACGTTAATTTGCAGGATGGATAATAATGTACTCGTACGTATAAATAAAGAGGCTGATGACCCTTCAACATGTACCGGGAGGACAATTTGTGTTTTTGCCTCCCATCATCAGAGAAATTAACTTCAAACGTGATGTAGCATTTGTCTAGTTCTCGGATAGTCATTAAAGAGACACTGTCCCTTTAGCAGGATGACTATTCGGCAATTTTACTTTTTCGTCTTTTCCACGAGCTACTATAGGACAATGGCTGAAAGGAAAGAACGTGTCTGCATTCAAAAGAAATTCGGTACATACATTGCTGTGTAATGTAAAGATGCTCCTGACCTACCATACCCCACGGCTGTTTGAACATTTCCTACGAATCTATTGCGTCAGCTACGCCCACATGCTGTCGTATTAATCTTTGTACGATTCAAAAGGATCCACACCCACGGAATTTTGTGTGTTTGTTGTTAGAGCTGAATATGTTCGTGATAGGTTTTATGACCGATGAATGCAAATTTCAAGCAATTGTATATGCCGCTGGGCTTTGGCCTGGTATCGTTTACAAAGCTGATTCTGATTGAAATTCATGCATTTGTTAGATTTCTCTAATGTCGACTGGGTTGCAATAATGGGTTTTGGTTTCTCGTGCCGATAAAGAGAATGAAATAGAAATCGTGAATAAAATAAATTTAGGTGCTTTGCCGGTTCTGTTAATAGATCCTGCCTTCCAATTTCTCCTGCAATTGAGAGAAAAGTCGAAAAGTTGACATTGGCTGATTAAGTACAAAAAATCAGTTGCTTCATCAACCCTCCTACATCTAAAACAAGGATTTACCCACCGGATTGTGATTTTCAGCAATAAAGTTGTATGGAACATACCCCCAATTCTTAACCCTTTAACTGCCACAGGCATTTGAAGATTTTTGAAAAAAAAAAATAACATTTTCTTGAATGACTAATATCTTCAAAGTCAAATTTTTGTGATTTGACTCCAACTTCTGACAAGGTGAGGTGCTTGTGCGATTCTTTTAAAAATTGGTGCATAGTCTTGCAACCATATCTTCCTTACATCTGGTGTGTTTTTTTGGTTATCCCGTGCAGGTTTGGGTAACGAAACTCCATATAAAAAAAATGACAGCTGACGCACCTGTCATTTTTTTTATATGAAGTTTCGTTACCCAAACCTGCACGGGATAACCAAAAAAACACACCTATCATTTTATTCTAGCTACATACGTTAGGGATGGGCAAAAAAGTTACTTTCCGGTAACGGTTACAGCCGTTACTGTTACTGGAAAGTAACGGTTACTCGATCCAGTTACTGTTACTTTTGATTTTAATTTGATTTCCACTACCAACTTATATACCATATCCCTTAGTTTTCCTAACCTTTATCCAAGCGCATCTTTTTGTAACATAATCGGGCGCGCGGCGGTAATTTACCGCCCTCACTTTCCCCGTTTTATTTACCCAACGGTTGATAATAAATTTCCAAAAGACGTCCTGTAGAAGACACGCCAACACAGTGATACCTATTATTATATTATAATTTATGCCCGCGCGGCCGGAAGAAGGCTAAGAGAATGAATACATAAAGCCAACACTATAAATGAATTAGAAAGCAATATCCACAGAAGAAAGAGTACGCACAACGCACCTGTAAGACAGCGTTCTAAACCAAGTCGCACTCTTTCCGCAAAAAAATCCTCGCTATCACCATATTCGTTGGTGCACAGAAGAAGGGAAGAATACATTCCTTAGCTGCTTGTCAATCTCATCAATGCATAGAGTCAGCACTCTTATTCATTTGAACGCAATATTCAAAATAGAAAGTGTTCGCACCACGCACATCTACCTTTGAGCCAGCAACCTACATCAAGTCTCACTCTAACCCTCTTCGAAAAAAAAACCCCTCACGAAATACGCTGGACGCACGGATGAGAACATCTCTTAGCTGCATCTCACATTATACATATGCAACGACACAACGCTCTCTTTTTTTCCTCATAATACATGAACGAACAACATTCCACCAGCTTCAAATCACCTACCTTTTTAAATTGCACTCATGGAATGTAGAAAATTTGAGAGAGGCAATAGACATAATCTTCGCCGCGTTTAAAATAAATAATGTCTAAGCGAGCATATTAGTTTTGTGCTGGCCAATAAATTGAAACAATGAAAAATCACCTGTATTTCATTCAGGCTTAAAGCGAACAATTATTCAAATATTTGCCAGCAATAATTCCTTCCTTGTTCCTATCTACATTCTACTGTGACGTGAAATCCCGGTTACCAAAGTCAATTCTAAATAAATAACAGGCGCGACAATCCAACATTGGACTAAGACCGCAGGATGTGTTAGTGACATCCTATTTCCAAGATCTTATCTGCTTTTTTTTTGTTGAAGTAATGAGATCAGTATCACTCTCAGCAGTGTTATTTATCCCCATAAATGGGTACTCGTTTAACATCTGAGTGAGATCATAGTCCGTCACAAGCTCGTGCGTTCGAAAAACACCAAGATCCACTGTGAGATTCGAACGCATGACCCTGTGCACCGAAGGTGCGCGCACTAACCGCTAGACCAGCCAGACTACTAAGTCAATTCTAGTGAGTTACAAAATTGCTTCTTGTCTATGTTAACAGGAACAGAATTACAAATAGTCATAGTTCAGAACCTGAAATACGATAAACATTCCTTGTAACTAAATACAAACCCAAAAAAAAAAATATAATATAACCCTACACCCATGTACACACCTAGAAGGCACGCAAAACCCAAAATATTCAATTCCATGTTTTTTATAGGGGAGGAAGGGGTAGATGGGTAGGATCCGGCACACTTTTCATCTTTTATATGGACATCGATCAGCTACCATTTGACACAAATTTGAAGTTTTTCACAATATTTTATCAAAAGATATGGCTGAATATAGTTTAATAGAGGAGGTAGGGGTAGGGATAGTCAGACCAACTCCACTTTATGCCAACTTCAAGGATCTGTCACAATTAGGCTTTGGTCAAAATGTCTGGTCGCTAGCGATATTCTGTCGAAAGTTATGGACGAATTACAATATCAAGAAGAAGTTTTTGTATATGGAAGATAGGGGAACCCTTGGTCCGATTTGACCCATTTACAATACCGTCCAAGGTTTTATCAAAACATGGTGTACCCATGTACAGACCTAGAAGATATGCTAACCCCAAAATGTTCATTTTCATGTTTTTTTTTGTAGGGGCGGGAGGGTATAGATGGGTCGGACCTGACACATCTTATCAAGGCATCCAACAGCTACCATTTGATACTAATTTGAAGTTCATCGCAACATTCTATCAAAAGATATGGCTGAATATAACTTTGTAGGGGAGGTAGGGGTAGGGGTAGCCGGACCTACTCCACTTTCCATCAACTTAAAGTATATATCCGAATTAGGCATTGATCAAAGTTTCAAGTCGATAGCGATACTGTATCGAAAGTTATGGCCGAATTAAAATATCAAGGAGGGATATTTTGTATGGGAGGTAGGGGAACCCTTGGTCCGATTTGGCCCATTTTCAATACCGTCCAAGATTTTATCAAAACAAACATCTGACCAAAATTTCAAACCGCTAGCTTAATTATTTCGGGAGTTATCGTGCGAACAGACAGACACACGGACAGACAGACAGACAGGCTTATTCGAATCAGGGACCGACCCTGACCTTCAAGTAACATTTTCCAATATCATTACTAAGGAACATTTTCATTGTATGTTACTTTGGAACTGTTACTTAGGAACGTTTTCGTAAATGTTACTTTGGAACTGTTACTTAGGAACGTTTTCAGCAAATGTTACTTTGGAACTGTTACTTAGGAACGTTTTCGTAAATGTTACTTTGGAACTGTTACTTAGGAACGTTTTCAGCAAATGTTACTTTGGAACTGTTACTTAGGAACGTTTTCGTAAATGTTACTTTGGAACTGTTACTTAGGAACGTTTTCGTAAATGTTACTTTGGAACTGTTACTTAGGAACGTTTTCATAAATGTTACTTTGGAACTGTTACTTAGGAATGTTTTTAGCAAATGTTACTTTGGAACTGTTACTTAGGAACGTTTTCTGTATATGTTACTCGGAATTGTTACTCTTGGTAAAAAGTGTGGGAAGAGGTGGAATAATTTATGTGATGCGAAGTTTTCTGTGTCGTAGCGGAGATGTTTTTTTCTTCGTTGAGATGATAATGTTTTGAGAAGTGAATTTGAATTAGGATTTTTTGTTGTGCCGTTGTGGGTGTTTTATATGATTTAATGCTTAGATATTGTGACTATGTTATGGAACGGTTATGCAAAGGAACGGTTATTTTTGGTTTTCGGTAACGGGTTACAGGCAGATATTCTGTTACTAGTAACAGTTACCGGAATATTGGCCCATCCCTAACATACGTTAAGTGTAGAAAACTACAGTTAATTTTAGTTCGATTTCAATACAATCCAATTCAAACTGCCCCTAAAGTTTTGTATTTCGGTAAAATTTATTCAAATTATGTCAAAATCGAGCCAAAATTAACCCTAGTTTTCTGCCCTTAAGGTATTAAAACTGTTAGAAATAAGCTAAAACAAAACGATGTAAGAAAGATATGGTCGTAAGAATATGCGCCACCTTGGCAGAAGTTGAAGAAAATTGAGATGGAAAATAAATTTGTTTTGGGTCAAATCACAAAAAAAAAGACTTTGAAGCTCTTATTCGATTTTAGTGTGGTTAGTTTTATTTTTAGGTAAATTTGTTGGCTAATAATCTTATTTCACTATTCTAGCGAGTCTAGCTTTAGAGATATTGATATTTCTATAAAATTATATTTTTTAAAATCTTCAAATGCCTGTGAGGTGAGAGTTAAGAATTGGGGGTATGTTCTGTACAACGTGAGGAATCAGAATCCGGTGCGTAATATAAATATAATAACTGTGAGGTGTCATTTACTCGTGAGCGCCACTTATTCATGAGAGCCTTGAAGGTGGTCCGCAGAAAAAATCTGGTGGCTGCTTATACAGGGTGTACCGCAACTGGTTAGCCATAGACCAATGGTAGACTCTACATAGGATGTTTTAGGAAAAATGTCGCCAAAATTATGAAACATAAGTTTTGCTTCATTGTTTGAATAATTTCCTTCCAGCGCTGCTCTGGACTTACCTGAGCTCCTCCCATTTTTGGGTACTTCATTCGATATTTGATTGGATATGTATCCGACCTCATCAAATACTACAATATTAATCGATTCACTTTTCTACCTCGGACCATTTTTGATGAGCTTGTTTTAATAACAGTCATTTAAATGCGTGAAATGTATTGTGTTAAAAACTGTACTTTTGGAGATATTGAATGCTTTTTTTTGTAGAAATTGCAAGCATGTCCCATAAAATATTGCCTTTCAATTTGGCCAGCTTTGACCAGTTTGATTAAGTCGCTTTCTATAGCTTTTACAAAACTGTCGAAAATAGAAGCTGTGTATAGATAATTTAATTAATTTAATAATTTTTTAATTAATTTTTTTTAATAATTTAATTTTTAATTTAAATTTAATTTTAATCAGAGCTTTGAGCATTCGCTGGTAAAAAAAATTGTGTAGAACAGAAGGACACTTTTCTTGTGATAGAAAATAGGATTTTAATGGCACATACATTTGTACAACTCCTTTTACAGCCGGTAAAATTGCGAGCCACCGTGTTTTGCTGTATCCGAACATTTTCTCTGCTTCTTCGCAAAAATCTTTGAAGCTTTCAATGCGCACCTTGTAAATATAAAAAAAATATGCGTCCATTGCCAACTAATAATAAATCTGCTGCCGTTTGATGCTTGAAATAGATTACACGCATCAGCAGCAGCATCGGCATCGCGAAACGTCAAGCGCAATGCATTTTACATTGCTGACAAAAATGTTGAGCAGAAGACTTGGCATTCAG
This sequence comes from Microchrysa polita, assembly GCA_949715475.1. NCBI lineage: Eukaryota > Metazoa > Arthropoda > Insecta > Diptera > Stratiomyidae > Microchrysa > Microchrysa polita. The sequence goes on along the minus strand of OX454417.1, from coordinate 92,842,167 downwards.
CATATTTTTTAGCTATGAAATTCTGCCGATGCTGCTGCTGACGCACGTAATCTATTTGAAGCACTGCGCATCCACCTCCAATGATTTCAAATAAGTCCCGCTTACAGTTTTGCAAAAACGTTGCTCTGGGCCTTACGGTTGACACCTCCAAAATTGGTATTTGCGTCATCAACGCAAAATGCCACGACTTTTTCCTTTAAAGTGGCATTGTCTATCAAAAATGAATATTTAATGTGGACTGTTTCTCCTGGCAAAGTTGTTATTTCAAGCTTCTTGATATTAATCCCTGACGTAGGCTCAAAATATCTAACTAAAATTGGAAATAAAGTCAAATCTTTATTATTTGAGGCATCAGTAAAAATGCTTATGAAAGGCATTTTCGTAATCTCTGATTTTAAAATATTGGCTGAAAATTAAGAAATGAGGTTTATGGCAATAGCGCCTTTGGTTTTAACACAAATTAAATAAGCGTCTTTGCATTCCTGAAATGCAATGTACACAGTAGGTAAATTATTTCTAGGAAGTAGGAACTATTCGAATTATAACTTAAATATGGAAAGAAACATGTAGGTAGAAAATACGAGTACATAGAAGACTAGTGAATGCGGGACAAATCCGGGACGATTTTCAATGCGGGACAGACTTTTAAAATGTGGGACTGTCCTGCAGGATCCGGGACGGTTGGTCACCTTAAAACAGCGCCAAAAAACATCTCTTTCTATTATTACGACAACGGTATAATATCGTCCATATACCCCATAAAAACCAACAAAGCGGAATGGACAACAGACTTTCGACGCTGTCGCGGTCGAGGTACGATCAAGCGAAAAGAATGCCTACTTTTGTGCCTTCGGAATTTCTCATAGCCCATGTCGCCGCAATACACCTACGTGAAAATTCCATTGAATTTCTAGAGCAATGGAATACAATAGTACACCTCAATATTATACATCGCGAGAAATCCAAAAATTGACGTTCGTCGGTTTCGATCGAATGCATATGACACAGCACTCTCATCGAAACCGACGAATGTAAATTTTTTTTGCACTCTCCGAGTCGTTATGCCCGTAAATCGGGAAATCGCTCGGAGAGCAACATTGGGTGAGGTTATAAAACACAACGTTGCGCAACGTTTCGCGCAACGTTTCAAATCAACCGGCCGTTACGGATCAGAAACTTCTCCCTACAAACAGATCCTCTAAGCGCCCCCTTGCGAGGCATAGCTTGATTGATTGGCAGAAATTTACAATCTGCCGTCGAACCGTGCATTTCCGCCCTCATTTATTTATTAAACTATTTATAATCAAAATAAAATGTATCTGCATCTCGTTTAAAACTGGAAATTTTAATTTTCGAGCAAAACGTATCAGCTGTGATGTGTCAATTGTCACATTTGTCACTTTCCGAGAGATGGCGATGTGAACACCAAGTCTGATCCGGATCTATGCGTTTACAGAACACAATAGGAAACGTTTCGGAAAACGCGAAACGTTACGCGAACGTTGTGTTTTATAACCTCACCCATTCTTAACAATGTCGTATGTATGTATGATTAAGTGTACCCGCACTGAATGGGAACCGGGACGTCAGGGGACTGCTCCACGGCTGTTTCGTGGGAAGCGGAGGCTGCGTCCCAACACACATATCTTGCTAATATTTTAATGATTAATGGCGCGTTATTATGCGTGCGAAATTATGTTATCTCTAATATTTTTATGGACAGGTTTTCGGAGAAATGTACACTTTTGGAGTTATAAACAAAAGAAAAACTCCGAATTTTGGGGTTTCCGCGGTTTTGAACCTGTTCCGCAACGAAATTTTGGTGGGAAGCTCCGTACTCGAGCTCAGCACCCCAAAATACATAAGAAAAATAAAAAATAAAATTTCTCCACCACACTTTGCAATCTGAAATCACTATACACTACACTATAATTAAATTCTACCGAAACAGTGGGCAATAACTTTTTTCATTTTCCGCCTGCCTAATTTTTGTAGTGTCCTCCAAGCAGAGATCTCCTCGATTTAAGAAGCCTTAACTTGGTTGGGCTGTCACGTCATCACTGGTAGGGACGTCTTTATATTCACAGATAATCAGACTGCAATTCGATCAATTGATTCAGTGCTGACCACTTCAAGAACTACTGAGAAATGTCGTTCAGGTACTTAGAGAGATGGGTCGCTTCTTCAACATTACGCTATGCTGGATACCGGGCCATAGTGGCTTTACAGGTAATCGCAATGCAGATGACTTGGCCCGGCATGCGTCAGCAGGTAGCGTTGAAGACGGTAATTGCTTCTTGAAAACACCTACTGCGGCTTGTGCATTGTTAATAGAGACATCTACAATATGCAGAACCAATGCAAGATGGATTCATGGCTTGACATGCGCAACGACGAGAATGATCTGACCAAAGCTAGACAATGTCCGTTCTATGATGCTACTTTCCTTAGACAGAAAGCATATTCGTAGTGTGGTGGGAGTAATAACAAGGCAATGTCCTATTGGAGAGCACGCGAGAAGACTCCGAATTCCTCACAACGACTTCTGTAGAAGTTGTGACGATAATGAAGAGGAAGAAAGTGTGCATCGCTTACTCTGCCACTGTCCCGCCCTGGCTGAGAAACGAATGCGTTTTCTGGGCTCAAGGTATTTCTACGATACCGATGATCTTCGGGATGGAACCCAATACTGCTCAATAAATTTATTGTAAGCACGGGTTGGTTTTTAGGCAGTTAGTAGAGACATGATTCTCTCGGTGGTATCACAATGGACCAAATCTGGTCTAAGTGCGCTGGGTGCAAATCTGGCGGCCCCTGTACCTAACCTAACCTAACTTTTTTCATTACAACGTAATGAAAATTATATTAGCAAGCGATACATATATCAAATTCACAAGATTTTGTAGTTTTAATATTAATTATTAAATTTTTAGTGAATTTTATTACTCGTTTTAATAAAATTTACTGCAGAAATTTCTCTCCGTGTACATTTTAGGTACGCTTCGATCGGTCATCTTTTCTATTCCCTGATTATGAATTCTCTCCGTCCGACAGAAAATCAAAATGTTTGTTTTTTTTCACGTCAAAAATGTTTCAATCTGCCGATATCAAAGCCTTGATTCCTTTCTGCGATTTTAGTAATAATAGCTCTTGGCTAACGCACAAGTGAGCGGTCCTAAATTTTGCAGCGAATTCTACTTATATTTTACTCCACCAGATGTCACACAAATTTGTTTTCCACCATCTATTCCGCTATAAGGCTACTTCGTTCTTCTTCTTCCTTGCCTCGTTCTTTATACCGCTCCATGGTTTCGCGTTGCTCGACCTGCGGTGTGGGCACATCGCCCGTTTTGGCGGTAATATCTCAGCATATTTCTACAGGCAGCTCTATCTTGGATCGTGTCATCGCCGAGACCAATGCGTTGTTGTTGCTTTTTCATTTGACACAAGGCTAATTCGTTGAGAAGCATACAAATTTTGCGCTAAGTAGAGGATGTTGAGCTACTTATCTCAAACACTAAGTGCCTTATGGTGGAATGTAATGTAACCAGAAATCACTATATTTTGCTTACTAGTTCAATAACCAGCAGCGCCCGCTCTAGGGGGGGGCGAGCCGGGCGGTCGCCCGGGGCGCCAAATTTTAGGGGCGGCTTTTTGGCTAGAACTCGAAGAAAAAAAATAAAAGCCAGAATGAAAGATTCAACATCAATTTACATTAAGTGGAAACGAAACCTTCAGATGAAATAAATAGTTGAAAGTTGTGTTTTGAAGAAGCAAAGTCCTTGAGAGCCAACAATTGATAGAAGATGCTGCATTTAGAATGCTAAAATGCTTGCTTAGTAAGAGTTGCGTAATTGTATTTACGTCTGTGATGCTAGCCCCCGCCCTACTTCCGAAGCTATGCGCTATTCAAGTTCTACTTTAAAACTGCTAATTTCGTCCTCCAATTAAACATTTAGTACCCCTGCTTTTGACCAGCATTAAGGATTATATTTGATCTTTCTATGCATTATCCCTTAGTCTTACCAAAGGGGAGATCCATCTAATTTTTAAATAGAGGACGAAAGTACCTATAGAAAGTAATCTTATTATTGAGTTTATGTGCGGAACGTCGCACTTCAATTTCCGGAAGTAAGGTCTAAAACTTTATTTTAGTCTATTGAATCGGAGGAGAGCACGTCCCCTAAAAAAATATGAATCCTCCGGAGAAATTGATATTAAATGAGAAATAATGATTCGTATAAGCACTATAAACACTAAACACATAAAAGCGATTAAAACAAAGTCTCCTGAGAGAAATTTCATACCCCTGCAGGAGTTTTGGAAACTTCTATAAACCTTTGGTGGCAATTTGACTTCAATTCACCCGATCTTCTCGTGGATGGATCGCTTCAGTTAGTTGCCATTGCATTGATTCATCTAGCATTTGAAGGTCAAATTTCGAACAAAATTGTTTGGGTTTCAGCAAGATGAGGGATGGAATCACAGTACACATTACCAGAGCCGCAGTAGCAGTACTTCCTTTTTATCCAACATGCTAAATCAGGACTTAGCTTGATTCCCCCGAGTAGGCTGGATTTCCTAAAGACATAAACATTTTGTCAACATCATGCCCCTAGCCCGGAATTTTGTTAGTGGGTCGGAGGGTATGTCATTCCCAATAAACTGTATGACAACCACAATATTTTTAGAAAAATGGTTAAACATTTGAGAAAGATAAATCGAGAGCGGCCTTTTTCCTTTTAACGATAAATGGCGTTTGAATACATCACATGACCTTTGTCACAAAACTATCCCTTTCAGATGAAATGTTTTTAAATCGATTAACTTCCCAAAGGAAACTTAGTGTGAGGAAGCCTTTATTCTAACATTAAAACATGGCGGACAGCAAAAACTCTATAAAGTATACATTTAAGCCCAGAAGTCATGGAGTGATGAACCAGGGACAATATAGGCTTTTGGCGGCGAAATATTTTCTTGAATGAGGTTGGTTGGCCAACATGAGCGGAAACATAGGTGGTTAGGATGCTCACAAAGAGAACTTAGGATGTCACTTCGGGCATAATTTAAGTTTCGAAAGGCTAGGTCACGCAAACGCGGATAGGATATGGATATGATGATGTTCATGGCACCTACATGTGGGTGTTCAAGTTTCGGATATTAAATGCCGAAAACTGCAGTCTCAATAGAATTATGCGGATGATATACATTTAGAATCCCTGTCTCGGAATAACCGAGACCACCAGACTGAAATCTTTCTTAAAATTGCGATTGAGACCAGGCAACTGACACCACCAACACGCAGATTTGTAGCACTGCAATTTTCATACGTAGAGCATCGATTTTTTATGAGGTAATACAGCAGTAAGAAAAAAATGTATCCTTGATCAACCGCCAGACACGGGGAGGGAGGGTCAAGCGCCACTCCCCGCCCTGCCTCCCCAACCTCCTGGGCTACACCTATGATTTTCAAGATGTCGTATTTATGAAAATAAACCACGGACTTTCCACACTGAAGAAGTCCGGCTAACTGTAATTGATCGGCTGCGTAGTCTGCAAGGATGTTATGGGAAACTACTCATCTACTTCAACGACGTAAATATTCCCTACTATCAATCTGCCTTGTATGTCACCAGGGGCGGCAATTTGTCATCTTGCCCGGGGCGGCGTAAGTCCTAGAGCGGGCGCTGATAACCAGGTGAAAAACGTAGTATTTGAGATTGCAAAATGTGGTGGAGATTTTTTTTTTTAGTTTCTTATGTTTTTTGGGGTGTTGAGCACGAATTTGAAGTACCGAAATTTCGTTGCGAAACAGGGTTTGCGAAAAATCCCTAAATCTTCGCCGTTTTTCGGTTTTTTGGCCCTTATTTCATCATCAATGTGGCACGATAGCCCGACGTCGGGCCTTGGCCGCCTGAATCGTTGACCTCCAATTGTCGCGGTTACGTGACCTTGTCCTCCAGTTTCGGAAGCCCAGCAGCTGGTGGGCGTCTTCACCTACGGAGTTCTCCCAGCGAGCTCTCGGTCGTCCACGCAACCTCGCTCCGTCAATTCGTTATGCGTTCATAACTTTCTTTGGCATGCGATTGTCGTTCATCCGTTGTACATGCCCCGCCCATTGCAGACGTTGAAGCTTCACGATTTTCGATACTTCCAGCTCATCGTACAATTGATACAACTCATGGTTGTATCGGATACGCCATTGGTCTCGCTCGCGAACGGCCCCGAAAATTCGCCGAAGGACCTTTCGTTCGAATCGGTCTAGCAAAATTTCGGAGGCTTGGGTAAGGGTCCATGTTTCGCAGCCATAACATAGCACGGGTCGGATGATCGTTTTGTACACGCGGAGCTTCGTGTTCCTGTGCGCAAGTTTCGAATTAATTATAGGGAGGACCGAGAAATATGTCTTATTGGCTAGTTGTATCCGTCGCTTAATTTCGTCGGTTTCGTTGGCGTCCTTTGATAAGTTACAACCCAGATAGTTGAAGTTGTCTACATACTCGATATTAAGGTCCCCCACTGTGATGTTTGAATTTGCTGGCGTCCTTGTTTTCGATTGCATCATGGCCTTTGTTTTGCTTTAGTTGATATGTAGTCCAACTTCCTTTGCGGCGTTATTGAGGTTATGCAGGAGGCTTTCTGCATCACCCAACCTTCGAGACATGATGTTGATATCGTCGGCGTACGCTACTAATTGAGTCGACTTGATGAGTAGCGTTCCGCTGCTGTCCATATTCATGGCTCGAATTACATACTCCAAAGCCAGGTTGAAGAGCGTCGGCGCCAGCCCGTCGCCCTGCTTGAGTCCAGTACGAGTTTCAAATAGGTCAGTGAGTCGGTTCTGCACTTTGACCTGCGAGACGGTATTAGTCATCGTCATCCTTGTGAGTCGCACTAACTTTGCCGGTATACCAAAGTTCAGCATAATGTTGTACAGTACACTTCGGTCGATACTGTCGTATGCCTGCTTGAAGTCGACAAAGATTTGGTATACGTCGATGTTGTATTCCCAGCACTTTTGGAGTAGTAGCTTCACTGTGTAAAGCTGATCGGCCGTTGAACGACCAGGTCTGAAGCCGCCTTGATCTTGATACTCGCCAATGATTTGTTCTGCGTACGCATTGATTCTCTTTTCAAGAATTTTTGATAAAATCTTATAGGCCGTACAAACTAATGATATGCCCCTGTAATTCTCACACTTCAGCTTGTCACCCTTTTTGTGGATTGGGCAGATTATGCTTTTGCGCCAATCTTCGGGGATTACCTCGTCGTTCCATATTTCCAGCAGTAGCACATGTACAGCGTTGGTCAGGCACGTTCCACCATGCTTCAGCAGTTCTGCTGGGATCTCGTCAGCGCCGGGCGCTTTATTATTTTGGGCCCTTATTTCAGAGACTGTTAATTTCTGCAAAAAGCTCCAAAGCTCCGAAAATGTTAGGTTTTTCGCTATTTTGACCCTGTTTCGCAACGAAATTTTGATGGAAAACTCCGAGTTCGTGCGTATGCTTAGCACCCAAAACATATAAGATTCAAACATTTTTCTCCACCACAGTTTACAATCTGAAATAACCTAATGAATAGCCTATACAACGTTTTAGGTTTAGACATCGATTAGATACTGCTTGAAGTTGAGTTAATTCGGAAAACAATAAAATTGAATCATTTCCTGAGTTGCTCAACATCCAATTCTCTATGATTTTCAACTCAAATCAATTCATCCCGATTACGTGCTGATTGCATAAACTCCACGTGAAAGTCGGGATGATCGCTTTTGCATGAAATCGAAGCAAATTCCCTCCCATAAGACATGTCTTTCCATCTCTTTATTATGCAACCGATGGCCGTCAACTTTTTAAATTGTTTATTTCGTTTTGTAGTTTATTTCACCGTGAAGTCGATATTTACCTTGCACTATGTGTAGAGGTTTATGCCTTGGCCAAATTCGAGTGCACACATATTGGAAAATTCACTACTTTTCCTCCTTTTTGTTATGCCACATCACCTACTCGGTATCTGTATACGACTCAACTTATACGGGAGTTTAAGAGCTTTTAACGGGATATTTTGTATGCATGGAAAGGATTCCGATCAGGAGGAAAATCAGAAGGAAAAATACGTATAATATGTCTCTGCTTAGTGTCTGTGAAAGCATCACCTTTGCAACTATATTTTTAGAGTTCACTGAATAAAACATTATGCCACATTACGGCCGAGGTATGAATGAAGAAGGATGTTATCTCGTGGGAGAAAAGTTAGACACGAGGCGTTTGTGGGTTTGTTTTGTTTGTTGGTTTGAAATGAATATGAATGAACGTGGCGTGGTTCAATGCTATTAGAGAAATGCAATTCCGTTTGGAGGAATATGAATGGGTAATAGGAAATCGTCGTGCTCTGTGGCCGTGATCGTTCGGTCGCCACTCTGTGAAATAAACACTCATAGAAGAAACGAGTTTCCAAACTCGGCACGACTCGTCGCAAGTTTATTATTCAGAAGAAGATGATAAGAAATATTCTTATCGTAGAATAATAAACTAACAATGCGACTAGGAAGTGGTATGGCTGACAACCTTATCACACTCCGAATTCAATTGTCTTTGTAACGTTGATGACTACACACGGTGGGCATCAACGCACCATGGTCCACTAGGAGTTACGGTAATCGAGAGAGAGAGAGAGAGAGAATAGGAAATCGACTGTATTGGTGGTCTAAAAATAAAGAGACGTACAACACTCCAAACGAAGATTAATATTTAAAACAAATCATTACATTTATGATTTTCTATTTGAGTAAATTATCTTCTTTCTTTAGAAATTCCTTTAATTGCTAGAATTGTCCTTAATGTAAAATGTAATTATGTATACATATTTTTTTTTGTTGCCATACGAAGAGGCGAAATCGATATTCCTATCAAAGTAAATCTTCCCAATTATAGAATTATTGAGATCTTCAAGTAAATGAGCTTGAATCCTATTTTGCGTTCTTCTAGCTAGTATAGCGGCTTTTCAAAAATAATTAAAAACTGTCAAGCATCATCCTCGAGTACTCCGTCGCCGTCACCAAAAGCATATGTCATTTCTTAATATAGCATCATTCTCCTTGGCTCTTTGAAAGTGCTGTGTGCTGTGTACGCACTTATCAACGTCACGTGAATATTTTTTTCCATTTCTAGAACCAACATCATTCAACTGGGTATAAAACATCCTTATCTCCTATTTTTCTATTCGTATCGTATCTCTAAAAAAAAGAATGCAAAACCTTGTGCAGGACATTCTCAAAAGGACGGATAGAAATGCTTTTGTAAAATTAATTATACGACCTCGAAACATGTATTCCTGGTGTATCATACTCGCTATATGCTATTTCACAGAGATTCTCATGAATCTTTGGCTCATCCGAACGCGCAAACGGTGGTGCAGGAGGAAACGAATGCACAAAACCACTTGTAAAAACTGTTGACTGTTGCTTCGAGCGAAAAAGTTTTGTGCTTTTCCTTTTCAGACGCCCGCATTCTTTTCAAGAAAACGAAAAAGATGTACACTGTGTACACAGTATTCGCACAACATTTTTGTTTACACTTTTTCACAGGATTTCGAAACTGCACTGGAGCAGAATATTAAACATTTCGTCACTGTGTTTAACTTGTCTCTGATGCCATCCTTTGTATACTCCCCATACATATTTCATTTGGCCAAGGTTAAGATTGGGAAATACAATAACCGTGTATTATTTTGTTGGAAATAGGAAGGAAAACGAATGAATGACCGTTCTGGGCTTTATTGTTTGTACCGTATAGGATTTTAAGATTTTCGTATGAATGATGCTGGGAATAATATGAAAAGAGTTTTCGGTAACATGATTCACCGTCTGAAAAGAGATGGGATTAACATAGAAAACGAAGATTTTCGGGGTTCAGTCAGAGTGGATGACTTGGGAATACTTTGATGTCATGATGTTTTTATTAATGTACAACGTTGTCGTGGACAACATTTAGCTATTTGGATGGAATTTCATCCATATTTATCGTTATAACTTCAAATAAAATTTAATTTGCCATCGGTTGGAAATTTTATACAAATCTCGTGAGTCTCAGGATTATGCATTACATATAGTGGAGCAACCAGGATCTTATGCTGGAGGGGGCTATGTGCATCCATCATATTAGTGGAAATTTGAGTTTGCTTCAGCAAGTTTTGCTATTTTACAGTAATCACGCTTTACGATGGAGTTGCTATCTCACTTTTTATGTTTTGTAAGTTAAAGGGAGGACTTGGGTTTTGAAACCAATGACTCACCGTAGTTAGAGCAGAATTTGGAAATGTCCGGTGCTGCACAATAAAAATAGGAATTTAGGCACAAAAAAAGGTGCGAAATTTGGATAATGTCGTTCCAATGGCTCCAGAGAAGCTTTTTTTCTCAGGTGAAATAAATTTACAGTGGGATTAGTGACTGAACTCTATTTCGCAAAGAACCAAATAATTTTGGATGTGGAAACTCAAAATTGTAGTCAATAGTCAATCGATGTGAGAAACACTCTTGAATATTTAGAGGTCGAGGTAAAAATTATTATCGAAGCAAAAAATTATTATCGAGGAAGGATCTTTTTTCAATGCATGTATTTAGAGGATTTTTTTATGCAAACAACAAAAACGCCTGAGACCTGCACGTTTACATTCTCATTTTTGCACAAAGATATTTCAAAAATGGTGGTAAGGATATTGCAACTTGCACAGACCATCGAAACTGGTTGATAGCCTATTCTCCAAAAACAAGAATTCATATTTTCATAAAATATATAACGAAACGCATAGTTTCATATTTCATTATACCCTTCGCTCATAGAGTGAAAGGGTATATTAACTTTGTCATGAAGTTTGTAACGCATTGAAGGAAGCATCTCCGACCATATAAAGAGTATACATATATGTATGATCAGCATGACGAGAGGAATCGATTGGGCGATGTCCGTCTGTCTGTCTGTCCGTCTGTTGCAGCGCGTTTTTCTCGGCCACTATAAAAGGTACGGAGCTGAAATTTTGCACACGCGCTTCTTAATATTGCAGGCTATTTGTATGTTTGAATCACCGAAATTGGATCACTGGGTCATGGGGCTGCCATACAAACCTAGCCCCCCAATTTAAGTTCTTCTAGGAAAAACATTTTTATTTGTGCACTAATTTCAACCAAATTTCACACAAATGTGTTTCTCTTGATGAAACAAAACATGTCTAAGAATGGATCAAATCGGATGAGGGGGTCATGGAGCTGCCATACAAAACTAACCCCCCAAATTAGGTTCTTCTAGAAAAAATTTGTTTATTTGTGTATTTGTGCACTAATTTCAACCAAATTTCACACAAATGTGTTTCTCTTGATAAAACAAAACATGTCTAAGAATGGATCAAATCGGATGATGGGGTCATGGAGCTGCCATACAAAACTAACCCCCAAATTAGGTTCTTCTAAGAAAAACTTTTTTATTTGTGCACCAATTTCAACCAAATTTCACACAAATGTGTTTCTCTTGATGACACAAAACATATCTAAGAATTGATCAAATCTGACCATGGGGTCATGGGGTTGCCATACAAACCAAAACCCCATTTTGGTTCTTCTAAGAAACATTTTTTGCACCAATTTCACAAAACCTTGAATTAATGCGTCTTTACTAAAGCAAGAAAAAAGTTCAAAACGAATGGAATCGTACTGTGGGGTCATGCTCCCTCAACCCCAATAAAATTTTCTGAGACGGAAGAAAAAGAATGAGGAGGGGAATTAAATACAAGTCATAGGTACGCCCGAAAAAACTTTTAGCTCAAGGAGAGCGAAGGGTATCAACATTTCGGCCACGCCCGAAATTGGCCTCGGTCTCGGGGGTTGGCGAGCGAAGCGAGCAGGGGGCGAAGCCCCCAGTTTTTTTAATTATTTCATTCCCAATTTCAGTGCCTGAGAGGGGTTCTAGCCCCCTTAACCCCTCTATTGGTTGCGCCACTTATTATCATTTTTAGGTGCTCATATGCCTATAGTAATAATTCACAGTGCTTGCCATCTCTGAGTCTTTAGACTTAATTTATTTTGAAAAAGGGATGTGAAAAATAATACTTCACGACACACCGAAAAGCTTTATTTATTGATGCACCTTTTTAAAATTCGGACTCAGGCATAAGAGCATATTCGTTTTTTTAGTGGTAAATATTCTTAGAAATTTTTTTCATAAAAACCGTTAAATTAGGCTTTTTAGGAATTTTTTATTTTGTATAGAAATAGGCTGAACATTACCGTCAGATCGGGGCATGTGTCTACCCCGCAGGTCGAGCGACGTGATTCTGGTGGTTTCTTTTCATACCTATTGGGGCATAGAGCATTGACTATACGCTTCTTTTCCTTTTCCTTTCCCTGTTAGCAGCCATCGCCTTTAGCTGGTCTCATGATTTGCGTATAGATCTTCTCTCTGCCTCAACAGACCTACTTCATGTTATATGGGTCGACCCATATGAAGACCAGCATCGGTTCCCTTTGTGTGTGTGATATCGGTGCCTATTGCCTATCCCAGTGGTCGGCAAACTTATTTGTCCAAAGAGCCAAATTTAGCTGTATATACCAATTTGGTGGATCCAAAGAGCCAATCATTTTTTTTTTTAAGAGGATTCCTTAAGTTGATTTATTGAAATTTCTTTATTTACAACTATCGATAGAAAATTGTTAAAAATAATTACATATATGTATGCATAATTATTTGAATCTGTCTGTCTGTCTATTCCGAGTTACTATACATCCTATTTGCATGTGTACGTTTGAACTTGAAACTCCTATTTTGTATGTCTAATTTAATTTAAATTCAAAAAGTTTGAGTTTCAAAGTAAGTGAAGGATCGGAAATAAAAGTGTGTAAGATACTTTTTTTAAAGCTACTTTGCCATTTTTGAATGTCCCTGCGAAAGGGCACATTTCTCCCACACAGTAGATACCCACCGCTTTGAAATTTGTATTTTTATCAATTTGTTATATTACTTTCCTGTTGATGTCACAAAAGATTGATAATAATATGAATAAGGAAATTATGTTTCTTGCGGAATCTTTGCAAAAGAAGCACAGCTTAGTTGCAAATAAATTACTTGTAGTCCCAACTACACGAAATATTGCACCCATATCGCAAATTTTGTGTACAAGATACGCATCTTACAAGCAGGAATGTGAGCTCGTAACTGTAAAGATCCGTTATTTTTGCTTGTATTTTTCTTGTCAAAGGAAAAGTTCATACCAGGGCTGACTATTTGAAACTTTAGACGTGTGCATTCACTGCAAGTTTTGCAAATGTTTGTTGTTGTAATTCAAGGGATCTTTCATATTTAATGTTGGCTGTTTGTCGAGCAAAGGACAAATTTCTGTTCTTCACCTGAAAGTTATTCCTTGGTGCAGGTGAGACTACAATTTATGTCCAAGGCTTTAAAATGAACCTAAAATATGTACATTTTTCAGCAACTAGATAAGTTCAGTCGTTATTTGAGAGAAACGAAAAACCCCACGCAGAGTTAGAAACTATAGCTATCGTAGGTATTCCTATCTCATGTTATTATGAGACACATAATCCTAACCGCCGTGATTTTTGTAAGTCTAAAATATTCCCATAATATTTTAGGTGTTTTTCTTAACCCTTCTGTCGGCACATAGGTCTGGCCAGACCTTTGGCACTATATATTGGTCAAAAAAGTATAGAAGATGAAATCGCAGCGACTTCATATTTCATGATATCCTAGAATAATATGTTTAGAAGCATTTTGCAAAAATTTAAAAAAATCGGTTGAAGTTTTGAGCATGTTTTTGATGATTTTCAATTTATAGTGCTTTTTGATACCCAATAGGTCTGGCCAGACCTATAGTTTTTCTTCCCATTTATAACATCACCTAATCAACTGAGATTTGATTCTAGGAAAATCAAAAGAGTTTTATTTCCTTTGTAATAGTATGAACTAAGTATTAGTGACTTACGATGGTGTTTCTTAATAGATTTAATTGAGATATTTACGGAAAATTTAGAATGAAATGATTTTTGCGGTTGAAAATTCCCTATTTCTATCTATCGATTTTCCCAAATCTGCAGACTAATATCGCGATAAAATCTACCAACATAGTTTTAAATATTTCCTCAAAGATATTTCCGGTATGCTTTATATGCCAAGAGAAATTAGCAAATAACAAGAAGTCGAATTTGGAAAGACACTTTTCTACGAAGCATTCAACTTTCGCTAGTAAATATCCGCCTGGTGATTCAAGAAAAAAAGCTGTCGAGGAACTATCCAGAAAGAACCAGCAATCGACTTCAATATTCGGACAATGGGTCCAATCGTCATATAATACCAATATTGCTAGTTTCGTTGTAAGCCATGAAATTATCAAAAGAGGAAAGCCCTTTACAGATGGAGATTTCATTAAAACGTGCTTTCTAAGCGCATCAGAAGAGTTATTTAAAAATTTTAACAACAAATCGGAAATTCTCAAAAAAATAAAGGACATGCCCCTTTCTGCTAAAACGGTTAGTGATAGGGCTTCGAAAATGGCTGTAGATATAACTAATCAACGAGTGAACGATATTAAACGTGCTTCATTTATATCAATTGCTGTGGACGAGTCAACTGATGTAACTGACACAACACAAGTGTCGCTCTTTGTTCGATTCGTTGCACCTGCGGGTCCTAAAGAGGAGCTCTTAGGGCTCTTGCCATTGAAAAGGCAAACACGCGGAGAAGACATCGTAGAAGCCGTTGTATCCTGCCTAGAGAAACACGGAATTCCACTCGATAAAATCATTTCTATTTCAACAGATGGGGCAAAAAGCATGACCGGACCGCGAAAAGGCTTTGTTGCTCTTTTGAAAGAGAAAATTAACCACAATGTATTTACATATAATTGCATTATCCATCAGGAAGCCCTTTGTGCGCAGACATTTCCCGACGAAATAAAAAATGTCATGGATGTTGTGATCAAAATTGTAAATACTATTTTGGCTAAGGCTCTTAATCACAGAAATTTCAAAGAGTTCCTATCGGAAGTTGGGAGTGAATATTCAGATTTGTTAATGCATAACAAAGTCCGCTGGCTCTCTCGAGGAAACGTATTAAAACGTTTCGCAAACCTTTTCCCACAAGTCAAAGAATTTCTTCAGCAAAAAGCAATTGTTTTTGAAGAGTTGTCGGACGATCTGTGGACCCAGAAATTTTACTTTATGGTGGATGTGACATCTAATCTCAACATCCTTAACCGAAGTCTACAGGGAAAAGTCAATACCCTTTCTTCAATGTTGGAAGAAGTAATTTCATTTGAATGTAAACTTTCTCTTTTCGCGCAAGACTTGGAAAGAGAAACCCTTATTCACTTTCCACACCTGTTAAATTATCGGCAAAAAACTCAGGCGATAATCGACAAAAAATTCTTCAAAATGACAGTTTTGAAAATGAAAGATGCATTTTCGGAGAGATTTGCTGAATTTAGAAGTAACAAAGAAACGTTAGCCTTCGTGAAGAAGCCACTCACATCAAACATCGCCGATTTGAAGTTCAGTCCATTTATTGAGATCGATCTTGCCGCATTTGAAATACAACTGTTAGACTTGAAAAATAAGGAAGTGTGGAGTTCTAAATTTGAGTGTCTTTCTGTTGAATTGGAAGATCTTAGCAAAACCAAATGTCAGTTAAGTGCTGCTCATAAGTGGTCTCTACTTGATAGTCTGCAGACAGAAGAAATGATTATTTTCAGCACATGGAAAAGTATCCCAAATTCGTATGATCAGGTCAAAAAATACGCATTTGCCATTTTGTGTTTCTTTCGGTCCACTTATTCGTGCGAACAGTCATTTTCAAGCATGAACCTTATCAAAAATAACTTAAGAAATCGTCTCACCGATGAAAACCTAGAATCATGCTTAAAACTAAAAACAACGACATACAATCCTAATGTTTCGGAACTTTCGCAGAAGATGCAAGCTCATTCTTCCCATTAACTTAATGTAAAAAAAATTTTTGTTTCAATAAATACGTATGAATATAACAAATGTTTTTTTATACTAAACGAGAAATGAGTTTTCTGGACTCAACCCGCAAACTTTGCTCTTCATAAAAAATAATAAATACAAAATATGGTGCCACTCGTTGAAGAGCCGCACTGAATGAGCTAAAGAGCCGCATGCGGCTCGCGAGCCGCACTTTGCCGACCGCTGGCCTATCCCATTTTGCGCAGTAATGTCGAAGAGGTCGTAGTTAGAAATTACTTCAGGCTCAGATCTACATATTCGTAGGATGCGCTGAAAGTTTGCAGTTTTTACATTGCTGTCACTACGGCTCGGAATGCGTAAAATTCTCTTTTTTTTGTATCGATTGTCCAGAGATAGAGATTGTGCTTTGTCTTCCTGGAGTCAAGCTATGGGTAAATATCTTAGCAGCATTAATTCTTAACCCATTCCCCACGGTCACCTTGTAACATCCTCGTCATTTTTTTTTGTGCTGATGCATCGGCTATCTACTGCAATTATCCTGGTTAGTATTTTGTTCGATTTGTGCAATTATGGGAGCAGCAAATTACATTTTTTTTTCAAAAAACATTATTTAAACGTTTGGGATTCCACAAACTTTCAAAATGAAGGCTAAATCCCCTAGTTTTAAAAAGCAACAAAGAATTTTCCATTATCGGTAATTTCCTAGGTGATAAACTTTGGTGATGCCATGATTTGATTTCATGCTGAAAATTAATATTTGAAGTTAAAGGAAAGAGCCTGATTCCGAAATCGTTTAACGTTTTTTCTGCGCTGCTCCACTTGTCCTTGGGAACCGGCAACCTGTGCCTTACTAGTGAAAACGCTCACGGCATTCGGACTCAGGAGCCATCGTTTAACATTGAATTGAATTGAATTGATCTTTATTGAGCTATTAATGTACATGAGAAAACTTATAACCTATACATATGTAATTATGGTGACTATTCAATTATGTCACTCTGGCATTCATTTTCAGTTACATCTATTGACGAAACATACAAGTTATTATATATACATGAAAGGATTTAAGTAATCCACAGAGCTCACCCGAGGAGTTCAAAGAGTTTAAAAAAAAAATGCTGTACACTTACAAGCTAACTTATGACTAACTTAAGCTTAATAAGAAAAGAAAAATAAAAAAAAATAAAAAAGAAGAATATATACATACATAGATATTATAATTCATGTCATTACATTATAAAGTTATAGGGAAATTTTGATTTTTGTCTATATGGTAGTATTTATTTTTAGATTTTGATAATTATATTACTGGATTAAAAAGTAAGTTTGCATAATAATTAATTTGTTACCCCCTACGAACCTGATCCGTCCTTTGGACATAAAATTTTGGTAAATATAAAGGGCTGCTGCCAAATTGAAACAAGTCCGAGTAATTAGACATTATTAATGACAATCCGGTAATCAGTGGTTGGTCCACCTTTGCGTTTAACATTAAAAACTGGTTTTTACCGTCAAATGAAATTTTCCACAAACGCAGTATTATTCAAAAAGTCAATAAAACATCTATTCATTTGTTTTGACCTTTTTTGTTGCTTTGATTGACACATTAATTCAAGGTTTTGTGAAATTGGTTTAAGAAATGTTTTTTAGAAGGTCCAAAATTGGGCAGCCCCATGACCCTATGGTCTAATTTGATCCATTCTCACATATGTTATGTGTCATCAATAGAAATACATTGGTGTGGAATTTGGTTGAAATCGGTGCACAAATAAAAAAGTTTTTCTTATAAGAACCTAATTTGGGGGGTTCGGTTTGTATGGCAGCCCCATGACCCCATGGTCTGATTTTACCGATTCAAACATACAAACTGCCTGCAGCAAAAAGAAGCATTTGTGAAATTTCAGCTTCATAGCTTTTAAATTGGCCGAGTAAAACGCGTAGCAACAGACGGACATCGCACAATCGACTCCCCATGTTATGCTGATCATATATGTATACTTATTATATGGTCGGAGATGCTTCCTTCAATGCGTTACAAACTTCATGACAAAGTTAATATACCCTTCGTTGACTCTAGAGCAAAGGGTATAAAAAAGGTTTTAGATTATGCACCCTTCTTCTATTCTATTTACCAATTTTCATGCTGAAATTCGAAAAAATGTCTTCGCGGGGAATGGGAAGCAAATTTTGTAGGCGTAGCTCACAGTTTTAAAGGAAATCAAATAACTTCCATCTGATACATGAGGAACCCTGACGAAAAACCAGGTTGTTCCATATTCAGAGTGCGGTCTACCATTTTCTTGATCCGATCCAAGATTATTCGACTGCTGGGAGGAGATGCATTCCACATCAGGGAGAGTCTCGGTTGCCCAACACTGTAACGTTAATATCCACATGCCCCTATTTACCCCTCCGGGGCTTTATGTTGTCAGTATAGCCGAGTTTAATTTTGCCATTTTCCATTTTCGCTTGTAAATGATTTACCACCTGCCCACAAATATTTCGTTGCACGATGTAAAAGCGTCCTTCACTATGTTGCATATATCATCAATATACACACATAATAATATTTATTTCACCCTTGGGAACTTTATTAAAGTTGTCACCAACCATAGATGGTAAAAGATGCTGGTCGGCAGACGGCAGACTCAGTTGGGACTTAGCACTGGATTATAGTGCTGTTACACTGGACTTGAATCCAACATATGTAAGATCAGCTCGATTTCTTGCTCAAAAGGATGCTAACTCCAGTCATCCTGCACAGCAGAAAAATCGGAGTGATTTTCACTCCGAATCGGTGTCGAATAGTGTCCATCCGAATCGGATAATATTGGCATAAAACTCGAAGCAAGGTATTGCTTAAGACTCCGAACGAATGTAATGATTTTATCCTTATGGTGTAATAATTTGAACTCAAAAGAATACTTTCATTAACACCAAAAGGAGTGATTTTCGATATTTTTGGAATAAAAAAAAACAATTTTCACAGGGAAGGAACATGTAACGCATAAATGAGATTTGTACAACCCCTCTATAGGTAATCATTTTACCTCTTTACGCTCTAAAATGCATAGTAAATGTACCTACCTACAGTGGGATTCGATCCCGGGACCTTATGATTTGTAGACGAACGCTCTGCCTACTAAGCCTACCAGACTAACTGCTGGAGTTTGTAATTTATACAACATGTGGCTTCGCTCTACCATAGGGTGACCACCTGCCTGGCTTCGATTTACGGGCCACTATAGCGTATAAAATACGGGTTTTAGATTTTTTACGGGGCAAAAATTAAAAAAAAACTATTATTATGCTATGCCGATATGCCTTTTTTTGTAACAATATTTCTTATTTGATGGCATAGCCTCCAATAACTCTTAATTTTGCAATAAAAAGTTATAGAAATCTTTCAATGTCACTTTAAAATTGCATTTTATTTGAGGGTCAGCCTTTACAGTGTGAATACATATTTAGTCGGTTCCGGCTATCTGTTCATGCGTTACCCCAAAGCGAGAATATTCTGCCGGGACGCGTATTTATTAAACCTTGTTTAGTTCGTCACCTGCTTGGGGACGAAATGACGAGCTCGCATAGGGTTTCGAGTATATTTTACGTCGAAAACAGCCAAAAACTCGTTCGAGCTGAACAAGGGTTTTGGCCGTTTTTGACGTAAAATGTACTGAAATCCTATGCGAGCTCGTCCACTTTCAGGGGACGAAATCGATAAGGTGTTTTGGTACTTAGCCACTAGAAAAGCTGATCGATTTCGTCACCTGCGTTGGGACGAACTGATCAAGGGTTCCTAAATACGCTGCCAGGATAGAAAAGACCAGTTTCAAAATTCGAATCATATTTTGCTATTATTGACAGCTGTAAATAATTGTGTCCGTGAGTCAGGGCTTATCACTTCATCGGAATCTCTTCATCTCCTGAACATATTTATTAATTAGGGGCCAAATTACACAAAATTCCTCATAAAGTTCATCCAAGTTGACCGTAGTTATGTTTAGACATCCGACTATTCTCTCCAGTTGCTCAAATTTCAGTTCGTGCTGTAAATTTAATCGTTGCAGACAGTACAGGTAAGTATGTTCGGCAAAATCAAATCCGGATTCCAAATACTGCAAGGCTATACTATGTACTATGTTAGCTTGATTACGTCACTTTCGCATCCCGGCAAATTTCTAAGTATTTAGTTGATTTTAATGCAATAAAAAGTTGTCTCTAACCCTTTGATGGAGTTTTTTTCCTTGAATCATCCATTGTTTGCTCCGTATTTTATTTTTTGGATTACGGGTTTTGCGACACTCCGTGCCCGAAAAACGGGGTAACCCGTAAAATACGGGGCATCTGGCCACCCTACTCTACCACCAAATTCACTCTGATCGGTGGATACACAAAATACCAAAATCGGTTGAAATTAGCCCCTGCACAATAACTTGATTGAACATGTGACGGAATTGATCCGATAGGTGTAATACTCAATACCAAATGGGATATTCTTTGCAATGTGTCCGAAAAGGTTTTAATTTAGAAGTTTCGTCCGTTTCGGATTCTTTTCTAATAAAACCCCTGATGGCGGTGTTATTTTGAGCATGTTTACTCCCAAATAATTTTTCTTTTTTATCCTATCGGATTTTGTTGCTCGAATACCCGGCATTTTTTTTGCTGTGTGGGTATAATTTCGAGCTCACTGCCAGAGTAAAGCAGCACAGGTCATTAAAGCGTTAAGGTCGTTTCCGAAGCAGTCCATCTCGTTTCGCTCAGGCTTGATATTGAAATTCTATATGCGGTCATTTCCCGTTCGACTTCCGTGAGTCTCGCCTACTTCACTCGCCCCACATAGTTCGAACATTCCAAAAACCAATCGAAGTCCGTTGTATCCGAGGTTCGTTTAATGTTTCGACTGTAATTTAGCTTCAGGTATGCAAGTTAGAAGCCTACACACTCTATTCCTCTAGCCGCCTTCTATACGACAAGGCGGGATCGTTGTGGTATAATTCGAATCCCAAAATTACAGCGGTCAATTTTTGTTAGTCCTTACATAGCTGCACCGTTGAGCGCAATAGCAATAGTCACACGCAATTGTATAGATTTGCTCGCCCTACCTGATACGGCGGGGAAATCCCGGTGGCACCATTCTTGGCTCATGTCACAGGGCCCGCCATAGAAACACCGAGCCCAATTTTAGATTCTTCTGAAAAAAAAAAATTCTTAATTATTCATACTCACAAAAATGTGCTGCTATCTAGCAACAACACATACATTCGCATGTCGGCAAGAAAACACGACACAACATTTTTCATTTTTGAAATTAATTGAAATTTGCATCAAAACAGGCATTTTTTTCAATCGAATACAAGAATCTATTCAATTTTAGGGGCCGTATCTTGATTATTGTCGATATTTCTGCCTAAGGTTAATACTACACCCACGAAGAAAAGTTTTGACTCAAATGTCACTTGTTACCATAACTATTAATCACCGAAAAATATTTTTTATTTTCTGTTAAGTAATTAGTAACTAAGATTGTTCACAAGATCTTTCTATACGAATAATTGCAATTCGCACAGTTAACACGCTTTTTACACTTTTATACCTTGGAAAATTTCATTGTGCTCTCCTGCAAAAATTATATTTTTGAGTTTGTCACTATTCTTGCCGACATGCGTATGTAAAAACTGGAATTGGATTATGGGTCCTAAATTATCCTTTTTCTCGTTATGCCATAAAAAAAGATATTATTCTCAAGAGTATCTTGAGATGGTTCAATCATTTTTATAAATAATTGTCATTTGCATTTTAAATATTCCAAATCCCCACCAAACCATAATTTGTTTCCCTTTGGGAACATTAAATTCGAAATCATCGTACTCGTATATTCGGAAAAAATTGACCGCATCTTGTTCACTGATCCCCTGTTGATGACGGATTTTTAGCGTATTTTTCAAAATTTTAAATATGTAATACATATAAATATCACCATTATGATTAAATGATGCCATCACGATCTGAATTCAAGATAAATCGAACCTGTAATGAATCGCATCTGCTAGCAGTAAAGTATATTCACCGCCGGGGGAATATTCAACTAACGAAGCAAATCCTAGACGAAATTTAGCAGAAAAAGGATCCCAAACCACCGTTACCACCATCAGTACCTATAATGAGGACACGCTCGAATTTTGTCGCGCGTCCCTATAAAATTTCCGTGCGTACTTAAGAATATGAGGTTCATATTTTATGCATATAAAATTAACACCTCGCACCGCAACATTGGATATTGGAGGTCTTGCGTCCGCTCTCCGTGTGTGTGCTATTAATCCAATCGATTTTTATTTCACGTGGGAAATGTTTTCGTTTTTTTTTGCTTTGCTATATGTACGTACAAACATTGACCTTACTTTGGCATGATGGTATACCAACGATATAAATAAGTTGGCTGCAATACTGGACTGAATATTATTTTTGCACGCGCTGTTGAGCGTGTTTATACCCTAATCGATTCTGAAACTATACGAAAATATACGATAATTGATTAAAAAAAAAAACAATTTGGTAGGATGGCATTCAACATTTAATAACAGAACTTATCACAGGCCTGGAAAATATTTTCATACAACGAGAAAATTTTAAAGTTTCCGAGATAAACATGAACATCAATATTCATTGCTTCATTAGGCTGGCTCAGAATTCCGCAAGAGCAGCAGGACGGTTGTCACTCTCAGTCAGGATTGTACGTTAGTAGCAGACGCTGTCATACGTCATTAATTTTGAAATGATAATCCTGACGAGATACGGGAAAGGAAACAATCAACTTTTCTCTCAGAATGAATGGTATAGTACTTTTCGCATATGTATAGGCCAGGGTCAGGATGATGATCCTATTTATCATATTGGCTATTTTCATTTCCTAGAAGCAGATACACATGCCCACTTTCAATGTCATTTTAATAGAATTGTCAAAATGAGATTATACGCTATCGCCTAGTCATTCATTATTATTCTTATTCATGCCAAAGCGGATATGGTTGGCATCTAACTAATCATATCCGATTGCATTAAATCTAATGGGGCGCAATAACAAAGTTTTAATTACCCGCCAACACTAGAGAAATATGTGTAGTATGAAAGGATATCCACCGTTATTGATAGTAGAGACGGGAAGTTATTCATGGTATCCGGATAAAGCCTACATAGAAATGCTGTGGATGGGCGTTATACGTGGGTTTCATGGTGGAGTCTGAAGTGTGAGTGTACAGTTCTTTGAAGGATAACTAGATGATTTTTTCGCTTCTGAAGGTTTGAAGCGTCCGTCCGATGTAGTGGTTGTAATATAGTAAGAGCCTTTTAATAATATGTTCCATCTTCGAATTGAAAATGTGTGAAATACTTGTAAGCGTTTGTATGATGATGATGCTTTTATTGACCCGGGGTCGTGAGAAACCAGCCGTAGGAATTGGAATAGTTAATTACATTTTTTCCTAATAGGAATTGTAACTGGGTCAAGCTTTATCGAAAAATGGATATGGATAAAATGACATTTTACCTTATTCGCAAATAAGATTTGTCTCAAATCGCGCAGGTGGGTGTACGTGGCACCTTTTGTAGATTTTAGTTCCGGTTTTCCTTTAGCTAAATAACAACATTTCCAGGCGCACCAAAATCCGAATCTTCAATACAGTTGTGAAATCTGTGCTTCTATATGACTGTTCTACGTGGAAGGTGACCAAAGAGAAACTAAGTTGCAAACTTTCGTAAACCAGTGTCTGCGGCACAATCTACAAATCCGCTGGCCAGAGATTATTTCGAATGATGATCTCTTCTCCCTCACAGGCCTGGATTGGATAGGCACTTCTGTCAAAAGACGAAAGTGGCAATGGATAGGTCATAAGCTCCGAAGAGGGCCAACAAATATTGCTAAGCAGGCCCTAGATTGGAACCCACAAGAAGCCTATGCAAGCCGCCGTGTTGGACGACTTAGAAATACGTGGAGAAGACTGCTTCAATAAATAAGAGATGGTCAGACTTGATGTCGATGGCACAGAATAGAACGAGGTGGAAAGTAAGCGTGATGCCCTATGCCCCACAAAGGACTAACAGGAACCAGAGAGAGTACCGGTTTTCGGTTGGATTCAATGCCCAATACGGCCGGAACCCATTCAGATCGGATAACATCAGACTGATTTTATTCGTGACATAAGTAATATGATAACTTCAATTACGCTAAAAAAAATAATACGAGTATACATTCTGTATAGTATTCAATCAACTAATGGTCTTACAAGCTATACGCGGAACGATATAAACAACTCATTCATCCTTCAAAATAGAAAAAGGATTTTCCTGACCAGAACGAAATTTTTTATGTCTACGATTATGTTTGAAATTTTATTTATTGCTGCTATTTATTTCTGTTGACATGTTGTTGATACCTAGGAATTTAAAAGATGATGGAACATCCCACCTCTCAAATCTCCTTTGTGTAAAATGTAATCCAATTGGTGGAAATTTTAAATGTTTTATATAATAATTTACATGGTCGAAATAAAACCGATACACCGGACCACGCCACATACAAATAAATATGTGAGAACGTACGTACATACATACATATGTCCTTATTATTGAAAATATACGTCAGCTTTTAGTATCCTTTGGGAAATAATAATCTTTCAGAAATAAATCATATGCAAAGAAAGTTTATGCTATAGCATGAACAAAGCGATATGTCATGTAACACAAGATTTATCACTTAGTACAATCACTTAAGTTCTACTATCCAATATGTCTATGACGCTTTCATGCATGAAAGTTTCTTCTCTACAGATTTTCACACTATTCTGCATAATTCTGTTTGGCATATGAATGGCATTCCGCACGAATGACACCGGGTATGTACAAATACGTACGTTGTTATACGCAAAGGCATGCCGGGACAGTTTCAATTAATATTCGGAACAACAAAGAATAGTGCACACTCAAACTTTTACTCATATGTCTACAGTCCTGCCTGGATATACATAGGGTGTCCGGAAGATACAATTCATGAAATTAGAGAAAAACCGAATACCGAAATTCGGACACTTTTTTTGTCCCAAATTTTGTATCGCTAAATGTATGATGTAGATAATTTTTTTTTTATTTTTTTTTAATTATCCAATTCAGCAATATGGTACAACGGTTAATGAGATCCAGGGTTTAGTAAATCCTATCTATAGTCTCAATCTTCTATTAGCTATGCAAAGTTAATTTCTGATAAGCAAAGCGTTTTTAAAAAATAAGATTTTTTTGGCAAGATTTGGGTTTAAGTTCCTCTGCCTACTTTTGACAAGGAAAAGTGAAATTGAATGTGCAATCGATTTGGTAGATTTTTTTTTAGAAGAAAACTCCCATAAATCTTTATTTGAGGTCTCCCTCAAATGTAAATTCCCATTATAACACATGTTTGGGCAGCGTAGAGCAGACAATTTTTGCCTGCCTAACGTAGAAATCTGCTTGGTCCAAATGGTGCAGTCACACGACGTTCATCGTTATCAATTTCCTAGACCAAACAAACCTCTCTCGGGAGCCCATTCAGCCACTAACTATGAAGGAGCTCTGTCTAGGCACTCAACCAAATTTTATATGCCTGACGTAATTTAGTTGGCCAGAGAAAGCTCGTTTTCCATATAAACTAAATATATTTAGTGGGTAACATTGGCACTTATTCTTATCAATAAATATATACGTATACTCTATTAAAAGTTACAGTGCGAAATGCAAATCTCAGAAACATGTAAATTCCACAAAATACTTTTGCGTCTAGGGTATAATTTTCCAATAAAAGATCTAGAGTGCTATATGTATATCATTACAAAGGAAATTAGATGTAGTTTATTTCGTATTTAGGACATTTTGCGATCAAACAAATAGTTTTCTAGATTTTTCTGAAAAACGAATATTTTCCCTGTTTGTAACCCCGTATGGAGTTGAAACTTTTTTAGAGTCGCAAATTTTTCGATTTGTTGGTACAACAAACAGTTTTAAATCGTAAATTCGGTTCTTCCTCACTATGAATTAAATTTTGTAGTTCACTCTTATTGGGCTTGTCCAGATTGTTTCCTTTTGCATTCGTCTTCATCATTTCGGGAATTGAAACTTGGGATGTCTGCGCTATTGAAAAGAGGAGTTCAATCTTGACAGGGGCTACCAATGTTGAATATGTCAAAATCCATGAGGAATGGATGGAAAAATGGAACCTACTCAAGTCGGGTTTGCTATCATCTATGTGAAAATTGTGAAGTAAAATTTATCCGCGTGTTTGTGTCTGCGAGGTGAGCAGAGCGTGTCTTCATTTCATACACACAATCTATTCATAATATTAAAAAAGAAGCTGTTATTTACGCATTCAGTCACAAGTCGCGACAAATAACTTAGGACCAATGTGAGAAGAAAGAGGCATTATTTTCTTCTTCAATGACAAGTTCAATGTTGAGAGAGGAAACGGAGCTTGGAGGCAATGGGGAAGACGAAAAACGCACAGGTGTGGACGTAGCCATAGACAAGTATGTTGAACGTCGTCGTGTTGATATGTTTGGCCTCCTCTGCAACACTTTCCCTAAAAATCAATTCAGTAATAATTAATAAATTTAAATACATATGTACGTAAAGCATCCGACACATCTTTGAAGTGATGCTTTTTAGTCTAAGAAAATTGGGCCAAAATATGGCCATCGAACGACAAAAATCCTTCATCGGAAATTTTTGTTGATTATGGTTGGGGATGGTCCCCAGATGTTGGCATAAAAAGTCCCAACCGATTGGTGGTCCGCAACCTTAAAAGGAGGGGGAAATGGGGGAAGAGGGTATTTTTTCGGTTTTTTGCGATTATTTCAAAAACGGCAAGAGATACAGAAAAATGGTCGGAGGACGAAAAAAACTACTACATAAAAATTTGTAATTATTTTTTTATTTATTTTTAATTAATTAAAATTACATAAAATTACCTTAAAAAATTAAGGTTGCGGACCCCCAATCGGTTGGTACTTTTAATGCCATAATCTGGGACCCCCCCCACTATAAAAAAAAAATCCGATGTAGGATTTTTGCCGACCAAATATGCCATTTTTCTTAGACTATTTGACAAGAGTCAGAAAAAAACTCAATTACTTCGTAACGGTAAAAGCTGTAGAAGTAAATGGAGCATAATTTTTGGAATAACAAACTGAGAATTTAATATACATTTATGGTGAATCGGTTGCAGGACACCCTGTTATGTAAAAACTTCGAAAAGTGCCCTTTAAAATTGTATGTACATATTAACAATAATAAATTTTTGCTTTTTTTGTGAAAACTTATTGAATATTACGACACCCTGCATGAAAACATGTAACGTATTACATGTAACCACCAACCAAACCGACCAATATGACACGCTCTTACTTCTAGCAAGGCACAAGGAATTGGTCGCCATTATTAATAGGTTGACTCTAAAAATAGTTGTGCGGCAATCAGTAGCACCCGAGCTATGGAAGTAATGTATGTATTGGCGGAAAGTTTAGTACAAGGACCTTGAAAATATACCTTCTATGTTTTGGTTTTGGCCAATCGAGCGATCGATACATACGTTATATGTTTTTATAGAAAATGAACATAGTGTATTGTATTACAGTATATTCCACACGTGGACAGCATGTGATGTTTGACTAAAGTCAAAAAGATTGATTACTATTTGATTGAAACTTCAGAGTCGCGTGTAACTAACCAAAATATGGAGGACTTTCATTTCAAATAGTAAAACTTCGTTATAACGCTCTTCTGGGGTCTAAGCCAAAAAAGCGCTATAACCGGGAAAACGCTATAGCCGGGAAGTCCAAGAAATATACTTAATAGACGCATACACCTTTTAGGTGGCAAAATTTATTATTCGATTGATACATGGAATGAAATAGTAAGGAAATGGCAATCAATTGATTACTGGTTTAAGAAAAAAGGATACTGGTTAAAAAAAAACAGATATTTGTTTTTGTTTTAGACTGGTAACAGACTGCAGTAATGCTAAGGTTTTCAATTTATTGAAAAATCCTTCCTCTATGTCCATGCTATAGGCAAAAATTGCTCGAATCTTCTTTATTGAAACTAAGATTGCAAATGTTTTTGGCATGCTTGACGCTTCTTTCTTGTTCTCTTCGGTGTGGACGGATGCTGATGCAATTACGAGATCTTCAATTGTTGTTATGTCTTTCCCTTTTCCTCAAAATTTGACCTTGATTTGAATTAACGGAACAACTTGTGCCTCATGGTTTTGTTTGTGATTATTACAATGTAAAGATAGACTACGTGCTCAATGAATTTGTCAATATAAATTTTTTTTAAAAAATGAGACTGGGAAAAGAGCGTTATAACCGGGAAATAGAAACGTTATAACGAATCAAAATTATCTGTAATAAATGCTAATGGGACCGGGACCGAGAAAAAAGAGCGTTATAGCCGGGAAAACGTTATATCCGGGAGTGTTATAACGAAGTTTTACTGTAGATTGTAAAAAAAATAGTCGTGCCCCGAAAAGCTTTAGAGTATTGTCACAGCGTATATTTATTTATTACTAAAATCTATGTAGAAATGTATAGAAACGAGACCGAGGCTAATTTCGGGCGCGGTCGAAATTTGGATACCCTTCGTTCCCCTCGTGCTAAAATTTTTTTTCGGGCGTACCTACGACTTGTATTGAAAAGTTCGGGTGAGTCGACAAAATAAGTGGGCAAATAAAAATATTTACTCAGAAAATTTTATTGGGGAATGCGGGAGTATGGCCCCATAGTACGATTCCATTTATTTTGACCTTTTAGTTGCTTTGATAAAGACACATTAATTCGAGGTTTTGTGAAATTGGCGCAAAAAGTTGTGTGAAATTTGGTTGAAATTGGTGCACGAATAAATAAATTTTTCTTAGAAGAACGTTATTGGGGGGGGGGGGGGGGGGATAGGTTTGTATGGCAGCCCCATGACCCAATATTCCGATTCGATCCTTTCTTTCATATGTTTGGGTCATCTATAGAAATACATTTGAGTCAAAATTTGGTTGAAATTGGTGCTCAAATAAAAAAGTTTTTCTTAGAAGAACCTAATTTGGGGATTTGGGTTTGTATGGCAGCCCCATGACCCCATTGTCCGATTTTACCGATTCAAACAAACTGCCTGCAGCAAAAGGAAGCATTGGTGCAAAATTTCAGCTTCATTCATAGCTTTTAAATTGGCCGAGTAAAACGCGTCGGTCGCAACAGACGGACAGACAGACGGACGGACGGACATCGTCCAATCGAATCCCCAAGTCATGCTGATCATATATGTTTACTTTTTATATGGTCGGAGATGCTTCCTTCAATGCGTTACAAACTTCATGACAAAGTTAATATACCCTTTCACTCTATGATTGATTTTTCATTGTCCTATATTGTTAGTAAGCAGAAGATGGATTTAAGTGTGCAACAAATAAATTATATCGGTCTCTTAAGATACTGCCACTCATTCATATTTAGTTTTGTATGCTTGCAAACTTCTGCATTTAAAGTCTTCCTAGGTTAAGATGTCAGGAACAGTGTTGCCAACTGGAAATTTAAAAAACGGCTAAATTTAGCTGAAAAACCGGCTATATTTTTTTCAAAAATGGCTAAAAATCCGGCTAAATCAATTTCAGCGAGAAAAACGGCCAAAAAACCGGCTAAATCATACAAAACAGTCACATTACGAAAAAATATAGTAAAAAACTGATTTTAATAATTTTATTTCTTTTCTGGAGTACTACCCGTAAACTATGCTTTAGGCAGATTTCTTAGTTTTATTACATATATGCTCCAATCGCTGGCATTATAGTCAAAATTTACTTTGTTCGGAGTTAGATAGCTCAACTAGTCAAATTTTTTGTATACAGGTAGGTACTATTTCTCATTCAAGTCCATAACCACATTAGGTTCGAAATTATGGAACATAAAATTCATAAAAGGAACGTCTAATACGTAACTATGGGCAAGGGCAACCGCATTTATGTATGGATATCTTGCCATCATCGCACCTGAACAATCTTATATTTTGATAAAAAAATTTAATCATTTTAGGCCCAAGACACATATCCATATCATTATGACGATAATCCATCATGGTGATGAAAGTTTGAAATTGGAGTGACACATATGCTTTCGTCATTTACTTTTGACGTTTGGTGAAAATATCCCTCACAATTGCGATATTTTGATGAACATTCAGTTCAATAATTTGAGGACACACTTTTCTTAAAGAATTTGAATAGAAATGTGTAAAGATTGATAACTAATTTAATATTTTTGTAAACATTCTTGTTCTTCAATTTTACAACAGATCGCGTTATTGCCATTATTGAGCAAATTATGGTCCAAACGCGTAATTTGGAACTCGTGCTAATGATGATAAATTTGCGTCATTCGAAAATATGTGTGTCAAGTTTGTTATTCATTTTCGAATTTGAGCCCTCTAAATTTTATTTTATTTTCCACAGTTACGAAATTGATGTTCCATTGTTCCATTGTTGATGTCCCGCAATTACGAATTTGGTGCTCCAAAGATACGAAATTGATGTTCCAAAATTATGAGCTTGGCAGGGAAATGGTATAGATTTTTGTTAAATTTGTTGCTACAAACCCAACAACTAAATGTAACGCATCTACAAAAATGTGTAGTTTCTATGAATCGTCAGACGTTGTGCAAGTAGCTTGCCCAGTAAACTAAAAAAATTAATTTAAGTGAGTACCCCCTTTTTCAGCACTTAGCTTTTGTGCTGAAGAAGGGGTAAGTTGCCCCCGAAATATATACACAGTTAAATATAATTTTTGTAATTTTGTAATTTTGTAATTGCCCAGTAGGGCAAGCTACTTGCACAACGTTAGTGTTGAACACTACAAAGTTCCGGCGATATTATCAATATCTAGGAATCGCGCTATAAGGTTTTCACCCTTGTACTGGTATGATTACATTTTCTATGGTAAAGAATTGATACTTTGAAAAATGGAAAAATGTTAAGTTATCCCATGCTCCGAGAATCGCTCAACAAAGAATTTAATCTAAGAAACTGTCTTCCATTTTGTTAATTATTCAGCATATTGGTGGTTAGTAAATTACATGCTTAGACTAGGTACTAATATCGTCAGTTTACGTGAAAGCCATTACCCTAAATTTATTGAAAAAAAGGCAAGGCTCCGCGGCAAATTTTTCCCAGGAGACATAAATGCAAATTTTCCTCTAGGTGGACATAGTAGGTACTTACCTACCCTAATACACGATAATAAGTGTATGTAGAAATAATTTCACGGCGATTAATTATTTTGTTTGTGATTATTGAAAAATTGATTCGAGTTTCAAAGTAAAAAAAATCATAAAATACTTTTAGCCGGAAAACGGCCGAAGAAAATCAATTCCGGCTAAAAATCCGGCCGGCCGGAATTATAAATTTCTTCCGGCTAAACAGCATGGTTTCCGGCTAAGTTTGGCCGGAAAACGGCTAAATTGGCAACACTGGTCAGGAAGTAATTACTTCCAGAGATACCAGCAAACAAGTATTATGAATATCTAAATCTTATCCCTTTTGTAGAATTTTAATTATTTTCAGTCAGAGAAAGCAATTATTCGTTCAATGTCATTTTCCATTCACATTCATTTTCATAGTACGAGTATGTGAGACGAAATACATATCGGGCGATGCCGACAAAGCGAATTAATTTAACGATTCAAAGAACTATGAGGTCAAGCTTTTTAATTTTATGCGAAATTTCCATTATTACAGAGGGCATAATTGCACATACTTAAAAGCCCTTCATGTCTGTCTTTATTTTCAAAATTATTTTCGTTCGTATAACACACACTCAACTTAACTAGAGGCGGAAACTCCTCTCGGCTAAGGAGAATCATATTCTTCCCACTTATAGCCTCTCCTTCTTGGCAATGTCCTCTTGAGAGTACAAAAAAAAACTGAATGCAATGTTTCTTAACGTCATATCTATAGCTCGGGGGCCGAGAACTTTAAGTATGGCTTTTGTATTACTGTCTTGTTATGCATGCATGCAGTACACTTGATAGAACTTTCACAATTCACAATTTTAATGGCTCAACGTCGACCCTACGTGAAATTGCAACATAAGGAAAGCTAATGGTCTTGCTTTATAATCCATGTCACCATAAAATGTGATCATTAGGAAACCTGATGATAATGACAATGGTCGGCTTCTTTCGCGTAAAGGTGTACTTCACGTAGTGTACATCCTTACACCAGCAACCTGTAAGGACACACGGATATGCTTTCATGTTAATCAACGTAGTTTCGTACTTTGTATTTTCCATATACATACAATTCACCAGGCTCGTGTGGGACGGCCAATTTTAAGTGTGTAATATTTTCAGCATATATCCATAAGCTAGTGCAAATATTAACTTTGCTTTATTAAATCGGGACCCAAATCAACAGTGTTGTTCCGCCGGCCGGTGTCTAATGAAATTTTTAATTAAATTTCATTTTTTTCGCGCAAATAATCACTAGCGCTAGCGTACACATATTGCTTTTAATTGTTTGTTTATTGTGTTTACCTAAATGTTTGTTATTGAACTGATTTTCTTATTAATTTCAGTGCTGACTGTTCTCACCACAACTGTTAAGTACAACGAATATACAACCGATAAAGGCAAAAATATTTCCATACCGTGTAACGAAAATAAGGAAGAAACAATGTGGGTCAAGCAGAGTGGAAATAGTACAGAATTTATTGAGGTAATAATAAAAAAGGGCCTTTACCGATGGATTTTTTATTTAATATTTAATCATGTTAGATTTATTTGAGATTTTTTATCAATATTAATATAGATGGGTTATGTATGGAGAATAGTCTTTTGACGGAACTCTTATCAATGAATATTATATAAAATGTTCGCTATTTCCAGAATAACAATGCACTCTCACTAAAAAATGTCTCCGAATCAGATGCCGGCATTTACATTTGCCTAGTACTACATAGGGTTCCGTCGAATTCAAGTCACACCAACAACACAATCGAATCTTCCGAGGACGAAGATACAACCGATTCCGAATATGTAAAACATCGAAAAATTATGCTAAGAGTACGCACTGTCCCTGGTCCAGTGGACTTGCTATGGTTCAAAGCATCAACAATTCTAGGATATTTAATATGGCGTTTCAATGCAACAACGAATTCTGGCGGCTATCCGGTCCGAAGTTTTACAGCCGAATATCGAAATGTTTCGCCAATCGAAAATGTAACATATCCGTGGAGTCGATTGGATCCTATTAATATTAGTCCGAATATTGTAAGTGTGGTGTAAATAATGTAAAAAGAAAACCCGAAGGAGATAGTATTGATTTGGTTTTTATTACAGAGACAAATGGAAGTTTATAAATTAGAACCGAATACAACATACGAATTTAGAATATGGGCAAATAATGTTTTAGGGCCCGGTAAAATTATTACAACGTCCGTTATTACATTGCCTGAGACGAAGGAAGAAGGTAAGGTGTTTTCTTACATGAGTATGAAAAATGGTTTCTTAGTTTCTCTTTATCAATATTATTAAAAGTGTGTAGATAGAGGTTGACGTTGTGTTAACGTTTTTGTGTGACTGTAGGTAGGTCTCGTCTCTTCTTTCACATCACTTTTTTTTGTATAATTAATTATTCACAGAGTGATGTGTCATTGTGGCACAATTTGTAGGGTTATTTTGTGAAATTGTCGTGTAATGTTAAATCCAGTAAACAGTAACCTCCTATAGTTCCCGGGTATTCTGTTATATACCAACATTACAATGAAGATTTAATAGAATATGACGTGTAGATGTCATGAATAATTTTCATTTTATAGACGATATAGGCTTTTACTGAATACTTAAATGATATTGCGTGGCTTAAGGTGTGAGACGAGATAATGTGTGACTATTGTAAAAATGGCAAGGAAGAATGCATAGAAATTAAAAAAATATATATTCGATGAGAAATACTATATAATACACACATCAATCCTCAAGCAAACTTAATAAGAAAATATCAAGGGACGCGGAAGCGTTTTGTCTGCCAAAGATTACCGGCCAAGTACGGAGATGATCCCCCGGTCTAAGGGGCACAAACTGCAAAATATGTCTTTGATGCGCCGGAAATATACTACTACTACCACTACTACTAAGTTGCCTTAACTCCTTGCCATCGCGTACGGTTTCTGGCCATGTATCGTAGTTGACCCCATGTCTATCTTAATGACGCACACTTTCCATCCACTGATCTGCACCACGTAATTTTAGGCTCTTTGGGAGAAGGGGTTTGCAATTTATTGGTAACTGCAGCGGTAACTTTCCAAGTGCTGCTCCCATATAATAAAACCGAAAGAATCAGGGAGCGGATCAGCCCCAGCTTGGTATTAACACTGAGTCGGTCGGTGTCAGGCTAAGAATTTTGGTCTTGTTTGTGTTAATCTTTAGGTCAATCTCATTGGCCTCCCTCTCGATATGCATAGCCATTTCGCTCAGATCCATGATCTTATGCGAGAGTAGGTAAATGTCATCAGCGTAGTCCAGGTGTTGTAGGTGAGACTTCAGAGTTCATTGAATGCCACGGCGGCGCTCGCGCCCCTCAGATAAGGCCACACTTAGTTCATCACCAATCAGTATAAGAAATAGGATTAATTAGAAAATGCAACCCTGCCTGACCCCGCTAAGAACTTTAAACTCCTCCGAAACCTTACCTTGGTGAAGTACGCGACTTTTGACACCGACGCACAGTGCGTCGAATGTATGGAGAGGGTGGTCAAAAATCAATATCTTAAAAACGCGTTTACCGATTTTTATGAAATTTGGTGGATGTGTTTAGCTAGTTAGGTTATCAATTCTGTATAAAATTCAAGATGATAAATGATGGATTTTCGAGATATTGATAAAAATGTGAGGAAGATAAATGGTATAAAGATAGGCTATAATATAAAAAATCGTAACTTGGTAACCGGATAACCAATTTTCTTGAAACTTGGCTATTATCTATAGCAAAGAATAAACATTAGTTGGTGAAAAAATCATTATCCGGGAACAACTGAGTTGTGAGATGTTTAAGAGAGAAATCTATGAATTTTACCCATTTTTGGGGGCTTTATCAAATGCTTAATATCTTTCAAGAACCCAAATTTAAACTTAATATTTTTTCACTCTGACATTGTCATGTGTCACTATTTAAAATATTTAAATTTCAAAGAAACGGAGTTTTGCGATTTGGAAATATAGTGGTTCAAAAAATTAAATAATTCAGAGATATCCTCCGAAGTCGTGTTTCGAAAAAAACATTTTTTTTATTTTTTTTTTATTTTAAAAGCCCCGTCTCCATTGTAAACATTTGTTGACGAACAGTTGCAAAAAAGTTCAAAATATTGTCTGCGAACAGTTGCGCAACATTTTACTGAACTTTTTCTGAACAGTTGCTATACACGTTCCCATGTTGTTTATGAACAGTTGCGGAGCAAGAATCTATATTGTTCGTGAACAGTTGCGCATCATGTTCGAATATTTAATTTATTATTTGACAGTTCTAATTTTCCGTGTAATTTGTGCAATTTCTTGTAGTTTGTAACTAGCGCGATTAATTTGCCGATTGAAATCAATGTTTTTATTTTAGTGACTTTACGCGTTTATCGTCGTTTAACAAATCTTTAGAGATGTACAAAAGTTGAGTTGGCAGTGTTCGTATCAAACGCTCCAGAGAAGAATATTTCCGGTGCTGCACAAAATGAAATGTCGCTAGCGCTTTCGCGGCCGTCGTCGTTTTCGAGGACTCAAAAGATCTTGAAGTAATCGAAGTGTATTTCGACACTGAAATCGGTGACAAGCGGACTTCCGTGCCGTATTGAAATTGAAAGTTCGGCGTATTGTACCGAAAACCGTGAAGAACTTGAAGTTTTTAAGCGCAATTGAGATTAAGGAGATCGGAAGTGAAACCTTGCCAGTGGCCGAGCTATTAGTTGCCACAGCCGCTCCTGTTAATCCATGAAGAGGAGTTCAAGGGGAGATTATCGTTAGATTTAATTTTTTTTATTTGTAACAATCGTAACAAATATATAAACTCATATAAAGAAATGGAATTTTAATGCATTTAAATTAGAAAGTAGTTAAGAAAAGTAAATCTTGTTTATAGGACCGTATACGTACAGATCCTATCCCTTTAGTCGTCTTATACGACAAGCGGACTGGTATATTCCCTTCCCTCACTTTACTCGGATAATGCGTTTTAATGAGGTTCTGTAGAGAAACACGCAGAAATCGGTGGAATCCCATCAACCTATGCAGTTACATACTACATACTCGTATATAGCAAAGTGTTCACAGTTTTGCCAAAACTGAAAGACATAGAAATCGCCCAGAGTTTTTGTTTCTTCCGCCTTACGGGAAATAAAATTGACACGCGCTGTGCCCCATAAGGGGTTAAAGCAATAAAGTAGTGTCGTCCTTCGTGATTGTTATACATAGAATTCTGCCAACAGGATGTATAACATTTGTGTTTTATTTTACTATCTTTAATGGGTTTCAAAGGAAATACCATTACATAGCGTAGTCGTAGGCTAGCGAATATTAACATAACTTCAAACCTAAATATCTTCTAACATATTTGGTTCTTTCTAAAAATGACTAAACATTTTTTGATTTTAGATGAAATTTAATCGAATAGCATCAGTAATGTTCCCCGTGTTTTCCATTTGAATGGAAAACATCGAACATCAATAAATTACTTACAAAAATCAGTGCAACAGCTCAGCAACAAGCTCGAAACGAACTTGAGCTGTTCGCGAACATTGTTCAGGAGCAGTGTTGCGATACAACTGTTTACAATGTGGACGTGAAACAATTGCTCCAAAATATGTGCAAAAGCTCAGGAACTTTTGTTTACAGTGTGGACGTGATACTATTGTTCAGCAACTGTTCGCGAACAATTGGGGAGCACTGAAACATCATGTTCGTATACAGTTGCGCCACAATTGTTTACAATGGAGACAAGGCTTAATAACAATAATATTAACAAAATACATGCTTATAATTTATTCTGACTAATCGTCGCTTTCCAAATCCAGCAGGCCCAATAGACTCAGCAATTTATCGGCCGATCAAAGCTCATTTCTGTGGAGAAAGCACATTTTCTGTGGAAAAAGCTCATATTCTCTTGCGGGTTTGGTAGTGGAACCTAAAAAATGTGCTTTCTCCCCAGAAATGAGCTTTGATCGGCCGTTAAATCGCTGAGTCTATTGGGCCCTTAAGTTTGCTGGATTTGGAAAGCGACGATTAGTCAGAATAAATTATAAGCATGTATTTTTATTTTTAATATTAATATTATTGTTATTCTATAAAATAAAAAAAAAATAAAAAAAAAATGTTTTTTTCGAAACAGGACTTCGGAGGATGTATATCTCTGAATTATTTAATTTTTTGAACCACTATATTTCCAAATCGCAAAACTCCGTTTCTTTGAAATTTACATATTTTAAATAGTGACATACATCAAAATTGGCAATGGGAAATGTGTCAGTAGAATCTAATTGGTTTATATGAATTGACTTCTGCGTCTATATGATGCTGTTTCTTAATTTTTGGAGTCCACAGGGACGCTAGGAAATGGTCCGAGTTTAAGAGGAGCATTATTAAATCCTTTTTGGTACTGGTTTTGGAAAACTTACAAGTGTGAGACAATCGATTCCTTCTAGCTTCCTTATGCAGTGCCTCCAAGGCATTTTCAGATAAATTTCCTATTGGCAAATGGAAGGAATCAATTACGTCAACTCCATGCTTTAGAACTTTGTGCATGTAGTACCACGGGTATAATTCTAAATATAATACTTTGCCTTTGGTGTAATTTAGATGGTCCCCAATTTTTTCTTTATTGATGCTTTGGCCACTCACCAGCACCCTTAAAATTATCGAAAAATTTGAATAAATTTGGCGGAATAAAAATTACATTAAAAAAGCGAAAATAATTGTAGCTACTCTAAATCTTTCGATGTGTATTTTTTAAATCTCATTTTGAAAGTTTTTTTTCGTATTTTATAGATTTTTAACGATTTTTTCAATTAAAAACAATTTATTATTATATTATTATAAATATTTTTTTCATGATATGCTTTTCACTGGACAGAAATCAAATTCCATAAAAAACTATATGCATTATGTATTTATATTTTTTACGTATTTTTGAATTAATCGAATTTTTAAAAATAAAAATTAGTTAAAATTATTTATGTTTTTTTTATTCGTGCTTGAAATTCATTCATCTCCTCTATCGGAATAGTGTGTAAAAGCTTAATATTATCTTAAAACTATCACTTTTAATGACTTTAAAAATAGCTCAGTTGCCATTTCCCAAGGAACTAGTTCAGTAAAAATGCCGATTGCGTAAAAAGGCAAACCAATGCTAGTTTAAATTAAAGTAGACACTTGTATCTTTCAGAAAATATGACATACCCAAAACGGTTTATGACGTTTTTTTTAATCTCAATTTAAAGTTTTTTTTTTCATATTTTGATGATTTTTTTTCAATTAAAAGATTTTTAGAAAAAAAATTATCTGAAGAGTTTTAGTGGAACATACTTATTCTAAAAAATATCATTATAGTTGCCAAAAACTTGCGAAAAGATCTGAAATCAAAGTTAAAGTACAAGCTATTTTTTTTTATTTTTCAACTTTAGTGCATAAAATTACTAAAAAAACGAAACAATAAATTTTTAGTAATATAAATGCATGTTGGGACGCAGCCTCCGCATCACACGAAACAGCCGTGGAGCCCTCCGCTGCCGTCCCTGTACGTCCCTGTATATTGTACGTATGAATAAATTTTTTTTTTACATATTCGGATACTCCAACATGTTCTCTTTGATATTGACTAACTTTGATTCCCGGGAAAAATATTATTTTTTTTTATTTTTGCCTATGGAACGACGCACTGTGGCGACGTAAGCCGCCCTTATCATAGCCACTATTTTCTCTGGAACATTCCTCTTGCGTAATGCCGCCCAGATACAGTCTTGAATCACACTTTCGAAAGCCTTCTCAAAATCAATAAAGAGAGAAATATATTCCCCACTGTTCCACCATCTAATTTCGGATGTTTAACTTGTACCGCTCAAATTCACTATCCTATTCAACTATTGTCCAGTAGGGTGCGAATTCTGCAGAATCCAATCTTTGTAATTGTGCGATAGCAGTAGTAACCGGTAAATCTGTCCCAATCCATGGCGTAGTAGACGTTTCGTTAGCATCATTAAAATTTCAAATGCGCAATTTGTTGGCATACACATCCTAATCCCTTAGTCACCTTATACGACAAACCGGAAAAAAAACTGTGGTGAATTCTATCCCCTCACCATGGGGCTTACTCGTATGATGCGGAAGTATAATACCCTGTGAACAATAGGAAATGGCCGGAGCCGTTCAAGATGTGAAT
Organism: Microchrysa polita; assembly: GCA_949715475.1. Lineage (NCBI taxonomy): Eukaryota > Metazoa > Arthropoda > Insecta > Diptera > Stratiomyidae > Microchrysa > Microchrysa polita. Next base: position 92,802,715 of record OX454417.1, on the reverse strand, counting down.
CTCGTCCTGTATAGCTAAAGGTCCGCAGTTTTGTCACAAAAATATATAAAAAAAACTGAATTTGTTGGTCCCCAATAGACTTAGGCGAGTAACCCGATATCTGGCTGATGTCTACAGTCGTAGAAACACTTTTTTCACTGCTGCTTCTCGTGATGTAATTTTTATAAAATTCGGAATTGGCTGGAAAACGTAAAGCTGGCATATTCTTTTAAAATGAATTTTAATATGTTCAATATTTTTTTACTGTTGCACAGTGGTGCTGATCGCCTTCTTCTTCTTCCTTGCCTCGTTCTTTATACCGCTCCGTGGTTTCGTGTTGCTCGACCTGCGGCGTAGGCACATCGCCCGTTTTGGTGGTAATATCTCAGCATATTTCTACAGGCAGCTCTATCTTGGATCGTGTCATCGCCGAGACCATTGCGTTGTTGTTGCTTTTTCATTTGACATATCCAGGTGTTCTTCGGTCTGCCCCTGGCCTTGGGTCCATCCATGATATCGCTCTCTTTGCGGGGTTCTCAGGCGGACGCCTTTGAATATGGTAATACCAATCCATTCATCGGTCTTCGAGCTTTTCGGTGATTGGTTGGTCTATGGACAAGCTGCCTCGGATGTAGCTACTTTTGATGTGGTCCCTTTTGGTTACACCAACTGACATGCGTAACATTTTCATTTCAGTCGCTGTCATTTATTTCGCGTAACCTTCAAACATAGTCCAGCATTCTGATCCATACATGAGTGCGGGACGTACAACCGTTTTGTACAACTTGCCCTATAGCTTCAGTGGCATTTTCTTATCGCAGAAAACTCCAGAGTTTTCTCGCCACGTCATCCACTCAACCTTTGTGCGATGTTTGCATTGCATTTAACCTTAGTCGTAGCTCCATCATACATGTCTCGTATCATCCTGACGTATGCCTCAGGGACATTAAGAGCTCTCAAGGCCAACCATATCAGACCACTAGGTACTCTATCGAATGCCTTTTTCAAATTGATGAATACAAAGTGCAAGTCCTTACGTGGTGCTCTATACTTTTCCATCGCAATACGAATGCACTGAATCGCATCGACTGTAGGTCGACCTTCAACAAAGCCGCATTGATTGTCATTCAACCGCACAATCTTTATCAATCGGTTGCAGACAACTCGCTCGTAGATCTTCAGTGTATGAGGTGTTAACTTTATAGCCCTCTAGTTGTTGAGTTTGCGTGAGTCTCCCTTGTTCTTATAGAAAGGAAGAAGAAAACTTTTCCTGAAAGCATCAGGCATCGGTCCACCTTTGATTTTGTTGAAGAGAACTGTGAGCCAACTAAGCCCGACATTTTCCATTTTCAACCAAAATTCCGCGGGGATTTTGTCCGGTCCGACTGCCTTTCCGCGTTTCATCTAATGCATTGCCTCCATCACCTCTTCCTCTGATATATCTTCAATACTTGTGGTATTCGGCTCAACATCTTGAAAAGCTGCTCGAGAAAATTCTTCATTTAGAAGTTCGTCAAAATACTCTCGCATCCTGCTACAAATTGCCGTATCGTCAATCAGCAAAGTACTTTGGCGCCTGTATTTCCCGAGCGTTCCTTCTCCTTTGGGCTGCGACCCTAAATATCCTGTGGTGCTGATCGCCTATCAAAAAAAAAAAAAACATTTCACTTCTGAAAATAATAATGGGAATATACATTTTTGTATGAGCTTTATTATAAAAAGAACTCGTGTTCATTTGAAAGTGTCACAGCTGTCCCTTTTAAGAATAAATATCGACACTTTGTTGGACGCTACTAAAGCTACAATTTCATCAAAGAGGTCCTTTCAGGACAGCACACATCGATAAGAACTTTTGCAGTTTTAGTTTTGGAGGTCAGAGTAGCTATACACCATTCATGGTGGAGGATATTTTAATGGTAGGTAGTGTGGCTCATTTGGGTGAAAAAAAAACCATCGAGGGTAGCATCCAGGAAAACAAATTGTCACGTAGGCATTGCCATTTATTTCAAACTATTGCTCATTTATATTAAAGCCTCGTTTTCACTTTACAAATGCAAAAATGTGAATTCTATTTTTTCAATGAAAACATGTTTTTATGGGCAAACCGTATTTTTTTTTAGAATAAGAATTTGGTAAACGACACTTTTAACACTTTGTTTGTAACAAAAACATTTTTTTTTACAACATGTAAACTATGCCTTAGAAGCTTTTCATTTGAAAATTTAATTTTGGAAAACGTACTAGAAGTGATTGGGATTACATACATTTAGGCGAATTTTGAAAAGCTCATTCAAACTGAATAGCATGCTATTCGGGTTTAAACTGCTAACCTGAATAAGGCTTCGGGTTAGCATTTCTATTAAAATTACCCCGTATAGTGCAGGCTAGCTGTTAAAAAAATACGGCCACAGTTATTTGAACTTAAACGAAACGATAATTTTATCTCTCGGTTCCACAAATAAGGTCACATTTCTCTCAAAACAAAACATTTATTTTTTTTTCGGATTGAGGTGTAGGTAAAAGAGCATTTTGTTGCTGTTGCAGTGGGATAAGAAAATTTGAGAAATACTAGGTGGCTTCGCCTCCTGCTTGCTTCGCTCGCCATCCCCCCTCGCCACCGGCCAACCCCTCCTTCACGTTCTGCGCGCTCGCAGCACTGACTGACTGTTTTTCGATCTCGTATGGTATACTTATCGACAGCTTGTACGTACATTTGGAAATCATCGTAGCCAATCAGAACAATAATAAAAATTGTCATTTTCCGAATTCCGATTAATTTGAGAAATATTAAGTATTTGCTTGATATATTTATAGTCTGACTGGTGTAGTGGTTAGTACACGCACCTACGGTGCACAGGGTTACGGAGTCGAGACTCACCGTGAACGAATTCAGTTTATGGTGTTTTTCTAACTCACGACCCATGTGACGGGCCATGATCTCACTCAGATGTTAAACGAGCACCCATTTATGGGGATAACTAAAACTGCTCAGCGTGCTGTTGATCTCAACACCTCGACAAAAAAGCAGATAAGATCATGGAAATTGGATGTCACTAACACAATGTTACTTTTAGTTACAGTGGTTGAAAAACGTCTGCGTTTTTTCGATCTCTCTTTAATTTCAAGTAACTCTAAAAAAAGTGACTGATTTTTTTTTTAATATTTTTGTAATGGACACTAAATGCGCTATCACCGGTTACCGGGTTATAGCTGCGGGGTTTGGGACACTCTGTATATGACCCTACTCCGAATTGAGCTGCATGAAATGGTTAATGGTTTTATCGCTTCCAGGGTAACCGAAACTTACCCCAGAGTATCTCTTACATATAGATTAATCAACACACCACTCCTGTAAAATCGATGGGGCTAAAGCTATACGATTTGACGGAAGAATTTTTCATTACCATTTATACTACATTTCTTCTTTTCTAATCTGCGTTTGGTGATTAATTATACTACAGTTTCTTCTTTAATTCTTTGTAGGAAGCTTTTTTATTCTATTGTAGTTTTAAATAATATATGTCAACAAATTGGATTCTCTTCTTTCAGATCTTATACGTCTTATCTCAGCCGATTTACAGGCATTCGATCCACGTGTATGGATAGCGGCCGTTTGTATAGTGCTCGGCACTCTCGTGATATTAGCCATCGGATTATGTGTACTATTGCTGAAAGAATGCTATTATGCACCTATTCTTGGTACACGAAAATTCGATGTTGTCGTTTTTGCTTCTTAGAGAAAAAACAACTGACTTTTCGTTTGATCTTATAGTTTTTGTGCACGCTACTATCTGTAAAAAAAACTACATGCTAACTTATATTTGACAATCATTACGCAACATAATCAATACTTAGGAATAAAAGTAACATATCAAACAATTTGCTTAAATAGAGTTAATGCTGCTTGTCGTAACGTATACTGTAATAAAGCATAGAAACAGATATTGTTGTCCTGTTTCTTAGTTATTCCGTGTTATTTGTATGTGTGTGTTTGTGTTCTTTTTTATTTTATCGCAATCCGAAAGCGCAGTGCTCTAGAGATGCTAAGCTGCACATTGTGTTTGTGATTGCTAATAATTGCTGTGTTATAATTAGCTATATGTACTACAAATTGGAGGCTACCTTATTATCTTGTGGACAATTATGTGGAAATAAATATCAACAAACGTATCTTATCTCTCTTATAGTAGACGAGGATGAAGAAGGTTGGGAGAGTATAGAGCTGGTACCAAACATTATATTGAATCCTGGTTTTTCCGACTCGGACGATCACGATACGCCTTACACGCGAACGATAATTTTCGGCGAGGACGATGAAAGTGACGGTTACGATAGCGAGGAAGAAGAGAAAATTTCCTTTAAACGCAAAGTATCAATTTTCTTTACTGGCCATACGATTCGGCGCATGTGAGAGTACAACATTTTGTCGGCATCTTCGATTGTATTTAGAACTGCAGCAACACAAACAACTTGTATTACTAAGGCACTTGCTCGCAACGTGATAGGTATGAAAAAAACTAATTATTCCTGTAAACTAAAAGACAGATCGAATTACGTTAGTAATTTGCTTTTTTGCAATAATAATAAAACTTATAAAGCATTGTTTTTACACTGTGATGATGGGCATACACGACACCCGTTGATATCTTTACGGAATGTTACAGCGAAATTGAATTGTTATTTTCATTTGTTAAAAATTACGAATAGGATATCTTCGGAAAAATCGTAGATGATAATTACATACATTATATCATATATAGCATATGTTCAATGGGATTGCCAACATTTTTATTGGATATTTCATTGAGCGAATGAATATATCTGTCCGTAGCGCTTTTTTAAATATCAACGGCAAATTTATAGGCTTAAGAACGAAAATCAACAAATGATGAGTTTCATTCAAGTGGTAAGGATTAAAAATCGTTTCGATTAAAACTAAAAATTAGACTGCATATGCAATAATCTTATTTCAGTGTACTTATACTGGTATGATAGACTTGTATCAGAAAAAAATAGTATTAATGTTGTTAAGTTTGTTTTGATTGCTAAAATATCTGACTTTGTATGTAGGTACACTGCCAATTATGTATTTACTTATTCTTTATTACACATTGCAGATACATTTATAAGAATATAATTTAATTTATTCAACTGTTATTGAAATAGCGTGCAATATGCCGGCTAAATGCTTATGAAAATGTCTTTTTGATTAATGATTTTCCTATTTTATAATATAATCAAATTTATTTTCTAGTATCGTGACATCAATAATCGCAAAAATCCTCTATACAATTTTTTCGATTATTGATTTTATTGCTGTGATAAATTTCAATTGAAACATATTACATATATATATACACAGTTTGTACATAAAATTGAAAAAAAAAAAAACAAAATTTAAAAAAGACAGGCAGGGGTGATGCTACGAATATTGTTTCTTACGACGAGAAATACGCGGCAATAATGACTAGGAATGTGCATGCTTAAAAAATAAAGGTTAGTGGATTTTAACTGGAAGATGAACCGTATAAATACATAATAATAATGTCGGCGATTCCAGTTCGTATAAAACAAAATTTAAATAAAAAATTAAAAAAAAAACTAACGAAAAGAAAGTAATAAATTATGATAATATTCTATTATTTTGCATACTTTGCTGAATCAACGCTAATCGAAGAATCTTTTTGAATTCTTCTTAAAGTTGTGTGCTTGTAGTGGTTCAATTTAATCAATTATTGATATTGTCAAATGAAATGTTTAAAACCATCGTGCTGAAAACTTTTTTTTATGAGAAAATGACTTAAGTTTATACCTTATACACTAAATCTGGCCTATCTTTGTTAAGCTAGTAATTATCCCGCTTTAATGAATTACAGTATAGTTGGGGCAGTCGTACTGTTGATTTCGTAGATTTGATTAAACTGTTAAATATCAATGTACAGACGTTCAGCATTTCTCACGCATTACATATGCATGCTAGAGATATGAGCGCCTTGTGTAAACAAGTTTTAAAAACTCTCCGGAAAATCTAGGACTTTGAAGCATGAATAGTTTAAGTGGAAAAAAATATATCCAGGATGACCCATTAATATATGTATTTAGTAAATGTTTTTTATAAAAGGACATTTTTTTTATGCACGATGCTTATTAGTTTACTAACAATATCTTTTAAAATCACTCCATTAGTATCTACATACATACTTCAATGTCATTAAGTGATGCCCACACCGGCGCGTCATTGAATATTCGCGGCGAATTTTTCCGCGGCGTCAAAATTGTAACACACTGCGTTGTATAGAGATGCACCAACGCGAATATTCGCCAGTTTTGCAGTATTTTTTCCGGTTCGAATATTTGCTACCTAATATCATTTTATTCAAATAATTTATTTGACAGGTGCAGTGTAGTACAACTTGATGTTCGTGTACCCGAAAAAGATGTAGATTTGGAATGAGTTGTTTAGGTATTGACCGAGCATTTAAGTTTTGAATGTTTTATGGTATAAGTGGATGAGTAAAAGGAGTACCCTTTTTGGAAACATGAATTCCAAGGGAGGAAGGTTTTTACCCGTTGTTTGGACTTACACAAATAAATTTCCCAATTGTGGCAAGTCCGGCGACACCCCGATCGTATCGCTCGGCCGAAGAATTGCAGAGATATCGACTATTTTCCAAGTGCATCTAGGTTGGCAACTAACAAAAGCATACATTTTGTGAATTATTGTACTTATCTGGGTTATCCCCATGTAAGCTTCGCAGGAAAGATGCTCCGACGCCACCTTAGAGAATTTTGTTGCGAGTCCAGCGAAACCTTGATCGTTTCGTTGGACTCAAGGATTCCAAAGATATCGACGGATTATCGAAGTAGTACGAAGTTGATTGTGAAATTGCTGTGGCCAACATCCGGGTTGACGGTAATCTCTGACCACCCTGTGCACTGACCGGAAAAATAAAGAGGATCCGATGACCCATTCGACAATTTTATGGTGAGTCTCCTCCTGCACCTAACCTATGGTGAGTCTAGCGCCACCTCGGTAGATCCGCCACACCAAAGGATTGCAGAGATATTGACGGATTGCCGAAAGAATACAAGGTCAATCGTTTCATTCATGAATAGTATACGATAGGAAATAAGGATCTTGGTGGTTCGGTACTTGCATTTGTCACTAAGTAGTTACATACACGCTTGAATATTCTATTGAATTGAATATTTACTTTGCACAGTTACGCCATATTTTGCTTGGTTACGCCATCGTAAGGAATCACGTAAGGATTCTACTAAAAATTATTATGCAATTTCATACGATGGCGTAACCAAGCAAAATATGGCGTAACTATGCAAAGTAAACATTCAATTCAATAGAATATTCAAGCTTGTATGTAACTACGCATTTTGCGTAACCGTGCATGCTAAGTAAACAGATACATACATATATTCAATTCAAAACAATGTTCAAGCTTTGTGTCCTCTCTTTACGATAAGACTAACCATTCGACGGGCACAAGATAAAACGTAAGAGTTCTCGGTTACGCGATAGTCAATTCAAACAATCAAATCGAGCAACTTTTTTTAGGGTACGGTTTACCAAGGTTGTACTGCACTGCATATTTCCATCAATTTGCGCATGTCAATGATTTTATCCTTAGAATAAGTATAGACATAGAGAGGTAAAATGTCGAATTTCACGTCGATTTCTTCCACTTACGCCTTTACATAATAAGTTAAGATGCCACGACATTTTGATATAGTGCACGAAAATTGCAGCATGATTAAAAATGTCAAAATAATTGTATTTGGGCAGTTCTTGCAGTTATTCTCTGTCATGTCTAAGACACTTCCTTACATAAATCTAATACCTTTTCTAAGGCAACAACATTATATCAGCTGTGAGTGACAGTACCCAGCGAATTATTCGCGCCGCGTTGGTGTGGGCCTCACTTTAGGTGTAAGATTTTAAATGACTGTAGATTTACACTAATCATCATTTACAAACATTATTAAATAAAGCGAATATTTTGCTTGCATACATACAGTTCATATGTGACACTTAACATTTAAAATTAATTTGCATCATTGAATTCATGACTTATGACGCGATTATCAATAGTATCGCAATGATCAATCAACAAGTGAATAAAAACATCTCGCTTTTAAATCAATTTTAGGCTGATCCCATTAGCCAAATTTTTGTCCAAAAAAGAATGATACTATGTTATTACAAAATTGTGTATACACTCAAAAAATTATTCTGTTACAGTAACAAAAAACACTAATTATTTTAACACATTATTCTTTTGATTTCGAGCCTATAGAATATTCTGTTAGTTTAACTAAACCAATTATGTTACCAATACAGAAAAGTGATTTGTATTTGTAACGGAATTGACTGTATTTTTAACATATCACTTTGTTTACTTAACAGAATGTGACTCCCTAATTTTTGGAATATCAACATTATTTCCCATTTGAATAAAAAAAAAAACAAATTTTCATGGGGAAAGAACATTTAAGTCATAAATGAGTTTTGTATAACTAGCATTGACCTTTCTATTGGTGTTGGCGACATTTAATTTAGCTCTTAACGCTCTAAAATGCATAATAAATTACCTGCCTACAGCGGGATTCGATCCCGTGGCCCTATGATTTGTAGAAGAACGCCCTGCCTACTAGACTAACCAGACTATATAAGTGTGTTACTCAAATAGAGTATTTGTTAATACTGCCCTAGTTCTGTGATTTCAACAGAATCGTATGTTAAAGAAATTTGGAAAATACAAAACGATTCTGTTTGGCTAACAGAACAATATAATTTTTCACGGTAATTTCAGTGTTAATAGAAATTTATGTTAAAGCAACAGAATTTACGTTAAAACTCTTAAGAAGACGTTTAATCAAATTTCCACCCGTCAATTAACAGAAATTCTGTTGATTGGAAAATTAAGTTACACTTGAATAATCTAATTTGACTGTTGAACTAATAAATATTTTGTTACTACAACAGATTTCCCGGTTATTTTTTTAACAGAAAGATTATGTTAGTTCAACCACAAACAATTCTCTCAGTGTATGTATTGTGAAAATTTTACACAAAAATTTAAATGTTACTGCGCCCCTTATAGGCTGCTTATAAAAACAAAATTTAGTAGATTGTTTTTTGGCGTTTCACTACTTTAGCCCAGGAAAAAAGAGAAAAAAAAACTAGCTGCAAAAAATCATGTACAGTCAACCTCGGCTTTAACCATTCATTTTCGTTTTGATTTGGTTGGTACACAGTGCAAATTTTTTTTCACATTCCCTGAAAGAGCAGAATGTATTCCAATATTTCCAATACAGTTTGCTTTTGCTCAGATCATGTTTGTCTTGCACTTGTCGTGTTTTTGATATTTTATGCGCGTCCAATTGTAAAATTTAGACAAAAGCACGAGGACAAAAGGACAAGTGTGAAATTATCCGTGAAATCTAAAACGGAAAGAAACAACCCGAAATATGTCGAGATAAAAACCTAAATAAAACCAATGTTGCAAAAATTTGGAAAAATCCGAGGGAACTGCTTCTACACTCAGAAAAATTTCAATGGGAAATCCCATTAAACCAATCATTTTGTCCCATTATTTTTAGTCAATAGGAAAAATCTGATTACTTTAAAAATAAAGGAACCATTACTTTCACTCGATAAATATCCGTTTGTTTTAATAGTTGACTCCTTTAAAAACAAACACATGGTCTAGCTATTTTCCAATAGGATATATCTTATTGAATTAACAGGATCAATCCTATGTAATAAAAAAGTCGTTTCACTCGTAATCTGATCGAAGTATATTTTTTTATAAGTCCCATATTATTATACCATCCACGCTACGTCATTGTGAATTTTGTTAAGAATCACAATATTTGGCCAGGCCGAGTATTGAACATACGGCTAGTACTCTTTAAAACTTACCAAGTCACGGGGAGGCAACCGAACGATCTCGGCTACGGAGCATGATGTTGGATCTCTTGGAAAATACGTCTATATGCTTGAAATTCAATTAAAGGGCATATCCCATTAATGAAATAGGACAAATGGGATCCCATCCTATTATTAGTTAATCATTTCAGATCTTGTTAATTTAATGGGACAAACTGATTCAAATGTAATCTGATGTCCCATTGGATTTACGGGACACATTTCATTCCATACAAAATATCTCAATAGGATTCTTCCAGTTATATTAATTATTGCATCTGTTTACTTTTGTGAAGAAATCTGGTAAATTGCCGTCTAATTAAAATAATGGTACAAAAACTTTTAAGTTTACGGGATCCACATTTGGTAAATGGTAAATGTAGCTTCAAAAGATAACTTGCTTTTTCAATTGTCTGGCAAGTTACAAACTTGAGCCGCCCACGAAGCGTTCAAATCATTTTTTTTTTTGGATTTGTATTCCTTGTTCTGTCAAAGGCTGAATTCAAATTGTAAGAAAACGACCGGACGGGTAAACTTGGACGACAAGAACCATCGTATGATCATTTCACACTATCCGATCAAAACACGGACCGGCGAACAATAATCACACAGCAAGTATGTATAAATGTTGCCATGCACGCTCCAAAGTTAGTGTACAATGAAGTGACGAGTCGACAAGATTAAAATGAAAGTAAAACACGCGCTAATAGACTTTGCAGAACGCCTGAACTATTGGTAGATGCAATCGTCTTATCGATCGTACGAAAGATCTTACGAAAGAAAAACAATCGTGTCACGATTTTTTTCTTTCGTAAGACGCGTTCTTACAATGTGAAATGCACAATGCTTGTCTACTGGCCACTACAAAAGCTCTCTTGTCTTGCAAGTTTACCTGTCCGGTTTCGTCTTACAATCTGAATTCAGCCAAATTCATACATTTTCTTCGATTTTGACAGAACCAAAATAAAAAAAATGCGACTCGGACTGAACGTGTGTGTGTAGGCGCAGGTACTATGCTTAAATATCACCAACCCCTATAGAGGTTAATTGTGCGTTGCATGAGCGTTTTTATTTTAAAATAAAAAAAAAACAATTGATATCATTAATTTAATAAACAACAAGTAGCTCTTTGCAAAGTTATTTTAAGTACAACGTTCCTGATTTTAGTGGAAACACTGTAACGTCAAAATCATGCTTCAAAAGAGTCGGTTTAAGGTCGATCCACACTTTTCAGTCATCAGGCACAGTCCATTTCCATACAAGTTATGGAAAGTATGGGAAATGACTGTGAGTCAAGGGTGGTTTCGATTGATTTCACTCTGCTTTTTCTCAGTGTAGGGGGCATACTCAAGAAGTTGTTCCGCCACTCCTGTTACCAAAGGGGGCAATTTTGATCCGATTGCGTTTAACTTAGACAATGATCCTGTCCACATAAGAAAACAACCCTATAGTTTAAAGGCAGTCGTAGTGTTCTGGTTTGATACGGACATTTGTAGGTAAGGTTTGGTTAAGATGAAAAAAAAAGTTTTTTTTTTCAGAATTTACTTTTCATGGCAACTTATTGCCAGGCATAGGCTCCTATAGTGGTTTGATGAAGTTAACATTAACAAAGCAGTTTATAAGATCTTTATATAACTGCATTGTAATATTTAGACTTTCGTATTTCAGCGAATACATTTATTCATTTGCTAATAGTACTGCGAAAAATGTGCTTATTTCTAGGTGCTTCCAATAAATCAACGAAAAATAAAAATTTATTGAATATGTTATTTATAGTCACTATAAACCCATAAAGATATGAATATGAATCTCGGTTAATGCACTTGTATTGAAGTAGATGAAGCTTTAGTTTCTATGTGCTTTCAAAAAATGAAATTTTTTCATTTTGCATAAAAAATGTAAACGGTACTACGCAAGGTACTGTGCATATTCCAAGTACATAATATGGCAATGTTTAGCCATAATTCACACAATTGCTCTTATAGAAGCTTGTTTTGTTATAAGTACTAGTAAATCGATTAACATACATATGTGTACATATGCATTTAAAATAATATTTAATAGTTATTTTTAGTTTCTACAAAAAAAAAACACATGTTGGAAAATATGAAAAATACAAATTGTTATAGTTTAGTGTTTGTAAATTGCAAATAAAAAAAATAATGTGATAAGTCTATTGTAATCAAAATTAAAGCTGAAAATTGGCAATACAAACAAGTTGGTATATACTGTGAAGCTTAAAAGGCTATCTTTTAAAAATCCATAGATTTTTTTTTCTCAATAATGAAATACACACGAACACGATTGACTAATATGTAAATGCATTTATGAACATTGTTTTGTTTCATTCATGTTCTATCCGTGCGAGTTTTTCTAAAACTATTAATTTTTAATTCTTTATTCCGTACTTTCACGCATTAAATTCTCGTGTCTTCCTATTACGGCTTCTTGATATTTTTTTTACATTGTCTGGGAGGAACTGAATTGCAGCTGATTCGCAAATTTTAATTTTTTATTTAAAACGCTAATAAAAGAAAATAATTCTGTAAAAATAATGTTAGCAGTAAAAGAGACACTGTATAAAATATATCAACGGCGTTGAGTTGCCCTCCTACCGGGTGCGCCAAGACCCATAGTATGTAAACGCTAAGCCTTAACACTAAGAAAGAAAAACTGGTACCTCACACCGCTCTAGGGGGCTGATTGTCGTCACAAAATTAATCCTACTGGTCTATTCGATGTCTTCTGATAAACTGTGACGGTAGGAACGGCGTTAAACACCCTTCGGACATCTTTTTAAAATATTTCTCGAATTCTATGTTTTTGAAATAATATACATATATTTTTTCGGGTTTGGTAAGATATTCCGCCCATCATATTCCCGTTTTTCGAAATCCCGACATTCATTATCCCGCTAATTCAAAATACCGATTTTCAATATTCCGCTTTTTAATATCCCGTCATAGAAGGTAAGTATTCTTTCATCGCGCGAGCTCCACATTTACCGTTAAAAATAAAATAATGGGTCTCCGAGAATTAAGTATCCCCATGCGAGGAGACCCAGTTTACCAGGTGACTTACTTTGAAAAATAGCTGGTCTGGTCTTTCGGTAGTACACTTCAGTATCCCCTGTATGCTGCTTAACTGCTGGGAATCACATTACATAACTATTGATTTTTTTGTTAGCAACGAAAATAATTTTTGGTGGTATTTTGGCGGGATTATTTCACCATCCCCGCTAGTGGATTCTAGATTCTAGAACGGCGGGGTTTTTTGAACGGGATTTTGTAATGTCGAGATAATGTTAATCGGGATTATAAAGGAGCGGGATTTTGTTTTTCGGGATTATGTAGATATCTAGTTTTTTTTTGGGCAATATTATTCTTGGAAAAATATTTGTTCACTTGCGTTTCCAGACAATGTCGAAAATATTATTAACGAATTTAATTTCAACTTCTGTGTTCATAGAGGCAAAAGAAGAAAGATACAACGTACGAAATATACTTCCGCTAAATATACATTGTTTGTTAAAAAAACACACACAAACACACACATTTGATATACCAACTGCTCATTAGTCCGTTCAACATAATTTAAAAGCACCATTCCGATACGTACTCGTAAGCATAGATTAGATAAACCACAACAAATGTCTGTAATTATAACTTCTATCAGTAATTTAATTCATCATTGCATAATTGATGAAAATAAAATAAAAACATTCGCTAAAAAAATTGCATAAAAGCAACGAAAAATAAGGTGCCTCTAATGTATAATAAATAAAATTTGAACTTAAGTAAGAGCCGGTAGTAATAATTTCAACAGTATTTCATTTGTCTGAATGTATTAAAATGAAATAAAAATAATGCAAGAGTGCATACATCACACCCTGTTAGATAATAATTAACTACTACAAGCAAGTATAGTAACAATAAATTGCCAGTAAAATGACACGAAAGAAGAGCTAGTTTAAACAACTTATAGAAAAAAAGAACATTAAAGAAAAAAAAAATACAACATAAAACAAAAATATCCGATGTACAGCCTTTCAGCCACGAAAGCATTTTTTTCGATCGCTTATTAATTTATATGAATATGATATTGAGAGCACGTAAAATATTATATATAGACAATTATGATGATCTAAATCAATAAAAGAAAAACCAATGCCTGAAATTTATTTATGATTGTTTTTCTTATTTAGGGCGGTAGTAAGAAAACGAGTTAATCCTGGGGAAAAGGACGCCAGATGCATTCTTTGGAAGTTGAGAAATTTCAAGGCGTTACGGAAACTGTAATTACGGCTTGGTCCCATTCAGCACTCAAAAGTGTAAATTTTGGGAGCTGTAGCGCAGGAACGGGTGTGGCTACGGGGAAAAGGAGTTCAGATCCGTTCGTTGAGGGTCAAGAACTTTCGTTGGAGTTAGTTACTATGGAAAATTATGGGCATATTTTGGTATTAATTTTGTAGTATACCTACATTCAGAAAACTACAATTGATTGTTTTAAAAATTCATTCCAAGAGTAAAATGGTTTTTTTTTTTAGACAGCTTTCTGAAGTGAAGAAAGGGATATTTGGTACAGTTTTACTTTACTTTATATGGAAGGTGGAAGGTACCCTTATTTTTTATCCGATGGAAGTAGGTTTTAGTGGAAAGTATAATGAGGCTTAGACTATAGATTTGGCCAAAATTTATCTGGCTGGAGAAATTGGGAGAGAACCTGCGGGCATGCCTTTTTGAAAAATTTTGAGAAGGTCGTCCTCGTCGGAACAGGCCTACTTTCGATATAAATCAAATACATTTGGTTCTCAACGTCTGCTCTTGATAGAATGCACTTAGAGAGTCATGGTCTACGTGTATTCTATTAAGACTTACAATGTGAAATGTAAATCCAATGAATATGAAAATATAAAAAGGAAATGCAACCGCAAAATACACTAGATATGCGAGTTTTTTTGGGACCAAAATATTTTTTATGGTAACTTGATTTACTTGATTTTGATGACATTTCTCATACGAATTTTATATGGAAAATTAATTGTAAACAAAATCATGCACATGCGCAGCTTAATGCTGTAACTTCGTAGTAGGGTCGGAAAAATGGGGGCAATTAATAAGAAATTTCAAAATTAATTGATGCTTAAAATTAATTAATCAGCAACGTTCCTGTTGCATAACTGTATACCAACAGAATCAAAATTTACACTATTGCGAAGTACATTTAAATGCGATTGCAAACCGTTGCGTGGTATGAATTCGTTTAAATACAAAATTTTAAATAGTGTATATTCCAGCGCATTGTGGTTGAATACTCCAACCAATGAGAAAGCCAAAAAGTATTAAACCATACCAGCCCGAAACACTAAATTTCCTACGCCACTGCTAGCTATAAAAAAAAAAAACAAATTGTCCCCTTTATTTTCAGATATTTCGTTTCCTTCTTTTTTTTTTCATTGTGTAAATCTCAAATAATGCAAATTTCACATAATATTTTTGGGTATTGGGTATAATTCTCTCCCAACAAGTCTATGACTTTATATATGTATCTTTACAAAGGAAATTCGATGCAGCTTATTTCATCCTTGACACATTTTGAGGCTAGGTTTTCTATATATTTGCAAAAAATTTAATTGCATTCCAAATTCTTACGTTTTTCTAGTATCTAGTATCCAGGGTTTTGACTGGATTTATTTTAATCCAGTCGTGGAATTGAAATTTATACGCCAGCCCCATATGACCCCATCGATCTTTACATATGTTTTGTGGCATCACTAGAAACACATTTGTATGAGGGTTGGAATAATTTGGTGCACAAATAAAAAAGTTTTTCTCAGAAGAACCTAATTGAGGGCTTGGGTTTGTATGGCAGCCCCATGACCCCATGGTCTGATTCCATCCATTCTTACATATCTTTTGTGCCGTCAATAGAAACACATTTATGTCAAGTTTGGTTGAAATTGGTGTTCAAATAAATAAGTTTTTATTAGAAGACGCTAATTTGGGGGATTGGGTTTGTATGGCAGCCCCATGATCCCTTTGTCTGATTTGAGCGATTTAAGCATACAAACCTTCGAGCAGGTATTAATAGAAGGAGGGGCAACATCACTTAAAAAGTGTGCCGAAAGCGCAAATTCATGGGAGAGAAAAATACAATAACAACACTGTTGAAGCAAAGCGATTTGACACAAGTAGAGTAACAGTACATCTCAATTCAAACAAAGTTCCATGCTTTGACAACCCACTATTAAATACAAAGAGAATGAAGAAGAAGAAGAATTCAACCAAGCGCACACGAATTTTTGACACAATTACTACTTTACTGTTAGATGCTTGCTCTCCCATGTATTAGATTCTCGGCACATTTTTGAGCTGTCACTGTATGGAATTCGTAACTTTCGCCCTCTCCTTATATTAATACCTGCTCAAGGATACAAACTGCCTGCTCAAGCATACAAACTGCCTGCAATGAAAAGAAGCAAGTCTGCAAAATTTTGGCTTCATAGCTTTTAAACTGGCCGAGTAGAAGGCGTAGCAACAGACGGACATCGCCCAATCGTCCCCCCTCGTCATGCTGATCATTTACATACAAATTTTATATGGTCGGAAATGCTCCATTGCTTCAGTGCGTTACAAACTTCATGACAAAGTTAATATACCCTTTCACTCTACGAGCGAAGGGTATAACTTTTGCACCTATTCTGGGACGCCCTGTTGACTTGGCGCTACAAACTTTAAAACTATTCGTAACAAATAGAATTTCCATTTTACGCATTTCTACCAAATTTCATGTTGATCGGTTGAGCCAATAATGAGATATTTTGTGAACAGGTGGAAAGTCGCTAGCCTGGTAATGTGAAACACCCTTACCAAATATTAGATTCTCTTTATTTCCGGTTTGGATAAAGATATTCGAATGAAAATTTGCACATTTATTCCTTATATTATTTATAAAAAATCCTCATCAAAATATTCAGGTTTGCAATCCTAAGAGGGACTACACACTCTCAAACTGAAAATTCATAAATTTACTTTTATTTAGTATTTAACGTACCAACCAATATTTGTGTAAGTTTCATATCCGTACCTATAACGGTTTAGAAAAAAAGGATGGGTACAGTTAGGGTTGGATACGATATCCCCAGTCACAAAATCCCCAAACCAAAATCCCCATAATCAAAGTCCCCGAAATCAAAATACCCAAAACCAAAATCCCCAAACGAAATTCCCCATTTGAGGTGTGATCTAAGAACGCGCGCGCGTTCTAAGATCACACCTCAAATGGGGAATGTAGACTTTCTTTAGGCTATTGTAGATGGTAAATGATAGATGTTAAATGGCAGATGATAAATGGTAAATGGTAGGTGGTTAATGGTAGACGGATGGTAGCTTGTAAATGGTTGATGACAGATGGTAAATGGTAGATTGTAAATTGCAATTGGTGGGTGGTAAATAGCAAATAGTAGATGGTAAATGGTAGATAATAAATGGTAGGTGCTTTAGACTATTGTAATTGAATAGTCCCACTATGCAATAAAAAAACACCGTCGTGGACTGATATATATGCTAATCAACGGCAAACTCTTTGAAGTAACACAGAACAACAGCAGA
Source organism: Microchrysa polita (assembly GCA_949715475.1). Lineage (NCBI taxonomy): Eukaryota > Metazoa > Arthropoda > Insecta > Diptera > Stratiomyidae > Microchrysa > Microchrysa polita. The sequence goes on along the minus strand of OX454417.1, from coordinate 92,785,180 downwards.
TAATGTGCAGGCGATTAAATATGCAATCGGTTCCAACAATAAGCCAACCAAGTTTTCCGCGAATATTCGTTCGGATGAGGACTTGTCTCGACGATGTTAAAGAAAACCTATTATGTTTAGAACGATATATGCAATGGACTCGAATATTTCGTTTGTGCTAATCAAAAAATAAGTTAGTATGGATTTACGTCCCTCCTAGTGCCATTTACCATCTACCATTTAACACCTTCCATCTACCATCAACCATCAACAATTTAGTCTTTCATCCATCAACCATTTACCATCTACCAGCCATCTACCATTTTTTACTACCATCCATCTACCATTTACCATCATATTTCGGGTGTTTGGGGATTTTATGATTGGGGATTTTGTATATGGGTATTATGATTATGGGGATTTTGTATATGGGTATTATGATTATGGGGATTTTGATTTTGGGGATTTTTCTACGTTTGGGGATTTTTTGTATGTATGTAAGGAGTTTTATTGAGCCTTTACAATATCATCTTACAGTCAATTTCTTATCTTATATGATAATTATACATTTGTTTGGGGCGGCTGTATGTAGCTAAATACTTAATTAATTATTTTTTTTTGTTTTTTTTTTTATTATTATTTTTTTTAATATAAAAACTAAGAATACTTAAGCTAAACTTAATCCTAAATAAAAGGTAGCATTAAACGATCGTTCGCTCTATAGTTTGTAAAATTAAGTCTTATCAGGTTCTGTGTGCGAGTGACAATATATTTTCAGTCAAAATCTCCTATATTTTCGACCGTTGTATTTATAAATATTTTGGAATATAATTGAGTTGCTAGGCTTTATGATGTCGCTAGGTCGAAAACACGATGCTGGTTCAATTAGTTCAATATTGGCGCGAGTAGTGGCTTTTTCGTATATGTTTTTGATATTGGTGTTAGGATGGTCGCGGGCTCCATTAAAAAAACGACGAGTAAGCTCTAGAATCCTACATTCTAAGGTATTCAGTTTCGCACAGCTGTAGATATAAGTGGAACGGTAGTATTTTTTACTGGCTGTCCAATATCGTCGGTGCTTGCCCGTGCAGTACCGTAAAATCTTCCTTTCAAACCGCGACGCGAGCTCTACAAATGATTTGGAGCAAGTAAGCCAAGTCGGGCAGGACGTTTGGGGATTTTGTGATTGGGGATTTCGTATGGTTCCCGTACAGTTAACTCAACTTTAACGACCCATTACCCTGTTACCGTTACTCGAAACCGAAAAAAAGTAACTGATATGAAATGTCGTTGTACCCTTTGATTTGAGTACCCACTCGCCCATTTTTTTCTTCTTGCTTACCTCGTTCTTTATACCGCTCCATGGTTTCGCGTTGCTCGACGGTGTAGGTACATCGACCGTTTTGGTGGTAGCGCCCATCTCCGATAAAAAGTTAAGTTTCCATTTTTCACCCCTTCGAGGACATTCAGTTGTCTTTGTACTACAAACTTTTGTACAAGGCCGCAAATGGGTTAGTGACATCCAATTTCCAAGATCTTAACTGCTGTTGGTTGAGGTAAGAGATCGGCAGCACGCTCAGCAGTGTTATTTACCCCCCTACTCATAAAACATGGGAGTGACATCATAGTCCGACAGATAGGCAGAAAAACACCTTAAACTGAATTCGTTCACGGTGGAACCGAACTCACGATCCTGTGCAACGAAGGCGTGCGTGCACCAACCATACTCAAATTAATTACATTCCTTTTATATTTAGTATACAGGGTGTCCGGAAACTGCCGCATAAACGCACCGAATTGTGATTCCTCATGTGATTTCCAGCAAAAAAGTTGTACGGAACTTACCCCCCAATTCTTAACCCTTTAGATGGTGAAGATTTTTGAAAAAAATACTTTCTTGCACGACTTAAACCTCAATATCTCCAAAGCTAGACTAGATAGAATAGCGAAATAAGATGTCTATTACAAATTTACCTAATTAAAAAAACTAACCTCACTAAAATCGGATAAGTGGTTTGGTTCAAAGTCAAATTTTTGTGATTTGACCCAAAAACAATATATTTTTCCATCTTAATTTTCTTCAACTTCCGGCAAAATTAGCGCATAGTCTTACAATCATCTTTCTTACATCATTTTACTCTAGCTCCATTATTTCTAACAGTTTTAATGCCATAAGTGCAGAAAACTAGGGTTAATTTTGGCTCGATTTTAACATAATATTAATAAATTTTATCAAATTGCAGAAATTTGGGGGCAGTTTGAATTGAATTGGAGCTGAAATTAACCCTAGTTTTCTGCACTTAACGTATCGAAACTGTTACAGATAATGGAGCTAGAGCAAAATTATGTAAGAAAGATATGATTGTAAGACTATGCGTTAATTGTAAAAGAAGACTAGGCATCGTCGGTCAATGCAATGCAATTGCAATCTGTACTTGTCTGTGGGCAAATTGCTATTGTGGTGCGAGGATCCCTTTGGTCATAATAAGAAGTCAGCTTGTCAGTGGTCAAATTTTGGACCTGACCAATCAAGTACAATTTTTTAGGGATGCATAGCGCGCTTTTGCAGATATATCAAACCTTTTAGGCTGAATTTTGCTTGTAAGTTCCCATTCATCCTTTCAATCCAGCATTCTAGCGGGGTTCGTAGAAAACAATATGAAAAACACAATTATGCACTTTTTATAAAATATATTTTAAAATAATGTTTGGGGGATTTCATATTACAATATTTTCACTTGATACATAAATATATATTCTTTAATTGAATGCAATCGATGCCTTTCGTTGTAAATACAACATTTATTCATTATGTGTATAACATCTATGTATATGCATAAGGTATGCTCTTTATGTGTATATATAATAATAGTGTATATAAAAGGCCTCTTAGACAAATATCTTTCGGGGAAATATACGTATGAGTGTGGGTTCCCTAAAAAGAAAAACAAGTGAAACCAATTTTTCACTCACAGTCGAATGGGTTCAGTTCTTTGCGTTTTATGAATATATAGACTTAAGAAAGGACTCAATAATGTGAAATGAATAAAAATGCTAAACAAATTAAAGAGTTTCTTTTTTTTCTCTGTTCCGGTTGTGTTTGACTAAAATAACAAAAATATCTCAGGTATGTAACAATGATATAAAGTTGTCTAGAATATAATTATACCTCATTTAAAAGATATTTAATATATATTTATAACATATTCAAGGATAATATAAATCATAAATCTAAGATTTCACCATATCAGAAGCAGAAGGCAAACATTTCGAGTTTTGCACCTTAAAATAGTTTAAATTATAGCTAACTAAAATCTACTACGTCGGCTCATAACATAAATTTTTCTCAATGTACCAGCAGCCTTATAAAAGTATTTAATAGAGTACAGTTCTTATCAATGATATACATACAGACGAGAGTACGGCGATCTACGATCATATTAGCACGGCATATTTGCATGTGTGAGGAAGTACAACACTAAATTCAGTTCCAACTGTTATGTGCTTACATTCTAGTTAAACTGTAGAATTAAAGAAAAAATACAAATTAAAATTTGTCTTCAACAATTTACAAATTCAACCTTACCTTGATCGAAACAACTAGGATTTATATAACTGATAAGATCTTGGTCCGACATTATAGCGATATCTTGAGGAATCGTTGTAGCCGTTGGAGGCTGCGAGGCATTGGTCTGTCCTAATGCTGAGTGTTGCATAGCTATCTGCCGCGCGTCTCCCTCCATTTTTGACTTTTCCAGTTCATTTCGCACCAGTGAAACAGCTTGCAGAAGAGACTCTTGAGCCTCAACATTTCTAGATATGCAAAAGGAAGAATACGTCAAATGACTTTTTAATAAATGTTAATAGATCGAGCTTACGTTGGTGGCATCTTTCCAAGACTCTGAATAAAACCATTCTGAACGTTAGACGCGACCTGATTTAACAACATATCTCCCATAATCGAGGTGCTGTTTGCTTGCCCAGCAAGAGGTGTTTGATTCATTAGTTGATGATTTGGCAAAGTAGATGTGCCGTCGCCAAAATGTGTAATGTGTTGATTTATTTGTTGTGTGGTCTGTGCTTGGCACATAGGCATATGTTGATCCGTTACGGATAAATTCGTTGTGGACGAGGTAGTTTGGGTTTGTGGCGGCAAGTCTAGCATTTGCGAAACCGTCGGTGACGCCTCAGTCATCATGCTATTACTATTCAGTGACATTAGAGCTGCATTGATTGTGGCATTGTCTTGATTTGAGATAAATTCAGCCGTTGCCTTGAGGATCATGCTATTCATGGCAGCGGTTGCAGCATCTGACGATGTTGTTGTCGATTTGAGTTGATTGTGCAACTCATTACTGGCTGACTGATTCATCATAATATTATTCAGCAGCGCCTCTTGGCGGTGTTGCGAAGCTATCGTGTTAATATCGTTTAGAATTGTATTCGATATGGTATCCTGGCCGCCCATTAAATTGCCGTGATCCGAGCTGGACGGGCACAACATACTGGGCGAGACAGTTGTATTCATTATAAGTTCATTTTGGGCAGTCGACTGTTGTGTCATCAGTTGCATATTGGCAGTGCTTATTGAAGCTGCAGGCTCCGAATTAAGAATAATATCTTGAGTTAATGGCGAATGTGAATTCGATGAGTTTGAATTGGGACTATGCATTGAAGTGGGCGAATCGACTGGCGGCATATTTAATACACATGTCAGATTTTGTGTTGAATTTGTTAGGAGATTTTGACCGAATGCTTGACTAACCGTACTATTCGGATGGGCAGCGATTTGATTTATCGCATTTATTTCCTGTGGCGTAAACACTGCATTGGAATTATTCGTCGAACTTGTACCGAATAGGGAATTGACGGGAGCGGCGCCAAGAGGCGATTTCAGCTCATTGAGGAACTTATTGACAGTTTGTTGATTTTGCGTAGCCACTGAAAGCATTTGCGATTGTAACGAATTGTTGATTTGTTCCTGTTTCGCGTGCATTTCTGCAACAGACATGTGATTCGAATGTGTCGGAAAGCTTGGCAAACTGTTTGTATCGTTCAATAGTGAGATTGATCGCATATCGATAATATCCACACTCTGCTTACGACAACGTGTGTACGGCAATTTGAGCGGACTGTTATCCACTGAGTTTTCCGATGAGCTCGGAAATTGATCCATTGTATCTGTTTGCATTGTATCCGGTACTGAACTCTGCGAACTCTCATCCAAAACTTCCGTTTTCAATCCGATCTGTGTTAGCTGCTCGGCGTTGAGAAGAGCGCCACCCGATGCGGATGGTCGTCGAACCGCAAGCGGTAGACTTGTTGGCGGAGGCATCATACCAGAATCGATTTCATGCTTGGGCTCAACATTCATGCTTGTGCCCCAAAGCATTGGAACGGCACAAGATTGTCCACCACTATTTGTGGTTGTATTATCCACATATCGTTGAGTATCTACAAAAGGCAACACGTTAATATCGTACGAAATGGCGTTTTGTCATGCTATAATTTATACAAGCTAATTAAAAATTAACAAAAAAAAAAAAACTTATAAACTACGACTTAGAGCTACGATCGCGTTTTGCTGAAAAAAATGTTTTTTTTTGTGCCTCATCAATTGAAATCGACGCAAAAAGTTTAATTAAGTGTGTAACGTTTTTGTATCGACTTCAAATGACAAGATTGACCACTTTGAATACCGTTCAAACAATATCAATGAGGAGAGAGTTTAATCACACAATCAGACATGGTAACGCATGCACACATTAGGAAATTTAACTTGAATTGGGAATAATAATGAGAAAACATTCACATTACGATACAATTATACAATTCACACAATTTCTTCTGAATTATTAAAACCCAGCTCCAAAAATTAAGAACCCAACAATGCTGATATGGTTTCAGTAGTACATAATAAGTAGTTTGTTAGGAAAAATCAATTGTAGTGTGGTTGGTACAGTGGTCTGCACGATCGCCTTCGAAGTACAGGGTCATGGGTTTAAAACCAATTGTAGACGAACTCAGTTTAGGATGGTTATCATCCTTAACTGTGGGAAAATTGAATGCAATGTTCAAATTTCTGGTCTGAGGTAAGTCTGCCATATATAAATTGTAGAGTGTGGGACTAAGGACAGACCCTTTGGGAGACTAAGGACAGCCTTGGGGAACGCCTGCAGAACGATTATGGAAGCTGAATAGACATTTAATTTGACGCGAAAGACTCTATTGTTAAGAAAGTAGCTGATTACTTTATACAGATAAACCGGAATTAAAAATTGGACAAGCTTTTGAACTAGGCGATCATGCCAAACGGTTTAGAATGCCTTTTCAATGTCTAGGGCAATCAGTCCGACAGATTGTTTGGATTCAAGGCGCTGCGTTATATGCTTTATTACTCGTTGAAGTTGATGAACTGTAAATAAACCACTCCTGAAGCCAAATTGGAATTTTGGGATCAAGGAACTGCTGTGCAACTTATCTTGAAGTCGTGCTAAAATCAACTTTTCAAACATGTTGGTAAGGGTTGGAAGTATACTAATTGGACGATAATTTGAAGCTGAGCTAGGGTTTCAGAATGGGAGTTACTCTAGCAATTTTCCATAAGTTTGGAAAGTAACCGAGTTTGAGGCAGCAATTTATGATGTAAGACAGCTTGGTATTGCTGTCTTACATCATAAAGGCATATTTTTTTTAAGTCAAATATTAGGAATGCCGTCGTCACCAGTAGAAGATTTCAGTACAACTGATACCATACAACTGAATGATGGTCGGAGGAAAGGTAATTTAAAACAAGTGGATCGGATATCTGTGTTTGCCTGTTGTGTGTGTTTCAATTATAGTTTGAATTGTAACACACTCTGATTCGAATCAACGAAAACGCTTGGCCATCTGTTGGTCATAGTCAGGACTCGAACCGAATGTTTGACCGTTAATTACTCGTACTAATGAATTGTCGCGTTTTTCGTTAGCTGAATTCCAAAAAATGAATATAGCAATTATTCCCTTCCAATTGATGCCACATTTATACCCATCCGATCATTTTTGAACATGCTTAGCCAACTTGAACTTCGTTTGGAGAAAATAACTCGGAATCTGTGCTTTGGAATGCATTATTACTATTATTATTTACATTTTGTGCAACAGAACTATAGTTATATTTAGCATCTACTAGGGGGCTTCGCCCCCTGCTCGCTACGCTCGCCATGCCCCCACCCCACCCTTGCCTCCAGCCAACGGCTCCTCCACGCTCTGCGCGGACGTGCTCGCAGCACTGACTGACTGTTTAAACTTAGGTAAATTCCGCGAATTTGATTGTTTTCCAGTAACAAGCTGTGGGAAATTTGATGAGTTTATGGCTAGGGCAAAACCATCGTTACTCACAGCCCGGAACTAGAATTTATTTATGTGCTAGTTTGACTCTCGTGACATTGATTCTCTTTCTAACTAATGCAAAATAATAGCCATAACAAACAATTGCCGCTATATTCTCGCTAATGCAAACATTGCCGCTAATACATAGACAATGTACTCTTCTCAACTGCACTCTTCGTACTCATGCAAAATTGTATGTCACGAGAGTCCAACTAGCGCATAAATAAGTTCTAGTTCCGGGCTGTGAGGAATAGATGATTGGTGTAAGATAGAACGTGTGTTAATGTATTCCTGACGTTTGGAGCAAAGAATATTGTTCGAGGTTGTGATATCATTGTAGTTTGCACGTTTAACTTGAGATAAACTTTTTTGCAGACATTTTTCTTTGTTGTGCGGCCACAAAAGAAGTATTTAGTCGAAAAATAGCAAAATGACGTAACGTGACCGAAGGAGTGACAGTTGCGACCTTGTGTCGGTTGGTGTACACGTTTTTATTTATAATTCCAGAAAACTCGTACGTAATTGATTCAATGTTTCTCAAATCCATAAGTTTGGTTGAATCACGGGGCAAATATACAACGTAGGACACAGCCATATCACTAGCACGCCGAAGTTTGTTTGAGATTTTTTTAATGTTATCTGGGCGCAAATCGTGTTCTTCTTGCAGGAGAAGTTTGAGTTCAGAACATTCCATGACATATAGGCCACTTAATACAAATTTAAGGGGTCTCTGATCGGCACGACCGTAAGTGGTATTTTGGGCCTCTTGACAACTGACACATTAGCAGTTGTTTCATTATTATCTTTGTCGTCGCAACGATGTAGATCGGCAAACGGCTGAACGCGATTTGAGCCTGACGTGGTCGCCATGAGGGAATCAGGATGATTTCTTGGCAATTTTATGCGTTCCCGTAAAATCAAATCATCTGGGGAAGTTTCCCGTGGCCGTTTGGGTGTGTTTTTTGCCTCTATCGTTCCCTGTATCGCTGTATTATCATGTTGAGCTTTTTTGTTCAGTCAGTACTTCAGACAATTGGTTGAAAAATGTTCTATAAAAATATGTGGTGATTGGACGTAACTAGCAAGCAGGAGTCTTAATTTGGATCATCATACCTGTAACCTGAAATAGGTTTATTTCGCAGCAGCCAACATAACCAGAATAGTGGTTGGTTTCTTTCTACTGTGGTATTTCATTGTAAAAAAGGAGTAAGAAAGGAATGAAAAAGAAATGTAATCATGGCACTACCAAGCTATCTCGATACTACCGAGCTCAGCTGAAACAAGTCTCTGTCGCAGTTGACTGTACTGTTATAGAGGCATTTCTCCGTCCCAAGATTTGTCCACAAACATGGTAAGAAGCATTGATTCAACGATGCCATTGAGTCTTCTAAATTTCCTGCACTTTTTTTAGGACTTGCATATAAAAAAGATACCAACATTTTCCACATGCAACTGGGTTATTATGCACTACATTAAACGACAAAGATAAAAATTGCTATAATATAATAAAGTGAAAATCAAACACACCCAAACCTTTCTATCAACCATACACCACCATTCAATCAATAGCAATTCTGCTCGTCCTTTTTTCAACGATTTTTTCATAAAACTCTGCTGAATTAAAACTAATTCATATAAATACGAAATACAAACTATTTCAAGCAAAATTCCTTAATCAACCACCTTCGTACATTAAAATTCATACTCAGACCACATTTCACGCAAACATTTGTTTTCTATTAGACTTCAAAGCGTACACACACCCATACATACACTTTCAAAGTGATCTCTTACGGTTCCTAATTGTTCTTAAAATCTAAAACTTAATAGCTAATATCGCGAAATCGTACTATGGCTGATATCTCGGATTACGTTCACGGGCTGAAATGTTTCTTAACAACTAAATATGCAACGAGAGAGAGAGTGTGTGTGATTGGACAAAGTGGAGAAGAGAACGACCAACGATGATTGATGCCAGGATCTCGCCACTATTTAGGGAATTTAAAAAAAATTAAAACACATTTAAGAAAAAAATATTTTAGAGTAAACGAAAAAAATTATGTAAAAGCGAGAGAGACAAAAAAATGTGTTTTTTTATTCACTACATAACCCGTTTAAAAAAGAACCAAAAATATTGGCCATTACTTTTCTTTTTTCTTTAGAGGAATGTGTGTGAATTTTTTTCACTATTTTTCACGTTTCAACTACTTGACTTGTTAGATTCAAATAATTAAACGAAAAAACAATAAATTTTTGTTAGAATCGAGTTTTAAAATAAAAAAATGACTACAAAATAAAAATGTTTACTTTAACTTGATTTGATTTTTTTTTGTATTAAAAATTTGTTTTTTTACTCGAAATGAAAAACATAAGTTAATACTTTGTGGCAGAATAATAAAATCAGATGGTTTTAAAGTTTTTTTTTTGTTTTTTTCTTAACCAGTACCCTGATGATAAGTTGCTGGATGGTGCAGAAGATGGTGAATAAATATTAACGAACATACGGGATCCACAGATTCCGAAGCAGAGGAGTAGAGGAGGTCCATCAACATCATAATACGGATGTTTCGATCTCTCAGTTTTAAACATGGCAAATTGTGAACGATAGAGACACTTTCTCTTCTTATTCATGTGATGGCTTAATATTACTAAGTTTTTGACACCTAAATAGCTATGAGAAGGAAATAAACGAAAAAACAACATTTTGTGATTAGTGTGTTGGTTAAAGGGGAGTTTCGTTTTTTTTGTAGTTTTTGTTTTTAGGATTGCTTTTTGTTTGTCTTTAAATTGCTTCCTGGGTTGTGATTTGATTTCAGGTTTTGTATTGTCATTATTTTTCATGTTTTCTTGGTCGTTTCATTGTTTCCATTGTTTTCATCCCATTTAATATATAAATCAAATGATCGGTCGGGGTTTTAAAGGTGTTTTTGTTTTTCGGGTTTCAGTCTTATGAGTAAGACGTTGATATAGATGCTTTTGTTGAAAATGAAAACTTTGTTCAATGTTCATAAAATCAAATAAATCCATTAATTTTGTAAGAGGCCTAATCACAAAACATGTCTTAAAATTAATAATCATAAAGAATGTGAAGAAAATAATTTTCGCATTGCTATCCCTAAAAAAATAATGAAATCCTATTGTAGCTGTATAGCTAGACGTATTACTATTATTTTATTCTTAAACAGTGAAACCCGCAATTTGTCGAAATTGATTTTGATTTATCTATATCTGGAAATTTTCGATATAATCAAAAAAACACTGCGTTCCAATCATTCGTCACAAACACACTCACTCTCATCCATTGACAAATATAATCTTTCTAACGCACACATAAACTTTCAACTAGAATATCTATTTCCCAGTAATAAATATAAATATTTATATAAAAATTCCGATGAGCTAAGTCTGGCAAAAGAAGAAGGTACAAACAAATTGTACGATCGAAATGCTGAATGTAGCAATAAATATAAAAATTAGATTTCGATTTGAATTATCCGTCATCAGTGCTAGAGTAGCGTAAAGCAGGCAATAGCCATCTTTAGAAAAAGTAGTGAAAAGGCAAATAGCAAAACATTCATTCAGGCAGCGTTGTTTCAATTAGTATCGAAAATTATACTGTTAACAAAAATATTGTCAAATGATCGCGTCGAATTTTTTCTTAAATTTTGAAGAGATGTAAGTTTTTGTTTTGAATGCAGGAAAAATACGGCTAGGAAAAATTCATGTGAAGAATTATAAGCATGTCCCTAAAATCTCCAACAAAGTGTTGGCAAAATTAATTAAAAATGTTTGATTGAACTTAAAAAGTATAGAACGCGACAAGCCGATTTCTATTAAAATGTAAATCTTGAGCTAAGATTACGCTTGGTTATTGTTGACTGTTAGAAACTTCCCCTGATTTTTTTTTGCGATGATAGACCTAACTGGGCCCTACTTGTATAGACCAAATGAACATTTGTTGAAAATACATACCTTGAACATTGGAAATTGTACCATGTAATGTACCTATCGTGGTGGCTGCCGACAAAAGACTATGAACGCCTTTTGGTGTGTAAACGAAATTATGAGCTTCGCTCTTTTTACCACTTGACATAACGAAGAAATGCACGTTGACCGGCTCGACAATGTTCTGATTGATAAAGGGAGGAACGGTGCATATTAAGTGTGTCTGAAAGAATGTAAAGAAGAAATGTATTACATATTATAATCGAAAATTCAATTGATAGCCGGTTTTTCTTTTATTTAAGGTTAGGATTCGTTGGGCTCTAGTCAGTAAAGTTTGGCGAAAAGAACGTAGTTATCATAATACACACTTTCTACACTGATTTAGGAGTAAGGTCAGTTGGCGCAGCGAGGCACTGAAATAAATAGTCCACATCCTGGGGCGCGCCACCGTTGTTTTGCACGTCCGGACTTATGGATCATTCAATTCAGTTGATATCACACGGCATTATATCAAACCGGGGCTGCATATTTGGTGGCCACTCGACCAACTAGTATCCACGGTATGCTGCAGATGGGTGTGAGTTTGTTGTTAGAATTATGGCGCAGTGATCCCGGCTTATCGTAAAAGGCGACTTGAGGGGTAGAGTATGTAGGCTTGTATCCCGCGTACCTGAGATTCACCTTAGACTCGAAACATTAAATGAGCCTCAGATACCTCGGACTGATTCAACGGCAACGATTTTTGGCTATAAACAACGGACCATGATCGGTTTTGGGAACGTGCGGACGATGTGGGTGGCTCACAGAAGTCGAACAGGAAATGACCGCATACAATATCGCTATACTAGAACTATATACTAGAACTGAATGAAACAAGATGGCATGTAGTGTAGTTCCGAGGTGATTTCAGATTGCAAAGTGTGGTGGAGAAATTTTTTTTTTGTTTCTTATGTTTTTTGGGGTGCTGAGCTCGAATCCGGAGCTTCCCACCAAAATTTCGTTGCGAAACAGGATCAAAACCGTGAAAAAAACCCAAAATTTTCGGAGTTTTCCCGTTTTTTTGTTTATAACTCCGAAAGTCTACATTTCTCCGAAAACCTGTCCATGAAAATATTAGAGAAAACATAACTGCGGGTCCAATGCGCCATTAATCATTAAAATGTGTTAAGCGGTATTGCTACAATTGATAGTAATCTTTTTGACGTTTTTTGCAATTTTGACCCTGTTTTGCAACGAAATTTTGGTGGCAACTTACAGATTCAGGTTTTGCACTCCAAAATACACAATGTACAAGATAAATGCAACTTTTACGACCAAAAATGAAAAACCGTTCAATCTCAAAATTTTTTTCATAAAATGGAACTATGTTAAAAATGGCAAATTTAAATTATCCACTGTAGTAATACCGCTCAACAGATATTTAATATTTATGTCTCTTTGGACTCGCAATTATGTGCTCTCTAAAATATTCATGGAGAGTTTTTCGCAGAAATAAATAGTTGCAGAATTAGGGGGCGAATAACGGAAAAACAGCAAAAATTTTAGGGTTTTTCACGATTTTGACCCTGTTCCGCAACGAAATTGGTGGGAAGCTCCGGATTCGTGCTCAGCACCCCAAAAAACATAAGAAACACAAAAAAAATTGTCTCCACCACATTTTGCAATCTGATGTACTAGGTTTATCACGTAGTAACTACACTAATGGTTCAGGGGCGACTATCACCAAGCTCTCGCACTGTATTGCTCTACTCTGGAAGTGAAGACGATAATACACATCGGCAAGCGGGCGTCGGAATCCTGTAGACTAGGAATGCACGTCGATCCCTAATCGACTGGAAACCTATTTCCGATCTTATCATTCCAGCCAGATTCAACTCCAGAGTACGTAACATCACAATTATTCAGTGCTAGGCACGAACTGAACCTGCATATCAATCTGCAAAGGACGTCTTTTATCATCGATTAGGCGACACCCTTGATAGGGCTCCCAGAGGTGAGATTAAAATTATTATGTTGGATCTCAACACCAAAGTCGGCACTGATAAGTGATAACATAGGCTTAGAACATCTTATGAACAATCGGGGACTTCGCGACAGGAATAATAATGACCAAATGTTCATGGAGTTTGGAACTCTTGACAACTTGTCATTGGCGGCACCTTGTATAAGCATAAGTCATGCCACTTAACAACTTGGGTTTCTCCGGATGGCAAAACAGAAAACCAGATTGCGACCATATGGCTGTTTCAAAAAGGTGAAGAAATTGCCTATTAGACGTCAGGTCGAAGCGTGATGCTGAAGTTGGCAGCGACCACCATCTAATCTATCTAATCTGTGCAAATAAACAGTATTTATTAGACGTGCATATTCTACTGCCTTGCACCAAAAAGCGATTGCAATTCCAGCCCTTGAGAATTCCACAATTGAAGAGAGATGGAATGCTACAAAGGATTATTTTATTTCGTGTGGCAAAGCATTCGTAGGACGTTTGGATCATGGTAGGCGACCATTTATCAGTGACCCGACTGGGTCTCTTATCTCAGCACGCAAGAAAGTTAAGGAACCAATCAACTCTGCGGCTGATGACTCAGTTAATAATCAACTGAGAGCTGAATACCGTTCATTACAAAAAGGCCGTGCAGAGAAGTGTGAGGCGTGACAAGCGTACTTACATCAACGTTTTAACGACGGAGGCAGATGATACGGCTTACTAATCTCCTCAGGCGAAATTGGTGGTAGACGCGCTGAGAGGACTCTATTAGCATCTAAGCTCGCAATAGACCGACTCTCACTTCGTCGGTGTGAATCACTGCAATGGCGAAAGGATCTCGGTTGTACCCCTGAACCTCTCTCTCAAGATCTCGTAGACCACATTTGATGTAACGTGGTGGAGGAATTCGGTCTATGAGCCCACGATTAGGATGATCCTCTCGATAACAACCAACAAGGTATTGTTTTAAAAGTAGGTGATTGTGGTCACATATTGGCGTCAAGGTCTCCATGGTTGTGTCGTTGACGTCGAGTCGTAGGTTAAACTCCTGGTTGCACGTGGTAAAAAGAGTAGCTGAGGATTTGGGCGCTGATAGCTTGAGGTTCTTACTGACAAAAAGTAATTTATATCCTTCAAGTACTCGTTGAGAAGGGTGCACATAACGGGAATATCATGGCCGGTTCATGACAGTACAATCATTCGCGTACGAGAGTATGTCGATCCCTTCAGGATGAGTGGGATGTGCTGACATGATGAGGTTGAGCAAAAAAGGAAAACTTCTCCTTGTGGTATGCCTTGTTTGATTTTCCATAGTTTAGATTTTCCGTCTCTAAACTCTGGCCAAGACTGGCGACCGGCAAGATAATTTGCAACCCACTACAATATGTACGACCGAATAGATGTGTTGCGTAGGTATGTAAAAAGAAGCGAATGATTCACCGTATCAAACGCCTTCGACAAATCGAGATCGACTAGGATAGTTCGTTTGCACGGTTTAGGTTGATTTAATCCTTTCAAGAGCTTGGACGTAATCTGTTCGAGTGCAGTGGTGGTGCTGTGCATTTTTCTAAGGATCACGAGATCTACATGTGTCGTAAGTATTGGTTGTTGTTGTTGTTGTAGCGATTCAAGAGATTTTTTTCTCTTGAATCGAAGGGGGTCTTGGCAGCTCTTGGCTGTTTTTAGCAACGGGTAGCTCCGGGACGATTTACATCGAAGAACCGGCTGCCGTAGGAGCATTTTATGGACAACACAAACATCCATGGGTCACAGTGGGATTCGAACCCACGCACCGGCAACTCAGGGATAGACATCTCTGCCACTGAGCTACCGAATGCCCCATTGCTAATATCATTGACTCAAGTATTTTAGCCACAAGAGACAAAAGCGTGATCGGATGGTATGATTCTCTAAGGTTGTGTTCTTGTGCCTTTCTTCTCTGGTATGATGAAAGTTCGTAGGGATAAATTCATGGTTGCCGTGATATACTCCGGTGTATCAAGGTGTTTAAGCATTATCATCGCAATATCGTCGTCACCAAAGGCTTTGGAATTTTTAGCTCTCTGTATGCCGAGTGACTTCATGAAGATACTGAACTACTGTAGTATTTCGGATATATATTTTGCGCTTGATCCTGGATCTTTAGGTGGGTATTCGACGTTTTTTTATTGAATCGATTAGCGTATTTCCTGTTGTCGCTTGCGGTAGTGGTGCCAAACGTGATCGCGAACATCCTTTCGTTTTCACGTGGTTGGGAAAGGCCTCTCACGGCCAATTAAACCAATAACGTGGCCCGCATAAAAATTAAGTGGTACATCTAGTCAATTAGGTTATTTGAAATTGCAAAATGTGGTGAAAATTGGGTTTTGTTGCTGAGCACGAGTCCGGAGCATCTTACCAGAATTTCGTTGCGGAAAAGAGTCGAAAAACTCCAGAATATTTGTTGTTTCTTTCTTTTTGGCGTATAACTCAGAAACTGTATATTTCTCCGAAAATCTGTACATGAACGCATGAATATGTTAGAGAGAACATGATTGCGAGTCGCAAGCGACATAAATCTTCAAAATGCGTGAAGCGGTAGAGAATTGATAGTAATTTTTTGATTTTCTTTTGCTATTTCAACCCCGTTCTGCAACGAAATTTGGGTGGGAGGTTTAGATTTTCGATGTTTTCTGTGGGCTGTTTGCATGTTTGAATAACCGAAATTCAATTACGGGGCTGCCATAGAAACCCCACGCCAAAAATATATTCTGTGCGGTTAAAAACAATTTATTTGTGGACCAAATCTAACATAAAGGCGTCTATCTATCTATCAAGCATGAGGCACTTATTTCCAAAACTCGCTTCTTGCATTTTGGAAAATTTCAAGGTAGTTTTGGTCTTATGCAAATAATGAAAGTCTAACTGTACTTTTTCCCTAAAAATTTTACATAATAAACTTTTTACTGTTTGTGGAATATATTGAAAGACAAAACGATTTCAAACACTTTTTCTTGACTTTACAATCAAACTTAAAACTTGGACATTGATATTTTTTTAGAAATGCAAGAAGCGAGTTTAGTGCCAGATTATGTAAAAACGGCTAAATCGTACTGTGGGATCATGCACTCTACCAAATTTCCAAAAATTTGGCATAAATGCGTCTCTGTCGTTGTTTCAACATTTTTTTAGGAATTGACAAAATCGCAATGTGGGATCTTGGAACTGCCATAAAAACTACATCCCAAAAGTAGATTTTTCAGGAAAAACTTTTTTGTTTACATACTAAACGTAATCTCGTAAATTTTGTTACTTAAAACAGTCTTATTCTCTGCTACTTGTTTTAGAGTCTAGAGCACAGTGAAAAAAATTAAATTTACAGAATGCATCCACCATGACCATGACACGTGTATATTATTTAAGGGCTCACGGCCTATTAGCAACACGTTTTGATATATTTTGTTATTAACATAAAAACGCTAATCGACTGAGGCCGGCCACCAAAGTGAAATACAGTCGTTTGATTTGTGTATGTACTTGTCTAACACGTGTGCTCATGTTTGCATTCATTTGAATGACAGCTGGGCAAATTAATAATGCTAACAGTATATGCATATTAATCGAGTCGGAGCGCTTTTAAGGTTTTGGTTACATGTGAATGAGAGTACGGATAATGTTATGTTTGAACCATGATCTTTTTTTTTTAATTCACAAATATGTAATGGTTAGTTTTGTTGTTTTACAGGCTTCCGCAGTAAAATGGTTGCAATATTCGTAAGTATTTATTTCCTGTTTTTTTTTGTGCTAAAATTTGCGCGGCTTTTTGTTGTCCTTTTTGTTTTGTTTAGACTACATTGACATACACTTATCGGTGACCAACTAGGAGGTGTAGTAGTAGTGATCGATTTGGAAAAAAAACTAACTAACTTTAGTGTAGGCACTTTGACTCACCTGTTGTAAATACTCTTTGTCAGGTATGACAGTTTCTTTCCACACTGGTTCCATCTGGCTCATCTCATTTTGATTATTCGATCCCTCTAGGCTATGAAATACTACACATGTATCTTTCAGGAAATTTTTACCAATTATATACATTTCCAATCCTCCATCCGCGGGTGACGATACTAAAGATTTTTTACATATTTCAGGTACACCTGGTGGTTGTGCTAAAAATAAGTAAAATATGAATGTATAAATAGTAGTTAAAGTGGCACAAATATTCAATGCACTTAATTAGAAAAATCTTTACTTACTGCAAATAATAGGATGTGAACAAACTTGTAGAGTTTCTACTGTGCCATCATCATTTGTCAACTGTGTCCTGAAAACCATTCTACATCTGGTCGATTTTTTCTTACTTCGCTGTCCTGTGTGCTCGGGAAAACGATGTTCAACATCAACATTTCGCTCCTGTAGATTGGATTTTTGCTTTTTAGTTATTCGCCTGAAAGCTTTGAACATTTTCTTACCTTCAAAATTCCCACACAATCACATGTTATCGTCATATCTGTTTCTGGCTTAAAATCAATTTCAATTATCATCGTACCATCCAGTTTTTTCTCATTACACGGTGTCGAATTTTTACCGGCCACCTTACATGCTTGATAGAACATGTGCGGCGCAACACGACCCACGTCTGTGCCAATGAATACTTGTAGTAAAGCTGGTTTATTATAGCCCACCAAACGAACAATGGGGAATCCATTGCCGCTACGATCCTTCACGGCACCGCGGCTTCCTTCGGTTTGGTACCTGTATGAGGATTTGTTTTTAGGTAGAGTACGATTAACCCCGGAAAGAATTACCAACCTTGCTCTATGTTGTGTTTCCGGTTGCGAAATAATTTGCAAGTGATATGCTCCATTTTTTGAGGCTGTACTTATGTTGGATTGAATTGGCATGATTGGTCGCTTTAAGGTCGGACGAATACTGTTGCGTGGTATTGTTGATATACATCTTTAAAACAACAATAAGAGAAAAAAAACTTAAAAACGTGGCGGTAATTACAGAAATTATACAAGTGTGTACTACAGTGGAATATGGATAAACGTTAGTATAAATTTAACGTCATGGCGAGAAACTGATTGGTACTGATCTAAATGCTACGTTCATGCATTCATGAAAAGTAGATGTAAGTACTTGTGTATTAAGTTAGTTCACTCCGAATATGGCGCGGTTTGAACAAATAGATTCTATTACTTATGCGAAAATTAAGAGATGAATGCGAACTACTCAATTACTCAAGGCTAATTTTATGTTGTTGCTTTCAGAATATTATAACAAGTATAAGAACTCTTAATTTGGATGCTTTCAAATAGGGGAAAAATCAGTAAACCAAAATAAAAATTGCGAGTTCATGCAAAACGCTCAAGATCAAATTTGTTTTATTTATCTGTGAATTTTCCTGAAATTGTGAAACATGCATCAAAGACTACAATAATTACAAAACATCCAAAACAATCAAACAATAAATACAAAACAAATGAGCCAATGAGATGGACATGAACCAAAAATATTGTTGCTTATTCTTACTTTGCTGTTGCTCCAGTTGTATGATCGTCCTGTCCGCTATTTTGAGTTGTGCTTGCAATAAGTTTTTGTGTGAAAGCATCATTACTGCACGCATCGTCATTATCAATGTCAATGGGATCAAGTTTTTTGCGTTTCAATTGTCCTGTTCTATTATTGACGAATGGACGATCATCATCACTGTCGGTCGGCGAGCTACTCTCATCAAAAGTTTCTTCCGATCTATTTGAAAATTAGTCGAAGAGTGTGGTTTTCAGATTGTTGTCATACGACTACATTAAATATGTGTAAAAATGGATGTATTTGTGTGTGTGGTCATATTATAAACTGAATGAGAGATACTTGTCTTTGCATGGACCATCTGCCTTATTTTACTTTAGTAAATTAATGGCGATTTTACCCTCTTTATCGTACCATCTGGTCACAAGCAGTTATTTTCATTTGTGTAATTTATTATTAAATTTAAAATTACCCTTTTCACACTGAGGGTTTTAAAATTATAGATAAACACAGATTTTTCAATTCCTTCTTATTTAAAATTTTTTCTTGCATTGATTTAAAATAAATGGACCCTCTCTTTGAACTATAATTATGAAGAAAATTTAGACGAATGGATTTATTTTTTTTTATCTTTGTTCTTACAACGACTAACAATGTCACTAAATTAATGATTCCCGATAAATACTCGGTTATAATATACCGATGTATATTTTTTGTTAATATAAGCATACATACCTTGTAGATTATATGTTGGTGTTATTTCAATATCAATTTTTATTCTTTTTATTACATAATGACAATGAACAGAATGACATGATGATTTTATGATTTTAAAAGCAAACAAAAAATCCAAATACTTTTTATGTGCTAATCATGACAAGGAAAAATAAAAAAGATTAAAGGTGAAATGAAAAAAAAAAAAACTGATATGCCTAGGCCCTCAATTGATTAAACGAAAGACACCAAAAATGAGTAAAAAAAAAGTAGGTATAGAGTTAAATATTTGATTGGTGTGCATCCAAACAGAACCTCACACAATACATCACATTTCTCACATTTATTTGATTTAGTTGGCTATTTTAGTATATGATACAAATGTGAATATTGTTGAATAAAATTTGTAAAGAAATAAATACCTTGATACGGGTGCACTTCGGACAGTGGTGGTTTGTGGAACTTCAACGTGTTGATCGAAACCGAAGCCACTATCGTTTGAATTATCACAGGGTGGCGGATGAGGACGAGGATTTATACGTTTACCGGGTGGTATTTTGCCAGGACCGACCTAATAGAGAGAGACAGAGAAAAAAGTTAGGACTACGTAATAAAAATCAGGATGAATTAAATTAACTATATCCGACCGAAATTTAAGACGGATTCTATTTGTTTCGTTTCGTTGGCTAAAACTATTTAATGCCACTTCAAATTTTAAGTTACATTGAAAATAGCATAAAATGCGAGGCTTAATTTTCAATATTTATACCCTATATCTATGTGATGGTATAGAGTATATATTGTTTTTGTTACGCCGATATAATGTATTATGTCTGTCTGTCTGCCCGTCCGTGTGTCTATCAGTTCGCATGATTAAGCTAGCGTTTTGAAATTTTTGTCAGATGTTTGCTTTGATAAAAGCTTGGACGGTATTGAAAATGAGCGACGATCGCATGCCTAAAAAGGTGATGAACGCGCAACGAGTGGACGGAGCCAGATTGCGTGGACGACCGAGAGCCCGATGGGAGCATTCTGTATGTGAGGACGCCCACCAGATGCTAGGCTTTCGGAATTGGAGGACAAGGTCGCGTTACCGCGACAATTGGAGGTTTTCAATCCAGGCGGCCAAGGCCCGACGTCGGGCTATCGTGCCATAAAGAAGAAGAAGGTGGTCGGAAGGCATATTCGCGATAGTGATGTTGTTGAGGCATCTTAGCTGCCCTTTAGTAAGATCCAGATTGGCATCGCTCGCAATGAGTCGTGCCAGTGCTAGTTTTACCTCGGTTTCGAGGTGATTGTCAATTAGAGCGTTGCTAGGGCAAGATCGTAGTGAACCGGTTGTAATGAGACATGCTAGTACCTTGCCTAAATCGGACTTACTCTCTGTAGTCAGGGCTCTCTTCCACCAGACCACAGCACCGTAGTTTAGGGTTAGTCTAACTATCGCTTTGAAGATCCAGAACATAATGGAGGCTTTCATACCCCAGGCTTTCCCTACGAATTTTTACATATCCAAAGGGCTCTGTAGTCTGGCTGGTGCAGCGGTTAGTGCGCGCACCTTCGGTGCACAGGGTCATGAGTTCGTATCTCACCGTGAGCCATGGTTTTTTTCGAACTCACGAGCTTGTGACGGACTATGATCTCACTCAGATGTTAAACGAGTACCCATTTATGGGGATAAATAACACTGCTGAGCGTGATGCTGATCTCATTACCTCAACAAAAAGCAGATAAGATCTTGGAAATAGGATGTCACTAATACATCCTGCGGCCTTAGTCCAATGCTGGATTGTCGCGCCTGTTATTTATTTAAAGGGCTCTGGTGGCTTTTTCAGCAGCCGGTTCGACATGCTTTTGCCAGTAAAGTTTACTGTTGAGGATTACCCCGAGGTATTTGACTTGACTCCCAATTGGTAGAGGGGTGTTGTACATTATCAGGTGTCTGAGTTCAGCTGGAGAAGGATATCATGATCGCTTTGGATGGGTCGACTCGGAGCCGATTCCCATCACACCATTCTTGTACTATTTTTAGTGCTGGTTTGAGTAAATTTAGTAGTATTTCCTCAAACAAACCCATGACCACTATAACCACATCGTCGGCATATCCCAGTACGGAGAAGCCATTAGATCTGAGCTTCCACAAGAGGTCGTCAATAACCAGGCGCCACAGAAGGGGCGAAACTACACCCCCTTGTGGGCAGCCTCTTGTAACCTCAGCAAAAAGAGTTTGTTCGTTGATTTGACATACGACTTTTCTAGAGGAAAGCATACTGCTTATCCATCTGATAGTCACATTTTCTACCATCTTATTTCTTAGTGCTCTTTCAAGTGCATCGAAGGCAGCATTGTCGAATGCCCCTTCAATTCCAGGAAAGCAGCAAGCGCGGTGTTTTTGACCTCAAAGGTATTTTCGAGTTCTCCTGCACTCCACAACATGACGATTTGTCTAATAAATGGCAAATTGAAAGTATGTACCATTGAAAACCGGTAATTATTATTTTCGTAATTGTTTTATTAGTGATTAAAATCGCAGTAGATTAAATGCTGAAATGGAATCGCATGACTTTAGTAAATTATACAGCTCTAGCAAAAATATACAATCGTCCACTACTCTTGATTTGCCCTAACTCCGAATCATGGTGCGTTGACGACTACCGACTACGATAAGAATATTTTTTATCTTCTAAATAATTAACTTGCGACGAGCCATGCCGAGTTTGGAAACTCGTTTCTCTATAAATTTCTATATCACCGAGTGGCGACCGAACGATCACGGCCACAGAGCACGACCCCGACCCCAACCCCAATCCTCCACTCCTATGTTAGCATAATACACAGCTTTTTTCCTTTGATGTTAATTTTTTTTAAGACTTAAATGAAAACTTGAAGTAATTTTTATATTGGCAACTAATGAAGACTAAGGTAAAACCACATCCATAAGATTAAAGCAGAGGCCTTAGTATTTACTAAACATTTTTTTAATTAAATTTCTTTTTGAGCTTCATTGAAATATTCGATTACAAAGTATAGCTACGGCTGCCATCCGGTTGCACTAAGTCAAAAGCGGTCCAAATCTTAAAGCCAAAAGTTAGGTGGTTCAAATTATGTTAAAGGACAGAACAACTTAATCGCAAATTAAACGACTCTCAGTCTAATTTCAACCTAGTAGGAAAATTGTGAAACAAATAATACACTTTAGTCTCCACCAGGGAACCGCTCTGTGGCTCACCTGGTTGAGTCGCACTCTACGATGCTAGAGGTCCGGAGATCGAATCACGGCGCGTGGTCCAAATTTTCCGTACATGTGCGGATAGGAAATATATAGTGCTTGCAACATTATATACACTCCGAAATTACATGCAATGTAACGTTGACTCGAAATTGTCTTTAAACGGCTGAGTTAACGCACCATGGCCCCACATGGGGTTATACGGTACTAAGAAGAGAAGAAGGGAAAGGTTTTAGTTTACGATTGGCTGTATGCACCCTCCTCTTTTTTCCGTCTGTTAAAAGTGAGGTGGCGCTAAGAGTCTACCATTTCTATTGACGAAATTTTTTATTTAAACATAATGATGTTTTTCAAATCATTTAATTTTAAATATATTTATCAAACATTTTGGAGCTGGTTTGAACCCCTCAAAACTCATACGTAAGATCGCCAGTGGCTAGGGTCAGGTTCGAAAGTGACCAGAAATGAACTAATACTGCTTTTGTTTTGAGTTCCGGGTAAAGTAGGATCACTTTACTTCTGATGGCTTGGTTTTTGTTGTTGTAGCGACTCAAGAGATATTTTTTCTCTCTTGAATCGAAGTGGGTTTAGGTAGCACTTGGCCGTAATGACAACGGGTAGCCCCTTGACGATTTACACCGTAGAACCGGCTTCCGTAAGAGCATTTTTATAGACAACACAAACATCCATGTTCACGGTGGGATTCGCTCCCACGCTCAGCCAACTCAGAGATAGAGTATCATCTCTATCACTGAGCCACAGAATGCCCCAATGGCTTGGTCAGCCCCTTAAGAGGCTTCGTTGAGCAGAGCACTGTGAATCCGTACATACTTACTGAGTGAATCCGTGCATACATAAAACTACTCTGGCCCAATTCCACATTTGGTTTCGAAGAGTCCGCAGAATCTCCACAAATAAAAGAAAACCGGGTTCAATAAATCTAATAAGGCGTTTACAGCGCCAATGAATTTCGTCGTATGTTTTCAGAATAAACGGAAAAGTGTTCACTCTGCATTTGTTATTTCCAGGTGATATAATTTGACCAGCGACCACATTATTTTGCTTATGAATAGTTTTAAATGACAGAGGCAAACACTTTCTAACGAAAGCAGGCCCAGATTGCATGTTATCGTGCACTCTCAAGATATAAACTTTCAATTCATTAAAATTATTTTATAAATAAGTCCTTATAATGAGTTCTGATACTTACCCGCGATATTGAATGCAATTTTCCAGGTAATGCTTTTCCTGGATGACGCTTCGATGGAGTTCTAAATCCTTTTCGATGTATTCTCGGTGTCATTGTCGAAGCGGTGGCCATAGTTATTCGCATGCCTAAAATGAGAACCAAATAGAAAAAAAAATATTAAAGGCTTATAGTAAATATTTTCGACATTGTATCTGGTAATAATGAAGAATTTTGTTTTTTTTTACCTTCACAAAAGTAAAATATTTTTGTAATTATTTAATAAATAATATTAATAAATAATATTTAATAAATTCGCCGACCTTTGCTATACATTTCGATAGTGTACAAGTTAATCTAGTGTCAAGGCAGAGATGAATTGATTGATAATAATAACTACTGAGATGAGATTTTCTCTGGAAGAAAATATATAATTCTCGAATATCTCTGTCGGGTTAAAGTATTTATAACCTTTCACAATTTATTAACTATTGTCGGTGGTGGTCCATTCAATAATATTTTTGATAGTAATAATCTGCACAATTTTAATTGACGGTAATTAAAAAATATTTATTGATAAGCTGATAAAACTCTTTTTTTCTTATACTCCAGACTAGACATATACAGGGTGTCCCATGAATGGTGCAGGCTATTTTAATGGTAGATAGTGTGGGTCATTTGGAGAAAATTTATGTACAACGGGACCCCTCTATTTTTAACTATTAAGGGCTGAATTAACATCGAGAGTGAAATTTATTCCGCTGCGATTTTATCAGTAAAAATGAATACTTACTATCGTGGAACATGTCACCAACGATAGGGAATACCATAAGCTACAATCCGAAAACGGTTTCATAACTTTTCTCGGCAATTTGATGTAGTTTTTTTTCGATTCCCCGGTCATTTGACTTTTCACGATGAAATGACCGAGGAATCGAAAAGAAAACATAAAATTGCCGAGAAAAATGATGGTACTGTTTTCGGATTGTAGCTTACGGAATTTCCCCACATATTCCACGACAGTAAGAATACATTTTCATTGAAAAAATCGCAGCGGACAAAAATTTCACTCTCGAGGTCAATACTAGGCTTTACAATGTACATAATAGCAT
This sequence comes from Microchrysa polita, assembly GCA_949715475.1. Classification (NCBI taxonomy): domain Eukaryota; kingdom Metazoa; phylum Arthropoda; class Insecta; order Diptera; family Stratiomyidae; genus Microchrysa; species Microchrysa polita. The sequence continues at coordinate 92,760,143 of OX454417.1, read as the reverse complement.
TTTTCTTTGTAAATTGTGTCAAAATGCCCGACTTGCCGGACTAAATCAAAATTTGACACGCCACTCACCATTTCATCCAAGATATCTCTTTCTCAAACCAAATAAAATTTAAAATTTTATGGCAAATTTTGATTTAGTTTGGCAAGTCGGGCATTTTGATACAATTTACAAAAAATGCTATTACATTGTCACAGTTAAAAATAGAGGAGTCCCGTTGTACATTAATTTTTCACCAAATGAGCCACACACTATTGTATTGGTCATTATGTTTTCATGAAACATATACATACATATGTACTTGAGAGTTCCTCGGTTTTCTCTATAGGATTCATACTCAAGGTATCAAAGAATCAAAGTATGGACCCATACAATGAAATATTGAAATTCAATTCCACACTTTTGAAGAAGTAATCACTGATCAAACGTATTGTATTTGCTCTAGTGTCTCGAGACTACTGTATGCAATCAAAGTGTAAACGGTAAATTGATATCAATATCATTTAAGATAATATCAATTTATTGTTCTGAAGAAGAAGTTTAACAATGAGTATACATTGAGTATGTAGTGTGGCTTATACAGTAGATACACGATCACACTTCCCATTTTTCGTAATATATAGAGCATAAGTGAACTTTGACAGAAAATATCCGCTTTGGTAAGTAGAAAGGTGTATTTCCCCTGGGTGCATTTCGTACCAGAAAACCATATTTTATTATACACTCGGCTTCACAAAAATCGGGCCACTCGCCACTTTCGAACTCAAATTCAATTTTCTCTAAAAGTATGAAACTTACAACTATGAAAGTTATATCTACAGAAACTGCATCTATAGCAATGCAAATGACTATGATTTTTATCTGAAGTACCGTTAACTCTTTATTGAGTTCGCGCTTACCGTGTGGCCCGGTTTCATTGAAGCTCAGTGTAGAGTGTAGTATGGTTTAAAAAGGATGAAAAAAAAAATTATGTGTTCACTGACAGTAGTAGTACATTTGTCATAGTTGTCCATAACTATGGTAACATACGATTTCACGGGTTAAACAAACATAATTCTGTAATCAACGCTGTGTTAATTTATTATTAGTATGCACTGTACATTGTACAATCAAAATAAAGCAATAAAATGATTGAGTTCAACTACATAAGTCAACTATAAATTTTGTTGCTATCATTCGAGTCATTGAGCATTCTAATGGTTTGTCCGCAATCACGTGATTGAATCAATTTACTTTTCTCATGATCTCTTCTAAGCTAAGATGACAGTCAGCTAGCTACTATACTGACGCTCTCTCTCTCATTGAGGAATTATCTGCCTATACGCTACTAAGATGTTTGTTATGTACATACCATTCATTTGTAGTAAGAGTATGGAATAAGTTGGGCGTTCAAAAGTATTCTAGTGAATAGTTTCTGGTTAGGACAAACAAATTAGCGATTGCTCGATAAAAAGTAGAAATATAATACCGAAATTAGTGCTATTAGTATTGCACGCTGTACCTAATCTACGCATTGAAAATAAAAACATGTACATACACTCGACGTCAAAAGTATCGGGCCATCCGCAATTTTCGAACTCTAACCAAATTTTCTCAAAAAGTATAAAAGTTACAATTGTGAAAGTTATATCTGCAGGAAGTGCATTCTATGACAATTAAAATGAATGGAAACACATTGGGATTTATTAAGCGTTTATTAAAGATTTTACAAATAAGAGTCGTTTTCCGGTCTTGTAATCACCAAACGAAAACCTTAAATTTAAGCTGAAAACAAAGTAAAAATTTCAAATAAAGTGTTTGGTCAGTATTCAGTGTTCCCTCCCCTTGCTCGAAAACTGCTAGCATCCTTGTATTCATAGACCTCACGAGGCTGATGATGAAGTCTTGGGAAATTACATTCCACTCCTATTCAATTGCGATTCGTAGCTCTGAAAGCGTTGTTGGATGCGAGCTCAAATCCGACGTTTCAGCTTATCCCATAAGTGTTCTATTGGATTCGAGGCCGAGCTTTGAGCTGGCCAGTCCATCGGACAAATGCCGACGTCCTGTAGATACTTGGTCACCACATGAGCAACATGAGGCCGTGCATTATCCTGCATCGACTGGATATTATGCCCGATATAATCTGCGTAAGATATCACATGGACTGCAAGGATTTCATTGATGTAGCGATGTGAAGTCAATCCACGTTTACGGCCCGTCGGCGTCGGTTCGATGAAAACTAATGCTCTATGTCCGGTTAGCGAGATGACGCCGAGACCATAACAAATCCTCCTCCAAAAGCAACAGATTCCGCGATGCCACACTAGAATAACGTTCTCCAGGTCGACGATATACTCTCTGACGTAGATCCCTTTGATATAGACTCATCCTGGTCTCATCAGTGATGAGTACATTACCCCACTCTTCCAACGTCCAATCTATGCTCTCGAGCGAATTCAAGTCGTGCTCGACGGTGGGCTGCCGTTAATTTTGGACCTGCTGCAGCTCTCTTTGGAGTCAGGTTCCGCTCCTCTCAAGTCTCCTTCTAACGGTAGAAGGACTTATAACCACTTGGGGTTCGTCGCGCAGCTTTAGTTAAACTTGAACTGCGTTGAGGCGGCGATTTCGCAGAACATTGAGTTGGATATAACGATCATCAGCTGCTGATGTAGCCCTAGGTCTACCCGTAACTGGACGCCGATCGAATGCTCCAGTCTCTACGTATCGTCTGTAAACTCTTTGCACCGATGATCTGCTGATTCGAAGTCTCTGTGCGACCTCACGTTGTGCAAAGCCGGCTTGAAGTAGTGCTACAACTTGACCTGCTTTCTCCGGTGTCGTATTCATTATTGGTTGACAAAAGTAGCAAAAATACACGCGCAATGAAAAACAACTAAAGAAATTATAAAAAATATCCTATACCCTTACCGTAGAAAAAATAACGGTAAGCGCAAGCTCTAGTCAAAACATAGCAAATCGTTAGCATTGTGTTTGTTGTTTGATTGCTATGTGCGTTTACGGTACTTTAAATAAAATTGATAGTCATTTAAATTTCCATTAAACGTACTTTCTGTTGAAAGTTGCGGGTGGTCCGATACTTTTGACGTCGAGTGTATGTCATACATACTTAATTCAGATCATAATAAATATGTTTGAAATGTCATGTCCAAAGGCAAAAACCTTCTCCTGGTGATTCCATTGCTCAATTCTTCAGGGGATGTTTTCATACAAAAAAGTTGTATGAAAAGGTTTTAAGCAAACTAACGAAATCGTAGATTAGTATTACAGTGGAACTTCGCTAATCCAACCCTATCGGGACTGTCGGAACAGCCCAAAAGTCGGATTCGTAAATTATCATCTTGATCAAAGAAATAAACAAATATTTCGACGGACTTGTGCTAAGAGATAGAATCGCATTCTTCTTCTCTGTACCGTAACCCCTTGTGGGGCATGGTACATTCACTCAGCCGTTTATAGGCTACTTCGAGTCAACGTTACATTGCATATAGAGAAGTGTACATAATGTTGCAAGCACTATATATTTCCTGGACCACGCCGAGATTCGATCTCTGGCCCTCTAGATTATTAGCATCGTAGAGTGTGACTCAACCAAGCGAGAATCGCATTAACTGCTGGGAATCACATAACATAACTACATATTGATTTTTTGTTAACAATGGTGGTATATTGACGGGATTATTACAGTATCCAATAGCGGGATTTTAAGGTGGCGAGATTTTGAGGTGGCGAGATTTTTAATTGGCGGGATTATTAATGTCGGGATAAAGTAAAGCGGAATTTCCTGTAAAAAGCGGGATTATGAACGAGCGGGATTTTTTTTTGTTGGGATTATGTGGGTATCCCGAACCAGAGTTCAGCCTTTGTTCTCTTGAAAACAGAAAACAGGTAGAAGGGAAATAAAGGAAGCCTTTTTATGGTTGTCTGAATGAGAAGCATGTTATCTAATTACAAAAAAAAAAACGTTTACCTTAAAAAAACGTAATAATGAATAGAGAGTTTTAGCATGTCGTTTGAAATAGGACGACTTAATTCGACATTCCATATAAAAATTCGCTTGCTTACCGTATACGAAACAATATATGTATGTATCATAATTTTGCATGTCTCAAGTAGGCATGGGAGTATTTCCGTATATTTGATGCTCTGAAAACAGTCGAAATTGCCGAAATAATTTGTCGTGATTTTACACCCATGCCTACTTAGGACATGCAAAATTATTATGTATTGAGTATAGTCACGTACACTATGCCCAGTACATTTCGCCGAGAAAAATTGAGCGAATTCTGGTTACATTACTCTCCACCAGAAGGCACTCAGTGTTTGTGATACGTATCACAGTGTCCTCTAGTTAAAGCAAAATTTCGACGCTCCTCAACGAAGTAATCATATCTCGGAGTAGATGGCGGGAAAACACAAATTCGAAAATTATGAAGAAATATATTGTGGAAATAATAAAACGCAGAATATGCTCATCTACATGTTTTTATATGATGTTTGTCATAATATTGAATGTTGTTTGACATTAGTGTTACAATGCATTCACACACCACATTTGCCGCTAACTTGCGTGTGCCTTCTGGTGGAGGAAAATATAAGTATTGTTTCCTATACGGTAAGAAAGCGAATTTTTATATGGAATGTCAAATTATGTCGTTCTATTTCCAACGACATGCTAAAACTATCTAATAACTCAATTAATGTCGTATCGATTAGTTAACTGCCGTGTTGAAGTTGAATACATAGTACACAGTTTGTTTATCTATACTATATGTACTGTACAAACAAGTAATAAACATTAATACATTATTATCATACTTATTCATTACAACTGACAAAATTGAGATGTTCTCTTATACGCATAGCAGTTGACCTGTTCTTAATTGTTTGTTATTATTTTCTCAGAGTTTAATTGGTCAATTACATACTGTCATATGAGTATGCGCCAATAAAAAAATATTCTCAGAAGATATTGCATGTTTAAGGTGCATGTGACGTAAACAGATAATAATAGTCGATAAAGAAACGTACGTACTACTGTTGGTAAACAAATCTAATTTGCGGTTTTGCATTTATGCTGGTAAGCCGGTAGATGATCTTTTAAATTCGTCGAAATAGCTTATGAAAAGGCTTAAATATGTACATTTATTCAAACTAATACGCGTATGTACGGTATGGGTTTTCCCAAATGTGGGAGAACTATATATGTACCTAGTATGTATCTAAATTATCTTCAAAAGCTAGAAAGTTGTACAGTGTAGTAGCTGTATTGTATTGTATCATTTATGTAGTAACGAACCGTAAAAAAGTTAGAACATAGAAGTACCCGAAGTCAGTCAGCGAGTCATTGAGAAAATTGTTGGAATGGGAGCATTGCAATGTTGCTGGTCGATGCCTAACGCTAATTGGTTAGATAAAACTAGTACGAAAACAACTTTTTTGTCTACATTACACCCAGTCATCAATTGTTTTGAAGTAGCGTGACAAAAACGTTTTCATTTAAAGCTCAGACGTGCTTTTCAAACATTGTATAAAATTCGTCAATCATAACCGCATTATAGCAAGAAATTGACTAGAATCGTTGCGTACGTATATGATGTTTTTGGGGAGATCTTTTGTTACGTGGCTCGAATTAGTAAAGTCAGTAAACCGTTTGGTTTCTTTCAGTTATGTACTAGAATTATTATTATACGCTGGATAGCAGCCGTACAGGTTGAGGTAATTTTGACTACCTTAGCCAGAACCAACAATTTCCCCAATCACGTTGGGCTTATAATTTGTAATGTAATGTAATTTGTCATCTGTATATTGTTGTTGTAGCGCACTGAACTTAATAAAATAGGCCAACCTGTTTTTTTTGTGGGTTTATGCAGGGCCATTTCACACTGATTTATTCGTCCTATTCGCGGGAGGCTTTTATTTGACCCTCTTCTAAATAATGTAATGGCTCTACGCGATCTATTATATAATTAAATCATTTTACACCCTCAATTAGTTAAAAGTACAAGAATTCAAACCATTTCATAACCGATGGACATCACAGACTGAAGCAATTGTCCTTGAACCTATTCTGGTAAGCCAAAAAATATGGAAAATTTTGCTATTTTATACAGTATAGTTAAAATTTAACTGTACGATTTAAGCCCCAAGCTTTCCTGTTTCATTGGTAACTTCCTGGACTATCTACCAAAATTTATTTAATTGAAATCGTCTATTCGGATTGGACGGATACAAAACAACGACGAACTCGCAAACGAACAACTGATTAACACAACAAGAAAGAAAGATACAACGAACTTCGGCGAGTATCTAATAAGTTAATTAGACGTAAGAAACGAAAACATTTTGACAAGCAGTTACAGCAAATAAACCAAAGATTAGCCAGTAAGAACATTATAGACAGGCGTACAAATTTATAAATAATGTCAAGAACGGATATCAACCCAGGGCAAGCCTATGTAAGGACAAGGATGGTAACATCATCAGCGACATCGAAAGCGTAAACAAACGATGGGCCAGAGCATTTTGAAGAGCTCCTCAATGTACCATCAACATACCCCACGGAGCCAGCTCTTGAGCAGTTAGCCGAACCAGGCCCTCCCTTTCTACCCTCAACAGTAGAGGAGGTGAGTGTCGCCATACAATCGCTCCAACGTGATAAAGTGCCCGGGTTTGGCGATATCCCAGCAGAACTACTGGAGCATGGTGGAACGATGCCTGACCAACGCTATACATGTGCTACTGCTGAAAATATGGAACGACGAGGTAATCCCCGAAGATTGGCGCAAAAGCATAATCTGCCCAATCCACAAAAAGGGTGACAAGCTGAAGTGTGAAAATTACAGGGGCATATCATTAGTATGTACGACCTATAAGATTTTATCGAATTCTAAATTCTAGAAAAGAGAATCAATCCGTACGCAGAACGAATCATTGGCGAGTATTAAGGCGGCTTCAGACCTGGTCGCTTAACGACCGATCAGCTTTTCACAGTGAAGCTACTACTCTAAAAGTGCTGGGAATATAACATCGACGTATACCAAATCTTTGTCGACTTCAAGCAGGCATACGACAGTATCGATCGAAGTGTACTGTACAACTTTATACTGAATTTTGGTATACCGGCAAAGTTAGTGCGATTCACAAGGATGACGATGACTAATACCGTCTTGCAGGTCAGAGTGCAGAACCGACTCACTGACCTATTTGAAATTCGTACTGGACTCAAGCAAGAGCGACGGGTTGGCGCCGACGCTCTTCAACCTTGCTCTGGAGTATGTAATTCGAGCCATGAATATGGACAGCAGCGGAACGCTACTCATCAAGTCGACTCAATTAGTAGCGTACGCCGACGACATCAACATCATGTCTCGAAGATTGGGTGATACAGAAAGCCTTCTGCATAACCTCAATAACGCCGCAAAGGCAGTTGGACTGCATATCAACGAAAGCAAAACAAAGGCCATGATGCAATCGAAAACAAGGACGCCAGCAAATTCAAGCAGCACAGTGGTGGACTTTAATATCGAGTATGTAGACAACTTCAGCTATCTGGATTGTAACTTATCAAAGGACGCCAACTTAACTGACGAAATTAAGCGACGGATACAACTAGCCAATAAGACCTATTTCTCGGTCCTCCCTATAATTAATTCAAAACTTGCGCACAAGAACACGAAGCTCCGCGTGTACAAAACGATCATCCGACCCGTGCTATGTTATGGCTGCGAAACATGGACCCTCACCCAAGCCTACGAAATTTTGCTAGACAGATTCGAACGGGTTCTATACAAAATCCAAAAATACAAAATCCAAAAAGACAAAATCCAAAAAAATTGAAAAATCCACAAAGTCAAAATCCACAAAGACAAAATTCACAAAGACAAAGTCCATAAAGTCATAATTCACAAAGTCAAAATCCAAAAAGACGAAATCCATAAATTCAAATTTACATCAGTTTGCTTATCACAATTGAATATTGATAATATTTATGTACGTTATTACGTTAACTAGACAATTACCAAATCCCGGAGCATATGCGCTTTACCTGAAGACACGGAAAAGGATTCATCCCTGGCATATACGATTTAGCCGATGACACGGAGAGGAATGCACCGGACCATAAGCGCTTCACGTAAAGACAGAGACACCTAAGGCGCATATGCTCCGGGTGCATCCTTCTCCGTGTCTTCAGGTAAAGCGCATATGCTCCAGGGTTGGGTAATTGTCTAGTGCCCACGCAATAAGCATTATGGGGCTCTTCATACAAAAATTTATGGATTTTGTCTTGATGGATTTTGACTTTGTGGATTTTGACTTTATGGATTTTGTCTTTATGGATTTTGTCTTTATGGATTATGACTTTTGGATTTTGACTTGTGGATTTTGACTTTGTGGATTTTGTATAGAACCCATTCGAACGAAAGGTCCTTCGGCGAATTTTCGGGGCCGCTCGCGAGCGAGATCAATGGCGTATCCGGTACAACCATTAGTTGTATAAATTGTACGATGTGCTGGAAGTATCGAAAATCGTGAAGCTTCAACGTTTGCAATGGGCTGGGCATGTACAACGGATGGACGATAATCGCATGCCAAAGAAAGTGATGAACGCACAACGAATTGACGGAGCGAGATTGCGTGGACGACCGAGAGCTCGCTGGGAGAACTCCGTAGGTGAATGGTGAAGACGCCCACCAGCTGCTGGGCTTCCGAAACTGGAGAACAAGGTCACGTAACCGCGACAATTGGAGGTCAAAGATTCAGGCGGCTAAAGCCCGACGTCAGGCTATCGTGCCACATTGATGATGAGCCCGGCGTTCAATTCTCGCCCCGGCCAAAAATGATGATACTTTAAAAATAGGAATTTAACGTAGTGTGAATGGTATAGTGTTATGGAGATCCTTCTAAAAATAGTTCTATCAAATTATGTACGTGCAAATCGTTTTTTTATATCACTCCTACTAATTCGACAGGATATATCCTATTGGAGAGCAATTAGACAATCTGCTTTTTTTAAACGGTGTAACTATTGAAATAAACTGTTATTCATCTGGTAAGAACAATGGTTATATTTTTTTCAAGTTACTAGTTTACTATTGAAATTTTTCTGAGTGTATAACAAAAACTTAAAAAAAAATTCAGGTGAATAAGATTCGGAAATTGCATCAATGACTGTTATTTGAAGTTACATTAATTACTCGTACAGAACTTCAAAAAAAAATGTGTTTTTAGTTTTTTCTCTCTATTAAAATAAGGTTAAATTAAATACACAATTTCTTCCTTTTGAGGAGTTTTTTCTTTAAGTATTTTGTATTTGAACCGTTACGATTTCCCGAAAAAGGATTGCAGATTCGGTCGTTTCAGGCTAATATTAATGAAATAACATCATCAAAATTTGGCGCCGCAGATACTGAAATCATGCCAAAAAAAAAGTTAGTTTTTGGCTCTTTTCTTTTCTAATTTTAGTCCAATGGTTAAAGGTTTTTCGGGCACTTTATACAGCAACAAAAAATAACCTACAATTTAACAACAGAGGTATTGTGGTTGGCTCCTCTATTTTTATGATACTGCATCCACCATTTTTTTTAATAGTTTGTCTGTAAAAGTAGAAGAAAGTATTCGCCTTTCAGACGTGCCCTTCTCGAAATGAAAATTTTTGTTGGGGAAACCTTTGTGTATCAACGTGAAAGAAGGTCGATGAACAAATCAATTCGGGTTTAAACTGAAATATGCTGTTCTGGGGCTGCATTTTTGACAGCCCTGAATGGTTTAACATAGTTCATAATTGTCTAAAGGAGGCAATCTATTCTATTCCTAGAATAATTCCATTCCTTCATAATATAATTCATAATGGTTCTTACCGTAACTTTTATGCTGATGTTGCGCCGCATGCTTAACGGCTGTACGATAATTACCAACATCATAGTAACTATTGTATTGGGGATATGTGAATCTCATTTTGATGAATCCTTTCCGTTTTTAAATATTAAAAAAAAAAAACACTTAAACACTAGCACTCTTTTGGGTTTGCCATTATTTTTGGGATTAGAGTTGGGAGGTGGATTTGATATAGATTATACTAATTTTCACAGAAAATACTTTAAGCATGTATAAATAATTATTTGTAGGTATTTAAGTTTTACAGACACATAAATTCACTTTGTGAAAAATGGGAATATATAACTCAGTTGTTGCTTAACTGTAGCACATACAAAATTATCACATATTCAACATAATATTTAAATCATTATAAACGATTTATTGATCACAATTTAAAAATCACAATCAATTTGAGGATGATTTAATTTTTTCGCCGGTATGGAGGAATGTGCATAAACATTTATTATTCTTTAGGTTTTATTTTTATTAAGATTTATTTTTGTTTTTTTTTTCTCAAAATCTTTGTGTAGATTGCGGAATAGGGTATCACATTTCAAAATTTATATACATATTAAATAATAAAAAAAATAAAATTATGTATGTAAAAATGTACATAATAATTTTCGCACTTGCATTTCAAGAAACTTTTTTTATAATATTACTGAAAACACACACTTTTTGCATTATTAATTCACCATAATAATATTATGTTACGTAATCATCAATTTACTAATATAACTTGACATCTGATATTTAACAAGACAATTTAGTTGCCGATAAATTTGCAGAAGAGAAAAATCACCGTGAACAAGTTCGATAAAAATATTTTTTTGGGAAAAGGAACGATATGCGAAATTCGACTACGCCACGCGCCACGTTATCACTCACGAACGCAATTGATATGTGTGCTGCAAAAAATACACCTCGATAAAATAATGGTTCGATCGACTATCAACAGAGAGATCAATGGGCGTGTGAGTCAGCAAGAGATTTTTGCTTATTTTCGACAAATAACTCGCTCTTTGCAAAATACTACGGACATTGTATCGCAGATAAGGCCATCTAATGATAATGATAACACTTAATGCCGACGGATGGCACAAATTAAAAGAGCCGCGCGATAAGTTTGTTTTGAGCGAAACGAGTTTGGCAAAAGTTAAATTGCGCGTATGATACTTAAAAAAAATTGTTTTTGCCGATCTTCGGATCTGATCTGTACAAGTGAAGCGAGATCGATGAACTGAACGGAGGCGCGCAAGCTTGATAAATCTGAATCTGATCCGCGTATATAATCGCGCGCAAGCGATATGGTAGAGTTGCATATGAGTGTAGCCGCGACACATATGAGACGATGCGTGGAATACAGATAAATTGTTTGGCTTGTTAGACCACTTAGTACTGGTAGTTTTAATAATAACAGTACGCACAATCTTGAAAACAGCATCATAAAACTGACTCCCTGGTCATCGTTTCATATAGTCAGCGCCGCACATTTACATTCAGTCGAAAGATACTTTTTTATCTCGCGACCTGAACGCGGGTACGCTGAAATATTTTCGCGACTTTATATGCATACATACATAATTCGAAAGAGGGTTGCGCTCGTCGGCTGAACCAGTGGAAACTAGACTTGTTTACGAATTGCAATGCGTTTACCGACTTTTTGCTCTCATTTAATATGGTTTGGTTAGCCAGCCACGGGTCGAGGCTAACACTTTATCGTATTTTTGCTTGACAATTTTTTAACCGGCGCACAGATTGTGCTCCAGTAAATAGCGAAAAGATTAGATAACGTTGTGAGATAGTAGCTACTTTGCAGTGATTTTACGGCAATTAAGTGCACAGATTTAGAAGAAGGTGACCATGATCAGTTTGTGCATTTTATTCATACCTTAAATGTTACTCATCAAACAAATTTAGATTTTGGTTTCGCAATTTGGGTCATATGCTAATCCAGGGTATGGTACCAAGTTACATCACATAAAAAAATCCTTTTTTATATCCTTCTCACTATAAATGAATGGAATAAACGCGAGGTCACCTAACTTTAACGATTTCATTTGCCGACTTTGTCAACCTTGGATGATTTATCAGCATGGTCTTACAAAGCTAAATGGAGATCCTTTTATGCAATGTTATAGAAAGCACAAGGGCCGGATTTAGCCTCTATGGCGCCCTGGGCAGTAGTCGAGTTGCCGCCCACCGTCACTAGGTAATCCTGAAAATAGAGCAACCCTCCATGTTGTACTTAACGGGTTGACGTGATCTGAAAACTTCCATGGAGTTTATGGGAAAAGTGATGTATCATTGGATCCTCAAGAGTCATCGTCCCCTTCGTTTTAAGGCATACATGGCCTTGGAACATTTTAGTGATGGAATGCAGGAGATAGTTAATTAACTAAACTTTGTCTAGGCATTAGATGATTTCAGATTGCCAAATATGGTGGAGAAAATTTCTTTTTGTTTTTGAGGTATTGGGCTCGATTTCGGAAGTTCCCTCCAAAACGACAAAAAATTGACTATCAATTTGTAGCGATACCGCCAACGCATTTATAAGATTAATGCCGCGTTGGACGTACAATCATGCGTTCTAAATCGAAATTTTTGTGGGAAGCCTCAGATTCGTGCCCAACACCTCAAAAAAGTAAGAAAAAAAAATGTTCTGCACCAGATGAGGAGAGTAATAACCTAGGATAGGATTTGTGGGGGTTGTGGTTTACCACCCCATTGAGTTGCGCATCTACCGAGAGCCGAGATCCACAGAACGTCAGGGGTGGTAGAATGGCCTCGCATCCAGCAGTATGAAACCCTAGGCCTTCACATTTGGCATAAGACTGTTGCCTCTATATTGACACTGCTAAAAAGGCGCTGATTGACGTTACAAAATCAATCCGTTGCTTCTTGTGAGAGCCGTCCACTAAAGCCTTCCGTGGCGGGTATGGACGTTAAGCCTAAGCAGAGGGTTTCTCTCTCTTATTCAGAGGGAAAAATGAAAAGCTCGGTGATCAGAATTTTTTTCTATTTAAGATGTTTCAGCTTAACGATAAATTCTTTTTAGCCAGCCATATTGAAAAATTTTGAAATCAAGGATCATATAGGGTCACTCAGGTATGGACGTACGCAGAAAAATTTTTTGGGAGGGGTTTTAGTCAAGAGTTTCGCGTTGGCCACAGAGCTCAGTACGAGGGATTTCCTAGACTTGACCAAATCGGTGATTTGCTTAGTTTTTCTTTATTTTGACTACTCAACTGGACATTTTAAGGATGGCATTTGCTTTAGTCGCAGATTTCTTATTTCCTAGAAATTGCCAAAGAATGCTTTACACAAACTAACTATATTTAGGCCCCTTCTCCGCTTTAATAATACTTACTTAAATGCAAATGAGCTCATGGTCTAAAGATGGTATTACACTATCAAATAAAGTTTGTCCATTGGGTCACACAAAATTTGTCCCACAATGAATAAAAGTGTTTTTCTAGACCTATTACACTACGGAACAAACAAATGACCAATTTGTTCGCCCGATGACGTAGTCAGTTATTTAACCCTTCTGTCGGCACCTACTACAATATGCATATTCTGTACCCAATAGGCTGGAACTACTGAGAAAAATTTTGTATTTTTTTTAGAAAAAGTGGAAAACATAGAATCATTCTACCAATTCTTTACTGCCATTAAAATCATTTTTGTATGTATACCGTAAACGTTTTTAAGTACACATGTTTTGGGGTGGTTTTATTACAACCATGTTTCTTCTTTATTTCCTTTTTTCTTTGCTTATCTTTTCGCATTGCGTATATCTAGTTGATTGTTCGATCAAATTTTCCAATTCCAATATCTTTGGGGAAAAATTTGGCAATTTGTTGGTAGATATTACTTCGATATTACTCGGCATATTTAGGGAAATAGGTGGAAAGAAATAGGAAATTTTCAAGTGCAAAAATAATTTAATTCCAAATTTTTTGAAAATTTCTTGATCAAATCTATTTAGAAAGACGCTCACAAGTGACTCATACTTAGTCCTTGCTATTACAAAGAAATAAAACTGGTTTGAATTTCCTAGAATCAAATCTCCGTTTATTAGGTGATGTTGTAAAACGTGATGAAATTAGGCACTCCCATTTCCTGAACTTCACGGATTTTTAAAGAAAAATCTCAGGAATTTTTATCGTTTATAGTACAAATTGAATTTTAAGGACATTATTACATAATAAATAAGAGAATTTCAACAGAATTTAATATTTGCACTTCTTACCTCAAGAGAAAAATGGGGAGAAAAACTAAAGGTCTGGCCAGACCTATTGGGTATCAAATAGCGCTATAAATTAAAAATCATCAAAAACATACTCAAAACTTCAACCGATTTTTTCAAATTTTTGCAAAATGCTTCTAAACATATTATTCTAGGATATCATGAAATATGAAGTCACTGCGATTTCATCTTCTATACTTTTGACACCAAAATATAGTGCCAAAGGTCTGGCCAGACCTTACTGCCGACAGAAGGGTTAAAAGAAATCGTGTTATTTAAAAAGACGAAATGTGGCCGCCGGGAGAATGAAAAGAAAAGTTTGGTTTCGTGAATGTTAGAAACAGAAAAGGAGTGTACGGAGAACTTTGGGAAAATTAAAGAAGCAGCCAGCCTCTTTCACAAAATATTTGTGTGTTTCGTGCAAGAAAATAGTTCGAATGTGGTTTTAGGAATAAGGTCGCCGGTGCTCATATTTTATATCTTCTCAGTGCATCCAGATCACTGATTTTGTACTGAAGAGCACTGGGAAATTATCTTGAGAGTTATAGGAACCATCGGATCTTTAAACCTTCAAAAAATGTTCTCCAGGGTGTGTTTGAACATGGTGTTTTGTTCAACAACAAAGTTATGTGGCCCTTATTTTATTGTGAGTACAGTAGAGCGTCGATTATCCGAACGTCGATTATCCGAACATTCGATTAACCGAACCGGGGACTCGGCTTTTTTCAGATGAAATGTATCGAATCAAATGAAAAAATCAAGTGTCTGAAGGAAACAACCTTTTATCAGCAGCACTCAGTTGCTTCAATTTGTTTGTTTTTGTTCAGTGCTAGTCATTTGGCATAATATCCTGGTTGTCGCTTATATTATCTTTTGACAATCCTCCAATTTTTCTATGGAAACTCGATTAACCGAACTTTCGATTATCCGAACCATCCCTTGTGGACATTAGTTCCGATAATCGACGCTCTACTGTATATAGGTAAAGGTCAAAATCAAGTGTTTCGTGTTCAGAGATCCTCGAAATTAGAATAAGTATTCGATTTTCTTGGAGTTTAATTTGTATTTGAGACTTTTTCCTTAATCTTGGATTACTAAGTACCTAACTTCACTGCTCTACACGGTAGTAAAGAAAGCGTAAAAAGCGCTGCAAAGCTTCATAGTAGTTAGATGACCCTTGAAGCTTCTAGTCACTAATCAGGTTCTTTGTCTCCTCCTAGCTAAAATTACCGAAAGACAAAATTCAAAATAACAGCGGATCTTACTCTTAAGCTAGTGGAAAATTTGAGAAACACCGGGGAGTACTTTCATAGTTGTCCTACTTCTAACCTGAGAGACCCTATAATCAATCTTTGTCCAGTGATCAGCCTTGGTTCATAATAAAATTTGAAATTGAAAGTAATTACGTGATAATTTTTGTGCAAAAAGAAGAAGTACCTTTGAAACAGCAGAAACATCTTGCTATCATCCATGTAATGTTGTATCCCTTGCTCTTGCTCACTGTCAGTTAGGTAGAAACACATTACTGTATGCTCGAAATTTGGACATTGTGCTTTTGAAGGTGCGGTGCGATTTCTCATCTAAACATCATTACGAAATTTCGGAAGGGGCTGAAGTCCCCAAACCCATATACCCACATGGAGGATTTTTTCCCTCATTTTTTAATAGGAAATATGTACTTCATTTCCTCCGGAAAAACATATTTATTCATTAATAAATCGTGGATTACTAACTGTAATTGCATATTTATTATTGACACTATGGCCAAGAGGTACCAAGTTGTTGAGAAAAAAAAAACCGAACCGGAAAAAGTCGAGAAAATTATTGAAGCGACGTGCGTCTACCAACATTTTTTGATAGAGATGAGATCGCCAAACTAGAGTTGTGTACTAAACACGTAGCTATTACCGAGAGTTAAATTTTACTATCAACAACATTTTCTTCGATGTATTTCCACGGATTAATTTAAATTTCGAATTTTCCAATATCCCACAGTTTGCAAAAAAAATGTAAAATTGCCGTTATTTTTTATATTGATCATTAAAAGCATCCAATCGAATTAAAAAATTTGTAATTTTTGAATGACCGTATGACCTAAAACTGCAAAATAAATTTGACCAAATATGTGTTTTGTTATTACACTAAGGTCAAATGTTTGACACGAAATGAATGGGAAAGGGACATTGGGTTCATGGGGCTGCCATAGACGTCTACAAAAAAAATCATGGTCTTCATAAAAAACAAGCTATATTTTTCTTTTTATGTACCAATCTTCGCCAAACCGCACATAAATGTACATGGTAACAGATGTCGGACGATGGGGCTAAGGACCCACCCTAAAAATAAAGTTTTTCTGATAATTTATTTGGCAATTTTTTTTATAGAAACATTTTAGATAAAACATGAACATAGGGTCGTCATGGGGCTGCCATAGAAACCACCACTACATAAGCAAGTTCTTCTAACGAAAACTTGAAGAACTAATCGTAAGAAAAAACCTCTCTTATAATGCTAAGTCACAAAACATAAACGTTTACGTTTAGGCTGATGTATGTACATTCGAAAATTCCATACCAGTAGGCTCCATACATGGAAAACATCTTCCTAGTTCCTTTATTGAAATCAAACAAGCATTAGCAGGGATACGTGATTTTCAGTAGTAGAAGTATTTTCTCAGTCAGTCAGCGACAGGCTTGCCGCGATATTGAGGGCATCCAGGAAAACCGCAATATTTTTGTATGTCTTTGTTTCCTTGGCCTTGGCCTAGCCTTGGCGGAAAGGACTTTAGGGTAAGGAATAGGGGAGGAGATTAATATTACGGGAACAATCCGAATTAATAGAGTCATGCGTCGGAAATTAATTTTTTGGAGCCAACGAATAATATTATACTATCTCAAGTATGACAGTGCTGGTCTTGATTTAACAGAGTCTACTTGAATTGAAGAATACTTTATCAAATTCACTACAATATTTCACGTGAGCAGCTTATCCAGAGAGGCAAAGGGTCTCTAACGAAATGATAATGATTAAATTGCAGAAAGGTAGATGAGGTCATCCAACCCATAGCTTGGGCAATGGCACAATAGACCTACGGTCGCATTGCCCAGGGCTACCTAACAGCCACAGCCGGTAATAAATCTAATCAAATCTAAGGTGCCAAAGAATTATTGAAAGTTGACGAGAAAAGCCTTTGAGAATGCGGAAAAAATGCAATTCAGTGCATAAATTGACTATTCACAAAAATGTGCCTTATCTCCAAGTTCTTTCTCACTGCAAAAGCACATGTTCCATCCAAACCAGCACCAACGGGCCCGGATCCAATGCTGACCGCATGTTTCTAATGAACTTATTTACCCAAAATTTGGACAAACTCAAAACATAAGTACAAATAATAATCTGACATTTTCACGTAAATTCGTATGGACAAGCAGCTTAGCGGGAATATGTATATTGAGCAAATAATGCATGACTTTGAAATTAACATGCTTATGCGAAAATGAAAAGAATTAGTGAGTGAGTCGAACTTCACATGTTTATTTGCTTTCGCGGCTAACAAATGAGAATTCGTGAAATATTTGGTATCGCATGTCTGCACAATAATTTCTAATCGGTACATTTGTCACCTTTTTGCCTTTATGACATATACCCATATACCACACGCACACACCATACCTAGGTTTGTATTTGACAAGCTCCCAACTTAGCAGTAAACTTGCTAAAAACTAAGAGATAAATATTTGTTGAAATAATGATCTGTCATGCTGTTTTTTGGTGGCGGATAAGTAAGGGGAGAGCTCAACACTTTTTGTAGCCAATAAGCGAGCAAAAAGGGATGAGTATGTCAGAACTTAAATTAAGCGAGTTTTGCTAATATGTTATTTTGTTTATTCTTTCATGTCAAGGTACATCAGTTCGGAATGTCTTACATTTGACCAGATGTATTATTTTAAAGTAGATGCCACCTTATTCTTTTTTATTTCATTAATTTTTTATCCAATATTCCATGGACTTGCAATTGATGAATAAATAGTTACAATGTATTGGTTGTATGTATTGGTTGAAATCATAGATTCTAGAAGGAAGTACGTAACTCAAAGTCCCACTGGAACAGCTTGTAGAAGATTTTTTACCCAAGAATCGAGAGAAGCATTTGATGAACAAATATGAGTACTATGCACCAGGGCTCACATGGCTTTTGGTGTAAGAAAACCCTTTCGAACTATACGTTCGATATTAATTCAGGAACCTTTTAATTTGAACAGTCATACAAGCATAGCTTAAAAATAATTTTGAACTTGTCAATATTTTTCAGTAGTAAACTTGTATGTAGTTTGGTATATAGTAAATACATATACTTCGCGTTTATTTATATAATTATTTATTAAAAAAATATATACATAAAAAAAAATCGTACATCATACAAAAAAAATTCCTCAGAACCTAAAGAAGAAGAATCAAAACTATCAAGAACTGAAATAATGTCTTCCAAAAATGGACAGTCGGTTATGTCTCATTTGATTCTGTGCGGTGCATCCGGATGGGCACTCAAGAATTCCGGCAAAGGCGATTTTTGGGCGGTAGGCGCATTTTCATTTCTTTGCGGTCACGGCGCTTTAGGCGTCCTACGATATGGCATGAAGACTCCAAACGAACGGCTGGTAAACATGCATAACACTTCATTGATGACAGCGCAAAGTGTTGCCTTGCCACTTATTAATGTCAGCATTTACTTAAATAAGTTAATGCCAGCAGAAACGACATATTGTTACGCCACATCTGCTGCAATTCCTGTTATTGTGCAGTTGACTTCGTCGGGAAATAACAGAAGTGTTCTGGATCTGGTTGTCCTTGGAAACGTGGTGGCCCTCATTTACATTGCCGTGACCAAAGATCATCATTGGGCAGCCGGTTTGGCAGCCATAGCCGCGATGAATCATTTTATGTTGGCCAAAGGAGATGAAGGGAATGCACAAGATTGTCGAGCAAATTTGATAGCTATTGGTTTAAGTATTTTTTCGATATTTGGAGTGAAATGTTTGATGTAATGAATAAGGATAAAATGTGAAAATTCCATGTTAATAATAATAAATATAATATAAATATAATTGAATCGGATCATTAAATTATGTGGAGTTGCAATTGAAACACAGGTTCTTATAAGTAAAAAACAATAGGCGAAATATGTTCCTATTAACGACTTTAAACACAAGGAATTAATGAAATTAAAACTTAAGACTCTATCGAAACTTTTGGACAAAACAAAACAAAAATTTTATTCAAATGTATGCCCAAATTTTGGTTAAATGTCAGGATGGTCACGAATGAAGTCACAAGGACTGGAATATTGTTTGGTTGATTTTTCAACGAATTACAAAGTTGAGGGGCAAAGGGGTTAGGCGGACACCATTGGAAATGAGCTTTTTTGTCCGCTTAATAGTCCAGTTAAAATATCCAAATTCAGGCCTCCAAATAGAAAAAAATAGGGTAAGGCCAATTTTGGTGGTTTTTAAATCAGTGGGCTAGCAGGAATGTAAAACCAATTTTGCTAAAAAAAATTTTCATCGAGAAGGTCCCAAAAAAGACAAAAAAGGATACTCTTTAATCCTTGGCCGGAGGTCCGCATGCGGGGTATCATATCAAAGGGGACGTCGAGTACATTACGAGAATAATTCAAGCTGTCAATACTTTTTTCACTTTTCAGAAAATATAACAACTGAAAACTCTACCATTAAATTTGCTAAGAAAAAAATGGTAGGAAAGTTCTGTAAAAGGACATAAAAGGATTCTAATTACAAACCTCGATCGAACGTGGGCGTGCGGGGTGTCATATCAAAGAATACGTAGAGTGTATTGCATATCCGGTGTTTGTGTCCTGGACTGGACTTGGACTTGGAAGTGTTCGCTTATGAGAATATTTCACAAGACGATAACATTTTATAAAATAGTTTTGGACCGTCTATAGTTTAAGGTGATCAGACGTACAGCATCTCGCGGTACTATACAGCATTTTAAGCTGGCTACAGCAAAGAAAAGTGTACAGCGAATAGTACAGCATTCGCAAATTATACATTTTAACCAGCTTCAACATTCTGGATAGTACCAGCAACCCTTAATCACGGTGATGATCAATCTGTGTGATTTTTAGGAATCATGCACTCAGTAGCAGTTCGATGATTGCACAACAAGCTATGGGGGGATTATACGTTGAAAACGACATGAACTCGCTGTATGTCCCGGCATTAGTCAGCTTCGAATCCCACAGAATCGATATTTTGATCCCACAGCATAGCAACGCTGATAAGTGTCACATTTTAGCGACCACTTTACTCATGCGTACAGTCATGGATGAAACTTTTTAGGTTGTTCATGCATGTCAACTGCGAAGAAGGACGAAGCACAATAAAAATAGAGTAGTATACCATTACTATGGAGATGGTACTGCAGACACCGAGAGCAATGTCCTTTAGTCAATTTTTGAATTGATTAGATTATGGGGTCGAGAGGAGGGGGTGGTTATACATTTTTTTGCTATGCAACACAATTTGAGGAACTTTGGAATGCTTCTAAACAGGCATGCATTTTTTTTATAGCCTAACCGCAATAGATCGCATAAAATAAAGCTGGATGAGCTAGTTCCTATGCCGTTGGCCCTTGTCTTTCCAAAGCTATTTTGGAAACGTGTGGGTGACTTGGAGGCCTTCGAGTTTTTCATTGGTATTCAGAGTATGAATTGTATAAAAATTTATAAAATGATCTAATTGGCACCTCGTCATTTAATTCGTCGATTTGGGTCGAAACATTCGATCCCCATTTATGGCTAAAGTAGCAACAAACGCGCCATACCTAATTATCCGTTTACGAATAATATAAAAGATCGGCTTGAAATGCTAACCTCAACCTAGATGTGGCTTCGCATTAGCATTTGTATGAAAATTACACCTCATAGTGTAGTTTAGCTGTTGAAAAAAAAACACGGGCAATATTATAGTTGAGGGCTTGATTGAGAGACAGTTGCGTTCTTTACCTCAGGGTTTTTGTTTGACTTAGAGCGCATAAGTTAGGCTTACGAGTACAATAGATCAACGCTAAGATTTCTTCACTTTTATTAAAAAAAATTGCAGGGTTGGATTCTACGTAGGTTGGTGTGTACAGCATTGGCCATTCCAGGATCTGGTAACCTGTTAGTCAAGTTTCAACGGGTTCGCGAATAATTTTTAGACATTTCATGATCTGACCGCATTTTTAAAATAATTTTAGCCTTTTATAACCACAATTTTTCCTGAGATTTTGCAATGATTTTGTTTTTCAAGCGTGAACACTAGCCTGTACTCTATACATATGCCCAGTCCCTTTTTTGATTGGGAGTGTCCCTGCATATCGACGGAAGGTTAAGTCTGTTAAAAATATTTTAGGTTCGCTCTGGCTTTTAAGGTTTTTTTGGTAAATAAAGTACAGTGAAACCTCACGGTTCCAGTCTTTTTGTCCGGTTGCGGGAGGCGTCCGCTTGTAAGCGGTACCATGCAATATTCAGTTTCGTGAAATTTCGACATTTGCGGTCCCCACTTTCACGAGTTCGCATAATCGTGATTAGGTTTTTATAAAATTTCCTCGAATATCAAGGTGTTGATTATTTGCGATTCCATTTTACTGTTATTATAGTTCAGAAAACAGAATTAAAGTTTTCATTTCCAAAATTTAAAAAGCTTCGTTTTTGTGTGATCCCTTTGAAGGAAGTGTATGAATTAAGAGAAAATAGTAAAGTGGTAATATTCTCCAATAAATCTGAAGTCACAAATTTGACATGTATTGGTTGTATTTGACACAGAAAACACTCCAAAATGTTCTGAATCAAAGCCCGATGGAAAGGAACGACTCCTAATTGACAAAGGAAAAATCATTCCGTACGGGGAATGCTCATTGTCATAAGCATTACATCTAATGTCCATTTAAAGTATTAACACCTTTAATAAGAGAAAGGGGTAATGCCCGCTTGTGAGAGGTTTTTGATACCATACAGAAATATGACGTGCACGTCCGCCTATTTTTTGTTCTTAAATCGAATTGTAAAGCGTGCGCAGAAGAAATTTGTCTGCTTATGAGAGGTGCCCAGTTCTGGGAGGCGTCCGTCTGTGGAGTTTTACTTTATAATACAAGTACATATGTACATACATTATTCTTTTTATTTTCCTCAAACGGGGGGAAAATACAAACAATATATTTTTCAATGTGTCAATGCCCTGAAACGTAATCTAAACAGTTCCGATATTTTTTTCTTAAACTTTCATTCCATCGGAATCCATGTTCGCATAATTTTACAATATTTTTTTTTTTAAATTGTTTTTATTTAAAGATTATTGGACTCGAAAAATTGTTTCTGCAAAAAATATTATCTCAGTCAATTTGCATACACTCATATTTTCTGGCGTACACAGAATTGCACCACACTAATAAAATTGGCGCCTGGTCACAATCTGTCTTGTGTATTGTTTAAATTAACGTTGCACCCGTCTCCCATTTGCGCGGTCGGGGTTTAAAAATTATCACAATACGTAATGAGAAAATAAGAAAATTAAATGCACAGTGAACGCAAAACGAATAATTTTACAAACATTTTAGCTGTATGGTACTTTATAAAAAAAATGTAGTTTATGAAGTCAAGTACAAAAATAGGTCTTTGAACTGCAGACACTTTCTTTGGGTACATGAGTCAAGTGAATTGTGTTTACCATTCGAATTTCTTGCAAATTGAATATTGATAAAGAAAGTAAACAAAATACATATTGAAAAATGCTCTTAACGATAATAGATATTAGAGCAAGGTAACGGTGGCAATTTAATAGATTTGTACATGCAAACATTTGTACTTGCAAATATTGTACGAAACAATAAAAAAGAGACCGAGGCTAGTTTCGGGTGCGGTCGAAATTTCGATTGAACATGGATACCCTTCACATCGGGCTTGAAGTTTTATGGGCGACCCTATTACATACTTCCGATTCGATTCATTCCTATATAAGTCTTGTGACCTTCTTTTTGAACTGGTGAGTCAGCCCTATGACACCATAGTCCGAGTTTTTCAATTTTCACATTATAAAGGTATACACGCATTCTTCGTAAGACGTTTAATGGAAATTATTTATTAACAAACTTTTTTTTTACTAACAAATAATTAAAAAAAAGCAACTTTATTTCGAGGACAAGGCCTCTATGGCAGCCCCACGATCCCAATTTTCGATTTCAATCGTTCTTTATGTTTTATAGCGTCGATGGAGATTTATAAAAGGTTTAGCGAAAATTAATTTTAGGAGTGGGGCTTCTATGGTCGCCCTATTACTCAATCGTCGCATTTTGATATGCGATAGAAACAAATTAACTGATGGGAAATTTTACCAGGAATAAAAAAAAAAAACAGTTTTCTTGGGGATGAGGTGTGTACGGTAGCATAATTTTAATATCAAAATAAGTCCTTTCTTGAGCTTGCAGATAACAAGTATGTAGAACTAGTTATTAATATTATCCAAATAGTCTTGAACAAAAGGCATTACAGTTTGAAGTGGTTATATTCGCAGTTACCAAGTTGTTCGGCAAAATCGAATATAAAGGGACGCCAGGTTTTAAATAAATTTATAAACTGTGTTGGTTGGATTCGTAAATATGTACATACATATGTATGTATATTAAAGAATGTACCACCTCTATGCATTCTTCCATGGATACTCCATACTAAAAAAGTATTGTGACGAGATACAATTTTCGATCGTTGATTGCAGGAAAACAAAAATTAAAAAGAAAGGTGTTTTAATACAATACAAAAAAACTTTAACAAACAGAACAGACGTCCATAAAAAAAATATGTGTGTCAATGATGAAAAATTCATCTATATTCTCTACGGTAGATGTTGATTGACAAGGAATCAAAACATTTTAAACAAAGAATCAAAACATCACAAGCTTCTAAATTACATACATTTAAAATAAGCATCAGTGACACTTTTGATATTCCGACAGCATAAAAATATATTTAAGCTTTCGGCTATATACAAATGAATAGTTTTCTTTTGCTGTGTTTTTTCTATAAGAAATATATTTCACATTTTCGCTCTTATTATAAAATTTACAATTTGCGACTGAAAAACATGTTATTTTATTGATACACGTGCTTAAAAAAAGTAAATATAGTGACTAATATCATAAAAATAATTTAATACATTT
This sequence comes from Microchrysa polita, assembly GCA_949715475.1. Taxonomy (NCBI): domain Eukaryota; kingdom Metazoa; phylum Arthropoda; class Insecta; order Diptera; family Stratiomyidae; genus Microchrysa; species Microchrysa polita. The sequence goes on along the minus strand of OX454417.1, from coordinate 92,735,803 downwards.
ACAATTTTTCGAACAATAAAAGAAAAAATAAATGAATATTTCATATCACCCGCTTTCGGGATAAAATGTCAGGACTAGATAGTGAAAATGTACACCGGCACCGGAGTTCCTCTTAGCGGCATTTGTCCTAGACCGGTATGCCGAATATAAAAAGTTAAAAGTCTCATCGAATTTAAAAATGTTAGCGTCAGTTCATATTTGTCGAATGCAAATTTTAGTATTTATTCGATGTATTTAAAGGACAGACAAATAATTTCTTTATTTGAGTTAAATTGGCCAGAGGCGATTGTATTTTAAATATTTGTTTCCTATTTTTTCATATTAATATTAGAAAAAAAACAGACCGGAGCTAATGTCGGGCGCGGCCGAAATTTGAATACCCGTCACATTTGAATGAAACTTTTTTTCTTTTGTGTAAAAAATTTCTTCCGCAGCCCTATGACGTGTTCCGATTCCATCTTTTCCTGGATGCATTGGGGTTAATCCAGGAACACCTTTGAATGTATTTTGGTTAAGATTCAAAAATAAAAAAGTTTTTCCTACAAGGACCTAATACTTGGGGGTTGTATGACAGCCCTATGACGTAATGTTCCGATTCCATCAATTCCTGGATATGTTTTGAGGCTTCATTAGGAACACATTTGAGTGAAGTTTGGTTAAGATTGATTCACAAAGAAAAAAGTTTTTCATACAAGAACTTAATTTCTAACGGTTGGTTTGGAGAGCCCTATGACGTAGTGTTCCGATTTCATCTGTTCCTAGATTTGTTTGGTGGCTTTGCTAAGAACACATTCGGGGTTAAGATTGGTTCATTAAGAAAAGAGTTTTTCTTAGAAGAATCTAATTTCCATGAGTTGGTTTGTATGACAGCTCTATGACGTAGTGTTCCGATTTTATCAGTTCGTAAATATTTTTTGAGGCTTTACTAGGAACACATTTGGATGAAGTTTGATTACGGTCGGAGTGAAAAGGAAAAAGTTTTACTTAGAAGAACTTAATTTTCAATGGCTCGTTTGTATGGCAGCCCTATGACGTAATGTTCCGATTCCATCCGTTCCTAGATATGTTTTGATGCTTTACTAGTATATATACTTATAATATACGAGTATATAATGTACATTCACTTTGATTTATATAGACGGATCTGCTTCCTTCTGTGTGTTGCAAACTTCATGATAAAGTTAATATACCCTTTCACATAGTGACGGGTATAATTAGCACGGAAAACGTTTTAGATGAGATTTACACACTTTAATCTGAAAATTTTGTCTGGGATACTTTTTTCATCAAAGTGTGGTTACTAAGCTGACCAGACATACAATATTGCGAAATGTACAGCAAAATATACAGCATTCTCCACGCCACACAATGAAACCTAATTCACTACATAATAAGCTCCTCGATGAGACCTGTGATCAGACTTGTCTGCTTTTAAGGTGTAAAGTTGGACTATACTGTACCCTGTACGATCGATATTTAGAAAGATAATTTCACTTTTATCTTTGGAAATCCTTCATTTACGATATCTCGGGAAATATTCTCAATCTTTCTGAAATTTGGCACACTTGTAGAGGCGCTGTTGGCGCTCACATTTTATCCAAATTACACGGTCCTACCCAGGGCATGGTCATAAGCTCTTTCCGTCTTTCCTGTGACGTCATCAATCGAAAGAGAACATATACTACTGAATGAGAACGATTACTATGATTAATATATTACTATGAAAAATCAACAACAAATCGTATGCAATGACACCTCACTAAATACGTTGATTTTATATACAGTAAACCTTTTCTAAACAGACACCTTTAATAGTAAAGTGTCTTATTGAGTATCTTATTTACAATATGACAAGAAAAAAACCATCCCGATCGCATTGAATTTAAATACAGGCTTCGAAATTATATATTGGGTTTTAATGAAGGTTGTATATCTGACAACGCCAACACTAATGCAGATGATACCCCCCAACTTAAAGAGTCTTGAGGTTGGTCTAACAGGTCATTTGTAATTACGCCATTCAACTGCCAACCATGTATTACCTACGCCTTATTCATATTTTAGGAAAAATGTTATATGCAATTAATATTCTCGGAGATCTTTCCGAGGAGGATGACGAGTCCGAAGATCTTCCACTGGCATATGATGGACTCGAACATTTAGCGGGTTACATCTGCCACCGGGTGAGATTTTCAAATCCCGAAACAACCGTTAATCCAAATAAGGAAAAACGTTCTTATACTTGGACCAATCATTTGGACGAAGGTGGACTCTGCAAACCAACAGAGGAAATGATGGTTCATGTAGAGGAATTTAATAATCTACTCCTAGAGACGAACGGGGAAATTATGTAAAAATTATTTAAAAAAAAAGATTTTAAATGCTAATGAAAGGGAAATTGCCTGTGAAGGAAAGGTAAAAAAATTGTTTTTTAGAACCTGGATGTTTTTTCGCATAAGACAACTAAATTCTAAAATTATTAATAACAAATTTTCAAAAAAAAAAAATACATAAAACTGTATTATAAAATATACAAACAATATATGTTTTATGTAAAAGGTCTTTTTTATCATGTTCGTTTATACTTGCACAATACATATGTACATAAGATATGTATTTCCTTCCGCCATATTGGGTGGCCAATTATAGAGACTCTACTGTACATGTATTTTTTAAATAAAACGAATACTTTGATTCGCCTTTAATACGATGGCGTTCCTATGCAAAATATGGCGTAACTACGGAAAATAAACAAACATCAAAAACTATAGACTACTAGATCATGCATTGCGCAGGAAAGTAATTCCATTTGATACGAATTTGACAGTCGGCTATAGTGATGTGACGTCACACTAGACCAAAAATTAAAAATTCCGATTCAGTCGTTACAAGTATCTCGTGCAAATTCAAATTATAAACAATGAGGTGTGCAGTGGCAAGTTGCAAGAACGCCAACCAGAATACAAAGTGCAGTTTTTTTTACCTTCCCAACAAGTGCCGCTGTTGGAAAAAAAGTGGAAAAGTTTCTGTCGACGTGGGAAAGATTTTAATATGAAAACGAGTGTCGTCTGTATGGATCATTTTAAAAAAGATGATTTCGAGAATTATATGCAGTATGAAATGGGTAAATACAATTTTATTTGAATTGCCTTCACATTACTAAAAATATAAAAAAAGCGGAATTTTCGGCGCATAGTGACCGTAGTGATCGGGCCGAACGAAGAAAAAATAAAAATATAGTCTTCGAGCTACTGCAACAACATAAGAGCGAAGCAAGTGATGTCTTTTATTACCCCGACAAGGAGAATAAGGAAAAAGAGAACTTTGAACCAATTAAACATACATCACAACCTTTTGCAGGAGGTAACAAATATGAACGTTAACTTTTCACAGCAAAATTTCTTTGACGCCACGATTTTTTGATGAAGCGGAGGATTTGAAGAGTCATATGTAAGTTGAAACAATGTAAAACTCAATCAGTTATGTATTTCGAAATATTACAAGCATGTGTGCACTCCTAGTAAATCGCTACAGCAGGAGATTTGCGGCTCCGTCAGCATACAAAATGTTCTGCAGAGCAAGGAAACAGGACGTAAATACGTTGAGGCCGCCTCTGTGAAGTAATACCGAAAGAGGTTCCAGCGTATGAACGAGAGAGGTGGTTGTGATTTTATTCGAGAAAAATCGGGTAGCATGATGCAGCATTTCTTCAAACAAGTTAGTCCAGCATGTGCCGTAATGCGGCTCCTATTGTATCGCACTAGATATTCCACAATACTCATGCTAAAAATGCCTAATCTTCTTAGTAATAATTGAAAATACTGTAAAAAGGGTTAATTCGAAAATCCCCCTGTGGTGACAATTTCGGTAACTATACGAAATGTACCAAATGTGCAAAATTTATGTAATTTAGTTTAAAAAAAAATATGTGTCACCACAGTGATACCCCCCCCCCCTCATCTACGCCACTGAGGAGAACATTGAGAACTTTAGGGCTCCCTGTTTAGTATCAACAGAACCTTGCTATCCTAAGGTTCACCGCATATTTCCCAGGATATCGGCTAAAATCTCAGTTCTCTTTAAGAAGATATCATTTATGAAAGGAAGAAGAATATGAAATCATTTTATGGTATGTATGCACCTCGTGAGTTATTATTTTTCTCCAAATCGGCGCGAAGGAGAGAAAGGGGGGTTGTAGTATGGGCGATAAATTTGCCTGAAAACTTAATTCCGCAAGTAAGTACAGCATTGGGTCTTCTGGAGACTGGTCACCTTAGGTTAATCATACTTTATGGAGGTTGGTATTTTACCCCACTTACATTCTAAAAGAATTTGCCGCTCTATAACGAAAATACATAATTCATATGAATTCGAACAGTTTTCCCATTAAAATATCCAAACGCAATTTGCATTTTTTGCGGTAAGTATTATTGTGGGAATTTACAATGAGAAATCCTACATACAATACACATATGTTTACAACAAAAATTACCCGGTTCACTGACACATTGAACAGAGACGTAGTCATGTTCATAATACGATTATTACGTGAAAATCGACCTCCAACAAGGTCGCGCGTCACAAACATTTACCATTATTTCTTTATTTTTTATTAATTGTTTCTCTTTTTATGCGGCTATACGTAAATCTGCGTTACGATATTTTTTTATTCGTTTATATTAACATGGGTATTCCCTTGCGTGATTTAAAATTGTATTTAAGAGCGCCGGCACACTACAAACTTTTAATCGGACGATAGTTTGATCGTTCTTCTAATCAGCACGAGACCATATGGAATTGCGCACACTTAGTCTCGTGCTAATTAGAGGAACGACCAAACTATCGGCCGATTAAAAGTTTGTAGTGTGCGATCGCTCTAAATGTTTAATTTAATCCCATTGCATTAGTTTTTCGGAACAGATCAAATATCTAAATTCGTTCGCATAAGTGGTTCAAACATAAGCATTCCTTTAACGCTAAGATCATATGAAGATATGACGATACTCTGTAATGCTGCAGAACTACAAGTGATATACATTTGAATTCCAATTGCATACTATTTCAGTTGCGCTTAATACATATTTGAAAACATCTTGGATACGTTGTGCTAGGTTTGTCATTACACTATCCAACTAAATTGTGGTAAAATAGTAGAATTTTTTATTTTTATTTTACTGTCACCAACGAATCGCTGTGTGGGGACTTTAAAGCCGATTTAAAAGAAAAACAAAATTGAAAAGACGCCACAAACAAACTGTCGTTCAAACATATCCAATAACCAAAACCTGTAGATGCAATCATCTGGAATTTCTTTACATTCTCGACCCAGTCATGGAAAATTATTACAACCAGTTTCTTTCTGGTTTAAAATGCATGCAAGCATACATGCATTTTTATTCAACGGTCGTTTTTTTTAAGTTATTGACCTTTGATACATTTTTTTCTTATACGTTCGGGATTATCCAAATTAATTGGATAAACAATGAACGGCAGAAAAAAAAACGCGTTAATGCAGGTAGTAAATTTATCAATTCACCATTTTAGAAATACATATTTTTTTTTTTTAAATATTACGCTGGGCACAAATTTGGGGGGTGTGACTTTCACCTAATTTCGTTCAGCGAGTTTCGTTGCATAATAAGTATAGAGTACAATCATTTTTTATAATACATATAACGTTTTTTAGATTTGGATGGGTGTGTCAAGTTATCAAAAGGTTAAGATATCTTACTGAGGGCAAAACTTGAATAAACAACATCAAAATTCCATGCTATCGCAGACGCTACTACTACTAATGTTACGTTGAAATGCACCATCTACTGCAGCGGAGATTTTGTAGCTAATCTACATATTTGACAGCATTTTTATGTACATACAGTATAAAAATGTAAGTTGAAAAAATGCACCATTAAAAATTAGAAATATGCCCAAGAGTAAAGAGTTCCAGCAATTGCGTTTATTTATTCTATTAAGTTAATAAAAACAAAAAGAGCTTTGATAAGGACTAACTCGCAAAGCCCATATATACCTTTTTCAAGACAAATTTCCGATATCTCAACACAAATTCACGATCCACCAAATGAAATTATCGCACTGAACCAAATCGCCTGCTAAAGTAAAGAAAATACGGCTCAAATCAAGAAAAAAAGAGAACAAAAAACAGCCAAGAAATATTTCTCTTCATTTGAGAATTAGTCACACTGATCCAAGTGAAATGCCAATAGCAGCGCTTTAAGGAAAAGTAACCTTGAATCAAGCAAACTTTTCTTATGAAAAAGACAAGAGAATCTGAACAAAAATAAAAAAAAAACTTGCATCCACCCAACATCGAACCCATAACCCCATTCTTCCCAGTCAAACGCGCTACCCACTGAACCAGAGACACTTCTGACTAATCTACTACAACGGTTCAATATAAGCTTAAGCTAAAATAAAGCTTTTACACGAGCTTTACATGGAAAATGTCAAAAAAAAATCTACTATCAAGCATTTGTTTGCTTGAAATGAGAATAATGGTTTAGGCTTGAATCTACTTCCTATTTCTCAAAAGAAGGTCTTGAAAATAGGATCGATTCAAGAAGAAATTTTCACATTTTGAGAAATTTTGTCTAAATTTGGGAATTTTGCAAATGAGAAAAGAGGTTCTTAATTTTAGATAGCCCAATTTTTTCAGTGCGGTATCACAAATGAAAACAACGCTCTCACAAATGAAATCAACGGTCTCACAAATGAAAACAACGCTTTCACAAATGAAATCAACGATCTCACAAATGAAATCAACGGTCTCACAAATGAAAACAACGATCTCACAAATGAAATTAACGGTCTCCCAAATGAAATTAACGGTCTCACAAATGAAAACAACGCTCTCACAAATGAAAACAACACTATCACAACACAAATTAAGCATTGTTCAACACAAAATTTCGATCTACCAAGTCAAAACAACGGTATAAAAAATCGAAATAACGATTTTACAAGTGATGTTAAGCACTTGAATATTAACATTGATATTTTTGTATTAATTGCTGATTTTTACATTAATGTCAGTATTATAAGAAGGGTATGTTAACAAAGTCATGCAATCGAGGATAATTGTCAATGTACAACAAAAACAGGTTGCATTACACACTCTATAGTCCGTATTTTGAAAGTTTGCTTAATGTAAATACTGCAACAAGAACTCCTAGGACCATTAACTAGTACTAAAGCAACGCGAAAACGTTGCTTAATTAATTTAATTTGTCCCGAATACGGAGAATAGGCCATACATACTACCAACAAATCCTAGGTATAGATTATGATTAATACAGTCGAAATCCTGGATACAAAATCGAATCGTATGTCACTAAATTTAAAACACACCGTATAATGTATTTACATACATTATTCAAAGTACGCAGTATAATACAATCGTGATCAAATCCAGATTTTAATAAATCCTCTCGGAAGTGTGAATTTCCTCTTATGCCATAGGTACACAAGGAGAATCCGAATTCATTTTTTTTTTATTTCGTTCTATCAAAATAAAATAAATTTTATGATATGTCTGTATCGGGTATTACGCTCTATACTTTAACAATAAAAGCTGTTGGTAGAATCTCAATATTAATTTTATGGTTATCACTTGTACCTCAATACCGTAAAATCTTACTAACTTCTTATCAACAAACAAGTACAGACAGGTACCTACTTAATAGTTGTTATAAGAAATATTCTCCAAATTTGTTTATTGTGTCACAAAATTTCTAGTTTGAACGGCCACGGCAACATTTTTTTAGCCAAAATTTGAACAAAAAAAAAACGATTTTTTCAAAAATCTTCAAATGCATGTGGTAGCTAAAGGGTTAAGAATTGGGGTATGTTCCGTCCAACTTTTTTGCTGAAAATCACAAGAGGAATCACAACCCGGTGCGTTTATGCGGTAGTTTGCGGACACCCTGTATATCGTCTCTAAAAGTCGGTTCCTTGGAAATACCACCCATTGTTTGCTGCATAGGTAGCTTTACTTTAGAGAAACCCTTCCCGAATTTGGGGGCGAACATGTAAACATATGAGCAAATCGCTTAAACTTATGGATTCTTCCATTGCCCATAATTACTTATTCGTCTTGCGAAGGTTTCCCAAGCATTTCTATTAAGTACTGCATGAAACGGACTTTTTCAGCATTGTAACTAAAGTTTGCTACTACTTTGATACTTCTGATTAGTCCATAGTTATATTTATGTAGTTAAGCAATGAATATTTAATATTATAATCTAATCATATATGGTTATATTAATCGGAATATTAATGTTTTTATTAATAATTACAAATTTTTAATATTTCCTAGATGATGTTTAATTCGACTTGGAAAATCGTTATTTCGATTTGTTATACCGTTGTTTTGACTTAGTAGATCGGAATTTTGTGTTTAACAATGCTTAATTTGTGTTGTGATAGTGTTGTTTTCATTTGTGAGACCGTTGATTTCATTTGTGAGAGCGTTGTTTTCATTTGTGAGACCGTTATTTTCATTTGGGAGACCGTTAATTTCATTTGTGAGATCGTTGATTTCATTTGTGAAAGCGTTGTTTTCATTTGTGAGACCGTTGATTTCATTTGTGAGACCGTTGATTTCATTTGTGAGAGCGTTGTTTTCATTTGTGATACCGATAATTTCATTTGGTGGATCGTGAATTTGTGTTGAGATATCGGAAATTTGTCTTGAAAAAGGTATATATACATCATACATACCTAATTAAATGTAAATGCCTTTTTTGCAAACATTCTTTCTTCAGAGGTCTAACAAGAAATGAAAACAGAAACCACAATAAATACTATAGTTGATGAAAAAATAGTTGTTTTTCTCATCGTAGTTGTTTTCGTAGGTTATCTTATTTGATCATAAAACATTTGTATACATATGATTTGTATAGTATATACAGTATACACTATTCAATATATTGTGCACATTCAATATTTTCGAAAAACTATAAAATTGCACGTGCGCTTATCCTATATTTGACAAATGGAACATTTCATGGATATCCAAAAATAGACGGTTCAATGGTCGTAGAACCACCCGGCGGCTGTTTATCGATTATTAAAATGTTTAACATTTAACATTAGGTAAACATGTTAAAAACATTTTAACAAAGCAAGATTCCACACACTTTATTTTCGACCAATATTATTGCTTTCAAATTAAATTGCGAAAATAATAAATTTTGCAATAGCCCGACACGTCGTGCTTTGGTCGCCTGAATTGTTGACCTCCAATTGTCGCGGTTACGTGACCTTGTCGTCCAGTTTCGGAAGCCTGGCAGCTGATGGGCTTCTTCATCTACAAAAGTTCTCCCAGCGAGCTCTCGTTCTTCCACGCAACCTCGCTCCGTCAGTTCGTTCAAATTGCTTGGCAAAAAAAACGATTCCTCATGTGAGTTGTTGTACGGAACATACCCCTAATTCTTAACCTTTTAGCTGCCACAGGCATTTGAAGAATGCAACCATTAGAATTTCATTTCTAAAAACGATATTGTTTGAAAGTACGCAGTTATAGGTCCCAATCACTCAATTTTACTTTTAATGGATGCTAATATTTTTTTCAGAAATTGCACTCAATTCAAATTTTGGAAAAACGATGCACGCGAATCCCGAAATTATTATATTCGAAAGAAACAGCCGGTGTTTTGTTTCTTTCGAATAGAATAATTGCACTCAATATCCAATTTTGCCATTTCGTGGGTGTACTTCTCGCGATAGGCAGGCATTTTTTTGTACATATCTCTAGTAACTGTGATTTATCTCCCCTTACGGGATTGTGAAAAATGATTTCAGATAAGGAACAAAAATTCGGTGTTTCCTTGAAAAATAAAGGACCTTCAAAACTGACTAACAGAAGCACTATCATAATTTGTATTAATCCTTTCGCTCCCAATGATGCCATATGGCATCATGAAATTTATTGATTTTTCATAGAAAATGTAAGAAATAAATTTTAACTTTTTGTGTGATATTAGACTCTCCCAATAGTGTAATACCTGGTTGATTTTTTCCAGCATGAAACTTTTGGTTTTGGGATGTTATGTTTAATGAAATTTTAGAGAAGGTTTGACGATTGTCGTAAAGCTGATTTATCCATTTCCCCATATTTCCTGATAATAATCATTTTAGTGGTTTTATTTTGTAAAAAGGTTGTTGTAAGAGAAAATCAAAAGATTTTTCGATTTTTTTTAGGAAAACCCTATAAAGTGGTTTTGAATGAGCATGATGCCATATGGCATCATTGGGAGTGAAAGGCAAATCAGCAAGTACCCTATTCATATAAATGCTAGTTGCTTGCTGTATGGAAGGCACCCTTAGTTTTTATCCGAATGAGCTAATTTTTGGTGGGTGGGGTGATTATGAGCTACAATCGCAATAAACCAAAATTTTGCACTCTGCTCTAATTTTGGGGGGAGTTATGGACATGTCCTTTCGCCAAATTCAAATGGGGGGAAAATGAGGGTCGTTGATCGGAGCGACTCAATGTTCCTCCCAAAATAATATTTAACTTATTGTGAATACTTGTACGAAATTTTACGGTGAACTAACATTGTTTCAAGAGTTATGGGGCTTTTAAAAAAGGTATAAAATGAAAAAGTTCTAATTTATTTTTAAGCTAGCGCCGAATCATTGAATAGATCTCTAATGAGTTATATATCAAAGGTAATTTTATGTAGATTTTCAGTTCTCAGACTATTTTTCTATATCTTTTGTCGTTTTTGAAATACTCGCAAAAAAACGAAAAATGCCCCCATTTCCCCCTTTTTTAAGGTTGCGGACCCCCAATCGGTTTGAACTTTTTTCCCATAATCTGGGGGTCGTCACCAACCATTCTGCAAAAAAATTTCCGATGTAGAATTTTTGCCCACCAAATATCACATTTTTCACACGGAACTTGCGAAGTGCCCTTTCAGTCCCAATGATGCCATATGGCATCATGCTCTTATTTGTTAACTAAAGCACTTAAAATTTTTGTTTTCAAGAAAATATTGTAAAAGATGCCTACTGAACGACATAAAATCCATAATTTGGGCATGAAAGGGTTAAAAAATGAAAAAAATAGTCTTTTTAATATTTTTTTCTTTTTGTGTGTGTGGGGTGGGGGAATATTGGTTCTAATGGCTTAATTATGTAACCGAAATTTAATTTGTCTTTCTACTTCCTAAACGTGCCGACGAAAATTGAATTGTATGAAAGGGTCCGGTTGAACTGTAATTTCCGTGGTATGCATTTTTTTTAAATATGTATTCAGTAATTAAAGGCTGAGTTTTGTTATATATTTATAAAGGGTTGTACTAAATCCGCTATTAATTGTTGATAAAGTTTATAAGTAAAAAGAAACGTAAAGAAAAATGTCATTACCGTAGCGTCATTTCCATGAATAAACTTGCGCACCGAAATGACATGTACCAAGATTCGTCAAAAAGAACTCAACTAATATTTTATGAAGTAACTACACATATGCATTTGTATAGCGAAAAATAAAATTTAATGATTTCCCTTTTACTTGCTAAATGCAGGAACCTTCACAGCTCCTGTAATACAATCTTCTGTAGAACCACTTTCGCATGAACCCTCATTATCTGTACATGAAAATTATTTCCATAAATTTCTTTAAAAAAATCTAGAGGTTTCATACCCATATTACCTATATATGACCTTCTTAAAAAATGATTTTTCGTCCTGGCGTCGAACGGCCCCAAGTGTACTTGTTATATCCCCATTAAGGCACTCTCTCAAATTTATTTTAAAAAGGATCTCAGACACATATTGGAGATATAGTTTAAAATCGACATGTTTATTCAACCACACTAGCATTTTCAGTTATCATTTTGCTTTCCTTGAGTGAATAGCGCCCCATGCCATAACTAATCGTAATCCTTGTCTTAAACACGACGTCCGTCTTCTTGTAACTTAAAATCCACAAAAAAAAAATCGAAAAAAGGGGCTTGGACGTTTTAACAATATTCTATCGCAGAATTTTTTTTTACATTGTTTTCTTCAAAATTAATTTTGGCCGAAAAAGGTGCAGTTGTGTGTCAATTGCCGTGACGTAAGGTATGCAACCTTAACGAATACAGGGTCTATCCACACTTTTCAATCATCAATCACCAGTAATTTCCCGTACAAGTTGATATATTGTCAGTTAATTGATTGACCGACAATTTTTCAACTTCTATGGAAAATGACTGTGACTGATGTCGGAAAAGTGTGAATCGACCCTTAAACGTCATTGAATGACTATGAATAGCGTCATTCTCTTGTGTGTAATTGAGGACTATGAATTGATATTCATATTCATATCACTTCCTTTCAAAAGTGATTTCACTAAAATTTTAAAATGTTAGATTAAAATAAAAATAAATTAAAAAGTGAAAAATTATTATTTTTTATCTAATGGAGCGAAAAAATATATAGTAATTCAATTCAAAAATTGAGAACGGCTGGGCCGATTTGGTTCAATTTTTTTTCAGTTGTTTGCAATTACCAGGAGAAGGTATTTACCAGTGGCGTAACGTTTCAAAAATATATTGTGTTCGAAAACGAAATGGGGGCCCCTACACAATATAATACTATACTATTAGCAAACATTTTTTAAACGACCATATTTGTCCGCTATTGATTATTGTTTTAATTGCAGCGATTCGTATCCTCTTCTTTTATAGCAGTGGCCTAGATAGCTTTTCGGAGAGGAAGGGGATCTGTGACTAGATTTTTTCTTAACAAGGAAAATTCAATTTAAAGGAGTATAGGGGATCGAGAATAGCCTGAATTCTTACACTGACTAGTTTTTGTTCAAATATTGGAGAGAATTTTTTCACAATACTTAAGACCGCAACACATTGTGTAAACGAAAATTTTTTACAAAAGTTCAAGTCTGTAGAGAATTTTGTGCGGCCTGAGTCTACATAGTTTAATTAATCGATCGTGCTGAACTTTTCATCATCATGTAAATTACGCAGTACAAATTTTGCTACTCGCATTGCTTTCGCATCATACAAGAGTTACCAACCATTTCACCATCAAAAATTTGAGGAAATATTTTTTTTGTTTTACTTAATTCAGTGCTGAAATTAAATTAATACCCTTTGTGTCACGATCAGGGCGGGCAAAATTGAACAGGCAATAGCACTTTAGTAGATTCCGAGCCGGGCAATTACCCAGGACCTCGCACTTACCGAGGCCTCCCACCTCACCCCAGCACTAAAATGGCACTTGAAACTCTCGCTTAAAGCTGCTTCGTAGCTAACAGCCTAACTTGTTCAACAGCCTCTATATTGCAATGACCCAACAAATTTGCTAATCTGCGTAACTACGCTAGGGGGGCCCTGGTGGTTGGGGCCCGTGTTCGACTGAACACATGGAACACCGTACGTTACGCCACTGGTATTTACGAAAGAAAATTTTGAGAGAACCCTCCGGAAAAGTCGGAAATTGGAAATATCGAAAATTAATTTTTTTACTTGCATTTTTGTGAGCAATTTTTCCACAATAGCTTCTCGAATGAAAAAAATATAAAATTCTTAGTAGACTCGGACAATTCAGGAAAAAAGTCGAAAAATTTTGTTCGACGAAGTTTTGCATTTTATCGAATGATTTGATGATTTTAGACGATGAAAAGGTGGAAAATTCGTTGTGAACTTTTGACAATTTCGAATATTGTGGAATTCATTGTGATAAAAGACATTTTGCATTAAATTTTGGGTGAAGAAGCTAACGAGATAAATAATTGCTGTGCTGTGAGTAACTATCACTTATCCTACGAATTCCGATTATTCCAACTAATCTTCCATTCCAATCCAAGCGGATTCAGGCCATTTGGGCGAGGCGAATATACAGGGTGTCCCGCATTGGGTGGTCAATACTGTAAGGGTTGATAGCGCAACTTGTTTCAGCAAGAAAATTACCAATACAATCGGATTTTTTTTTACCGTTACCTTGTTATCGCTCTTTTTGTGAAATTCATCAAAAGTCGTGACTTGTCACGATAAATCGTAATTTGCAGCACTCCTGATGAGTTAATTCAAGATTTGATTTCAGTTTCAGAAACTACATAAAATTTCACAAAAACTGAAGTTTTTCCTGTTGCCAACATTATCGGCACTTTCAAGATACAGTTACTCAAACTTAATAGAAATTTTAAAATAGATTTTTCATCGAAAATTCAAACAGTAATTACATAACGGTGCTTTATAGTACAACTCTGCAAAGTTGCTTCAACATGTTGGCTTTCCAACGGTATATCACTTTTCATATTTACATTGCGGGATTTTAGAATTACACATATTGGATATAAAAAAAACAAGGTAATTATTTGCTTATCGGATTATTTAAACTGAAATTTTATTCATTTATTTTCCATATTTTACTATCGCAATTTTGAAAATTTGTTAAATAAAAATGAAAATAAAGTTTTGAATATGAGAAAGAACCAATAAACTAAAAATATTAACTAATGATTAAATGGGTCTGTTTGATGAATTGGAATATGTAATACTGCTGGAATTGGCCTCCTCCATTTTGTATGCAGAGTCGACACCTTCGGCGCATGGAAGAAACGTCCCGAAGGATTTCAGGAGGGGTTTCCTTAATGTTGTCACAAGCATCATTAATTCGCTGCAGTAGCTGTTCCCGGGAGGTAATCGGCTCGGAATAGACATTGCTTTTTAAGTTACCCCATAAATAAAAATCTAGGGGAGTAAGGTCGGGACTTGTCGCAGGCCACGCAACTGTCCCAGATCTGCCAATCCACTTTCCGGGAAATTCGTTTTCCAAATATTCTTTGAAAGGTCTCGCATTATAAGCGGGCACCCGTCTATCTGCCATAAATAGCAAATATTAAATTTTAACCGTTATAAGTACCGTTGCATTTGCCAAACAATGTACCAAATTTCAAATATCTTACAGTTCTGGTCAAAATAATGTAGCGAGATTCTATCCCGAATTATGATTGGCTTTGTATGTCTTTTTTCGAGTCAAGGGAAAATTGTTAACGATTCCACTTAAGCCATGATTTTGACCATTCAATGCGTGATAACCTAAAATTCTTCAATGTAAATAAGAAAAGTGATATACCGTTGGAAAGCCAACATGTTGAAGCAACTTTTATCAACTTTGCAGAGTTGTACGTATAAAGCACCGTTATGCAATTACTGTTTGAATTTTCGATGAAAAATCTATTCTAAAATTTCTGTGAAGTTTGAGTAACTGTATCTTGAAAGTGCCGATAATGTTGGCAACAGGAAAAACTTCAGTTTTTGTGAAATTTTATGTAGTTTCTGAAACTGAAATCAAATCTTGGATTAAGTCATCAGGAGTGCTGCAAATTAAGATTTTGAGTGACAAGTCACGCTTTTCGATGACTTTCACAAAAAGAGCGATAACAAGGTAACGGTAAAAAAATTCCGATTGTATTGGGAATTTTCTTGCTGAAACAAGTTGCGCTATCAACCCTTACAGTATTGACCACCCAATGCGGGACACCCTGTATATACTGTATACATATAGCTATAGTTAGGAGGTTGATTGGGAGTGAAAATCGGTCATAAATTTAACGTAGTGCCAAGTTGTGAGCGAAGCGAACAATACGAGCGTAGTTTTATTTACATAACTTTTTGTTTACCCTATTTTAACTTTACCTTTTCACACTTTGCTTCTAGTCGGAATCGAACCGGGCACCTATCGTTTCGTAGTCGTACACATAAGCTATCTGAGATTACTTGTAATGAGCAAAATAGCGGTGGACTTAATATACATGGAACCCACACAGCCTTTAAAATGAAACAACTTTAAAACAAAGTTGTAACATATTCAAATCGATGTTTCAGTTAATTTTGAACAGATCATTAAGCTGAATACTATTAAATATAATATAAAGATATTAGTTTTTAAAATGATTTATTGATGAATTCCCATTTTCTTTATATATTGTTTCACTTTAAATTTAAGTGATGATATTTTTCTGAGTGTATGAGTCCATTTAGTATTAGTACTAATATTATGTTTTGGTATTCAAGTCTAAATGGGCATTCAGTTGTCCTAAGACTGATAATTTAGACGAATAAGCAAAAAATATTGGGAAGACAGCATTCGAATTTTCTAAGGATCAGAACCCAAACATTATTTAGATGACATTTAAAAATGAAAACAACGAATTGAAATAATATAGCAATATAACAATTTCACAAATGTGTATTGTCATTGAGAGGTCAAACAATGGCAGTGGTCAAGAGTATATTTACGGAAATGCCAAACTAACCTCTCAATGATCACAGGCGTATCTACATTTTTTTTTTTATATTTTAATATTGTTTCATATTCACAGATGTTGTCTTGAACAAAATCTCATTAGCATCGATCAACCTTCTCTGCACTTCTATCTCTTACTGATGTTATTGACGAAAAAATACTATAGGATACAAACATTATGGTACATACGAGTATAAGTATGTATGTGCACATATTAATTTGGTATTTTTTGTACAGCCATGTATATTCGTAAGCGTTGGTCTCAATTAAATAAATTTTATGTTTATTCCGGGACCAGCCTACCGTACCAATTGACGTCATAACAACAATAAAAATAATCAATTGTAATGAGTGTTGTGTATAAATTGTCAACTTGAATCTCGTACGTATCAGTTTTATAGTCCATATCGTGTGTGCTTTGTATTTCGTTAACATTCATTATGTATGCATTTTATGTGTATACATTCGAAAGTGTGAGCACATTCAATATATTGCTGAAGAGAAGCGCAGAGATGAAGAGCAGACCTCGTTCAGTTTTCTGAGCTGTGATTTATCGGCGCCGTATCAATCATTCAAATTGAAACACCACGCTATATAATTGATTTCATTGTTAATTTATTGTCTTCTTCTGCTTTCATGTTCCCGAAGGGGTCCAACGTCCCATGGTGCACTGGCTTTTTGGTGGGTAGTGACAGGAGACACCACTGACCTGAGCCGCACAAGGAGGTCCCTAGTATGATTGATACGTATGGTGTGGATCTGAATAAAACCCTTCGAGCGTTGACGCTCCCGATGCAGTATAGTCATGCAGAGTGGCCTCGGTATGACTTACTTCTTCCTTGGGATCATCGGTCGTGTCGTAAAATCAAAGTCGGAAAGTCAAACAGTTAAAAAGGCCGTGAGTTAAGAGCACACTAGCTCAGGTTCTCCCTAGAGCCTAGACGATGGAGGATTTTCATTGGGAAGTCAGCTCCGGCACAGAATGTAACAGTTTGGCTTCATTTTGCTGAATAAAAGTGGCTTCCTGGCATAACCAAAGTAGGATTCAAGAAAGACAGAGAGAGAGAGAGAGAGAGAGAGAGGGGTAAGAGTCTTTATGTTCATTTCCATATTTTATTTTACACCGAAACGACAGTGGCGGTTATACCAATTTTGCCGCCTCCACCGAACTGTACAAATATTGCTTAAGAGAAGTTTAGCTTGAAAACAAGTTGTGGCAGCAAATGCGCGAAACCCTGTTATAATATTTTTTTGTGAATAATCAATACTCAGGAGGGATTATACTTTATTTACCTCCAATATTCTGAATTAATCTTTTATACAAAACGTACGTGATCTTTGAGCTTTCCACTTAGTGGGTCCTGAGTATTCTTCCATCTTTATAACAGAATGAAAAGTGTATAATTCTTTCGTCGAAGAGTCGGTTTAAAGTGGTATTAAATTCAATTGGGTTATATTTAGTGATGTGTTTCTTGCATTGGTTGGGGAAAACTGGCATTGTCGATGGTACGATTTGTTCGAGCAAAAACACCATCACTAGTAGTTTTAGTTTCAGTTTTTCAATCAACATCACGTCCAATTTTTATAAAATGTTTAGAGAAATTAACAAATTAATTTTATATACAAAAATACAACAATACTTTCATAACGGTACTTTAAACTGATAAATCTGAATGGTTAACAAAAATTGATTTACATATTAAAATCTTGCAAGATATTGGCTTTACATTATGGATGATTATTTATTTATGACCCATATTAATAGACAAGGATATTTTTGATATAATAATGAAAACTATTTTTTAAAGAATAACATAAACAGAATTTGCAACAACAAAAAAATGGTATTAGTGAAGGCGGTAAAAAAGTCCCGATGAACATAAGGAGTAATAGCCTGTATGGATTGCGTGTATAGATAGGGAAAAAGACTCTTGGCAGCATGTTTCATAATCTAACAGGCTTTCTACGTTCATTAGAAAATAGTTCACGTTTTTCGCTAAGATTTGCAAAATTCGAGAGCTTAGAGTCTGCCGTTTGTGAATGCGACACGATGGGCAATGATTTGTTTTTTTTATTGAAACCATTTTTCGGGATCCGATTACCGATAGATACGAAATTACTCGTGGGTCTCGTATTCATATACCATATTTGAAGCTGCCGCTGGGATTTGAGTTATTTCTTTTTATTTATGCAGCCCGGAACCATTTGTATTCAGCGAATGGGCTCCCACTTCGAATCTACTTTCTTTAATGTTTTTCGTTTCTGCATCTGATTGATAATAGTCTGGCTGGTCTAGCGGTTAGTGCCCGCACCTTCAGTGCACAGGGTCATGAGTTCGAATCTCACCGTATTCCACGGTTTTTTCGAACTCACGAGCTTGTGACGGACTATGATCTCACTCAGATGTTAAACGAGGACCCATTTATGGGGATAAATAACACTGCTGAGCGTGATGCTGATCGCATTACCTCAACAAAAAGCAGATAAGATCTTGGAAATAGGATGTCACTAACACATCCTGCGGCCTTAGTCCAATGTTGGATTGTCGCGCCTGTTATTTATTTATCTGATTGATAAAAACTGATGATTTCTTAACAGCAGAGTAGGCTTGACCAGGGCCGGATTTCCCATATGGGCAACCTGGGCTACTGCCCGGGGCGGCAAATTCTTAAATTTTTTCATTGGTCTAAAATTATGGGAAAGATGGATTTTTAAAACTCAAACATAATTGTAGAAAATAATTTGCTTTTTTATTTTTTTTGGTTGGAAGTGCATACATACAAGTACATAGCTTAATCGTCTTAATCCTGAGCACCTAATCGCAACCTCAACTCAATTTTTAATGTGATTCCGCCTTCAATTTTGCTTGCAGCATACACTCATTCACTCTGAATGGCGTGGCGGCCTTTAGTTCAATGAGAGTAGGAGTATATATAAATCATCTTTGGCTTCACTTTAAACATTATGCCTGAAGCCACATTAAATGATATAAATACGCGAGTACTTGGCTGCCAGCTCCTGTTTTCAAGCCTCTAAAATTGTCCCAGACTTGAAGAAAAAAAAACCAAAAATATTTTTGGTGATAGCGATCCTTTGAAAAGTTCAAAACGCCCCCAAGCAAGTAACTCATCTAACCACACATTCTCGTGTTCAATCACTTAATTTTAAATTTGTCCCCACATCAAATTCGCTGGGAAGCAAAGATTTGGTTTCGGGAGAGGTGTCTCTTTATTAGAAATGCCGCATTGGCTATCAAATTTTTGAGTTTTTGTCGGGTGAATAGGTTTAACTAAATTTTAAAGAATTTTAAAGCTTAAATTTTCGAATTTGCAATTTTTTGTTCAGAGAAAAACGAAAAAATTCCACCGAAAATAAAAAATTATTTAATAATTTAATTTAATTTAATAGTTGAAATCAGGAAAATCTAGAACTTTTTAGGCACCGAATGATTTTTGCTGAATAGCATCCACTGTAAAAACAAGGTTGAATTTTACATCGAAAATTCGTTGAATTTTACACCTTTTTTCTCGCAAAATTACAGTAAACGTTTATTTTTCAACAAAATTTCTAGTAAACCCACAAAATAGTGTAATATTACACAGATTTTTTAATATTTCTCTATTTTGGTGTAATTTTACACCACATTTGGTGTGAAGATGTGCTATTACTTTATTTTTGTGTAATTTTCATGTAATATTGCGATTTTGGTGTGAAAATTACACCTACATTTGTGTAAAACTGAGTGTGCTACAATATTTTTGTGAATTATTGCATTTTCCTGTATCTGTCAAGTGGCTTGCTCTGTGTGCACATAGTCTGTTCCGTCTGAAGTGCTTTCGTGTGAGCATCATATTATTGTTGTTGTTATAGCGTTTTTTGATGTTGAATCGAAGGGGGTGTGCCAGCTCTTGGCCGTTGGAATAACGATTAGCTCCAAGACGATTAAAATCGAAGAACCGGCTGCCGTAAATATTATTAATTAATTACATAAACCCAGATGTAAATTTACATTTTCGCCGGTGTAAATTTACAGTTGTTCCAGTGCAAATTTGCTTATTTCTGATTTAAATTTACATAATTCTAAGAGTAAGTTTACTTATATATGTAAGTAATTTTGTAGTAAATATTTACACCGTAAAGTGTAAAATTACTCTCGCTCATATCATGGTGTAAATTTACTACTATAATAGAAGGAAAAAAAGTTTCCTCCTATTATTGGAGTAATTTTTTTTACAGTGCAGGAAGTGCTTTCCTAATTTGTTTTCGTTATCTTTATCACCGAAAACAAATTAGGTCAAGGTGTGTTCAAAATTTACCCTAAGATTTCCTAATTTTGGGTTTATTCGGTATGACGTTTTCTGGTTAAATATGATGCTAATATAGGAAATTTTATTTGTTGGGGTAATTCGCAAATTATTTCCAAAATGATCGACAAAGAAAAAAAAATTAGAAAACATTATCGCATTTCTAAAGAAAGTGAAAAGCCGAATGTAATAAGAATCGTACAGTTTTCTATGTTATCATTGGAGTTTCAATCATTCCTAAAACAATTTTGGGAGGTGCACGGAACACCTGGATTCCTCCCCTGAGAAGCAACATAAAAATTTTTCAAGCAAACAAAATACGCTTACTAGTAAAAAATATGAAATTTTCAATTATTCACATACGCCCGCTAACTTTTTGTATACATTTTCTTTGTGAGGTGACAACTGCTACCTTCAAGCTTATCTAGTGGTGGAGGGCGGCAAATTCGTTACTGCCCAGGGGCGCAATAGAGGCTAAATCCGGTCCTGGGCTTGACAGCAAAAAAAAAACAGAAACGTGCTTCGTTTTGAATTTAAGAGAGCAATTAATTGTACAAGTTCGTTTATTGATTTTCAACATTTACTCTCAATGTTTGAAGCTCTGAGATCAGTAAGATCCTACGTCGCACCCGTTCAAAACGTTGTACGAGGGTTTCTAGAACGCAGATGAAAACGATTTTTTTTTATTTTCAAAAATGGCTTTATTGTTTTTCAAAATATTCGGCATGAGCATCTATACACTATAGCATGCGCTCGAAGCATATTTTCCACTTCGATGGAGATACCCCCCAAAACATGGCTTCTGAACGCTTCAACAGCTGCTTCGGGAGAAGAAATCCATTCACCACGTAATTTATTTTTAAAAATGGGAACAAAAAAAATCATTTTGTGCCAAGTCATGCCTGTAAGGCGGATGACTCATTCAACAGCGGACACTCAATTAAATGTTTTGACCGGTTAAATAGGCGCTAGTTTGAACTGATGTATGAGAGCTCGCATTGTCATGATGAAGAATGATTCGTCTTCCCGTATTCGTTTTGCGAATTTTCCCGAAGACTTCGGGGAAGCGAATGGTCGTGTACCACTCGAAATTGACCGTACTACGTTCCTCAAGTGGAACAATGGCCACAGGGCCCATTCGGCCGAAGAAACAGGACACCATTTGCCTTGCAGTGCTTCATGCGCGAACAACTTTTGTTGGATTGGGCTTGTCTTGGAATTGGAACACCCACACGGTCGACTGCTGTTTAATTTCCGGCTCATAGGCATAGATCCATGATTCGTCACCGGTGACGATTTTATTCACGCATTTGATGCACCGTTATGGTATTTTTTTTATCATTTTTCTGCAACCAATCGACACGAGCCTTTTTTACGTTATTGTCAAATTATGCGGGATCCAACGGGAACAAACTTTTTTTACGGCCAAGTGTTCATGCATCATCGAATGTATGGCCGGGGGAGAAATACCCAAAGATACCTCTATCTCACGGTATGTCACATGCCGGTCTTGCGTAATCATTTCACGCACGGCATCCATGTTTTGCGGCATAATGGCTGTTTTTGGACGACCTTCAGGAAACTCGTCCTTGAGCGAATTACGCCCACGTTTGAACTCGTTAAACCAGTTATTAATTGTCGGACGAGATGGTGCTTTATCCCCAAATGCAAAATGAAGCCAATCGAATCACTGTTGATCATCCAACTTTAAAATCGTAGAAAATCGTTGCACGAAAATTTTCACGTGTTAATTCCATTTTTTTTTTGCTAAATTGACTTTTTTAACTAACTGTAACATACACGAGTATCACTTGTCATCAAAGTGTTCTGAGCAGGTATATGCTAAAAAAGGTCAAACTTTCTGATGGAAATAACATATTTGACGAAATCGTGCCTAATCTAAAAACTTTGTTAGTAGCCTACGTATCATGCTCTATGGCCGTGATCGTTCGGTCTCCACTCTGTGATATAGAGATTCGAAGAGAAACGAGTTTCCAAACTCGGCATGACCCGCCGCAAGTTTATTATTCAGAAGAAGATGATAAAAATATTCTTATCGTAGAATAATAAACTAACAATGCGGCTAGGAAGTGGTATATGGCTGACAACCGTATCACACTCCGAATTCAGTTGTCTTTGAATCGTTAACGACTACCGACGGTAGTCGTCAAAGCACCATGCTCCACTAGGAGCAGGGCAAATCAAGATCGAAGATGAACATTTGAAGCATTGATTTACAAGACGAGATTATAGAAAAATACTAAATTTCCAAAACAAATTTAATCGAAAGACGGACGGAGACTTTGCACCCATCACACAAGGAATCTCTGCAGCCAGCTAACAACGAGCAAGGAACTCGGCATTACAGATATAGATCGCAATATATTTCATGCAATTCAAGATTTTTGGCACATCGAAGGAAAATATTACATTAACGATATCATCACAAAAGAAACAACAAAATGTTCTAGGATTTGCCCCGATAATATGACTCGACATACGTCCTGGACACTAGTGTTGATGTCAAATCAGCCAACTTTCTGGAACAAGCCCAA
Source organism: Microchrysa polita (assembly GCA_949715475.1). Classification (NCBI taxonomy): domain Eukaryota; kingdom Metazoa; phylum Arthropoda; class Insecta; order Diptera; family Stratiomyidae; genus Microchrysa; species Microchrysa polita. The sequence continues at coordinate 92,712,669 of OX454417.1, read as the reverse complement.
TTTCTTAGGGCTAGGCAGTATAGAAAGCCGAAAATACATTTTACTATGATGAAAAATCTATATATAATTCCTTAAGACAAAATCTGTCCGAACGTATGGAGTTTACGAATAAGGCCTCTTATAAGGGGAACCATACGAAATCCCCAATCAAAATCCCCATATTCAAAATCCCCATAATCATAATACCCATATACAAAACCCCCAATAATAAAATTCCCCGAAATATGCTGGTAAATGGTAGATGGATGGTAGTAAAAAATGGTAGGTGGCTGGTAGATGGTAAATGGTTGATGGATGAAAGACTGTAAATTGTTGATGGTAGATGGAAGGTGTTAAATGGTAGATGGTAAATGGCACTAGGAGGGACGTAAATCGATACTAGCTTATTTTTTAATAAGCACAAACAAAATGTTCGAGTCCATTGCATATATCGTTCTAAACATATTAGGTTTTCTTTAACATCGTCGAGACAAGTCCTCATCCGAACGAATATTCGCGGAAAACTTGGTTGGCTTATTGTTGGAACCAATTGCATATTTAATCGCCTGCACATTATCTGCTGTTGTTCTGTGTTACTTCAAAGAGTTTGCCGTTGATTAGCATATATATCAGTCCACGACGGTGTTTTTTTTTTATTGCATAGTAGGACTATTACAATTACAATAGTCTAAAGCACCTACCATCTACCATTTACCATCTACTATTTGCTATATTTACCATCCACCATTTGCAATTTACAATCTACCATTTAACATCTGTCATCAACTATTTACAAGCTACCGTCCGTCTACCATTAACCACCAACCATCCATCTACCATTTATCATCTGCCATTTAAAATCTATCATTTACCATCTACAATTTCGTTTGGGGATTTTGGTTTTGGGTATTTTGGTTTCGGGGATTTTGATTTCGGGGATTTTGATTATGGGGATTTTGATTTGGGGATTTTGGTTTGGGGATTTTGTGACTGGGGATATCGTATCCAACCCCCTTATAGGCCCTAAATCTCGTGGGGCGTATGGTTTGGGTGAATTAATTGTTGATTCCTACCATATGATATTGATAGCTTTTTAAAAACACTCTGCTGACGTTATCAATGCAACTCAAACCACTTTACTACGGGTCTATTCCGTCATACACATCGTACTTTCCTTATCTATAAGTGATTGTTCTAGTATGACTTCTGAAATGTAAATTGCGTCAAATTATCACCTATTTAAATAAATAAACATTTAATTATTTGAATTTCCCTTAAAATCTCGTCTATTTTTATAAATTTGCAAAGAATTATTTTTTTTTTTAGTCGTACTCGAAGCTGAGCGAGTATTTTTAATCTGACAATTTTAACTTACCTCAGACCTAACGTTAAATTTATTATCATCATCCCGTATCGTACGCATGATGCTCTGATTTTATTTGTATGTATATGTAGGTACAGTAGAGCGTCGATTATCCGAACGTCGATTATCCGAACACTCGATTAACCGAATCGGGCACTCAGCTTCTTTTCTTGTGAAAGACATAATATAAAATGAAAAATCAAGGGTCTGACGGAAGCAACCTCTCTTCTGCATCGCTCAATTACCTCGAATTTTTAATTTTTGTTCAGTTCTAGTCGTTTTACACGTTTTCAGTTTGTCGAATAATTTCACATTTGGGCTATTTTCTACTTTTTCTATGGAAGCTCGATTAACCGAACCACCCTTGTCAACATTAGTTCGGATAATCGACGCTCTACTGTAGTTGTATAGTTATATGTAGGTACATATGTATCTCCAAGTAATAGCAATATTATTATCATTTTTTAAACGTTTGCTTCTTGTCCTATAAATTATAATTTTACGCGATGCCCCGCCGCGTCGTCGTAGTTGTCGTGAACGAGCTTACTTACGCGCAAATATTTTACACTTAAAGTACTCTACGAAAAGACATTAAATATACAGTATAACGACGACAGGGGAAAAAATGATAAGACCGCGATGTCATTGTACATATGATACTAGACTGGCTGCATGGCGTCTTCTTATCAATTCACTTGTATACGATGAGCATTTATGCAAATAAAATGACAACAATCCGATTTTATACAGATATATAAGTTGTTTTCTTCAGATTTGATTTCTTTATAATATGGAGCGCAGACAAGAGCGACTACTAGGCGAAAAAATTGCACAAATCACACAGAGCGCTCGTGAAAATGAATGGATCAGTTGAGGTTGTTTGGACTTTGTTCAATCATTCAATTCTACTACATAGATGGAAATCTTAAGCGACAGCACCAATTTTCTTTGTAGTAGATTGAGTACAGAACAGGCTGGCATCCAGTCGGGTAGATGAATTGAATTGGAGATATCGTTTCCGGCGGGTCTATTTGTTTTTAATTATCGTGTATTTTGTTGAAATACATACATACGTGCTTGAACTGAATTATTTGCATCGTGTTATTCTCACCTGCAAAATTTAAAAAAAAAATATAAAATTTAGCTTTGAATGTATAGTTTAAAAAAAAATTGATAAATTTGGTTTCAATAAAAATATATCTATTATATCGTATAAAAAACACACACCCCTTACTTATCGAATAATATGATATTTTGAATGTGAATTGTATAGATAATAAGAAAACATGATAAATGCGCGTATTAAGAAATAATTAAACATTTTATGATTATTAATAGCCGCATAGTACACACTGATAGCATACATACATGTCGCGATTTTCTAGAGTCATTAGGTAAATGTAGATATAGCACACGTTTGCGTAGATAATTGCACCAAATGATCAACAAACAATTTCGGTGAAATAAAAAAAAAATCAGATATTAAACAAAACTGAATTTTTCATATAAAATTGGGTGGAATTATCAACATAAAAATGTTTATTATTATTGCGTACACATTCATTCTACGTATGTAGATAGCTGGATACATTTTTTTGCTTTGTTACCACCCACGATTGTGCGTGCGTATAGTATCAACAGTTTCAAAAGGTGGGACGCTGTTTAACTTATCTTTTGTTGAGTAAAAAATTTTAATAGAGCGCATTACTGATAGACATACACATGTACCTATTTTAAATTCAAAGGTATTAATTGAGTTTTTGCGTTCATTTTAATTTTTAAAGACAGCTGCGAGAAAGTTTTTACAGTGTAATTCGCTAACAGTCAAAAATTAATCCCGGATATCATATTGAACACAAAACCGAGTTTATCACAAAGTGGATACCAATTAGGAAATCGTATACATACTTATTTATGTATAAGACACCTATCAATTAGTCTGATTGATATAAGTAGCTAGCGTGCTCGACTTCGAAGCACAGAGTGAGGGTCATGATGACCGTGGATTATAAAACCTTTCTTCTACCTTGCCTCCTTATACCGCTCAGTTTATGTTTTTGTTTTCGGATTCGGGAGCAATATGGCCCATTTATGGGGATCAATAACTCGGTAGAGTGTCTGTTTATCTCAACACCTCTACAAAAAAGCCGTTCAAGTTCAATGCTGGACTGTCCCTCCAGGTATATCTATAAGGAAGGAATTAATTTAAGGTTGTTAGATAAGTACGAGGGCAGGTCAAATATGATAGAGACAAACGCTGTAAATGATGCGCATGTATGTGTTGAAGGTCGCGGCTTGAGTATATGATAGCTGGGTCCCTTACGAGCAGTGTGGCATATTTTTCATCGCGAAGGGATTTTTTACGCTCGTGCTACGACCATGAGTGAACATCAAGTGCCGATCGGCCATTGCGCAACGTATTGTCATTCGTTTTTTAGTGAGCGAAGGCGTTAAAAATACGGAAATTTTTCTGCGTTTGCGAAATCAGTTCGATAGTGAGTGCCTGAGTAGGGCTACTGTGTTTAAATGGGCCAAAGCATATAAAGTTGCCGGTGAAACCGTCGAAAATGAGCCGCATGATCGTCGACTGCGAACCAGACAACATTCGCCGCGATGGGTTCCCAAACTGTTGAACTTCTCAAGGATAACGCGCGTGCTCATACCGCGCTCTCACGCATAATACAATATCGGAATTGGGATGGGAGGTACTGGAACAACCCCTATGCAAGCCCGGATTTATTACCCTGCATCTACCATATGTTTGGACAAATGAAAGAGGTTAAAAATTCAACACCAACGACGAGGTAGACACACATGACTGTCCGAGTTGCCCATAAGGAATTTTTCTATAAAAATCTTCCGGAGGTGGAAAAAATGTGTAACTAGTGAAGGGGGGTACCTAGAAAAACAGTAGGTACTTTTTTTCTATAATAAATAAACGTATCAGAGCATTTGTCTCGATCATATTTAAACCGCCCTCGTACATTTGTTAATAAGGGAACTCTTAAGGAGACCATTAAGCATCTCCTTATTGAGTGAATATATGAATAGCGTCACTCTCTTAAGGATTCTCTTATAAGTGAGGATCATGAATGCCACCGTAAATATCAATTAAATCTATCCAAAAGAAAAGCGCTTTAAGTTAAGGACTTCAGATAAATCATATACCATAGACACAATTGAAAGATTAGCATTTGGACAAAAAAAAATGAAGAAATAATACTCTTTAACTCTGTCGCTATTTCTCTTCAATGTCACATCAATTGACAACATCACACGACAATATCAAAATTGCTGTTGCGCCCCACTTCGCACTGTGATGAGAATTTCGCGCATGCTAATTTGATTGTCTATGCAAAATCTGCGAATTGCAAAAACTAGGTTGCTATCCAATTCGCATAATACATTCGCGCAAAAGTGTTTCTAAGAGGAAGAAATATGTATCTACATATTGTAGATCAACTCTTCAACAAAGAATAAACGGAAGATTGGATATTATTATTATTAATATAAATAAATTGTTATTGTTTCTCAAGCGTTTGATTTTGTACTAAAAAGGAAATCGTGTTGTGTCTGTGTGTATAATAGCTTGATACAATTTACGAATAGCAAATGGCGCGCTGAGGAGAAAATACACTCGGTGCCAAAAACCGATTATTTGATTTGTTTTTATTGCTCGGAAAACGTGAAAACCCTTTTCACATTCAACTTAAGTGATGCTCACACTGGCGCGTCAGCGAATTTTTCCGCGGCGTCAAAATTGTAACACACTGCGTTATGGAGATGCCCACACCAACGCGAATATTCGCCAGTTTTGCAGTATTTTCTCCGCCGCGTATATTCGCTACCTAATGTCATTTAATTCAAAAATTTATTTGATAGGTGCGGTGCAGTGTAGTACAACTCTATGTTCGTGTACCTGAAAAGGATGTAGATTTGGAATGAGTTGTTTAGTTATTGACCGATTGAGCATTTACGTTTCGAATGAACTGTTGTATGGTATATGTATCAGTGGATGAGTAAAATAAGTAACATTTGTGGAAACATGCATTCCAAGGAAGGAAGGTTTTTACTCGTTGTTCGGTCTGTTTTACACAAATAAATTACCCTATTGTGCCAAGTCCGGCGACACCCCCATCGTATCGCTCGGCCGAAGAATTGCAGAGATATCGACGATTTTCCAAAGTGCATAGTTCGAAGTTGATCGCGAAATTGCAGTGACCACCATCTAGGTTGACAACTAACAAAAGCATATACGTTTTGTGAATTATGTATGGTACTCATCTCGGTTGACACCCCTGTGAGCTGCACAGGAGACATGCTTCGACGCCACCTTAGAGAATTTTGTTGCGAGTCCAGCGACACCTTGATCGTTTCGCTGGACTCAAGGATTCCAAAGATATCGACGGATTTCCGAAGTCTTACGAACCTGATTGAATTGGTGTGGCCAACATCCAGGTTGACGGTTATCTCTGACCACCCTGTGCACTGTCCGGAAAAATAAAGAGGATCCGACAGGGTCGTCGGCAATTTTATGGTGAGCCACTTCGATCGTTCCACCACACCAAAGGATTACAGAGATATCGACGGATTTCCGAAAAAATACAATACGATCCTGGTGGTTCGATGCTTGCTTTTGTAAGTAGTTACATACAAGCTGGAATATTCTATTGAATTGAATGTTTACTATGCATAGTTACGCCATATTTTGGTTGGTTACGCCGTCGTATGGAATCACGTAAGGATTCTACTAAAAATGATTACGCATTTTAATACGATGGCGTAACCAAGCAAAATTTAGGGTAACCATGCTAAGTAAACATTTACATATATTCGATTCAAAACAGCCACAAAACAATGTTCAAGCTTTGGGCCTTCTCAATACGATAAGACTAACTATTCGACGGGTACAAGATAATATGTAAGAGTTCTCGGGTACGTGATAGGTGATAGTCAATTCAAACAATCAAACCGACCACTACAACAGCTATTTTAGTGTACGGTATAACAAGGTTGTACTGCACTGCATATTTCCATTAATTTGCGCAAGTCAATGATTTTTTCCTTAGAATAAGTGTAGACATGGAGAGGTAAAATGTTGAAATCACGTTGATTTCCTCCGTTTACGCTTTTACATAATAAGTAAAGATGCCGCGTCATTTCGATATAGTGCCCGAAAATTGCAGCAAGATTATAAATATCAAAATAATTGTATTTGGCCAGTTGTTGCAGTTATTCTCTATCATGTCTAAGTCCTTTCCTTACATAAATCTAATACCTTTTCTAAAGCAATAACATGATATCAGCTGTGAGCTGACAGTGTACCCAGCGAAATATTCGCGCCACGCCGATGTGGGCACCAAAAAATGTACGGCGAATTCGCAGTAATAAGTTTATTATGTAAAATTTTTAGAGAAAAAGCAAAGTTAGGAGGTTTTCACACTTGTACTTAATCTGGCCAGATTACGTAATTTGCGGTGTGGTTCAAAATTGTGCATTAAGTAAAATGCACAAATTACGTAATCTGACCGCAAATGTGAAAAGCTCCTTAGACTTTAATTATTTGCAAAAAAAAAACTACCTTGAAATTTTCCAAAATGCAAGGAGCGAGTTTTGGAAAAAAGTGGATAGAATCGTAAAGTGGGGTCATGGGGCTGCCGTACAAACCCAACCCCATATTTTAGTTCATTGTGTTGTTTGTGGACTTATATTCCAAGCAAAACTCACTCAAATAATATTGTTTCATTGACGTCATCGAGCTTATAAAAACATGTCAAAAGTACGCCCGAGAAGAGTATCTAAATTTCGGCCGAGCCCGAAATTATGCTTATTATTGCAAATATTAATAAATGAGCGACTTTTTTTATTCGAGTTTTGAACACTGTGAATTTCGAGAATTTTCAATTTAATAGTTTATGCGATATCCCATTTTCTTATTTGCGAAATTTCTGTACCTCTAATTATAGTAAATGGATTGTATTAAAAACGAAATACTTTCATGAACCACGAGTCTAGCTGAAGTAGTCCAGAAAATATTAAATCAGTGAAAATAAAGATGTGATTATGGCATTTAGTCCAGTCATACTAGCATTTCAAATAGAAAAAATAGAGTAAGGGCGGAATTCATAGTCCTCACTTATACTTAAGGGAATCCTTAAGGGACTGACGCTATTCATAGTCACTCAATAAGCAAACGCTAAAGGGTCTCCTAAAGGGTTCCCTTATTCGTTAAGATTCATATCTAGTAACCTCATATGAACTCATATATTTGTTGACATATCCTTATTCAAACACTTTGAAATTTTTTAAAAATTTTGAATTTTTAACTACTTGATATTTTTTTACATTTTATTTGTCACTTTCAATGGATATGGCAAATAAGTGAATCGTTTATTTCATGAGGCAACGCCCTAATAAGTCATGTCTATGAATACGAAGCTCCCTTAAGGACTCACTTATATAGAGAAATCCCTTATTCCTTAAGGGAATCCTTATTACTTAAGTGGGGACTATGAATTCCGCCCTAAGACTAATTTTTGTTGTTTTTGAATCAGTGGGCTCCCAGCAATTTATTTATTTATTTACCAAACAAGGCACAATATACAATCTAAATATAAACAAACACTTAGCAATAATCAATTAAATTGGGTGAGAGGCAAAATGGATTAATGAGACTGGGAGATGAAGAGGGCCTTTGATAGATTATTCTTGAAGACAGTTTTAGACATGCCTGAAGAATAGTGAATACATACTATGAATTGAAAATTCGGCAACATCTATTTAGGGGTTCGTTATAGCCATAGACAGTATGTTGTTGGTACTCCTTAAGGAGAGGTGTGTGCCTAGTGCGTCTCTGTTGACCATTAAAAGTTATTATGTTATAGAGGAGATCAACATTAACAGTACCACTAATAATATCAAAAGTAAAACAAGCACAAAGTAATGTTCTTCTAGATGAAAGAGTCATTAAATTCAAAAGATTCAACATGTTATTATAAGAAGGGAGGTTATGAAAGTCACGCGGATTATAAAGGTCTCTCAAAGCAAAAAGGACAAATTGCTTTTGAATGGATTCAAATTTGTCACGATGTATCTCATACACTGGATTCCATATTACACAAGCATACTCAAGGTCGCACAAGCGCGGTGTATAAGGATTTAGTGACCCAAACATTTTTAAATTCTTTCGCCCGTCTTTTAATGAAACCGAACTGCTTCCAGGCCATAGATAAAGTGCTGTCATAATGCAAATTAAAACATATTTTTTTGTCCAAAACCACACCGAGATTTTTGATGTGGTCGACTCTATTTAGCTCGAAATTATTAAGGTAGTAAGAGTTGGTTATAATAATAGTCTTACGGGAAAATGTAATACCATGGCATTTAGAGACATTAAGATAGAGATTGTTTTGAATGTACCACAATTCTAAAGATTGGAGCTTAGATTGAAGAAGCGCCGAATCAGAGTGCGTTTTAATGGCGCTGTACAATTTCAAATCATCAGCATAGAAGAGATGAGGTATGCCCGTTAATAATGAAGATATTAAACAGAAGAGGGCCTAAATGACTGCCCTGTGGTACACCAGAGGATGCAGATATACTTTTGGATAAACAACCTTGGAATTTGACGGACTGAGGCCAATCATAAAGGAGGACCGGAGCCAATTGAGAAGCAGGCCAGAAATACCAAAACAACATGATTTATCGAATAAAATTTGGCGATCAACCCTGCCAAAAGCCTTGCTAAAGTCTGTGTAGACCGCGTCAACTTTATACCCTTCTTCCATTTCAGGGTCAGGGCCGGGTCCTTTGTTGACATTCAACTCCTGTAAAGCTCTAAGGATTTCATCAAGTGAAAGAACTATTTCGTCAATTAGGGATTTGGAGTTGAAATCGGTCGGTGGACTTTTAGGTGAGCAAAAGCTGTCTTGGAAATGATCAGCAAATAAATTACATATTTCCTGTGGACAAGAAGATACAGTAGTATCTCGAGACATGGAAGAAGGAAAACCTCTAGTTTTTCGTTTGGTGTTAACAATGTCAAAGAATTTGTTAGGGTCGTTAATAATTTTCTCACCCGTTAAATTGATATAAGACTCATAAGCTTCACGGGATTTTATGGCCAAGTTATCATATTGCTCAATAAGGTCAACGCTGATATTGGAGTTATTTGTAATAGCCTCTTTATTTCTTTGATTTCTTAAACTTCTCAAGTTTCTGTCCAGCCAGGGCTCAGTAAGTGTGTTACGCTTCTCTATTTTGGGGGTATAATTACTAATAGCTTGGAAGATTATTCTGTAAAAGGAACGGACGGAATCATCAAGATTTTGTCTCGAAAGATAGGTAGCCCAATCGATAGAATCAAGATAATTACTGATTCCATCATAGTCGGCATTAAAAAAGTCGTAAACAATTTCGTTATTGTACGATTGAGTGAATGAAAGATTTTCACATACAAGCTTAATTGTCAGGGCGGAATGATGGTAAGTGTTTGAGAAGAGATTCTCGGTGTCAGGAGTTGGACTAACATATACCTCGTCGTAAAAATTAGATCTAACCATTTGCCATTTTGGTTCGAAGTCGGGATAACCTGTTGCAAGTCATTTTCATAAAAAACGCTGATGAGATTAAAGTCGATGTTGAAGATTGACGGAAGTCTGTTGTCATTCTCATCGGCGATAAATCTGATGTTTGGACGGTTGAAATCACGAAAGACAATAATTTTGTCCTCATCGTTCAAAGTAGTGAAGAAGAAAGAAATCATTTCATATATTTCATTATAAGTGGACTCATCGGCACAGGGGGGTACGTAAAAAACACCTATGTAGAGATAGTTTTTTTCTATGGGAATTTCGGCAAACACGTGCTCAAACCTATTATAAGAATTAGTTGTAACAATTTCACTTGGAAAGGGGTTACAAATGGCGATCATATTTCTTCGTTTACAAAAGAATCGTTTAACCAAGTCCCAGTGTATGTTAAATGGACAAGATTTGGCGTCAAGAAAAAGTTTATTGATTTTACCTCTCATGCCACTGCAGTTATGACAGAGGAATCTAGGAGTGTTAGGGGGTGTATTATTGTTAGGAGTAATATTTTCTTTGGTCCTCACGTACTTTTTGCAAACGGGAGATATGTTTCGAAGATACAAACGAACGGTACGTTTCCAAGTTACGTTTCACCTGATCCTGAGTCATCCCAAGTTCTTCGTGATACCGATTGAAAAAATTTAGTAGATATTTTACGTTAGTGGGTAGGCCCACTTGATGGATAAGAACTTTGAGGTTGGTGTTTGTTTTACCATCGATGCAGGTAGTATCGTGTGCGTCATGCATATATATATGCGTATACGCAAGAAAAAGTCGGACGCTGTCATAAATTTTGTGATCTCTTAATCTAGATAATAAATATCGACATTCGAGATCGTCGACAGAGTTTTTGGTGAGTCTTACAACAGGTGGTACTAGCGGGCCAATAAAATTGGGAGTATTTAGTTGATTGACAGATTGGCTTGGGATATGTATGGATCCTGATTGAAATGGCAATTGTGGATCACCGCGAACAAAGTTAGAATAACTTGCAGCTACCGAGGACGTATATGTTCCTGCCTTCTCGGATGGAATGTCAAGCGAGGTCCTTGAAAAGTGCGCGGGAGCAACTGGAACAGAAGAAAGTGTTTCAGGATATTTACTGACCCTTTCTTTATCAGAAGAAGGAGTTTCAGGATAATTAACGGACGAAGAAGTTACTTATTCCTTGACCGAAGGTGTCATATCAAAGGGGACATCGAGTACATTACATATCCGGTGTTTGTTTCCTGTTTCAAGGACCCTCACCGAAATAAATCGAGCTTAAATGGTAAGTTATCGCATTTCCCGTGTAACTTTCAAAAGCCATAACTACGAGAATAATCCACGCTGTCTCTACTTTTCTCACTTTTCAGAATCTTAGCTGAATATTCTACCATTAAATTTGCTAAGTAAAAAATTGATCGGAAAGCTCTGAAAAAGGACACTAATTACACACCTTGATCGAATGTGGACATGCGGGCATGCAATGCACTCGACGTATTCTTTGATATGATACCCCGCATGCCCACGTTCGATCAAGTTTTATAATGTTATGTCCTTTTTCAGAGCTTTCCGATCATCTTTTCTTAGCCAATTTAATGGTAGGATCTTCAGCTATTATAGATTCTAAAAAGTGAGAAAAGTAGTGATAGCTTCAATTATTCTCGTAGTTATGGCTTTGGAAAGCAGTTGGTGCCTACGGAGGTAGATCGCAAGATTACCCGAACTATGGAGGATATGGCGAGACTGTAAATGGCTGATATGGATCTTCTTCAAGAAATAGAGGTGATTCAGGATACGGTTTTTTGTTTGATACTAATGGCGAAGTACGAGACATCAGTATTGCAAGAAATGGTCAACGAAATAGCAATGGATACAATGGACAAGCTTATGGTGGTGGACAGACCTTTAAAGGTGGATATCATAGCCGAGGCAGCAATACAGGATATGATGGAGGATACGACAATGGTGGCCGAGTGACAAATGGACAGTTTGAAAATAGTGGTTTGGGTAATGTGAATAGAAATTTGCTTAATACACACAATAGTGGTAGTAGCATTGGTGAAACTTATGGGATGAAATTGATCAACTGTTTAATGTTCATAATGGAAATGACAAAGGAATTGCCGGCAGTAATGATGGAAATAATGCAGGACAAGGAGGAGGTCTTCAGTACGATACACAATATCCGTCGTCGAGTGATTCTAATTATAATCGTAATAAGTCGACCGGTTGTAGAGGAGGGTATAGTGGGTAATTAATATCTAATTTTTGATGATAATAAGGAAAATGTCTGAATTAAGATCTTTTACAAGCATTTTCTACAAATAAAAAAATTATAGGCCAAAATTGTATGAAATATTATTTGGATTTGTTGTTCGTACGAAGTAGATTTGTGCGAATAATGTTCACGAAATGCATGCACTACCACTCAGAGCAAAAACCTATGTACAGTTGACCTTAGCAAAAAGCAAGGTCACACGTATCTAAAATAAAAAAAAAATCGTCCCATACCTAGCTAATTCAGCAATGGTAAATTTTTGAGTGCTCTCTAACGCCCAATCGTTGTCCCGAATATGCATGCTGACAAGTAGACGATTTCTCGAGTATTTGACCATTAACAATGCAAATCGGTAAATGAACTTTGCGAGATAAAACAAAAAGATACTGCACTATTCATGCTAATTTAGATTTCAGTGCTCTTCACCCACATTTTCAATTGTAGCGTGAAAAAGTTTTGGAAAATCCAAAACTTAAAACTGTTGGAAATAATATAATTGACGGTTGATATTATTCCTTTTAACGGACAGTTAATTCTGAACGATAATTGCACGGGGGTGAAGGAGGAAGTGCAAACTGTGCAACTTGAGTTTTGCGTAGTATAAATATGTAACGGAGGCACACATTTGGTATCAGTTACGAAATTGCGGCAAAGAGTTACCTAAGACATGAAGATTTTCATTTGTATCCTGGCTACGGTTGCCGTTTGTTCGGCAGGAATCTTGAGCGGTGATCATGGCGGAGGATACGGTGGCGGTGGATTTGGCGGAGGACACGGTGGAGGATTTGGTGGAGGAGGCTTTGGCGGTGGTAAAGGAGGATTTGGCGGAGGATTCGGTGGAGGCGGCGGGAAAGGAGGATTTGGTGGAGGCGGTTTTGGCGGTGGCAAAGGAGGATGGAGCGGTGGTGGATTCGGTGGCGGAAAAGGAGGCTGGAGCGGTGGTGGATTCGGTAGCGGAAAAGGAGGATGGAGCGGTGGTGGATTCGGTGGCGGAAAAGGAGGATGGAGCGGTGGTGGATTCGGTGGCGGAAAAGGAGGATGGAGCGGTGGTGGATTTGGTGGAGGTTTCGGTGGTGGAAAGGGTGGCGGCTTAGGTGGTGGATACGGTGGATATGGTGGTGGTGGATTCGGTGGAGGTGGCAAGGGATGGTAATCATAATGTTGAATGTATTCTTTGTTACCTTTTGTGTATGCTCACATTGAAACAAATCTAATTATGTACAATGTGAAATAAAATTATTTGTTAAACTTTTCATAAGAAATATTGTTTTATTTAACACAACCTGCAACGAACTTTGTAGCATCACATATGGAAATGTGTTAGCTAATAAGATTTTTTTTTTAACTCGAGAATTTCCCCTATGTTTGAATAGTAATTCAATAACAATTAACACCCGATCTCATGTTCAAGTTTAAAGTTTTGTTTTTGATAGATTTTAATTCAAAATTAATGAGAAGCTAATATCGAGCAAGTTATTATTCTGAATCATTGGCGATGATCTTTTAAACAAATTTGAAGTTGATGGTAAACTAGCAGTTACCGGGACCATTTTCACATCAAATGTATTTTCTGTAGACTCTTGGGGACAAAATGTTGCTTTTATTTCGGCAAAGTTTCAAAATATTCAATTTTATAGTAGTTTTATTTACAGGTCCCACGACGGCAGTAAAGGCTCCACTACACAAGAGACAGGCGACTCTCTTCGAAAAAATAGTAGCCAGTCCTTTAAGGTCGTAGGGTCTTTAGTGTCCTAGTAAAAATTGTGCCTCATACGTAAACGTTTTGGATGCTATTTTATAGGAAATGCACCAAGACATGATATTGGGAGCATCACATCTCGGCGCGGCTGCTCTCAATTCTTCTTCTACGCGCCGGCATTGAAGCAAATCCAGACCCAGTTAGGGTATGGATGTGTAGTGTCTGCAACCGACGTATCGGTTCAAATACCAGGTCACTCCAGTGTAGTTGCTGTTCGGAGTGGGTGCATTTCAGCTGCTCTGGTTTGAGAAGGATGGGTCATTACATTGAAGGTACATTTGTTGCTCCAGGCTGTAGGTTTACTGGGCAGCCTCGGGTAATACCAGGGTACCCTTCCCACCACCAATGTCTCCTACTCCCCCTAATAATGTTTCCTTGAATATTAGACACAGCTTAACTCCTGTTCCATCCGCCAGCAACTTTTACACCGGTGTCCATACTGCAGTTCAACTGCAATGGCATCCTAGGGAAAATTTCCGAAATCACAAGCTCCTTGAGAAAGTATACAGAATTCTGATTGCGGTCATTCCTGGCTCCAGCTCTCGAGCCAATTCTCCACCACCGCCACCCGTAGTCAACAATACAACAACGCATCAGCGAGATCATCCGTTTCATGAGCACACGCAGAATTCTGATAGCGGCATTTCAGGAGACAAGGCTCCTTCTACTCCCGAATTTAATATCCGCGGCGTTTACATACTTTTGAGGCGCGATAGAGTCGGCAGGCAGGGTCCTAATCCAGGAGGAGGGGTCGCATTCCTAATACACAGAAGCGTGCAATACAGTGTATAAGATCTTCGTTTCAACGACGGCAAGGCAGAAATGCAAGCTATTGCCGTTAAATCCGGCAATACCAATATCGAACTTATAAACATCTATGTTCCACCAGCATCCAGCTGTGGCTCTGGCTATAAGTTCCATATTGGTGCACTCCTCACAGGACAGCATAGGATCCTACTTGGCGACTTTAACGCCCATCACGAACTCTGGCACTCTCTCCTCGGTAATGATGTCAGAGCTATAGATATCGCGACCAAATTAGACCCATCAGACTTGTGCGCACTCAATGGAATTTCGTGTACACGCGTCGTTGGCGCCTGCCATAGTTCTCCTGACATAACTATTGTAAGAACCCGCTGGGAGACAACTATCTCCCTCCAATCCTATCACCTCCTCATACTCATCAATATTGATAAACCAGCTGAACTGACGACATCGGAACGGCGTACGTTTATCAATCACAAAAAGACAAATTGGGAGAGTTTCACTACGACGAAGTTCGCCGCGCTACCTACTCGAAAGTCGAAAAGAATATAAGGAACGTCATTTTCAGAGCGGCAGCTCGCTTCATTCCGGCAGGACGTATCCCCAAAGTTCGGCCATATTTCCCAACTACTGCCGCAAGGTTAGCCGACGAACGGGACAACATAAGACGCGCAAATCCGACAGACCCCAGAATTCAGGAGCTAAACTCCGAAATAAATCGACAAGTCAACACCTACAAAAAAGAAAAATGGAACGAGCCTCTTGAAAGCTGCGACCTCTCGAAGGGTGTCAACAAATTTTGGGCTACAGTCCGCGCCCTGTCCCATCCAACCAAAGACAAGGGTAGTGTAGCCATCAGATTCGGCAAGAAAACCACCGCAGATCTTAAACTTTGTGCGAGCTTGTTCAATAAACAATTTATTGAACACCCCAAGACCAAGTCGCTCAACTGCAAAATAAAAAGAAGGATACACAACCGAACGGTTGACATCATCCCCACCTATACAGCGGACCAAGTTTCAGCAGCGATTAAGAACACCAAAAACTCTAAGGCCATTGGACCAGATGGCATTTCGATGGCCATGCTAAAACATCTAGATCTTCCGGCCATCGAATACCTCACGATGGCTATCAACTTGTCGATATCCACGCTTGTCATCCTTGCATTTTGGGAAAAGGGTCGAATCATCCCCCTTCTCAAACCCAATAAAAGTGCGAAACTCGCCGAATACTACCGTCCAATCACAATTTTATCACCCGTTGCAAAGACGCTCGAAGCACTCATCCACCCCACCCTTGTATCACATGCTGAGCTAGCATGTCACCAGCATGGCTTCAGGAAGTGGCATAGTACTACAACAGCTCTGGATCTGATCACCCATCACATCCATAACGGCCTCAACCAGAAACAGCCCTGTGACAGAACCGTCCTAGTGGCCCTTGACCTGTCGAAAGCCTTTGACAAAGTCATCCACTCTGCGCTGTTGGCCGATCTCCTAAATATGCATATTCCTGCACAAGAGGTTAGGTGGATTGCCAACTATCTAGCTGGGAGGCAATCCTTCACTGAGTTTCGAGGCAGTTGTTCAAAACATAGGAAAATTAAGCAGGAAGTTCCACAGGGTAGCGTATTCTCTCCTACATTGTTCAACATCTACCTGTCGAGCCTTCCAACACCCCCGGAAGGTATCGAACAAATTTCCTATGCGGACGATTGCACCATACTCATCACGGGGAATGATTTAAATTGTATGTATGCTCCATTAAATGACTATATTGAGAAACTGGTGGAGTTTTTCATTATCCGTAACCGCGTCATTTCGCCGTCTAAATGCGCTGCAACACTTTTGACCACCTGGACGCAGGAATTTTCGGAGGAGTGTAGGATCCGTACAGGTAAGCATGCTGACGACGTTGTTCCTACTGTTACCAACACCAATCCCGCAAGGGGGTCAATGTCCTTGTGGCACTGGCCTTTGGTGGGTTGCGACACCACGTACCTGAGCAGCGCAGGGAGGCCCCTGGTATGGTTGATACGCCATGGCGTGGATCTGTACAAAGACCGTCGGGCGATGACGTTCTCGAGCTCCCTAGTCATGTATGGGTGACACAGCATGGCTGACTTTTTCCCTCCGAAAAGTCAGCCATACCAGCTTACAGGACGAAGTGCTTCCTCGTAGGGGAGAACACATTATAAGCGTACGTGTCCAGTCTCGGAGCTGGCGGCTTCGCATAATCCATAGTTAGGGAGAATGGCCTAGGCGCCTATACCTAGCTGGTTTGTGGATTGATGACCACACGGCCTGAATCAAATTGCTGCCTAGTAAGCGGATGGGGCCACTCAAAAGCGAACGGTTCAGCGCTACGAGTCTGCAGACGAGTAGTAAACAGGCATAACGATCCTGCGGCTGGCGAGCCGAATTCGTTAGGTCTACCGAAAGGGGGCCAAGGGAAGATCACACCTGCTATTGAGAAATCTTTAGCGAATATGTACCTCGGGGATGGGCGTGCCCAGGGGACCATGGTCCTTACCCATCTAGGCGTTGGAGAACACCCTTCCGGCTTTAAGCCGGATAAACTTTGTCGTCCCGCAAGGGAGGGAGGTTCTGGCCACCCGGCTCAGGTACTCCTAATGGCAAGTACGTGGTAGACGTAGGACGGATGTTACCAACCCCAAGATCCTTGGTGTCTATCTAGACACCATGATGAAGTCGAAAAACCACGCCAAAGACGTAGTCGACAAAATGCACAGTAAAAATAACGTCCTAAAGGCACTGGCCGGGAGTTCCTGGGGAAAGGACAAAGAAACTATGTTGGTCACCTACAAAGCGATAGGTAGAGCAATTTCCAGTTACGCTGCACCGGTTTGGTCACAAACCGTTAGTAACACAAAAGATCCAGACTTGCCAAAACGCTGCTCTACGTATCGCTACAGGTTGTTACCTAATGTCGTCCCATGATCATCTTCATCAAGAAACCAGCATGTTGACAATACGTGATCATAATCTTCTCCTGTATTTACAATAACTGGTCGGTTGCTATCGAGAGAATCACCCAAACCATCATCTCATGGACAATACTCCCCCTCCACGACATGTCAGGAGTGGATTTAGAGATATCGAGAGAGACGTCCAGGGATACAAACGGGTACCTCCCGATATATTTGATGACACAGCATACCATGCTGCCACCGCAGATATTCACACAACCGTTGTGAATCGGTCAATAGGGAGATTAGGTACGAATAGAGGCCTCTCAGCACCCCCACCACCTATATCGCCTGAGGAGTCTAGGCTCCCGAGAGCCACTAGCCCAGCTTGGGTCGGGTTTTTGTTCGCGCCTCAATTCATACTTATCTCGAATAAACCCGGACATTCAGAACATTTGTCCGAGCTGCGATGGTGCGCCGGCGCCGCATGATGTGGACCACCTGTTCCGATGCCCTGCTACTCCCACTAACCTCATTCCGAGGACGTTATGGGACAACCCTATTGCAGCTGCTACGTTCTTGTCGCTTGAGACAATAGGCGAGAACGACGACGAAACATCGAACACTTCCACAGATATGCACAGCGGTTCACGCCTTTCTGCACCGCTACTACAACAACAATCGCTTGGCAAATTTATTAAAAGCAAAATTCGCGCGACAGATAAATTGGTTCATCAAATCGGTGCAAACCATACTAAGTTGCATACAAGCACTCTACGAGCGACTACGGAACATTGCCCTGTCGCAAATTGCCTGTCACTGGGGTTTGAGTGGCGAGTGCGACTATCCCAACTCAGACATCAAGCACTTCTAAGAAAAAGTCGAACAGAGTACTACATCTGAGGCTGTGGTGCGTCCAACCAGGGAATGCTATCTGAATAAGACAGAGAGCTTCGACAATGAGATAACGAAAAGCTGCGGAAAGCTGATTACAAGCGTGATTATTGAGTCGATAATCCCAATTTATGAATTCTTACAATTTTCATACCAACCACATAAACATTATCGCGGGCAGTCACATACCAGAAAATGCCAGAGTCCAAATCCAGGCATGCCCAGAAGCGGCCGCCACAGGTTGCATTCAACCAACACGTCCAACCAGCTTGACCGCTCGCGAGAAGACACCATACGGAATCTGGCTTCCGATGAAAAATTCAAAGCAACAACACTGACTCGACGAAAGAAAGACACAAGACAGAAAAACAATCTTTTATACAAACCTGTTGCTCGGACAATGGTGCCTTTGCCTTTGGACGGCGCCGCCGCTTTTCGTTCGGCACTCGAACATTTTAGCAACATTCCCTCGTTGCGTTCGACGACAATTTCCTTAATACGATTTCGTGGCCACTCGATTGGATGAACACTTTAGCAACATGGACGACAATTTCGGACGGGACCCAAAATGTAATGGGAACGAGAACGATCACTTGGCACGACACCGACAAAAACAAAATGACCAAACACCAAACCAATGAAAATATCTCTTAGCGGGTCGCAACTTTCACACGAATCCGCTGATGGCTATGCCAAAAACCAATTCACGTCACTCGATTTCGGGATAAAATGGAGCAGCGCGCAGCCTCGGCCGCGATGACGACAAAATAATTTTATTGTCTTTATTATCTTATTTGGAGAAGAAGTCGCACGTCGTACGTCGTGGCGCTCCGCTCGACACTTATCTTTAGTTCGGGGCACACGTATGTTTTCTATTCACTTTTGCGTACACCGATACCGATAGCAGAAGCACGATGAACCAATAACTACGCGCCAATCTGTTAAGATCCACTTGTTACGCACAAATTCAATGTTATGGGAAGAAGAAAGCAATGTTTGAATGTTTATTGGCGTGTCTAAATTATTGGAACGAAATCAAAGCGAATTGTTTTGATACAAAAATTACGTAAAACCACGATGGACACTGCAGATGTACTTTGACAGATATGTAGTTCGTGTTATCTTCTCGGTAACGAAAGTTGCCGAAGAATTGACACATGGCTTTGAAATGGGTGCGTGTGTACTATGAAATATTGCCTTGTTTAATGTACATTTCAAATGTTTTATTAAATTAGTAAATAATCAATCAATTGAGAGCTAAAAAGCCACGTAATATTTATAGAAATAACGTTTGTTTTTTCTTTTTTCAAAATTATCTTAAACACGGCTATGAGCGCTGAATTTTGTTTGAAGTAACTCATCGCGGCCGTGCCCTAATATAGATGGCAGTGCAAAATACCGTAACAGCGCCATCTAGGAGTTCATTCATAAAACGATTCACTTATTTGAAAAGTATAGAGGGCACTATTTGAATCTTAAAATTTGAATTTTTTTAAATCGAATTTAATGGAAGAAAAGCCACCTTCAACGGTCGAATCGATTTTGATTGAAGTCCTTGCGTTTTTTTAGGGATAATTGACTGTGTTTACCGCAATCACGGTATATTTCAAAAATATGTTAGTCCTCCCGGCGTATACAGGCCGTACTAACTATGTTGAACTTTTAGTTTCACTTGCGAACCATTTTGATCGTTTTTCACAGTTCATGACAAAAGTGGACTAAAGGTCCATCTAGATTAGTCGCCAAATGGCGACACGTGCAGCCAAATGGCTGTTGTCATTCCATCTAAACATGTCGCCATTTGGCTGTGCGTCCAGTTTTGATATTCAATATGGCAATCCAACCAACCGCTTTGACAACCGCTTGTCAAATTCAAAGTGACAATTTTCCAACTTTTGCTCGTTCTTTTGTGTGAAAATGAATAATTCTTGAATGGCCGTGTAATAATACAAACGCGCAGAGTCCGATTTTGATAATTGAATTTAAAAAATCACCAAAATGAAATTTGGTTATGTCATTTTCTGTCTACATTTGGCTGCTAGTGTGGATGCTAAGTAGCAGCCAAATGGCTGCACGCGATGCCAGTTTTTGGACGCGCAGCCATTTGGCGCCTAATCTAGAGGGACCTTAAAATGTAGTACGGTATGGGGTATGAACATTCAATAGAAATAGTATGTACTACAATGAGACCTGCCTATAGTGACCACCGCTGGTTCCCAAGTAACAATTTGTATGCTTTAAGGAAGCACCTCACCCTGTAGTATTCATATTGTAACACAAAATCAGTTTAACGTGTGACGTGATTGCTTAGGAAAATATTTTGATCCGATGAATAATTCTTAACACATTTTCCAGAAAGCGTCTAACATCATTACAGAATCAATTCGCAATTATCTTGAAGTGTTGCCTGGAACCAACATTTCCTCACTCATAATTAATTTCAGAACTAATTAAGATAAGGTGACTAGACTCCCGAAGGCCCAATGCTGTACACCTACTTAGGGAATTCAGTTTTTAGACAAATCCTCAATTATAAGATTAGATTAGATTGTGGGGGGGGGGGGCGTGAACCCGAAGGAGGATTCGCAGCACTGAAGCCAGTGGGCTTATTGTACTATCGCCCTAGTCATCTGTTGGCAGGACTATGCCTGACGATCAAGGTTGATCGTCGGGCCAGAGCATCACATTCGCAGAGGACGTGGAATGAGGTCTCCTCAACCATACTACAAACAATGCTTTATACCATGCCAGCCACGAGCCTTTCGATAATAATAATTGTACATGAACAGTGGGAGACGAGGCATGTACTGCAATGGGGCCAGGCCGAAAATAGTTCCAAAAGTTAACAGCATTCCAAATTATAATTTCTAATAATGTCAAAATCTCTGAAACTGAGCGTCGGACCACTCCCAATACAAAATCCTGGCTACGTCCCTGTCTCATATTATCCTACCTTCATTTCAGTAAACAGAATTGAGGCGTTGCCGATATTTTGGGAAATATGTGGTGAAATTTGAGAATTTACCATTTAGTATTCATTTAGTAAGGCAATGACGAGAGGGCTCCTCAATGAGCGAGCAGCGGCATGCGCTTGCTGTAGCTCAGTTCGGGAGTTACGGGTGGGGTTTGTGCCACTCGTTGCCCCTGTCCTTCTACAAAAAAAAGGGATCTCGCATGCCAAGGTATCACTACACGAACACAGGGGTTGAAATGGGGAAAATCATCGCGAATAGTAACCGGCGCGCACAGGTGCCATCTTATTTAGCTCCGTGGACCCGGATGGCGACGGATCCCGGCCAAACTATACCCACTAATATTTTTAAACAACCCGACCTGAGGCGCTCGCGGCCGAATAAAATTAACGGAGGGCGCCTCCCTTATTGATTAAAATTCGCCCCTGGAAAGGGGGCGGGGGAGCTTGTTGCCTAACGGATAAATTACATTTCACGCCGATTTGCAAACATTTATCATACGTGAGAGCTCCAGACGATTTTCGGGGTGGTGATCGCAACAAAGCTATAACATAGCCCACAAAAAACAGACACCCACAACACACAACCACTTATCTGCTTCTCAGGAGCCATGCTTTCGCCGTTAGCTCCTTTGAAATCGCCGTCTCATCTCCGTAATTATCCCTTCCTTTCGAGGTATACTGCCTCACGACCGGACTCCCCAATTCAATTTTTTTTCTTTTCCGAACTCCTTAACGCGTGTTCCTCGCCGACATCTCACCTCCGACTCCCCTGAAGTTGGCCGTGTGTCTCCTGATAACGCCATTTTCGCTGCAGCTGTTTTATAGATAATGTTTTCGACACATAGATGTCTACTTTTGAATTTGGCGGTCTTTTCCTTTTGAAAATTTCATAAATTCAAAAGTCGACACATATGTATCGAAATCGGTTCGTTACAACTCATAAGCGTATACGGCGGTACAACAAACCACCCGAAATGCACCTTAAACATGATTTTGAACGAGCACCGTTTTTACTTCACACCTAGACTTCACGAAAACAGTAAAACTTCCACAGTTTATAAGCTTATTGACCAACTAACTAAGTTGCTCCTTCACCAGTAATTGCCAAACAACCAATCGGATTAATACACAAATTTCAGAAAGTAGGGTAGTTTAACCTTCCGTTCAGGCCCGGATTTACCGTCTGTAGCGCCCCTGGGCAATAGCCGAGTTGCCGCCCTCCGTCACTAGTTTAAGCTGTATAAGTAGATCAGTAGCATTAATGTGAGCTGTACAATTTTTTTTAGCTTACATTGGTTTCCGGCTTTTTCAGAAGTAGCAGAACTTCTGGAAAATAGCGGTTAATTTACTTCTTGGAAAGGTGTTTGGACTGAACTTTTAATAAAAGTAAATGTTCAGAATATGTATAGGTACTCCATTGAAGGTGAAATTAGATGCTCATGGAGGAGCGGATACTCACTCCTTAGAGCTCAAAAGAATATTTGAAAAAATATGATAATTTATGCAAAACTAAATACATACTCGTACAATCGGTGCCACCAACGGGTACTTTTTTATTCGATATTTATTATTTTATTATCGCGAAAGGTTTTGACGCCCTAGCGGATTTGAACTCTTTTTGCCCGGGGTGACCTCCGTTCTTTAGAATCAGTTGTGCAAAAGAACACTATAAATACGTTGCTTCTTAAATTAGTACTCAAAACTGTCCCTTATTTAATTAATGGTTAGTTTTCCCCTCGCACATTAATCCGTACGCACGCATGAGCTTCGAGATTTCCGCTTAGTGAGTCCTGAGCGTCCTTCAATCGTTACCACAGAGCAAAATGGCAGGATTATATTTTGTTGAATGGTCATATAAAGCAGTAAGCAATTCAAAAATTGTGAAAATTATGTCGTTAAATTAAAATTGGGTAAATCTCCGGCTTCATTGAATTTGGTGAAAAAAAAAAACCGTTTTTAGTGCAGTCATATTAGCATTTCAAATAGAAAAAAATCTATAATAGCTAAAGATTCTACCATTAAATTTGCTAAAAAAAAATTTTCGGAAAGCTCTCAAAAAGGACATAAAAGGACACTAATTACAAACCTTGATCGAACGTGGGCGGGGTGTCATATCAAAGGAGAAAATTGGGATCCAATGGAAAATTTTCGTGTTTCTCGTATATGTATCTTTCCAAAGCCGTAATTTTTCGTTTAAGCCCGAATTATTCCATTTAGTGTCCTTGAAACAGGAAACAAACACCGGATATGCAATGCACTCGACGTCCTCTTTGATATGACACCCCGCATGCTCACGTTCGATCAAGGTTTGTAATTAGTGTCCTTTAATGTCCTTTTTCAGAGCTTTCCGATAATTTTTTTCTTAGCAAATTTAAAGGTAGAATCTTAATCTATTATAGATTCGGAAAAGTGAGAAACGTAGTGACAACATGAATTATTCTCGTAATTTTGGCTTTGGAAAGATACACGGAAAACACAATAATTTTCCATTTTATCTCGATTTATTCCGTTAAGGGTCCTTGAAACGGGAAACAAACACCGGATATGTAAGGTACGCGACGTCCCCTTTGATTTGATACCCCACATGCTGACCTCCGGTCAAGGATTAAAGAGTATCCTTTTTTGTCCTTTTCGAGACCCTTCCGATCAAATTTTTTTTTTGGCAAAATGAGTTTTCGATTGCTGGAAGCTCGCAGATTCCAAAACGACAAAAAATAGCCTTACTCTATTTTTTTTCTATTTGGAGGCCTGAAGTGGGATATTTTGACTGCACTAATGATTTTTAAATAGGTACGTGTATTGTTAATAAATTTTTACATGACTTTTTATACCCTTCGCAGGTAGAGTCAACGAAGGGTATATTAACTTTGTCATGAAGTTTGTAACGCATTGAAGGAAGCATCTCCGACCATATAAAAAGTATACATATATGATCAGCATGACTTGGGGCGTCGATTGGGCGATGTCCGTCTGTCCGTCTGTCTGTCTGTCCGTCTGTCCGTCTGTTGCTACGCGTTTTACTCGGCCAATTTAAAAGCTATGAAGCTGAAATTTTGCACAAATGCTTCTTTTTGCTGCAGGCAGTTTGTATGTTTGAATCGGTAAAATCGGACCATGGGGTCATGGGGCTGCCATACAAACCTAACCCCCCAAATTAGGTTCTTCTAAGAAAAACTTTTTTATTTGTTCACCAATTTCAACAAAATTACACACAAACGTGTTTCTCTTGATGACACAAAACATATCTAAGAATTGATCAAATCTGACCATGGGGTCATGGGGTGGCCATACAAACCCAACCCCCATTTTAGTTCTTCTAAGAAACATTTTTTGCACCAATTTCACAAAACCTTGAATGTAAATGTGTCTTTACCAAAGCAACAAAAAAGTTAAAAACGAATGGAATTGTACTGTGGAGTCATGCTCCCGCAACTACAATAACATTTTCCGAGTAAATGTTTTTATTTGCCCTTCAACCAAGCCCAAAACTTTGGTCCAGACGGAAGAAAAAGAATGAGGAGGGGGATTTAATACAAGTCATAAATACGCTTGAAAAAACTTTTAGCCCAAGGAGAGCGAAGGGTATCCAAATTTCGGCCGCGCCCGAAATTAGCCTCGGCCCCCGGGGGTTGGCGAGCGTAGCGAGCAGGGGGCCAAGCCCCCTAGTTACTATTTGTATTTAGAATATTATGAACAATTTTGCAAAAATAATAAATTATGTGTCACAATTTTGTTCCCCTAACTCAGGGGTGTCAAACTCAAAACCTGGCGCGGGCCAAATAAGACTCTCCTCAGATTTAGGTGGGCCGCAGGAGGAACAATTCAGAAATGTTTATGTAATCGTATTACCAAAGTTGATTACAGAATATTACTTTTAAAATATAGCAGAGAGTCTGGATCTCCATAGCGGCTTCGGGATTATCCGCGACAACTTCCTCCTTTCGAAAATATACTTCAAGAACATTAAAAAACTAAGACAAGAAGCAAAAACGTGAAAATATGATTGATCTTCAAGTAACCACAATTACATGATTTGCGCCAAATTTTGAACAGATGATAAAAAATGTTTAGAACCAGTCATTCGAGGTCGCCCAAAATAACACTGAGATGCAAAATAGTCAGAATAAATTAATTTCAGTAGAAAGGTGGCTAAAAGAAACAAAAAGTTGTTTGTGATATGGTTTTAACCAAACTCATGCACCAGCTTGATAAGTATAGGTCTAAAAATCAGGCACTTGGGCTCTAATTTATTATTATGTTGGAATTTCACATCCAGGTGATTTAGTCACCAATTCCAAGATTTCCGTAGTTTTTAAAGCTTTACCATTTTCCAAATAAATCTCAATTCATGTTCGGTAAAGCCAACCAATTTTTTATTAACTGCATTTCGGGACAGAACAGTTTCATGAAGAGACTTAGTATTGTCCTGTACAAAAAAGATGAGTTGTCTTATAAAATCAAATAACCAGCCTCAAAGTGATGGTAGTATTTGGAGAAAAATCCTAAAATAATCTTGCATAAATCCACTGACGAGTGTTATTAACTTTTGTAGACTTAAGTTCAACTGAATTTGTTCACCTTACCAATTTCACCATTTTTGTGTTGATACAGATTGTGCTGCTTCAACATGGCCGCGGGCCGCACAGAACTGCGAGGAGGGCCGCATGCGGCCCGCGGGCCGCGAGTTTGACACGTCTGCCCTAACTTAAAACTTCCTCTCTGTCCTCCTTCCAAGTCCTAATCTATTATGAAGGCAAACTTCGTTTTCACAATTTCATTTCACTCGAGCGTCATTATTCGCTCTTAATAATCCTGTTTAACTCAATTTGCCGGAAATGGTTGTCTCGAAAAGTAGCAATTTGTATTATTCCGCTATTCTATTTTATCCTTTCTCTGTTTCGTATGTCCCTTCCGCACCAACATCCTTTCTTCAGTCAATATACAACCATTCTATTTTCACGGATTTCTCAGTTTTTTTTCTTCTGTATATTTGTTAAGGAAATCGTCTATTCGTGAATTTATTTAAATCATTAATCGCGTCATTCGAATTGTCAAAATACTTCCGGAACGGAATACGCTATAGGCGAAGAGGTCCTTCAAAAATAAACAAGAGGAATTTTTGTATTTCTATAGACATTCTCGTTATAAAATAATGTTCGCACAGTTTTCGTTGAACAGACAGTTAAATCTTCATTTTTTTGTATTTTCGACGAGATGCGTCGAATATATGTACATCATAGCGATGAGGAATATATCTTTGTAAACTGACGGTCCTGGCATCAGGATCGATATGTGCAGTTAAGCGTAACAATCACTTTTATTTATTCGCGTGTCGAGGACATAATGTCGGGTACATTTTGAAAGATATCGCACAAACATCCACCGTCTGATACTTAATTTGACAATTGGAAATTGAGAAGTGGTCTTGAGTCGCGAAGGGTGTATGCCAGGCGAGAGGCATTGTCTCGCGAAAATGGGGAAAGCAAGACAATCGAAACGGGGATAATTAAATCGTATAATTTGCATTAATTCAGTGTTACGCTATGATAAGCATTGTTAGCGAAGCATACATTTCAGGTTGAATGATCTCCTTGAATTTATTGTATGTTATGTATAGTATTTTGAATTTGAATATATCTTGGGAATTTATCACTCGTTTAAGCTCTGAGCAGCGTCCGCTCTAGCTCTTATACGCCGCCGCCCGGGGCAAGAGGATAAAGTGCCGCCCTTTAGGTACTGTAGTAGGGTGATTGGTAGGGTAGATAGTATGCACGCCCCTTATCGTCGATTTTTTTTAAACAGAAAATATTGACAGAACCAGTCCAATAATAAGCAAACGCAACGAAAATTTTATGTTTGAACAACATCGGGCAATATCGGAAACACAAAAGTTCCCCCGTTGAGAATGGATAGCAGAACAGCCGAAAATCGATACTCTACGTGTAAGAATTTCCGCTACAAAGAATCAACTATATTTTTGACGCCATATTTTCCGTGTTTCATCACTCCATGACCTCTGATATATAATTTATAGAATTTAGCTGTCCCCATGTCGGCAAAAAGCCGCCACAAAAATTTTGAGCCCCGGCCGACCGCGCTGGCTTAGTTTTTGTTTCGCACGGACCAATATCTTTGGTTTTAATTGGCTGATCTTAACTAATCTTCAGAGTATTAACCAGTTCAACCACAGTTCCGATTGTGGTGATTCGTACATCATTAATAGAATAAGTTACGGATATGGACTTCTAATAGTGAATTCCACCGACCTTCACAGGCATAGAGTATACCTTAACATACATATAAGGCACACATTTCATGATCATTGGGAATACAAACACTCCGTCCGCAAATCTTCCTATTATGTACTAGAAACTAGATGGTAAATCATCATAGCAATGCATTGAATTTGCATCAGTTCGATTTCTGCATTTACCTTTGACAGAGTCGAATATGCGAAATTTCAAATCAAAATGTATCAAACAGTAGTGAAATTGCACTGACCGCATCGGCTGTGTGAGGCATATTTCGGGTTTGATGTTTCGCCATACTGCACACAGTTCACGCTATGCCTAAATTCGATATTTCTAATTTCAAATTTGGATACTGTTCCTATGACCTGACCATATACTCTTGTATGCCTTTCATCAAACTGATTTAGTCATTAGGAATGGATGCAACAATTTCGATATCCCACTCGTATCCCTAAGGGAAATTAACGAACATGCACTGAAACTTTTCATGAAGTTGGTCACAATACATTTCACAGTGTGTACCGTATGTACCTACATATTAGGTGCGTTTTTAACTATCCAGTAAAGAACAAAGCAGCACAACTCCATACAAATTTTACACTTATGGCACAACTCGTATCCAACTTCATGTTCGAATGTGTGCGAAAGCGAATGGAAATTGTGCTGCTCTGTCCTGTGCTGAATAGTTAAAAACGCACTTCCCAAGTAATAATTTCAGCCCTATAATACTTTGTAAAATACTCTCTTCTAACAATAATAGGGGCACTTTACAGGGTATAACCACTGAATAACAGTCCAATAATGGCATTTGGCGCCGTTTTTTGATCCAATTGAACCTTATTGTAGCACTGAATTACACTTTGAAAAAAAAAATACATCATATGTGTTATGTCATCATTTTCTGTCATTTTCTCGCTTTTGCAAAAAAAAAGAAAAAAAAAATTCCCGCAGCCAGCGTCGAACCAGCGACTGTCGTACGCCAGTCCGACGCCCTAACCACTCGGCCAACCTCACATATAGATAACATTGCTCGTAAACACTACAAGTGCTCAACACTTCTTTATCGACTCTTCTCCATTGCACGTTCTTCTTTATATGTGAATCAATTTTAGTTGAATAAATCCACACATTCATCAATAAAATGCAGACCATTTCTGCGCTGAGATTATCTTAATTGATTCATAAGTTAACAAGGACTGAGGAAATGTTGGTTTCATGCAATATTTAAATAAATTCAATTCAAGAAACGTTGTATTCCAGAGCACTTCATAAGTGTCAATTCTTAAAAAATCACAAAGTCCATCCTTCTATAAAACTACGGTGAACAATTTATTGGATGACCATACGAATGTCACACTATAAAAATGACACAGACTGTGCTATAGAAGAATATCTGCATGTGTGTGAGTTAATTTAGAGAGACTATTGCATGTGTGTGCTGTATCATCCAATAAACACAAGAGTGGAGTATTTAAAGGAGTGAATTTTTTAGGTTAACGTTTAGAGCCAGTTTTATCGAAGTTTTATACCACCATCTTTAAATTTATTCCATAATGATGATAGAAGCTTTCCGGAAAATACTTTAAGGATGTTTTATCGAATCAAAATATTACTTTAAGCGATGTCACACGATAAATGAATTTCGAGGTATTATATGAATGCCACAGTGTGAAGTGCTTCTTTAAAGCAAACGAATTGTTGCTTGGGTTAGTATCAGCCCAATTTGAATACGCCAGTGTGGGCTGTATATTTGTTAATTTGGCTTTAATTCTACTTTATTCTGTTTTACTCCTATGAGTGACTCTGTTTACTGCAACGGATATTATTAAAATTAAGTTTGCCTCTTCTCTTTATATCAAATTTCCTTAATTTCCGCGCTTATTATACATATACGAATAAATATAAATACTTAACGGTCAACCTCTTCCTTTACTGAAATTTTCCAATTTACTTCAATAAATTTTGCCTGTCTACAATTCACTGTCAAGCACTTTATCATCCGCATCTTAAAATTAATCACGTTAATTGTAAATAAATTAAACTTACATAATTTAACAACTTTGAATTTCTAATCTTCTCCTTTTGCTCGAATGCAAGTTTTAAATCCAATTTCCGCTTAGCACCGACACAAGGACCGCATACCGAGTCACCCGCAGCGAACGCAATTTCATGGCGAGTTATTTATTAAAAAAGGGTAAAACGATACGCACGTAAATATCGTTAAAGAATACACGAATATACTTATGGAGAGACATATATTTCGGATTTTCGTTGTCCTTGCTTGTATAGTATCGCGTAAAGGAAGACATAAAATATTGGCTTTTGCGTTCAAACGAATGTTGTATGTATGTAATACGAAAATGCTGCGAACGTGGTATTACGAAGAACAAGAATACTTCATCATTCCACTGAGAAAACAATAGCATCAAAGATACATGCAGAAGGGAAGGCAAAGGATATAAAAGAAAGAGAGAGTACTTCAAGGAGTCCACAGTCGTGAGAAAGTACTGTGTCCATACAAAGAATATTTTACTTTTAGTAGAGGGAAGAACCGAAATGGTGCCATAAAACAAAAGGTGCCACAAAAATAATGGAGATTGAATATTTTGGTCAAAGGGAAAATGTGTTTATTGTTCGCAGTGATGTTATCAAAAGCTTCCAATGTTCTAATGCTCTATAATTTGGTGTTGAAATACAATATAAAGGGCACCACAAACCACAAACGATTTCTCAGCCGATCGATTGGGCAATCGATTGCCCACAATCGATCTGCCGCCCGTACAGCACATACATTAGGCAATTTATCGGGCAATCTGAAATATACAGTCTCACGGTCCACAAGACATAACACAAAATATAGCGAAAATTTTACCATTTTTGGCGATGGAAAATGGACATTCTTTGCTACTTTGATGGTAAATGAGCGCTACAATCACAGCATGAAGAACGACCACAGGTTTATGTCAAAAAATCAGCAACTCAGAACACATGATTGTCATGACAACTTGTACGGAAAATTGCATTGGCAATGCGTTCCACATGTCAAATCAAAAAATGGAATCCGATGGTCCCATACATCTTCCGATTTATCTCGCAATCAAAAAATCTGGCCGATCGATCGAAGGGTCTAACAAAGTATAAGTAGTAGAGTCAAATTGAACATTGATACCGGAAAAAATACATTTGGTTATGTTATTGGTTGTTTGAGTAGTTAATACCCAAATTTTCAACCCTGAAAGACCTATGCTTGAGAGGTTTTCAAAAAACCGTAATATTTTTCATATTGTCGGTAATATTTAAAAAATGTTGAATATACAAAAAAAAATAAACAAATATCTTCAAGAGCAAATTACACTAATAAAATTTGCTCTAATTTGAGACTACATTAATTTCTACAGGCCCAACAGATCTCGAGGACCTTCAAAATTGTTTTAGTTCTTCTAGCTAGTGTAGTTTTAGAGATGTCCGGTTTTTTTTTTAGTCTAAGGAAATGCATTTGCATGCCTGTGGCGGCTAAAGGGTTAGAATTTAGGGTATGCCTTCTGTATATGGTTCTTGCAGGAAAGAACATGAAGAACCATTTTCCAGTGCGATTTTGTGATAGTTTCCGATAGGTTTTCGTATAGAGTTTTTTGAATTGCTTAAAAAGGGTATCTTTGAAGAAAGACATTCACACTGAAAACTGTAACCCACTCAAGCCGGGTTTGATATCATCTTCTCTTTCAGCATTTTTAAAAGTTGCTGTGTAGAAGGATTGTGAAGAAAAATGTTTATGTGTCTGCTGCGTGACATAAATGTATTTTATGAACCAATGTAGACAGGAAGAGGCACTCTTCTCTTCCGTTCACCGGATGCAATCAATCGCATGTTCAATGTTAAATGAGGTAACGGAAAGTGAAGACGATAGGGAAGAACAATGCTGACTTTTCCCAAGGTTTGACTTTATTTTTATTTTGTTATACAGGCGGATTATTTATATAATATGTACATAACTAAATAGAATACTAACTACATGCGTCACATCAAAGGACTTTTGGATAACTGCAAAGCGACTAAACGGAGCTGATAGCCACATTATTGGGAAAGGTATTGACATTAACCCATTTCAGGCCGCGTGAAAAAAATGTTCGAATTTACTGATGAAAATATGATTACTTAGGTAATTAGGACCCAATAAATTCAAATCTGAAGTCCAAATTTTTCTATCTTCGCTAGTTTAGCCAGAATCGACTGTTCGATTATTCGAACAATGGCCGTTCGCCGTAATGTCGTTTGCACCTAACGACTTAATTGATTTGTGCTACACAAACAAGTACGTAGCGAGCTTCATAGCTACATATTTAATACGTATTGCCATTTCATGATGTGTACTTATGTATCACTGGTGATCAGACGAAATTTACAACTCAGAGGTCAATATATCATCGGTGAATATGAAAAATGTATTGTTCTTGGGCAAAAATATACAAACACACTATACGTTTGTCGGCACAAATTGGAACCTTGGCATAATGACCTGCGTAGAAATAAAAAAAAACATAACAGAGGCATTGTGAAAACACAATCGAATTTTTAATTTTTATTCCAATTTTTACTTTCGCTAACGCTTACATGCTATTTTTATAACTATTCCTTCCAATTATGGTGGGCAGCAAAACAATTATTCACGTGCAAATTCACTTGGCACTTGCTGCACATTTTAATTGTCGGCTTATGGCAAACTTTACAGCGCCTAGCTTTTCCTTCCGGCTGTGAAACAAGATGATGTTGTCCCGACACACGCGCAAAATTTGAAGTCTTACCACATGCTGTATCTTCTTCTGATTCTTCAGTTGAAGAGTGTTCCTTGATGTCGGAAGTCAGCAAAAGTGACGTAGCCAGATCAACCCTGAAAGTCAGCTGTGGAACTCTAGGCTGATTCAAGCCTTTCTTTACAAGGCAGTCCAGTTTCCACGCATTAACGATAGCCGTTTCCAAGATCCCCAACCAAAGTGGCCACCACCATTTCTTGGAACGGATGCCAATTCGGTAATTGGCAACTGCATTATCATGCAAATCAACCCCACCCATAAAAGAGTTGTAGTTGCAGATCATGTTGGGCTGTTGCACAATAATTTGTGTGGGTTGATTATTGTCGCCTCGCTGTCTTCGTTTGGTAGCTATCAAAGGAGACACTCCGTTGAAGTTGGACAACAACGTTACTTCTTTTTTATCTTGCCAACGACAGCATATAATGTTATTAGCTCGGTCATATTTTGCATCGAATTCTCCTGTTATATAAAAATATAAAGAATAATCAATAAATACTTTTCGGAAATAAATGGTAAGTAATACTCGTATTACCTTTAGGCAGACTTTTACCGCTTTTAAGATCAGGGCTAGGCTTCCCCAAACGATTGTTCCTCACTGTTCCTGACGCGCAAATACGTTTCTCACGTAGCAAGCACATCAGGAAATGTGACGTGAAAAAGTTGTCAAAATAGAGTTGTTGTCTTTCCGGAAACTCTAACTGATTCACCATATCCTTGAGGACAGATGCACCTAATCTAAGTGATTTATCATAATGGTCACACGCTCCTCCGTATAGTTGAATGCGAAAGACATAACCATTGGCTCCTGCC
This sequence comes from Microchrysa polita, assembly GCA_949715475.1. Classification (NCBI taxonomy): domain Eukaryota; kingdom Metazoa; phylum Arthropoda; class Insecta; order Diptera; family Stratiomyidae; genus Microchrysa; species Microchrysa polita. The sequence continues at coordinate 92,679,283 of OX454417.1, read as the reverse complement.
ATGCACCAAGTCTTGTAGCCAAATGTTATGGGCTTGTTCCGCACATACATTTTGCAGCTATGGCGTCCAAAACAAGGCAGCATTTGTTCGTCAACGGACAAATGCTCCTCAAAGACGCCAAACTGCATAAACTTGGTGTTCAGTAAATTATATAAGTTTCGGATCTTGGTGTATTTATCCGTGCGGTCAAGATTATCATTATCCTGAAAATGCAGGTACTGTTTGATTTTTCGAAAGACTGAGCGAGACATTGTTTGCTGCACAATCGGTGACCCAAGGGTTGGATTCTGGGACCAATAACAATTCATTTGTGGCAGCTTATTGTACCCCGATAATATTAAAATGCCGATAAACCTTTTCAGCAATGCCACGTCAAACATTTCGGCAAACTGGGCATCTTTGTGCTGCATCACGTACCGTTTCGTTTCTCTGACGATAAGGTCGAGGACTTGGGTATCGAACAAGAGCCCAAAAATGTCCGAAGGAGATTTGTCCTTTAGCTGATTTTTGATATTGTTCCTCAGCTCTTCTAATTCTTCGGGTCTGTTCATAAGCCCAAACGGCAAAACAGATTCTTTGGCCACGTTTTTCCAATTAGCCGCAGACGCTGATGATAACTTCAATCATTTTTGAGGTGGCTCATTCCTCGTGTTACTCGTTCGATCTGACCGCCTTTGGCTAACAGAAGGAGCGCTATCGTCAAAATCGGTTAGTCCTTGTCTGTCCCTTTCTGTTTCAAACTCGAAGGTTCCAGCCATATCCTTATTAAGTTCTTCTTCTATGGCCAACTCCTCATCGTCAATACAATATCCTCCTCATCAATCAGGCCATCGAACGGTGTTAATTTCGTCGTCATTGGTTTTCTCTAATTCTTCTAAGATCTCACTTATAGTCAGGGCCTTGCGGCGGCGAATCGAGTAGTCGTCGGTGGAATGGCTGGCACTCATGATAACTGCGTCATCAATAACAGAAATATATCCTAATGCATACATTCTGTATATTCCTGTATTACACGTAAGGAGCACAATTATACTTACTTTCTATATTATGTATTCCAATTTCCTAAATCACTTTTGACTAAATATCAAATTGTACCATACACACACGCTGGTCTACGACTAATAATAAATCAAATTCGGATAAAAACTAAGGGTATCTCCCATACAAAGTGCCCCTCAGGAGTTTGTTCTACGTACTACTCATTTTATAAACTGTAGAACAATATTGTCATGGGTCACTTTGTATGGGAGGTACCCTTAGTTTTTATCCGAATGAGCTGATTTTTGGTGGGTGGGGTGACTATGACCTCCAATCGCAACAAACCAAAATTTAACACTCTGCTCCAATTTTGGGGGGAGTTATGGACATGCCGTTTAGACAAATTTAAATGGAGGGATAATGGAAGTCCTTGACCGGAGCGACTCAGGGTTTACGTTAAAATTATCTTAAACTTGTTGTTAATACTTGTACAAAATTTTACGGCTGAACTAACATTCTTTCAAAAGTTATGGAGCTTTTAAAAAAGGTCTAAAATGAAAATATTCTAATTTATGTTCTATTCTAACGCCGACATATTCAATTGAACTCTAATGTGTAATGTATATCATTGCAAAGATAATTTTATGTAGTTTTTTCGTCCTCAGACCATTTTTCTGTATCTCTTCCCGTTTTTGAAATAATCGCACAAAACCGAAAAAAGCCCCCCTTTCCCCCCTTTTTTTAAGGTTGCGGACCCCTGATCGGTTGGGACTTTCTATGCCATCATCTCGGGACCATCCCCAACCATAATCAATAAAAATTTCCGATGTAGGATTTTTGCCGTTCGATGGCCATATTTTGGTCCAATTTTCTTAGACTATAAGCCAATTTCGGTTTTTCTTTTTTTAAAGTAAACTACTTTGGCCGTGTTTTTATATAGCTAGCGCCTTAATTGAGCCTGGCTATTAGTGCAAATGACGATATGAGCACCACAGAGACCTCGTCCCAGGATCTTCCTGGCACAGATTCCGATGGCATAAATTTCGGCTTGGAAGACGCTAGGCCATTTGCCCATTGTAACCGAGATCCTGGTATTGTGTCCAAAGACTCAAGCACCTACACCTTGATCGGTCTTAGAGCCATCAGTATAAGCCAAGTGATACTTCTAGGATCCATACACGTGTTGCCATTAGCCCATTCCTCCCGATCTGGGATGTGAAGGGCGAACTTCCTGCCGAAGCGCAGTTCCGTGATCATATAATCTGATACGTGGCAGATTGATAGGCCAGGAACTTGATATCACTGATTCGAGTATCAGATGATAGGTTGATTTTGAAAGCACTTAATGCTGCGCAGTTTCCTGTATGAAGATATGCAGTAGCGTCATTCCCCATATAGCTTCCATGGCTAGGGTAGATGTAGTGCTAAAAGCACCAGTGATGCCAAGACAGGCAAGTCGTTGGAGCTTATTACAGGTCTTGAAGGTGTTGCGTTGTAGTGTTTTAGGCCACCAAACTAGAGAACCATAAATGATTACAGGTCGTACTAGCGTACTGTATAACCAAACCGTCATTCTGGGCGAAAGACCTCACGTCTTGCATTGGAGGTTCCGCCAAATCCAAGCATGACACGCGTACTAAGAACATTTTCCAAGTGGCAATTCCAGTGTGACCTACTATCTGACCTCTTTAGAATAGGCAATAAGCACACCCCTTAAGTTGGGTCAAGAGAAGGGGCAAGTTTCCTTGTAAATGGTACTAGGACTGTCTTTTGTGGTTGGTACTGTGCACCATCTGTCGTTAGGGCTGTAGTAATCAGATCGTGATAACGGACTCGAATTTGCCACTGATCACGATAGTGATATCATCCGCGTAGCCGATGGCGAAAAAAACCCTGCACTTCAAGTAGCGAGAGTAATTTATCTACTACTATACCAGGGACCACAGCACGGGTTAGAGTACACCTCCTTGAGGGCAGCCCTTAATGGCGTTAATGTTGAGACTGTGACCGCCGAGGGAGGAGTAAATCTCCCTACCTTTTAGCATGATAGGGCCCAACTGACGGTGGGCAGTGGCATCTCTCTCATGACGAGGGCTCTGGAAATAGCGTCGTAGGGCTTTGTGAAGCCGAGCGGCTTCAGGCAGATATTGAATTGCTTCACACTGCCTCCTCCAGCACTTCCTTTTAGATTGCCTGATCATCGTGTTATATTCAGTTAAGGAACGCCTGTATGACTCCCATTGACCACAGCGGCAGTAATCCTGAACACCTACATTATCTGAAAATTTATTTTCCAAAACCATATTGAATGGTTTTTCTTTTTTCATAAAACCACAAGAGTTCACTAAAAAGACCCACGGCAACCCCGCAAGCATGTTTGAATTGAAAGCATTACGACTATATCGAATGCGTATTACACATTAATGTATATCCGTAAAAACATGTAAAACCATTGTCGGCCTGAAAGAATAAATTGCAGAACAAAGTTGGTTTGATTAAAAACTGTGCTGTTTTTTTCATTCGAGAGGACTTTACTCTGCTACCACAATGGGTATACACTAGGGATGTCAAAAACCGGACGGTTAGTCCGAAAACCGGTACTTTCAGAACGGTTAACCGTTTTTTTCGGTTTTTTCCTCCTCCCGGTTTTTACCCGGACGGTTGTTTGTCCATCCGGTTAAAACTGGGACAAAAATTCTTTCGAAATTTATACAATTTTTTATATTTTCTTGATGCAATTCTATTACTTGTCACCTATGAAAAATTTCGTTTCCAAACTCCAGCCCTTAAACATATTTTCGAACACTCTCCTAATTGCTATTACTCGTAATACCATCGCTTCTTCAAATTACTTCTCTTTGTATCTTTGATTTAGTTTTGCATACGATACGAACCATAGCAATACGAGTGTGTATGCATGTTTTTACTAGAATTCTAAGTAAATCAATGAAAAGACTCGGTTAACCGGAAAACCGGTACTTTCAGACCGGTCAAAACCGGACGGTCTAACAGGCTTTGCAAAGAAACCGAAAAAACCGAAACCGGGTTAGGGGCCGGTTTTTGACATCCCTAGTATACACATACACCGATACCGTTGCTGAATTCCTGCCCTGTCCCTATTGAATTGCAAGCGGATGCAATTCTTTCACTATAGTTCCGGAAATACAGGAACGCAATGAAAAGTTTGCGTGGCGTTTCTTTTTTTTTACCATTCGTTCGGTAGAAGTGTAATCGAAATTCAAAACTCTTGTGTGATCTTGTCTGAGAGCCTACCATCAAGCTGGTTCGTTTCGAGTTATTAGGAAACAATACAAGTAGTAGGGGGTACCCAATTTGGACAGTTTTTGAGACTCTGTCAAAAGCCCAAAAAGTAGTACGTAGGGTAATAGGTAAATAGTCGCCGGGCCACCTGAACTGGCCATCATGCTAACTGGCAGTCGAATGGCCAGGACAACGATAGAAACATTCATTTTTAGGGTTTTTTAGAAATTTTTTTTCAAAAAACCCTTATGAAATCGATTTTGTCCGTCCGTCCGTCCGTCCGTCTGTCCGTCTGTCCGTCTGTCCGTCTGTCCGTCTGTTCAGTAAATAACTCGCGAACGGCTCAACCGATTGTCATGAAATTTGGTAGGAATGTGTAGAATGGTTACAGTCTTTGGCACATATACCTTAGAAGTTGGTAAGAAGAAGACAACAGGGTGTCCCGAACGTTTGAAAAAAGTCGACTTTTTTAGTTTTTATCGGAGATTGACGTATGGGTATTTAAATAAAAGATCTAAGCGACTACACCTCATATCAGTTAAAATTTTCCAGTTTCGAGAAACGGTAAAAAAGTTATTGGCGCTTAAAGTTAAACTTCCTTTTCGAGCTCCGTTTTTCTAAACCGTTATAGGGATCGATATGAAACTTTGCACAAAGATTGGTCAGTAGGGCCTTATATACGTTAAATATTAAGACTGTTGACTTTTGCAAAGAAAAAGTAAATAACAGTAAATTTGTAAAATTTCAATTTGTTCGTGTGTAGCCCCTCTTAGGTTTCCAATTATGAAAATTCTGCTAAGGGTCTTCAGAAAATTACATATAGAATATGTCTACGAATTTTCATTCGAATAACTGTATCCAAACCGGAAATATAGCCAAATAAGTATTTAGTAAGGGCCTTTCATAATGCAAGCCTCTTCTCTTAAGCATTTCTTCAATGCATATCTTTTAACTTGATGAAACAATCATCAGAAACATTAGAAATCTTAAATCGAAAAATGTCTGTAGATTTGCCTTGGAGTACTTTTATACAAATTGGGTAAATAGTAAATCTATTCGTTCCAGAATGAAAGGCTAGCGCCTTTCATTCTGTTCCACCTTTAATTAGACCAATCCAAAAATAGATTTACAGGAAGCATTTCATTAATGTTGTGCACAATACTTTAAAAAAATAAATAACAGGCGCGACAATCCAACATTGGACTAAGGCCGCAGGATGTGTTAGTGACATCCTATTTCCAAGATCTTATCTGCTTTTTGTTGAGGTAATGAGATCAGCATCACGCTCAGCAGTGTTATTTATCCCCATAAATGGGTACTCGTTTAACATCTGAGTGAGATCATAGTCCGTCACAAGCTCGTAAGTTCGAAAAACACCATGATCCACGGTGGGATTCGAACTCATGACCCTGTGCACCGAAGGTGTGCGCACTAACCGCTACACCAGCCAGACTACTATTTATTGCTTATAAAATATATGTACAAAAAATATTCACTATGCATTAAAAATCTAAAAAACCCTCGTATTGCGGGCGCAGCCCTCTGTACGCCGGTATTTTTTTTTGTTATTGGCGAGAATCGTAAATTGCATACCAGACATTGGCACAGTTCGTTGCATGTTTCATCACCTGTAACGATTTCCATTGACCCGCTCCATTTTATATCCGTAAAAATGGTGACGATGGCGATTTGATTTGAAAAGGTGTACGAAACGGCAATCTGGTGACGCTTTGATTATATATATATAGGTGGATACAGCGAGGATATATCGGGTGTTACAAAAACGGTTTTTGAGAGCACAATTCGAATAGCAAATATCCGGATATCAAAGAGGCGGCGGATGTTCAAATGTGTGTGAATGTAGAGTGCAGCTCCTTTCAGCTTTCACTGTTCGACCATAACTAATTTGAATTTGTAACATTTGATGCTGGGTGACGTTATTGAATTCTATTTGTAGCGTGTCGTGAAATCTAGCATCTGGTCAGGAATATACGAAGGATATTCGTATATGGATAGAGAGATAGGGGTTCGTTAAGGATAAAGACCAGGTATCTTTGTCTTTTTTATGCTTTATTTTCAATGAAAAAAAAAACATTTTGATATAATTGTCAGTAATTAAATATCAACAGGAAATAGTCTTTCTCAATCTTAACATCATTTAAAGACAAAGCATTAACAATTTGAATATATCAATCCAATAAATTGAGATCGTTTTACTTTTTTATTATTCCTTCCATAAAAATAAATTCAATATTTACATTACCCTTTCAACACGTAAAACTTCTATAATTCCATCCATTTGATTTACTTCGATACGTCTTTCATTCGCTAAGAAGCAATAAAATCTTCCCTTAATCCGATTGCGTTGGTGAATTGTGTGTAATAGTCCGTTCAACATTAATCCAATAATTCCTTGTCCTCAGGATATCCGCAAATCTTACCAGCCAACGAACGAACCGAACCGAAGGATGAAAGCATATCTCATGAAATATCCTATTGAAATATTTAACAACTAAATAAATAAAACAATTAAAATTTGTTATTCAATTTCGTTCTCAAAGCAAAATTCCAGCAAGACAAGCAGCTTTCGCATCGAGAGGGTGCAGGAGAAAAGCCATCTTCAATAATTTATAGAAATGGCTTCTCTCTACTTCATCCGACAAGCCTATACATATACGATTTCATAATTCTATATCATTCCCTAAGGACTTAGCCGAAATTTGCTACAGTAAAATGTTTTCGAAATGAGCGGTTGAAATATTTGAAAATCGTCGCAACGCTCGTCGGCCAGCTTATAAGGGTCCCCGCTTGTCTCGGAGGCAGTTCGTGATTTTATGAAAATTGTATAAAAACCGTCATTCAATTTGGCTTGACAAAATAAACATCCTTATTCGGACTGTAAAAGTGCCAGAAAAAAATTGATTCAGATAAACTAAGCTTGACACCCCACATTGGCTATTTTAGGATTTTTCACAGCCTTCATGAATGTTATCACCCTTAAAAATCGCCCCGAAGGATCAACTCAACGGCTACATTGAATTTATCGTTATCGTTCCGACGAAATGAATGAAGTCTCGCGAAGAAGATAAAATTGAATTATATTGACATTCTGGATCTTAAATGGATGCCTTATTTTGGGGTTCATTTGAATTTGTAAGCGATAGCAAAATTGTTGCGATGATATAGCTCAATTCGGAAATTTGTAAACATTTGCTAAAAATAAAAAGTCAATGACGTATGGAATGGACAATAGGGTGGCAAAAGGAGACTAGTTTTAGGCCTATGATGATTCATTTGAATGATTGCCATCTTGGACGTCGGGGGATTTGAAGGCGTAATTGCTTAAGGCAAATCTTATGGATTATGTTTGGGTGGTTAAGAAAATTTTTATGTGTTAAAGACACTACTACTCATTCCAACGCTTAAGATTTGGTAAAGAAATATGCTCAAGCTATCTTCGAGAATGCTAATCAAAAAGGTGTGTGAAGTTGGCGATGTCACTATCGATTTCTTAATTTTTTCTTACTCATTTGGTTTGCCCATCGTTGGCGACGTCACTTTCGATTTTTTTATTTTTTCTTTCGTAGCTCGTTTGTTCATTGTTTGCCTCGAAAAAAAAAATGCGTTTGCCCACCTTCCCCAAAAAAAAAGTTATGGACAAAAAACATTTTCAATTTCACTCAATATTTGGAGTGCCTAATCTGGCCACCCTAAACAAGGTTCCGCGGTCTGACTTGGCCATTTCGATTGCCCCTTGGGTGTACTCAATAACACAAGAAAAATCGTCGTTTGCCCACTCCAGCAAAAGGAGATTTTCACTAAAACCAGTTACTAGTAAGGAGTTTCACTAAAAAAAATTCACATTTTGGTAAATTTGACTACTTTGCGCTCGACTTTTTAATGTCTTTTTACACATTTATTTTGCCCATCGCCAGCCTACATTTTCCCTGGAAAACTTTTCGTTTGCGCACCCTTTCAAAAAAAGTTATTGACAAAAAATCTTACACATACAAATTTCACTCAATTATTCATCTAAATATGCTAGCGCAATCGTACTTTGTCACTTTACTTGCCCATGTGGGCCCCTCATTACCCATAGAAATTTCACTCAATTATTTGTATCTGCAATATTTTTTTTGGGTGGATGGACAAACAACGATTTGGTAGGGCCCCGCATGGGCAATCAAAATGACCAAGTCCGATTGCGCTACCATATTTAGGGTGGCCAAATCGGATTTAAAAATAATTGAGTGAAATTTCTATGTGTAAGATTTTTTGCCAATAACTTTTTTTTCGAGTCGTGGGCAAAAGAAAATTTTTCTTGGAAAAACGAGGGGTGCCGATGGGCAAACGAACTACGAAAAAAAAAATATGAAAATCTAAAGGGCTGGAACATGGGGAAACTGTGATAGAAGGCACAATGCATGTGGCAATTGCCAATTGGCTTGACGAGGCCCGAGGCGTCTGCTGATGTAGCTGATTTTCCGCATTACGTCATTTCGTGTACATGATGTAATTATTCATACGAAATAGAATCGTGGCATCAATAGCATAAAGGAAGTATGTACCTATGTAATTGGAATAGAGATGAAACTCCATATAACATTAAAATCTACTGAAAAACATTTTACCTTTGAGTGTGTGCTGTAAGTAACGTGTACATACAGGAAGATTTCTTCCTGTAGTTCCATCTCTATTCCAATTACTTACTTTATGTCAATAGATCGATGGAATGGGGTACATTTGCGAAAACGTAAAGTATAATAAAACCAGGCGGTAGCCGCGTCTATTTTAATGAAAAATGCTGCTGCGGTGGTTGAATTTTTAAAGACGTTACATTTCCAGAAATTTTAAGTACCCGAATGTTATGCACCCGCAGGGTAAATTGAATAACAAATTATTGTAATCATAAATTGCATCCCATTTAGGGAAATTTAAATACATGACAACCTGGTTGTAATCAAAAATCCTGCCCGTCTGAATTTCATTTTATTAAATTCACGACGAATTCGGTAAAACTGGGTTGTACTGTACTTTGAATCTCTGCAATTGTGACAATGCCTTTGATGCCTACAACCATGTATACAAAAAAAAATACTAAGTACAGTAAAGAAATTCGTGAAATCGCAGCGACTGCAATGGGCGGAACATGTACAAAGGATGAACGACGATCGCATGTGATAAGAGTTTCCAGCTCTATGTCTTTTCCGCTGCCGCCAGTGGTCAGAGTTTCTAACTCTAAGTACTTTTCTGTGCTAAAGAAAACGAGCGTCCAGCTCGGACGGCGGCTAAGTTTAATAGAGATCGATTTTATTCTTGTTTTTTAGGTTAATACAATGTTCTGATTTTTGACATTTCATTTGTTAGGGGTGTGTAAAAATTAACATTGTGAATGTAGTATAATTGGTTAAATTAATTTACATTGTGAATGTAACATCCGTCCCTCTTTAAATTTGAAAAATGTCCTCAATTTTCAATATAACTAATTAATTACTTATTACATTATTATAATTATTATTATTATTTTACTTATTCATGTTGACATAATAATTCAATTTAAATATGGATACAATAATTCAATTATTTATTTTTCTTATTTTCAGGTACAAAGTCAAAGTCAAGAACGATACTTTCTCAAATTGAACGAGTATTTTATCAATGCATATGGATTTCCATCATAAAAGTTTTCTTCTCTCCATTTAACTTTTTTTGGAAAATTAGTTTAGTTTTAGTATAGTTTTTTAGTTTGTAACAAAGTGAAATAATTCTCAATTTTTATGTGCATACGAGTCCCCGTAACGATTCATTGTACTAATATAGTTTTATTTTGATTACTCGCTTGTTAAAAAACATTTTTCATTAGTTTGTACCTACATCAATTATTATGTATCAATATATGGCTTGATATCATTTTTATTAATCCATGGCTTGTTTTTCTTTTGGATTTGAACAGCATGTCGAGACACTGCAATTACGGTGTGTGGACCGTCCCAGTTTTTCAGTTTATCATTTTGTTTATGTCTAGTACCAGGAAATATTCGAACCCATACTCTGTCCCCAATGCTTATCTCTTTTACATCTGCAGAATTCTTCATATCATATCTTTGTTTAGTTTTTTCTTTGCACTTTAAATTAAACTTTCTCGTACTCTCACGTACATTTTTTAGTTCTTTAATTCTAGCATCTACTTCATCCTTTTGTAATTCACTATGATTCGTGGCTAATTTGATATTATCTTCCATTAAAGTACATTTTACTCCAAAAAGCGCTTCATAAGGAGAGCACCCTAATGATGTGCTCAAAGAAGAATTAAAACACAGAGATGCAAAATCCAATAGTGAACTCAAATTTCCTTTGATTTCATGGGAAACTGTCCCTACATATTCTTTCAACCGTGCATGTATTCTTTCCACAGAGCCATTTGATTGAGGGTGATATATGCTAATGAACTTCTGATTTATATTTAATCTTTTGCAGAGTTTCGTTACTAATTTGTTCGTGAATTCAGGGCCATTATCCATCATAATTTCCCTGGGTATCCCAAAGTAAGATATCCATTTACTAAGTAGTTGATCTATTATTTCTTCTGCCCTAAGGTTGGCTAAAGGAATAAATTTAACAAATTTGGTACAATTGTCTTGGATTGTTAGAACCTTCTGCTCTGAATCTTCAACTAGAATGGGTCCAACGACATCTATTTGGATTCGTTGGAAAGGTTCCTCTTTCAAAGGTTGAATCACCATTGGTGATTTCAAATTTTTTCTGGTAATTTTGTACCTTTGGCATAACTCACAACTTCTCACATAGTCTTCAATATGTTTTCGCATATTCGTCCAATAATAGCTACGCTTTATGAACTCTTCACATGCGTTAACACCCTTATGACCCCCCAGCAACCCATTGTGTGCCGCTTTTATCAATTCTCTCTGTTTTTCGACATTAGACACTTTCTCAGGCAAAACAGTTGTTGGAAAAAGTCCAGCGCCATTATTCGTTTCGTCAAAGTCAGTTTCCCTGTTACAACTTTGATGATTCGCTCTTAATTCCCTAGCAGTATCATTTTCATATGGGACAATAGTATTCACGGCAGAGTATCTACTCAGTTCATCCGCCACAGTATTGTCCTTTCCCTTTTTGTATTCAATTTTATATGAATATTCCTCAAGTGCTAACCTCCATCTCACAAGCTTACTCCCTGGATCCTTTACGTTAAATAGCCACGTTAATGGTTTATGATCAGTTCGAACGGTGAAGGTTTTCCCATAAAGATATGGCCTACATTGTTTTATGCTCCAGACTATTGCGAGACACTCCTTTTCTGTAGTGGAATAATTCTTTTCTGCTTTATTGAGCAATCTACTCAGAAATAACACCGGTCTTTCTAACCCGTTTTCATTTAATTGTGACAGAACGCCTCCCAAGCCAATATTACTCGCGTCTGTCGTCAGTATAAATTCTTTCTCGTAATCTGGATACATTAATGTAATATCTTCTTTTAATTTTCTTTTTAATTCGATAAATGCGGTTTCACATTTATCTGCCCAGACAAATGGTTCGTTCTTTCTCAATAATTTATTTAAAGGCTCAACAATTTTGGAGTAATCCTTTACAAATCGTCTATAATAACCAGTCATCCCTAGAAATGACTTAACTTCCTTAGCACTGGTTGGACGAGAAATTTCATCTATAGCCTTAATTTTCCTAGGATCCATGTTAACTCCATTTTCATTAACAACATGACCTAAATACATTATTTCTTTTCTTAAAAATTCGGACTTATCTGGCTGAATTCTTAGATTATTAACACGAAGTCTTTCCAGAACTTCTCTTAACTTTGTGTTATGATCTTCCAAAGAATTCCCGTGAATAACGATGTCGTCCAGGTAGACGAAGCATCGAGAGCCTTGCAAACCAGATAAAACATTGTTCATCATACGCTGGAAGCAACTCGGTGCATTTTTCAGTCCGAATGGCATCCTTGTAAACTCGTAATGCCCGTTTGGAGTAGAAAAAGCTGTTTTAGGACGATCAGACTCCCTAACAGGGATCTGATGAAAGCCGGATCGCAGATCGATTATCGAAAAATACTTTGCTCTCCCTAATTGATCTAATATATCGCTAATATTTGGAAGTGGATAATTATCGGTGATGGTTAACTCATTCAGGCGTCTATAGTCGACCACCATTCTCCACTTAACTACACCTGATGCGTCTGCCTTTTTAGGGACAACCCAAAGAGGAGCATTCCATGGTGAATTACTACATTTAATAGTACCGTCGTTCAGTAATTTCTTTACTTGTGAGTTTACCTCTTCTATATGTACTCTTGGGTACCGATACAGTTTCACATGGACTGGATTTGCATTTGGCACTAAATCAATAGAATGTTCAGCTGCCTTAGTTAAGTTGTTGGGATCTATTTCTCCAAAAAGTTCTTTGTATTCCTCGAGAATCGAGTGAAGGGTTGATTTTTCTTCATCGTTTAGATGATCATCCCTAATGTGAATCTCTTTTCTTAATTCCTTTAATGTTTCAGTGTCAACATCAAACACCTGAATTTTGTTGACGAAAACCTTTTTTTCAGCGTCAGAGCTGTTGTATAGAGTAATGGGAATTTCGCCATGGCGATTTACCTTCGCAAAAATATCAGGAATGGTAACATCATCTGCTTGGAAGCCATTTACAAAAACCTCTTTATCGTGGCTTTTATTGATTTGAATAAACTTTGTTACTTCGCTTCTAGCAGGGATGTTTATCTTATTCCTTGATAAACGTATCCTGTTTCCATTGCAGATCAATTCGTCAGTAACAAAATTGATTTCAGCATTGAATTTTTTCATAAATGGAATTCCCAATATTCCATCACATTCTTTTATTACGCTATTCTTAGCAACCTGAAGCTCAGTCAAATACACTATATCGTTATTTTGCAGATTTAGCTTAGTTGACCCATAAGACTTATTGTCAACACTGTTAAGACCCTTGAATAAGATTGCATCACTTTTGTCTATGTCCTTTTCAAAAACATTCCTGGATGCAACTAGATTTATAGAACTTCCCGTATCTAACAAAAATTTTAAAATTCTACCATCATGATGGAAACAAACATATGGACTATCTTCTACTTCCACTATGTTGACACGAAACTCGCTTCCGTTTGACTTTTGATTTTGTTCTTTAGAACCTTTTTCGTTAGGACTTGCAACAGTCCCAGAGGGTCCAGGTCTCAACCTTTGATCCTCCGTGGCATGATTCATATGGAACCGTCTATTTAACCTGCAATTGCGTTGCAGATGTCCAGCTTTCCCACAAATGTAACACTTTCGTTCGCTTATGACTTGGTTAGTTTGTGGAAAGCTATTTCGACTATTCATAAGTCTAGAAGCCTTTTGTCGTTGCTCCTCTTCCTGAGCAAATCGACTCGCTTCTGACAGTGTTTTCGGCTTTGAAAATCACAAATTGACAAAGGTTAGGAAGCAATCCATTTATAAAAACCATCAAAGCCTGCTCTGCAATATATGCTTTTTCACCCGGTTGATTCAATTTACTCACGATTCCTTCCCTAGATGTAAGAATTCTGCGATGAAGAGTTTGAATTTTTTGTACATATGCTAGAACCGTTTCAGATGGGCCTTGTTTTATGCAAGTAAGCTCTCGGTGAAGCTGTAACGCGGAGTCGGACTCCTTATACACTTCTTGCAATTTCTTCTTTAATTCATCCCATCCCGAAAAACTCTCGTTTAAGATTATAACTTGAGCGTTCCCGCGCATTTGCGATAAGATGTACTTAAAAACGATTGGCTTTTGATCTGCAGATGCAAGTTCGTAAGCTTGCGAGCAACCAAAAATAAAACTATAAGCATCTTCGAGTTTACCATCGAAAACCGGAATGAATGCTTTAAGATCCGCGAAAGTAACCGTTGCCATTATTTCACTCTGTAACCCGATATCGACACTACTAACACTTGAGTTTAAACAATTTAAATACTTTTTTTCGATAAAACTCTTATAGTCAACGAAAGATCCCTCGAATTCGATTAGAAGATTCTCTTCGTGAGATCTATCTATAATTTCAGTTTCTTCTAAAAATATGATTGTATCGTCCCCAACTTTCACTTTATAATCACCCTTTTGAGGTGATGTCATGAGGCCAACTTTTTCCTTTTTAAATTAGCAAAATGTTAAATTTATAAATATTACTTTGGGAGGGTTTCTTACTTGATGATTATTATAGTTAATTAACTAACAAATGCAAAATTTGTAAATTTAAGTTTAGTTATTTACCGTTTTTTTTTCCAAATTGTCCTTGTCTCCTGAATTATAGCGATTCCACGTGCACTAGACGATTAATTGTAACCTCGCAAAGTAGGGTTATGAGGCACCGCAATTTCGCTGTCGTCCTCGTACTCGTCGTAGCGTTTTTTTTCAAATTGACCTTGTCTCCTGAATAGCAATTCAACGTGCACTAGGCGATTAATTGCAACCGCGCAAAGTAATGTTATGCACACTGCACACTGAGGCACCGCAATTTCACACTCGTCCTTGTACTCGTCGTAGCGTTTTTCGAATTTGCCTTGTCTCCTGAATAGCGATTCCACGTGCACTAGATGATTAATTGTAACCTCGCAAAGTAGGGTTATGAGGTGCCGCAAATTCGCTGTCGTCCTCGTACTCGTCGTAGCGTTTTATTCCAAATTGACCTTGTCTCCTGAATAGCGATTGAATGTGCACTAGGCGATTAATTGAAACCGTGCAAAAGTAATGTTATGCACACTGCACACTGGGGCACCGCAATTTCACTGTCGTCCTCGTACTTGTACTCGTCGTAGCTTCAGTGAAACCCTTAATATGAGCTCCAAGAGCAGCCTTTGCAAAATCACTATCCCTTGTTGAGAAATTGGTCGATGATCAGTATCCGAGAAATGATATACATACGTGTAATTAAAAAGAGATAATGGTTGCGAATAAAAATAATAAAAATTATCCAACCACTATCCCACCGCTGCCACCAATGATAAGAGTTTCCAGCTCTATGTCTTTTCCGCTGCCGCCAGTGGTCAGAGTTTCTAACTCTAAGTACTTTTCTGTGCTAAAGAAAACGAGCGTCCAGCTCGGACGGCGGCTAAGTTTAAAAGAGATCGATTTTATTCTTGTTTTTTAGGTTAATACAATGTTCTGATTTTTGACATTTCATTTGTTAGGGGTGTGTAAAAATTAACATTGTGAATGTAGTATAATTGGTTAAATTAATTTACATTGTGAATGTAACACATGCCCAAAAAGGTGATGAAGGCGACGAGTTGAGTTGACAAAGCCAGATTGCGTGGACGACCGAGAGCTGGATGGGAGCAATCAGTATGTTCGGTGCGACCGCCACAATTGGAGGTCAATCATACAGGCAGCCAAGGCCCGACGTCCGACTATTGTGCCATAAAGAAGAAGAAGTCCAGTTCAACCCGATAGCATAAGCCCGAATTAATGGGTAACTGAATTGCGGCAGTCGTTCTTACATGGAATTAATAGCGACGTTTTTTTCGTATCGCGTGTAAATCTGACTCGAAAAAAACGATCGCGGGTAACATCCTGGTTAAGACCAAACAGCTGACATTTGACAGTTTTTGCGCATCTTTGACTCACCATTGTCGGCTTATTTTTTAGATGTGGTGGATTTTATCACAAAAGATTATTTCTTTGCAAAATCTTTTCTCGTGATGAGAAAAACTCTCACATTTGTTTTGAAAAAACAAATTCCCTCATATTTCCCCTATGCGTCCGCCATCTACATTCGATTCATCTAAGCTCTATCCCGTGTAGGGTAGTTGCACGCATGAACTTTACCTGGGTAAGCAAAACCACCTTCACTAGAAGCCGGGAAGCAGCAATACATGCACACAAAACGAGCCTATGAACATGTCGTATATACGTTGCACGATGCACTAACACAAGCACAGCGCATGTAAAAAAACCGTGTCTGCTCTGATAAAAATCGCGAAAACATGTGGAAAATTCACTTTTTGTCGGGATTTTGTTCTTTCACTGCATTCTAGACACTTTAATTCACGACACATTCCACTTTTCGCGACGAAAATCGACCGGGAACCAATACTTTTCGTGTAAAGTTTGTCGCGACCCAACCCGATTTGCCTTTACCGCAATGTAAATTTTCGATCTGAACAGGCCTATGATTTGGCGCTTAAGTATATGAACGTGTTCTGCTTCCGGGCTTTGTATAAAGATGGTTTTGTGGGTAAGTGTCATTTTTTTATATGAAGTTCTACCCAAACCTGCACGGGATAAACACAATAAAACGAACCTATTGTTTGTAGGAATTTAAAGCTCTATGAAAGATGTCGCAAGCTGAGAAAACCCAAAATAAAGTACAATCCGGGCATGACGCACCCGGGCAAATTTAATAAAAAAAAATGTGGATACCCTTCGCTCTACTCGGGCTAAAATTTTTTTCGGGCGTACCTACGACTTGTATTTAGCCCCCCCTCCCCCACCCATTAATTTCCTTCCGTCTTCACAAAAGTTCATTTGCGTCGACAAAACAATATTTGTGTGGGGTTTGGTTGGAATAAGTGGGCAAATAAGAAGGAAGGAAAAAGAATCGTTTGTGCAAAATTTCAGCTTCATAGCTTTTAAATTGGCCGAGTAAAACGCGTCGCAACAGATGGACAGACAGACGGGCACAATGACATCGCCCAATCGACTCCCCAAGTCATGCAAGTCATTCCTTCGATGCGTTACAAACTTCATGACAAAGTTAATATACCCTTTCACTCTATGAGCAAAGGGTATAATCAATGCGGTAGGACCTTGGACTCCAAGTCCAATTAAATATTACAAGTATAAATTTATTTATATTCCTTTTGCTCTTGGTACGTTAAAGCCGGGTTGTACTGTAATTAATGAAGCTTAAATGTGATTTTCAATTGCTATGTGTACGTCACAGCCGGGATGCGTATAGGAAATTTAGTTTAGTTTAGTTACTCAGGCCGGTGACGAAATCGATCAGCTAGCATCTAAACAGCCAAAAACCCTTATCGATTTCGCCCCTCAGAGTAGAGGAGCTTAGTTTCGAGTAGGTACATTTTTCGTGTGACCCAGCTTTAAAATCTTATTCAGCTCATCCTCTAAGAAGTGGCGAAATCGATCAGCTTGTCTAGTGGCTAAATAGCTAGTTAAAAACCTTCTTAGTCTTGACCCCTAAAATATGATGAGCTCGTGTTTGTACTGTTTTTGTAACAGTAAAGCGGAACTTAATGGCAAAATTTGCAATGAATGGATTCCTCTGATAATAATATCCTGCGAAAATTACACAATTCAAAAATATAACTCTCGCTTTAGTGTAGAACAATAACACTAAAGCAATTGCTTTACCATTGTCTAAAGCGGAAATTAATTTTTACACAAAGTCCAAATTCGCATTCAAAAGCGGACACGTTCTTCTCATATTTCAGGGGACGAGATAAACAAGGATTTTAACCGCTTAGCCAATAAAAAAGCTGATCGTTTTTATCGGTTCCAAACGGACAAGCTGAACAAGGTTTCATAGCTTTTTAGACGAAAAATGTAGTCGACACCCTATTATGCGTCGTCTATTCTGAGGGGGTGAAATCGATAAGGAATTTTGGTTGTTTAAACACTAGAAAAGCTGATCGATCTCGTCTCCATTTAGGTGACGACCTGAACAAGGTATCCTAAATACGCAGCCGGGTACTGTGCTTTGAGTTTCCGCAAGTATACCCTCGTTGATACCATTAACCATACATTGGAAATTCACACATCACAATGTACTTCATATTAAAAAGAAAGACAATTTAATTTCAAAAAATACACTCCAAGTATTTAGATTACAACCGAGGTTGTACTGTACTTACTTACATTTCCGCCAAAATGCCTCCCTTTCATCCATCCATTGATTTATTATTGATACCTTCAAACATTCATTGATAATTCAAACGCCCGCCGCAGTACTTTTTCATAGACCGCCGGAGCATAACAACCAAGTGTTACCAACGCCGCGCCGCCGTCTAGATATTAAGGCCGCAATGTAGAATCTTAAACGTCAAATCGCCCACTAAATTTGCACTATTTTGTTGTTCCTTTTAATTATGCTTGTTGTTGTTTTTTTCGTATCCGTCCACAATTTAGTAGGCAAACGGTACAGCTGAGTTACGGCCTTGATGTATGTAGATGGCGTTGGTGTTACTGTAATTTAAATTTCATGAACATTTAGCCAACCTTACCTAAGTAAAGTTTAAAGTGCCGTTCTATTCATATCATACCATCTAAACTTGACTAATAAATGGACGAATTTGGAGATAGACCAGTATGTTTTCAAATAAGTGAAAGACTTAAAAGAAAACTTTGATAATTCTGCAGTAATTTTTAGCCTATACCTACGTTACGATGCGGCAATCTTTTATACAAATTTCTGGCTACTCTACCGTCCAATCCTTCCATGAAATTCAAACCAACATGTCCGAGTATAGAGTCTAATGTCTACGTATTTACTATGTATATGTATGAACCTATCTTAATCACAAGTGATGAGAACGATTTAGACATTCTAAAATAAGAGGATATAATTCGTACTCCATACACAACATACTGGGCATAATACGAGTATATATAATGTACCTACACACACGGAGCCCATACACTATTTGCACTGAAAACTCCATCGTCTGCACACATCATATCAAAACTTTACCGACATCGGCACCTGATCCAATTCAATCTTCAAATGGAAACTTTTCACGCTGATTTTGATGTCTCCGACAAAGTGGAGACACAGGACTATATGAAACCTTTTCAATGGCGCCTACTTCTCTATATTGTGTACCTACCGCTATTTTATCGAAATACTACTCACCGACATAAGTGCATGAGTAATTATGCTATGCCATATCATCTTTTCAATCAGAGGCCAAGTATGAACCACATGCCAAATGTACAGGTACCACCGCCTGTCTGTATGTCCATTCAATAAGGACCACTGACAGAGTGGACGGCTATAGGGTTCCGTTTTCAAAATAATTCTCTGGGAAATCCTACGTCTGTATTTTGGATATATGAAATCCCCTTTACCGTTTCATAAGCTGCTTGCAAAGTATGTGCTTTCATCAATTTGGACACGAAATTTCATCAAGTGCAAATATGTTGTTATATCTTTGCAATTTAACTAGAGAAATTTCATTTGGTCAAAAGGATCATAATGACAAGTGCAATGGGTAGTTGACAAGGCAAAGGATCGTATTGTGCACGCTTCTATCAATGATGAAAGTAATGCTTAACGAGCATATAGTCCTGGGATAGGTATGGATATATCATAAGAGTTTCATAAACTTTTGTCACTGGACATTTATGCATATTTACCTCTTTATGTATAATATCATGTTCGAAAAAACGAGGATTATTGTAAAACAATAAAAGACAATTTGTTTAGTAAGTAAGAGCTTAAAATAAGTTGAAATGAAAAATATTTGAAAAGCATGGCAACCGAATCGACCGTCGAATTGATATTTATGTAGTATACCTACAGACAAGTGTTTGAAAAAAGAGCGTCGCAATAAATTATATATGTATGTATTAAGAAATATAGCGCCTTGTCCTCTAGCATACCGAGTGTAATGCCCGAAATTGGTTCCAATAGTAACGACATTGTGGTCCTTCCACCTCACAAGAAGAACTTTTCCGTCAGCTGAAAAATAGTGATCGGTAGATCCTCTCGCCTCTTTTTGCATGACGGATTTGGGGCGAAGCGGACACTTTTCGATGCGACCATCTCGTATTGTTCCTGATGTTTCACGGATGTGAAATAGTTTTCAATGTGAAATTCAAAAACCCTTTTGGGGAAAAAATACATAAATTATAAAATACAGTGAAAGACAGCTCCCGCAGGCGGACATCTCCCGTAGCCGGACAATTTTCTTGGTACCAACTTTTTCCTTCATATTTTAGAGCAAAATCCATTCCACTAGCCGGATCTCATAAATCATCTCCCGTGAGTGGACACAAATTCAATTTTTAGTCGACTTGGTGAAATTAATGAAAACTGGATACGATCACAAAAATGCATTTATGAGCAACAGGTTTTGTTTTTGAAGATGTTCGGCTCCACGGACACCATGCATTTGTGTATTGGAATAGGGTTTACAGAAACAGGACGGTTCGACCCAAAACCCATGATTCCATAATAAACGACCGGGTTATTTTCGGATTTTTTTATTCCGGTTTTAACACGGCTAACTGTTCAACTTTTTGGTTAACTGGAATTTAAATTTCCTTTCATATATGTGGACAAAGTATTAACTGTTCTCTCTACTGGAAAAAAGATCCTTATGTGTACACTGAGAAAAAAAAATCCCATTAAACCAATAGGAATTAGCCATTTTATCCCATTGGATTTAGTCAATGGGAAAATCCCATTATTGGGTTAATAGGATACCATTAATTCAATGTGATGGAACA
Source organism: Microchrysa polita (assembly GCA_949715475.1). Taxonomy (NCBI): domain Eukaryota; kingdom Metazoa; phylum Arthropoda; class Insecta; order Diptera; family Stratiomyidae; genus Microchrysa; species Microchrysa polita. The sequence continues at coordinate 92,658,565 of OX454417.1, read as the reverse complement.
TCATTAAAATAATTAGATCGAACTATTAAATCAATGTGATATTATACTATTAATGTTAAACGATATCCTATTAATGCAATCATGTTATCCTATTGCCCCAATAAAAGGACATCCCATTAAATTAATATGATTTTCCCATTGAAATTATAGTTTATCCTATAATATGGATAATGGGGCACCCTATTAAAACAATATTTTTTTCTTATGAAGACAATAGTTATTTCATATAAATTTTATAGGATGTCCCTTTGAAAATACCGTTCCTCAATAACACGACAGGAGAGATGTTGATTATTCATTTCAGTGAAGAAATGGGTTTAAATAGGAAAAGGTTGAACGTTAGTAAAAACAAGTTGGAATCCAGTGTTAAAAATGGACCATTATTAAATAAACAAAAAATAAAAAAAATCACTACATGTGTGAATTGAACTAATAAACCAGTTAAACAAAATCTTTCGTCATTTCAAAATAGTATACGCGGTCTTTTGAAATAAAATTTAGGTGAACAATATTTTTTTCCATCACTGTACATATAAAATTGTATATAAATACATACACGTTAGTATAAAAATGAAAATCATGATTAAGTCCCGAATTCGCATCTATTTCAAATTTACAAAATAGCGAATTCAGCGAAAATTGCTGTTTTAAAAAATAAATGCGAAATCCACCCATTTGTACTTTTTCCACGAAAAAGTTAATTTTCTTTCAAAAAATCAGTTAAGAGAAAATATTTTTCCATCTCAGATTGATTTTTGCATTTGAATTGAATTTTTGCAAAATTTCCAATATTCAGAAATTGTTTATGTGAAATTTCATTTTTTTGACCTCTAATCATAATGCATAAGCATACGTTTTAAAATATTGGCAACTAACTGTAAATCTGAATCAATCTTATTGGATAGTCCCATTAGTCTAAAATGTACGTCCTATTAGAAATTCAATGGTTTATAATCTCATTAAACTAATAGGATAAAACTATTAACTTGTTTAAAATAGCCGAGGCGAAAAGTTAATAGGAGTCCCATTAACAGGTTATGGGATGTTTTTCTCTGGGTGTAAAAGCATACAAATGGGCCTTTTGAAATCGGCGATTCATTTATTGTTTTGAGTATTATAATCTGTTCATCATAAAACAGTTTATTGGCAAACAAAATTTTACTTATTATAGGATTCATCACCGTCTAAATATAATTCGATTCCTTTATGGTTGGTTCTTTGTTGATCGTATAGGCCCATCAGAAATTCCAGGTTATTTCGATTCCGAGACTGATAATCTGGGAGGGTAGTTTTGCCTATAAGGGAAGAAATGCTTCTGGAGCAGAGCAGGTATTGCACGGGATCCTATTGTGCGAGTCATATTTAAAGCGCCAAGGAATGCAACTCAAGCTCTACTCAAAATTAAATTTTATTACAAGTTTAGGCAAAACTACATTCCCTGCTGAAGCTATTCGTGATTTTCCTTAGAATGAGTTATCCCCCTCTTGTGGTTCTTAAGGAATTCACGCGTTGATGTAGACTTACTTAGCCAAAGTTCTCTACACATTTTTAGTTTTACTCAACGCTCTGAGGGTTAATCCAGTGGAGAGAAGTCATTAAGAACGCTCGAGTGTCTTAAAACTTTCAAGTATTAATGCCAGACTGTGTGCAGTAGTCACTCTGGGTAAGACCCAACTTTGGAAGGAACATCTCACCGTTGAGCGGTTTTTGACATCCCTAATTAAAGCTAATATTTTTCTACTTGTTTTCCCTATCAAAGCTTGGAACAGTTTATTGGTAAACGTGCATTTGCGCATTGTACATTGTGGAGGTTTGTAAATCAAATTAATTAAAACACAACATAACACTTTTATCGTTTTAATGTTCCTTTTGAATTATTGTGCATAAATTAATGCGCACACAGAAGTTACATTTTAACCCTCATCTCCCGTGGTCGGACAAAAATGCTGGAACCGTCACCAGTCAGTGTCCGTCCACGGGAGCTTTTACTGTATTTATTTACAAAGAATTTAATCGCTTACTTTGAATCCTTTATTTTTGGAACATTTGCTATTGTGAGCAGATCGAAAACTTTTTCTCTTCCAAGTCCAAATTCTCTCGAAACAGTATCAGCATTTTTTCCCAATTATATTCAAATCGATACAAATACCCTGCGATAGAATTAAGTGCCCAGTTTTAGAAGCAGAATCGAATCATTCGATAAACTGTTTAGCATAGTGTATGCCGTAATACGGGGTCATGCTTTCGTCGATCGCTAGATGTTCATCTAATTCGCCGTGTTCTAGAAAGGTTTGATTTAGATCTGAGATGATTAGTGAACTAATTTTATACAGGCGTTCACTGCCTTGAATTTTAGAATTATAATTTAAAATGGGGTATCATTTTTCTCTGACCAATACAAACGTTTATTTGGTAATTTTGAATACTCTGACATCCACATACTTCCAAGACTTTCAATTGATCTGTACTAAGATTTAATTCGTTGTTTCTTTGAAGGGCATATAAATTGGATTGATCAACAATATTAAATTATCGGAAAAAAAAATAATTTAAAAAAAAATCGACTGGGGTCTTGGCCGATTGAGCTTGGAGACTTGGGGGAACTATTTCGCATTTCGTTTCTATCGCAAAGCTTGGATGAATTTTGCGCCACCGAGTTGTTTTCCTTCTAAGACTGAACCTAGCATTTTTCGAAAGCATATGTCATCAAGTTCCCTATTGTCGCTATCTTCGTGTTCCAGATTCTGAACAAGCAACTCGGATTCGGTGGTGAAAAGACCCCCTAAATGGTTCAGATTGCCTTCATGCTCCTCATCACTTCCATCGGAATCCCTATCTGGGTCATTGCCTTCAAGCTAAATTTTCAATCTCGTCCAGAGGATGATCTGTGGCTTCCAATTTCTGGAAAAATAGGTGAAAGCTGGATTTTTTTCATGAGCTTCCCTTTCGAAGTCCTTAACAAGACCCCAAAAGTCCCCGTCTGTACGACTGCCGCTAGAGGCGCTACAGAGGGACAACGACCCTCAAAAACGTTTTTTTCGAATATCTTGATAACGGTTATATGTGCTGAAAAGTGGTGTATGACAAATTTGTAGCTTTTTTCAGAATAACATGTCAGAAGTTAATGATTCCAGCATTCCTAACGGTGCCAAGAGGTCTAACGGTATTTTCAACAAGTTTTCACGAATATATCTGTAACGGTAACTCTGGCTAAAGGATGTTGTATGGGTAATTCGTAGCAAATATGGTTCTGAAGAAAGTGGTCAAATTTCACAATAATATATATGTACATGGTACACCCTTGAGGGTGCTATGGGGGTTCACCTTTTTCGTGAATGCCTCGGTAACGATGGTGTATGTTGTAAAGTCATCTATGACATATTTGTAGCTCCTGTGGCTGCATATAAAATGCCAAAAGTCCCCATCGATGGGTGGGCACACAAGGAATTTAGAAGGGACCAAAAGTCAAATTTTACTGTTTTTGGGGAATATCGCTATAACGATAATGTTCACTAAAAAGTGTTATATGACGAATTTGTAGCTTATACAACACCTAAATTAATACCAAAAATTTCAGATCGATACGTATAATCATAAGGGTGCTATGAGGGTTGAAGCCACATAAAAATTCCATTTTTTGTTAATTTCGTGAATATCTTAGTAACGGTAACCGAAAGTTGTCTGCAATGAATATCTGTCTTCAATATGTATATCTAAATACAATGCCAAAACACCCGATCTGTACCTGTTCTTTGAAACCGTATTGCCTACAAATTCGCCATACAATTTTTTTTTACGCATTTACCGTTATAAAGATTTTCCTGAAACTTTGTAAAAAATACCGTTATACCCCCTGGCATCGTTAGGAGTAGTCCAATCAAAATCTACCTTTGATATTTTATTCACAAACCATAAGAGCCATACATTTTCCATACATCACTTTTTGGTACATATTACGGTTATAGAGATATTCAGAAAAACTTATCTTTGGGGTCTTTGGCTTGTTCTGCTATCCGCTCTCATAGGGAGAACTTTTGTGTTTCCGATATTTTCCGCTATGTGTCCGCTATATGGCGGACGGTAATATAAGTGTCGCTAAAATTGATAAGAAGAACAAGGAAATTCTTCTTGTGAGAGCTGATAGCAGAACAAGCCAATATTCGAGGAGATTGTCGAGCATATTGACAGTATCAATTCAGACAAGGACAATCTGCTAGCTAAACATCACGCCCAATCCAAAGCTAGTAATGATAGCTTTTCTGAAATGGCAAGGTGCTTCGACGGATTGACGAATGCCATCTCTAACACCATTGACATTCGTAACATTGCGAAAGTCATCTCCAGTCTCGAGCAAAAACTGGTAGCTTTTGAAAATCACTTCAGTCTGACAAATAGAACTATACTCACCCTTCAATCAACCAAAATTCACCAGAGCCTAATCGAACGGCTGAGCTTCTCAACGTTATCAACGAAAAAGTCGAAAGTCTCGAAAACTGCCTAAGCACTGTTATGGATAAGATCGACTGCTTATCAGTTGCGGCAGAAAAATCATTTACGACCAACCTACTAGTGAATATAGAATGATTTGTGTAATATCAGAAAATAGTTTATTTAAAATATTAATTTTGGGGATTCATGATAAAGAGATTCTTTTTTTCTGAAGTTTTAAAAGATTTAGTCTTATTTTTGGTTTAGATCCCCCGCGCGCCGTTTTCGATATGGTCGCAAATCCACCAGAAGTTTCAATTGTCGTTCTTACCTCTTCCAAAATAAATACCACACCTCGCATAAATAATAATACTAAATCGGTGGTTCCACCTAAGCGGAAAAGAAAAGTGACCCACGCTAACACATACTGTATTCTAGTTGATACTCCGCTTAACTTAATTATCGCTCCTTTTAATAATAATACTAACAATGTAACTCCTTCCACTAGCTTTGGAATTGCGGAACCGGTTTTTTCACCAACGCAATTAGAAGTAAGCGGTCGAGGTTCTCCCCAAATTCCATGAAACTCTGGTTCAATCCACGTGCCGAATATTTCGGTTGATCCACCAACGGCGAGCAACTTTCTTGATCCACTTGTTCCTCCTGTGGTTAGACTTACTAAAAACTGAAATGACGACCTTGTGTGCAGATATTTACTATCCAGATTCAGGGACTAAGATCTACGACAGTGTCCGTCTCTTCCTTTCATATTTACACGACGCACCTGAAACTACATGCATCGACGGTAAAACCAAAACTAATCTTAAATATTTTTAGCCATTTAGAAAATTAACACTACAAACAGCGAGCTGTTATATTTCTTAAGTACATAATACATAGCACATTTAAAATTCAGACTAATACACAATTTAAAATAATAATTTGTATATGTATACATACTATTTGTATACTGTATGTAAAAAACGAGACCGAGGCTAATTTCGGGCGCGGCCGAAATTTGGATACCCTTCGCTCCCCTCGGGCTAAAAGTTTTTTCGGGCGTTCCTATGACTTGTGTTTAATTCTCTTCCACGCTTTACCTTGAATTTTCACATAAGTGCCGTGGCGAAGATTTATTGGAGAAGCGGGGGTCGTGGGTTTCTTAGAAGAACCAAAAAGGGGGAATTTTTGTATGTTTGTGGTATCAATTAAAACATATTTCTATAAGATTTGGTTGAAATTGGTGTACAAATAAAACAGTTTTTCTTCAAAGAACCTAATTTGGGGGTTGGGTTTATATGCCAGCCTCATGAACCCAATGGTCCGATTTAATTCATTTTTGCATATGTTTTGTAACATCAATAAAAATACATTTCCATGAGGTTTGGTTGAAATTCGTTGACAAATAAAATGGTTTTTCTTAGAGAAATTTGATTTGGGGGGATAGGTTTGTATGGTAGCCCCATGACCACATGGTCCGACTCCATCTATTAATATATATGTTTTGTGTCATCAATAGAAACACACTTGTGTGAAATTTTGTTGAAATTGGTGTATAAATAAACAAAATTTTCTCAGAAGAACTTAATTTGGGGAGTTAGGTTTGTATGACAGCCCCATGACCCCATGGTCCGATTCGGTCCATGTTAACATATGTTTTGTTGTGTCGCTAGAAACACATTTGTACAAAAATTGATTGCAATCGATGAGAAAATAAAAAAGTTTTTCTTAGAAGAACCTAATTTGGGGGATTAGGTTTTTGTATGGCAGCCCCACGACGCCATTGTCAGATTTGGTCGATTTTTACATATGTTGTGTGTCACCAACGAAAACACATGTGTGTGAAATTTGATTGAATTTGGTGCATAAATAAAAAAGTTTTTCTAAGAAGAACCTAATTTTGGGGAGTAGGTTTGTATGACAGCCCCACGACCCCCTTGTCGGATTTTACCGATTCAAACATACAAACTGCCTGCAACAAAAAGAAGCATGTGTACAAAATTTCAGCTCCATAGCTTTTAAACTGGCTGAACAAAACGCGTCGCAACAGACAGACAGACGGACAGACGGACAGACGGACAGACGGACATCGTCCAATCGACTCAGCTCGTTACGCTGATCATATATATACATATTTTATATGGTCGGAGATGCTTCCTTCAATGCGTTACAAACTTCATGACAAAGTTAATATACCCTTTTCGCTTAATAAGCGAAGGGTATAATAAATAACAGGCGCGACAATCCAGCATTGGACTAAGGCCGCAGGATGTGTTAGTGACATCCTATTTCCAAGATCTTATCTGCTTTTTGTTGAGGTAATGAGATCAGCATCACGCTCAGCAGTGTTATTTATCCCCATAAATGGGTACTCGTTTAACATCTGAGTGAGATCATAGTCCGTCACAAGCTCGTGAGTTCGAAAAACACCATGGAACACGGTGAGATTAGAACTCATGAGCCTGTGCACCGAAGGTGCGCGCACTAACCGCTAGACCAGCCAGACTACTGTATGTACATCGTATTTAATATTCATATAAAATTATGTAAATGTAAACCATATTATAACAAAATTTTCTTATTTTAAATCTGGATTCTGCACACTATTATACATTTTCATTTAACTCAACCGTAAAAATTTAAGAACTAGCGAAGTTTCTTGCCTCTTCTCAATATCCGAAAAAAGTCTTATACCGACGAGTACACTCTCAAAAACGTATGCTCGCCTCATAATAAAAAGAAAGTTCAAAACATCTACTGAAATTTGTCAAGAGAAAAAATATACAGTTCTTATCTTCTTCCCGAATGTCGCAAACATATCAGATCACTATAAGGGGTATAAGAAGAAGAAGGACTTTTATCTGTTTCTTTTCCATACCTTTATATGCTTTACGTACAGCCGTACAGGAACGGGATATTACAAAACTTTATAGCCGTTTTCAGTCTCTAAGACTCCCTTCGTTCTGACAATGTTGAAAGAAGTACTCGGCACTCGAGTAAGCTTCAAAAAATACACGATACCAATACTCCGTACTGTATCTGAATTCTTAAGGACACAACGAGAAAAGCTTATGACATTCAGAAATAAATTCATTACTTCTTGGAGAAAGAAGCACAGCGCGGATGAGATATGAGGATATGACTTTCTTGTTCGCAGGATGTAATGCTGCGGCTTAACAGTGTGGTGTACGTAACGCACACATATAAAACGAATTTGTAACAAAAATTTGGTCCGGGTGGAGGCATGAAGAAACTTATCGATAATAATTGCAATATACAAATAACACTAATTTGAGGCTGGTAGTCTAGGAGTAATTACACTGTCTAATGAAACAGGAGGTATAGTAACGAAGCCCGATATGCATTTTTGAATAACACTCAATTATATTTTGACAGAAATTATCACTTCCACTCAAAAATATGTAGAATTGAATCCCGATTTTATACACTCACAATCAATAGGATAGTTCCACATGAAAAATGGGTGTATATCGTATCGTGTAAAGGTGATAACGGTATTTTATTCAAACTAAGTGACAATGTTTCCAGTAGCCTGCTTGTTCTTTTAATAACACAAGGGCGCAAACCCTGAGTTCCGTTAGAATTCCCTTACGAGAATTCTTAAAAACAGTACAAATGTGAACGTCATTAGGATAGTTCCAGAGGATACTTTTATTTTAGAAAATGTAACTAGTAATGAGTAGAACTTCCTTTGAGTAATTTGAGCTCGAAAAGTAAATTTGGGATAGAATTTTATAGGTTTAACCGGTAATTTAAGTTAATTTCATCCCAAGCTCCTCTAATCGCTTGCAGAAGCGCTTCAGTGTTCTTAAACTATCGTCTAACGGTATAGATCTTCTTTGTTATCCATTTCCAAACATTTTTGATGGTATTTAGTTCGTGGGAGTATGGTGGTTATTTCATAACGTCGATTGATTGATATTGAAACCAATTTTTTATCAGCCTTGCTTTGAGAATGGGGGCAATATCTTGTTGAAATTTAATAGGAGTTGCATGGAAAGTGTCGGTAATCTTAGGCATTACTTTACGAAGAATATTTTCATAAGACTGGACGCTCTAAATCCCGCTTACATTAGCTCAATAGTTCCATTGCAAGATATTCAACTCCAAAGAAGAAATTGTATGGATTGGGCAAATGACTAAGCACGTTATTTTTTTTTTGAAGAAAAAAAAAAAATCAGTCTTATTGGTCCAGGTATTATTTCTAAGGTTTGAGCAAGAAGGACTTAATTTTGGCGAATCATCACTCAAGAGTAAAAAGTTTCGTCGTGTGGGGTCAAATATCTTAGTGTGGTACTATTGAGCTTGTTGAAGTGAGGGGTTTTCAGAACGCCTAGGCTTAGAAAAATATTTTGTCTAATGTAATGCTTGATATTACCGTCATTTTCTATGCAACTCCTATAAGAATTTAATAAGATAATGTTGCCATTTATAAAACAAGTCAGATAAAAGATTGTTTTCGAGGCCAATCCATCAACGTTATAAAATTACCACCATTGTCTCTAGATCTAAATATCTCCAAAAATGTTTGGGTATAGATAACAACGAAAAGATCTATATCGTTAGAAGACAGTTTAACAGCACTGAAGAGCTTCTGCAAGTGATTAGGGGAGCTTGGGACAAGATTAACATAAATTGCCTTTACAATTCTATACCAGATTGACTTTTTTCAGATCAAATCACTTAAAGGATGTTCTGCTCATTAGTAGCCACATTATCCAGAATACTTTTTATACTGTTATTTGGTGTTTTATTTCCTCTGGAACTATCCTAATGCTAATGATTAATGACTAATGAAGAAAATACTAAGGCTTCATTCAAACGACGCGAAAACGGCTCGCAAGCTCGAGCCATACAAATGCATTGGCTTATATGGGAAGTTCACGACGAGCGAGAGCCGTGCCGCTGTCAAAACACGGCTCGCGAGCCGTGAATTTGTTGCTTTGTTGTACGAGATGTGATAACCAGTGAAAAAACGTCTCGCTAGTCGTTTTTGACAGCGGCACGAGCCGTTTTCGCGTCGTTTGAATGAAGCCTAACGGGACTCAGGGTTTGAGACCACATACCACTTACCGACATAGAGCCATTTTTCATGTGGAACTATCCTATTGATTGGGAGTGTATATTTATCTATGAACCCACTATGGAGTATTCATCTTAAAAAAAAAACAAACCACTAGTTTCCTACTTTAAATATCCATTTCATTCACGGAAACTTTCCAGAAATATGAACTGAAACTTAAGCTCTTTACACACTATAGAAGATTTTGCATAATCTTGAGATTTTACAAAATCTAGGCGAAAATCTTGTAGATTTTCCATACATTTTCATAGATTTTGTACGGAGATTATAACCAAAATCTCGGAGAAAATCTTTACAAAATCATGGTGAAGTGTGGTGAGCTTCGCATTTGACAATTCTACAGTAAAGGTCATCTCATCCATTTTCGCTTGGCACATGGTTTTGTACACAAAACTGTGATGTTTTCACCTATTGACGAACATAAATCATTGACATAATTCCTATAAGATAGATTCTGCTTCTTTTTTAACAAATTAATATAAAAATAACAGTTTCGGTCCTGCATGAAATTGTCGGAGTTTGCATTTTAAACGGATTGTATTGTACTGTCAAGTCGTGGAACAAGATTACGACCATAGTGTGAACAGCATACGAGATTACATAATCTACGTAGATTTTGCGGCTATATGTGTAAAGCGCTTTATCCAGCATTGAAGCGGTAAGAGGGCCCAAGTGTACGAGTAGGTACTTCTTAGATCACTTAGAAGAAGACAAATTAAAGTAAAGGACAACTACGCGGGTGGTAGAGTAAACGACGAGAAATACAAGAGAATTCCGATAAACTTTTCTTATATGTATTTATACGAAAAGGGAATTTTTAATGTATGCTACAAACATTTACAGAAAGATATAATATTTGAATTTTTTTTGTTTGCATATCCTCCAGAGACAAGAAGGAGTAAAAATTCAAGTTTTTTTCCAGGGTATTATTTATTTCTTGTCCGTATGAATGCAAGCGTAATGGTTTGTCTTTGTATAAAGATTACACACTCGGAAAAGCCTTAAGCTGTTACATATCTATAAGTTTTATCAGGTTTTTGTTTTTTTTTTGGAAAGGGTGGCATTTTGTTCCCTAAAATGGATATATCTGCTCTTGAGACATTCGTTACTTTATGGAGGGCTTTCAGAGACAGGACAGACATTATTTTCATAGGGCTTTTTATGTCTGTTTTTATTAAATACCTTATTTCTTATTGGGATTTTAAAACGAATCCCAAACCCAGTGGCGTAACTTACGGTGTTCCATGTGTTCGATCGAACACGGCCCCCAGCCATTTTGGACAGCGATTTAAAATTTTTGTTATTTTGTTTTAATCGCCCCGTCTCTCAATCCCCTAAATATTGCTACAAATACAGCATTGAAAATTATAGTTATTCGCAATAAATTAGAATGAAAATAATTTCGAAAAATTGTTTAAATCTTAATAAAGTGGCCAAAGGAAAAAAATTTACCCATTGCTAAAGTTAAAATCCATAACTGAAAAAATTCCATCAACTTGTTAGTTATGACTAAAGCGGATACAGAGTTTCAACGAATTCATAATGCGACTTCAAACAAAACCTCATATCAAATCTTCATAAAATCGTGGTAAAGTGTGGGCAACTTTGCCTGATTGACTGCAATTCAAAATTTTTTATAATACATGTAACGTTTACAGTAGCTCATTTATCCGTTCTGTTCACATCCAGTAAGCCGGACTATCACTTTTTTACAAACACAAATCTTTGACGTCGATTTTTAAAAGTTAGATTGCAATTCTTGTTGCAAAAAAACAACAATTTAGTCATGTATCAAATGGCCAGAGTTGAAATTTAGACGGATTCTACTGTACTGTCAAATTTCGTAATAAAATTAGGACGAAAGTGCGTGTGTTGGCAAGTATGAATCGTATTTTAAACCCTAATAGACTAACAAACAAATCCTCACAAAAAAAGTGGTTTAAACAATGACATTGTGTTGGGGCCCCAGGGACGTAGTTAGGGGAGGGGTCCGGACCCCTCCAGAAATGTTTTCAATGGGCTTTGAAATTTTAGTGATGATAACTTAAAAACTGTTATAATGAACATGTCAAAACGTTCGTGTAGCTGGAAATACTTCTTCTAAGGGATATTGGCTATGAATCACGTTAGAAGCGATAGCTGCAAAGAAGTCAACGTGTGTTAGAAACTAGGAATGAGTTTGTTTGAGTCACCGCGCAGTTAACATTAGATTTTCTTGTCCTAATTGGCTCTATCAATAAATTACCCCGTTTTGGAAAGTAACCTCTTCTCTCAGTTCTCTCACAGCTAATTTAATTTAGATATGCTTAAGTTGTTCCTTTGTCAGTGATAAAGTTTGTTCAATTTCTACAATGTCCGGAGGACAAAACCGAGAAAACCTACATTGAATCCGTATTGGTTTTCAAGAACAGCTTCATGTTTATCACTCAAGGTGTTTGATCGACCGCTGTTCTTTCTAACCAACTGAAATGAAAACGTTATGTATGTTAATTTTTCGCTGATATCATTCTCCTCCAATTTGTTTAGTTCTCAAGTCTCCAAGTTTTTCCCCTCTGATTAATTGAAAAAAGACCAGGATTCTAAAATAAATATATAAAATAATTTGACATTTTTAATGACACCAGCCCAGATGATTTTTCTCCGATTTGTTTAAAGAAATTTGCGCAGAAAAAAAATAAGGCATCCACTTTCATTGCTTATTTAACCAATTACTTATTCTCAACACTGGAATTTAAGCTATGTCTTGCCTCGTGCGAACACTTAAAAATGGCGACAAAGCTGAGACTGAAAATTATCTACGAACTAGCAATCCTTCAATTATTTGAACTGGAGGATGACCAGGGTTACATCCTTTACACCTCTAGTTCGACCACTAATAATTTTGGTTTTTCAGAGGTAAATCTACTACTCTCAAATCTCCTCCCGAAATAAATTCCTGGCTACGTCCCTGGGGCCCCCATTTTGATCTCGAACACAAGATATTTTAGAAACGTTACGCCACACACATACATTAAAATTTGTTCGTTTACATATGTAAATACACAGAGAAAAAAATCGTTTGATTCAAAAATGTTTCATTTTGAGTCAATAGTGGAAATATTAAACTGAGTATTTTACTTTCGAAATTGCTGCATGTCAAATCAAAATTGAATATCACTTTACTTTCAAAGTGATTTCACTTTATTTTAAAAGTGGTTCACTTTAAATTTAAAATGTTTTGATTGTAAGATTAAAAAAGTGAAAAAATGTTTTTTCCCTTTTTTTCTTTTTTTTATGAATTTTTTTTTCTATTTTTTTTTATTTTTATTTTTTTATTTATTGTTTTATTTATTTTTATTTTTACAATATTTAAAAACTTTATTTTCTCATTTTGGTTCTACTATGGGAATCGAACCGGGTACCTATCGTTTCGTAGTCCTACTTCCTACACCTAAGCTATCTGAGATTACTAGCACTGAACAAAACAGTGGCGCAACCAGGATATTGTCCTGGAGGGGGCTAAGACCATCAATATTACCGTCATTCAGCTTCTTCCGCAAGTTTGGTGATGAGGTTATTTGCCAGTAATGGCGCTATATGGTGGTGTTTTTAGTTTCCATGGTATTCAGAAGAAGTCGTTAACCTCTACCATGTTCCTTATCTCACGGACTTCCAGTACCTGATAAATGCTAAAACAAAAAGGTGTGGCTATGGATAGGAAGGACGCAAAAAATTATGCGCAACAACTGATTCCGTAAAGGTCGCTCCATAGAATACTGTTAGGGCGGATTGGATTCCATCATTTTGGATTAGATTTTTGTTGGCCATTTTGACCTTCTTCATATGTTGCCGGTACACAAAGAGTGACATCGCGAGGGATCTATTATGTACAATATACAATGCTTGTATCTAGCAAAAAAAGAAATTACTATAAAATATTTGTACAACAATTTGCATAAAAAGATTTTAACGAAATGTCGCGTTGTGCAGAGATTCTCCCTTCTTCACCTACACCAGGTCGCCTACAAGTAAAATTAATTGGGGGCAAGCAGCAGGCCTAAACAAATTTTTTCTAATGTGAGGCTTGCTTAGCAATGCAAAATTTTACTCGGATATTTTAGGTAAAACTTTGAAGAAATGTTTTTTGACACAATTTTGCTGCTCTGCTAAAGAATACTTGCTTATACGCACATTATTTCCATTTTGTAATTTTTTTCTTTCTTGATTCCGGGGCCTGGGAGGGGCTTTAGCCCCCTTAGCCCCGTGGTTGCGCCACTGGAACAAAATAGCGGCGGGCTTATGTACATGTGACGGACACAGCCTTTAAAAGTAAACAACTTTAAAACAAAGTTGAACATATTTAAATCTGTTTCAGTCAATTTTGAATAGATCATTAAAGTGAATCCTATTAAATTTAATATAAAACTACATATTTGTTTTTAAAATGATTTATTCATGTATTCCAATTTTGTTTTGAATATGTTTCACTTCAAATGTAAGTGGTGATTTTTTTCTCAGTGTACATACATTGAATGTCGATTAAGAAAAATTACCCTTTTGTTATTTGTTACTATGTTTGTCTATAATTCATGAAATAAGGGATATTGTGTTTATTTTACGATACTTCAAAATTGTGGAATCAAAATTGTGCTGAACGCGGCCTCCAACTCCATTACACTGCATGCACGAGTAAATATTCATTAGTCAATTTATTTTTACTTTTAATAATTTTCAAATTTTATTATTAAATAATATAGGTAGGACGTAAAAGTGGTGGCTTAGGTCAAGCAGACCAGAAGCCCAATTAGCGCAGAAGGCGCCGTTTTGAAACCACATATTCCGTTAAACTAATAAAGAAGGAGGTTACAGAAGGTTAAATGTCATGAGTGGATAGGCGTCTAGAGCCACGCAGTACAATTGAGGAACTGAAGCAGCTCCCCTATTATTAAATAATATACTCTCCCTGCACGTAAACATCAAAGCGTCCAGCCGATTAAGCTATTCAGCCGTTTTTAAACAATTTAGCTAATAGAAATTTGCCCAGGATTTCCATACCAAAAAAAAGAGCGTGTGTTCCCGTGGTACAATAATGACACCTCAGCAGGATACCCATACCCCATACAATAATAACGTCATATAGTCCAAACTAAAATTGAAAGCCCAATTGCAAATGCACTTCGTACAGGAAACAATAACCAGCACAGGCATGTCCCATGTCCTGTCCTCCTCCATATGTGCATACCTACATAGCTTTACAATGTATATGTAGTACTCGTATAATGAAAGTTCCTAGCACTTTGTGTTATATCCTAAACACTCATATAATGGAGCAAGTAAATTTTTCATAAAATCCTGAAGCGAATAGAACAGATATTCGAGCGGTTTCGACACCAAGCACACTCTGGACTTTAATCAACTTTTTAATTGGATTTTCAATTCAATTACAGGGAAAAATTCCGGAATAGGCCAACATATTTCATAACATCACATCATTTCAGAAGGTGTATCCGTAGAGTCACACAACTCGCCTGACGAACGAGTGATTCTCCACACATGTCACATGGAGTCCCGGTGATTGAATCCCTTCTATATGATGTGTAGGTTAGGGTTAGGTACACTCATGAATGTGGATGGTCATATATAATAACTGAAATGAAATGTTGATAAAACAGAGTCAGTGCGATTTAAATTGCTCCATGTGAAAAATAAAACTCAAACACACGAGCGTTTTTCATTTCTGTGTATAAATATCCCTAAATGGGCTGAAACCGAAATTAAGTCACACATAACGACGGGCAATTGAAAAATAATAATATGTGTCGAATGAATGTTAAATGTTTCGACATCAAAGAGCCGGTTTTGTCTAGACAGTCGCAATTTAGAATTTCGGGAGGTGAATGCTGGGAGTGCTGCACCTTTATGTGTTAATTGAGTGTAAAAACGTTTTTAAAACCATTTGAAAAGCAGCATCCTTATCCAGCCATGACACGTTTGTAACCAGCGCCCGCTCAAGCGCTTATGATGCACCGGCCCCTTCGGTATTATACAAAATCTCTCTTGAAACAAATGATTTTGGCAGGTCTTGTTCTGAAACGATTTACATTTTAGCATTTTTTAAAGACAACACAACAAGTCATGGTCTCTTTGGAATTGGAACCAGCACTCTAGTAATTCAGAGAGCCCCTATACCCACTAGGCTACCAAAAAAATATACAAATGGCACACGGGAACCTGACCGGTTTTAAACCGCTCTGGAAAATTGTGTACTCATATCGCTTTCAATACAAACTTTTTTTAGTAGTTTTCGATGACTTCCTTACACAATACACACTGCCCAGCAGATAAACTTCAATGGGCGGCATTTCTTCGAGGACGGCTTTCCTCAGTGGTTTCAACATGCGGGGCTTATTTTGATAAATGCATCATCTGGAGAATCCTTAGACAATAAAATCAGAAGAGTCTAGCCAAATTCGAAAATAGCAAACGAAATAGGGAAGAGTATGGTATTACGACTAAAACTTCGTTGTTCGTGCTCTGAGTGCTAAATAAATGAATTCAGCCGTAATCAACATATGCAAGAACGGATAAAATCGGACCATGGGGTCATGGGACTGCCATACAAACCCAACCCCCCACATTAGGTTCTTCTAAGAAAAACTTTTTTATTTGTGTACCAATTACAACCAAATTTCACACAAATGTGTTTCTCTTGAGGACATGGATCAAATTGGACCATGGGGTCATGGGGCTGCCATACAAACCCAGCCCCCCAAATTAGGTTCTTCTAAGAAAAACTTTTTTATTTGTGCACCAATTTCAACCAAATTACACACAAACGTGTTTCTCTTGAATACACAAAACATATCTAAGAATTGATCAAATCTGATCACGAGGTCACAGGGTGGCCATACAAATCCAATCCCCCATTTTGGTTCTTCTAAGAAACATTTTTTGAACCAGTTTCACAAAACCTTGAATTAATGTATCTTTACCAAAGCAACAAAAAAGTTCAAAGCAAATGGAATCGTACTATGGGGCCATGCTCCCGCATCCCCCAATAACATTTTCTGAGTAAATATTTTTATTTGCCCACTTATTCAAACCAAACCCCACACAAAAATTGTTTTGTCGACGCAACGGAACTTTTGTGAAGACGGAAGGAAAAGAATCGGGGGGGGGGGGGAGGGGGGATTAAATACAAGTCGTAGGTACGCCCGAAAAAAACTTTTAGCCCGGTGGAGAGCGAAGGGTATCCAAATTTGGGCCGCACCCGAAATTAGCGTCAGTCTCGTTATGGATTCTTTTCCACTCAATCGGGCTTATTCGAGTGCTAGTCACCAGGTCTTTTTATACCCATATTAACTTTGTACCACTTTCAGGGTGAAAAAGGACATTCAGTCCTGAATGAAATAACCAAAAGAATTGGGCTGTATCTTGCATCGCTTGTTGACACCTTACAAAAATGTTACTCGACATTTTGGAAAATTTGTTTTCAGGAAATAATTGCCAATGATGCTTAAAGGCAAAATTTTCAAAGCTGCATAATAGGATTAAAAGTTATGCAGCGACTTCCGAAGGACGAAATTTGCCCTGAACTTATAAAATGCGCTATTTTCAGCATCTCCTTTCGTTCGACACAGATCTTGACTATTTAACCTCTTTACACAAAAAATGTCCTTTTTAGACCTAAAGATTGCCCGAACAGGATTCAAAATAATCCCGAAATTTGATACCCATGTATTAAAGTGTACCATATAGTATGGTACACCTTAATACTGTTGCTTCAGTGAACCAGGACGATATATTCTTTTTTCGTTCTGGAGGATACATGTACGCAACATGGGCATCAAATTTCAGGATTTTCAGGAGTTCCCTAATGGAAGTATTTTGAATCCTGTTCGGGCAATCCTGAGGTCCACAAAGGACATTCTTTGCATAATTTTAATTATATATGTACTCGTAAAGGCTGTTGCAATTAAATATTGATATTTACGTTCATTCTAACCAGGATCCATCGTCATCCTGTTACTCCAGAAGGCCGACACCCATCATGCGCAATTTGTCTTTTGGTACTCTGCTCCCTGTAGAAATATTTATTTTTTTGTGGTGTGTAATATATTCTTTGTACAATTCAAAATTACTTACTAAAATTAGTTTATTGGCATTCAAGAAGACTCGTCTCAACGAATCCAGTATTTTGAAATCCATATCGTCTATAGTGCACCCCACAGGACCTTTTGTGCCCAAGAACCACTTTCACATAATACTCGTAAGTGCTGATACAAAAATACCTATATTAAGGACCCCACGAGTTAACTACCATCCACATTTCATCGAAATCGGCCCACGGCGAGAGTCAGGGGAGTTAATTGAAGAATGCCTTTACGTTCAGTTCAAAGGTGAATTAACCCCTATTGCAGGGGCGTAGCCAGGATTCGGTTCGGGAGAGTTCCAACGCTCAATACCAAGTAAATATATTTTTGGAAATTAGAGCTTTGGTCTTGATTCAAGAGGATAAAGTATTGCAATATCACATAACTGTCTGCTAGTACTAGAAAAGTCACTTAATTTACTAACGAAAAAAAACGGAATATTTAAAATTTTTGAGACTTTATGAAATATTACAAAATTTCCCGTAGAACCATGTCTCCATTGATCTTTTAAAATTTTTACCTGTTTTATTTGGTTAATAATACATTCACGAAAGAGTCCTTTGTCCAGGTGACACGAAATATCAAAGAGATTATAATACATACAGGCCGCACGGAACTTAGCCAGTATGAACTCTACTGAAGCCTGCAATACATTCGGATCATCTCTATATCCGTATACAAAGATGAGAAAGCTCCTCCCATTCTCTCATTAAAATTAAAATCAGGATTGACCACAATAGTTTCAATATCGAAAATTCTGAAATTCATCCCACACCATATTTCTGTTAGTTATTTCCTTAGAGAAAGCATAGCAACCCATGTGCATGCGTTAGTCCAGAGTGGGCATCAGAAAATAATAATGGCACCGTTTTCACACTATTGCAGTTCATAGTATGTGTGCAAATTTAATTCAAATGTCAATTTTTTGTTTACAATTGAGAATATAAAATCCGCGTGATATTTATTACTCTCTTAAAATGCCGACGTGATAATTAACCCTTCTGGCGTATAGATCCAGACAGACCATTGGCACTATATCTTGTTGAAATATATCGTTCAACAATATTTTCCACCCCTTTCCATATATTTCAAAGGGACTGACGGCCGCAAATGTGATCAAACGTTCGGCGAAATATAAACTATGTCTAAAGAAACGAAAAAAAAACCGGCGTATCATCGTAAGACATAGTATGTAAACTGTGTCTAAAACTAAAATTAGACCTCTTCAAAAAATACAATTAATTTTACAGAAGATTCTGCTAAACCTCAGGCATAATAGCTCGTAGGCGGCGACAGAAGGGTTAATAATTGCTTCGACAATATTTTGACGTTTGAATAATTTCGTGGAGTGTAGTGTAATAAATTTGGAGTCAAACACATATGGGTTGTGTGATCACATAGCCACTCTGGACTAACGCATGGCATGGGTTGCTATGTTTTCTCTAAGGTTATTTCTTATCTTCGTCGTCGCTCAATACTCTCAAAAGGAATAACTAACTGCTAATCAACACTTCTCTCAACTGTTATCCTTATTATTACCACAGAATTGAAAACTTTTTATCCACTACCTGCACACAAATAATAAGCGAAAATTATTCTCAAAACCCTGCACACTTTTTTTTTGAGAGCAGGAGAAAGAAGTGAACATATGATTCTCGCCATTTTGGATTTGACAATTGGTGAAAGTTCAATTTTAAAATTGAAAATTTTGTGTGAAAATTTGTGTTTTGAGAGTTTGTTTGTGTTTGAGGATGAAGTTAAAACGTTAGTCAAAGTGTTGTGTTAAGTGCTTGTATTCAAATAAGTGTATATTTTGGACAATTTGCATTCGAATAGTGCAAAAGTATTTGCCATGTCGCAAAAATTAGACGAAACATGAATTTTAAGTGTAGTTCTTGCAAATTGACCACAAATTTGAAGTTCGTGTTAAATTACAATTGATAAACAAAATGCAATCGTTTTTAGACTAATGTAATGTGTGTTTTCTCCGTGATTTGCATTTAAAGTGGAGTCCAACC
Organism: Microchrysa polita; assembly: GCA_949715475.1. Taxonomy (NCBI): domain Eukaryota; kingdom Metazoa; phylum Arthropoda; class Insecta; order Diptera; family Stratiomyidae; genus Microchrysa; species Microchrysa polita. The sequence continues at coordinate 92,638,883 of OX454417.1, read as the reverse complement.
AATTTCCGAGATTCTGATTGGCTAGAATTTTATATCGTGTTTCCTGGCCGTTGACCGTAAAATCCATCAAAACGCTTTGCAAAATAACGTTCTTAGTGAAATTACCAACATATTAAAAAAAATTTGACTGAAATTCATTAGTGTTGATACAAAACTTTGCAAAATTATGTGAATGCTGGTTGATTTGACATACGGAAATCAGTGGTGGAACAAATTTATACTACTATTTCGATTGGGGCTCGAATGTGAATATGGTGATTAAATTAGAAGTGAAATCTTGGCACAGAACTTGCAAATTATAAATTTTATGGTGAATAGTAACACATAATTTCTAAATGTAGGTACAGTTCATGGGGTAAGTATTTTTCGCTCCCGATGTAAGTGAAAAAATTACATACATTTGTTTGAATAAAAATAAAGAGTTTTCATTTCGACTATGCGAACTGGTATAGGTTCTTTGTTTGTAAATTCATATGGTAAACTATTAGTGTGATAAACGTATGTTTATTACATGAGATTTCAAAATGTGGTGGGGAAATTTATTTTTTGTTTCTTATGTTTTTTGAAGTACTGAGTACGAATCCGTAGCTCCGGCGAACATTTCGTTGCAAAAAAAAAACTCAAAACATTTAACAAAAATCTAGCGATACCGCTTAACGCATTTTGAAGATTAATGTCGCGTTGGACACCTTTTCTCATAAATGTACATTTTTGGGGTTTTTGCGGTTTTGGCTCTGTTCCGCAAACGAAATTTTGGTTGCAAGCCCAGGATTCGAGCTCATAACCTCAAAAAACGTAAGAAACAAAAAAAAATCCCCCCCAAATTTTGTAATCTCAAATCACATAATGACTACACTACATACTCGACTCATTTAGGATTTTTCATAATTATAACATTACATCCTTTCGCGGAGAAAAAGTGCTATGTAAGTATCAAAATCAAATAAAACGAGATCCGAGGCTAATTTCGACACATTTAAATGAAACTTAAGTTCTTTTGTGTGAATAAGTTTTACCGCAGCCCTATGAGTGTTCTCATTCCATCTCTTCCTGGATATGTTTTGCAGCTTTCCTAGGAACACACTTGGGTTGAGTGTTTGGTTAAAATTGGTTTAAAAAGAAAAAACTTTTTTTTTAACAAGAATATAATTTTTGGGGGTTTGCTTGTGTGACAGCCGTAGGGTTCCTAGATATGTTTTGAGCCTTTACTAGAAACACATATGGGTGAATTTCGTCATTGAGTATCCCAGTTCCAGTTCAAACAAGAATAGACAATAAATACTGAGTTCAATAAGCAAATACGAACTTTCTGCTTGTCGTACAAAATATTTTATTGATTATCCCACAACTATAAATCAATAACACAATCGATACTTATTATGGACACAAGCCCCCAATTTTTCATTCGAATCATGGGACGACTATGGCTAAGTTCTCATAACTGCACAACTACAAACGCATTTTTCTCTCGTTTTGACTTCAGTTAAATTGCTTCGTGATGACTCTATGTATTATAATCTCCTTGCGAAATATGTAGAAACCGAAATCGGTAATTTGACAGTATTAAGCAAAATAATAATAATAATGCGGGCTTTGAAATCCGCATACCTAGTACACTGCAAACATTTTATAATGTTCTTTTATTTCAAACTCTAAAAACGCATTGAGAGAATTTGGAGTCACGAATATCATAACATTTTTACACGTTTACACGTGATAGTTGAAATTGATTACACGCGTCAGCAGCAGCATCGGCAGAATTTCATAGCTGACAAATATGCTGAATGCCAAGTCTTCTGTTCAACATTTTTGTCAGCAATGTAAAATGCATTGGGCTTGACGTTTCGCGATGCCGATGCTTCTGCTGACGTGTCTAATCTATTTTAAGCATAACTGTGTCGCCCCATTAAGCTTATGCTCTTGCCACCTTGTATGGTCACTATAGAAAAGAGTAAATTACGGGATGGAATCTCCATAGGAAAATTTCCGATGGTAACTTATTACAGTGTCCATGTTTCATGTCGTCACTGAAATTTCAAAGCCCATTCAAAACATTTCGGGAAGGGTCCGGACCCCCTGCAGCCCTCCCCTGTCTAAATTGTAGAGGAGCGCAGCACTGAAGTCAATGGGCCTATTGTGGTATCTCCCCTGGCTACGTCCTTATGCTATTCCAGCCATTTATCAAAATGCTGACCACAGACCGAGCCGTAATCAGGACCATCAAAGGATCATGTATACAAAATTTCATGAAAATCACATCACGGAAAGATCGATGACGCCACGCAAGAGCCAAAATGGAAGGGGATAAAAAGTGCGATTATCTTACTGTCAAGTGATCGCACAGAAGGCAAATTTAACACTTCATATCGTATATTTGGACGGCTGTAACTTCAGAACGCTGATTAGCTACAACCTTAAAATTTTTACCAGGAGTTGCCACTTTGCATGCAATAAAACACTATAACTACGTTTTGGGTATTTTCATTTTTTCGCATTTTTAATTTCGTATTTCATTGGTATAAATCTTGTACACATTGAAACAGTTTAAATGCAACACTAAACTAAATCGAATCAATTTTTTCGAGTATATTATTATCTAAAATAAAATAATAGCATTATATTTATGAACATGATTGAATTGAAAAATTCCCACTGATTTGAGGAAAAAAATATTTCCCCTTCCATATTTTTTATAATTTAAAAAATCTCAAATTTGTTTTTTTGCGAAAATACAAGTAGTTTTTAGAAAATCATAAGTACATTAGTATATGAAATTTCGTTTCTTTCGAATAAAACGTTCTCGTTTTGAGTTAAAAAAATTTTTTTTTTCGTTAATCGTTGCAATATTAAAATTCTTATACTCTATAGAATATTATTCTCTTTTTTTTGTATAGCACAATATTTGTGTGTTTACACTTTGCCATTCTTGTTACTAGGTAGAAACATTTATCACATTACGATTTCTTTTGAATCTTAGCAATAAGAACTTATTTTGGTTTTCTTATCAACTGCATAAACACTTATAGCTAAATAATGATTTTCGTTTTAAATCGATTTTGAATGATTGAACGACAATGGATAATAGTAGAACAAAGTAGGATTTTTATTTTATACGAGCAAGTAAACTTACTTAATTTTATATTTAATATTTATTTAATGAAATCTAATAGAACTTTGGAGTCTTTTTTTTCCATTTTTATAAGGTGAATTTAAGGTTAAGTGAAATAGTGAATGTTAATTCATAATAATTAAAATTGATAAAATATAGTTGAATTAATTACACAACATGTTCCTACTTTGATTTTTGATTTGCTTAGTAAGCATTTTTTTTACAATAATTATCTTTTCTTTAATTTTTTTTTCGAAATTTATATATACATCATATATTAAAATGTATGTTGTCTATAAATTTACGTACATACGTTTATTCGTAGGGGGTCAAAAATAATTGCACTCGTTTTTCGTTTATAATTCGGTACTCATTTCGCCAACTATTGGGCCCTGGAAGTAAACATCAAACAAAATTAAATTAGAATCAAATCTAAAATTGATATGTATAACTTTTTAGAGTAAATTACGATAAATTGATAAATGATATGAGTGAAGACTAATAATGAAATTAACAATCTCTTTTATAATTTCTAAAAATGTTTGTAAGTGGGTGAATACAATTAATATATTATATTTACATCAATATAGACGTTAATTCTATTTACGTAATCCATTACTGTATGAAAACTATACACTACTACTAAAGTTTATCATTCCATAAAATACTTCAGATTATATTAATGATATATAGGACTGTGTATTTGGTTCGGAGGTTTAACCGTTTCGGTCTGAAATCAATTTTTGACGAGTTGGTTTTCTAATGTGAATAGGAAGTATAGTTTGAGCAAATTTGTTATGTTAATATAGGCTGAGACAAGGAGCTACACTCAGAAAAATTGACCCAGTAAGCTTAAAAGTTTTTGTCCCATTATTTTAATTGGACAGCAATTTACCAGATTTCTTCACAAAAGTAAACAGATGCAATAATTAATATAACTGGACGAATTCTACTGAGATATTTTGTATGGAATGAAATGTGTCCCGTAAATCCAATGGGACATCAGATTATATTTTAATCAGTTTGTCCCATTAAATTAACAAGATATGATATGATTAACTAATAATAGGTTGGATCCCATTAAAACAGATACAAAACTAATAAAATCAACTATCACTCAGGAAAATGCATCCCGTAAAGTTAATAATTTCTTATAAATTTAACATAGCGGCAAAAGACAAAACTTCTTCCGAAAAAAACATCAGCTGCATTATTTTATATAAAGCCCTATTGATTTAATGCGATAGGCTTTTAATTGAATTTCAAGCATCTATGTAGAAGTATTTTGCAAGAGAACCTGAGTGCCATGAGACAAAATGATTGGATTTCCCATTGAAATTTTTCTGAGTGTATGAAAGAAAAAAGTTAGGCCAACTGGGAAAAGAATAAAATTTCATTTTTTCTTAATTAAAAATAATTTTATTGTTATTATTGTATTTATTAAGTGTTTTTAGAACAAATTCTATTAAATTTTATTCCCCTTTATCCGATAATTCTTCACTGATAGTTTCCACACTACTCAACGCGCTTCCATATGGAAAAATTCATCATTGAATTTTACAAACATCTTTATCATTGTTACAGCTCAAAGGGCCGATTTCTCGCATCTTATCTAGTGGTAAGTCTTGGTCGTAACCAAGAAAAATATGGCATAACTATGCAAAGTACAGTCGAGAACGGATAAGTGTAATCGTCTCCAGCTGCAAGAAAAATTGCACTTATCCGTTTCCGGACAGATTCTGAAAAAAACGAACTTTATTTCAGATTGGAGGATATTATTAAACGTGCAAAAAGTGTATTAAAAGTGTGTCTTTCGCTAAGTAGTTCTTAATCTTTTAGTAAATTATTCTCTTCAAATATTTTCAATATCTAAATTGCTCCCAGTGACACAGTTTTAATTAATTACATTATTACTATGAGTGGTAAATCTATCGACACAATAATCAATGTTTTAGGAGTGCGAAAGAAGAAAAAATAAATGAAAAGGGTTCCGTTGCATGAAGACCAATGTTAAAATTAGTTATCGAAGATCTGGGGGAGCTAAATAGCAGGATTATTAAAAGATTCTTACGTAGAAGGTTTACCAATAACGACAAAGGACGTACGTCACCCAATATAAGACATACAACAATAACTAAGCTAGATTACGGCTAACTAGAAAGAGCATTTCAAAGCCATCAGTGATTTTCAGTCATGTTCTTGGCACAACTGGTTGTCCTTGAAAAAAAAAAACGTATTCTGCAAAATCCAGTTTTTTAATGGTTGAAATAATACGAAACATTTGACTGCGCATCCAAAGGCCAAGATAGTAAAAATACAGAATGTGATTGCATATTATACAGATCCACATCTAAGATTATCCAATAATACAAATTATGTTGCACCCATCACCGCACCGAATCAGAAGTTATCAGAAATGATTTTGTCTAGAAAACAGTATAAATTCACCCTTGCAGATTAAAACCTTCCGATGGAAACAAAGCAGAAAGCCTTGAAATATACCTTCCAGAGTCCTCAAATGTTGATCATGGCATTGTAATAATGTTAGCGTGAAACGATCGAATCTGCAATCCCTTTTAGCGAGATCATAGTACACTCAGAAAATGAACCCCGTAAACTTAAAAGTTTTTGTACCATTATTTTAATTAGACGGCAATTTACCAGATTTCTTCACAAAAGTACAGATGCAATAATTAATATAACTGGAAGAATCCTATTCAGATATTTTGTATGGAATGAAATGTGTCCCGTAAATCCAATGGGACATCAGATTACATTTTAATCAGTTTGTCCCAATAAATTAACAAGATCTGATATTATTAACTAAATAATAATAATAATAGGATGGATCCCATTTGTTTCATATAACGTCCTATTTCATTAATGGGATATGCCTATTAATTGAATTTTCCGTGGCCGAGATCGTTCGGTTGCCTCCCCGTGACTTGGTAAGTTTTAAAGAGTACTAGCCGATCGAATGTTCAATACTCGGCCTGGCCAAATATTAATTAACAAAATCCACAAAGACGTAGCGTGAATGGTATAATAATATGGGACTTATAAAAAAATATACTTCGATAAGAATACGAGTAAAACGTTTTTTTTTTATTACATAGGATTGATCCTATTCATTCAATAAGATATATCCTATTGGAAAATAACTAGACCATGTGTTTGTTTTTAAAGGAGTCAACTATTAAAACAAACGGATATTTATCGAGTGAAAGTAATGGTTCCTATATTTTTAAAGTAGTCAGATTTTTCCTATTGACTAAAAATAATGGGACAAAATGATTGGTTTAATGGGATTTCCCATTGAAATTTTTCCAGATATTCAATGTCAAATTTTGAATCTTCCATGAGGATGCTTCAGTAAGTTGATTGATTAGTGATTTATTAAAAAAAATCAATGCAATGAAAATCCGTTTAAATTTTAGTTAGCCCCGAGAATAGTAAATTTTACAAAATGTCCAACATGTTTGTATATGAAATGCCAAAATGTATCACGGGCAAAATAATTTAGTTTAATAACCAAGCAAAGCTGAATAAATCAGAACGTAATTTTCATTAGAATGCAATTGATTCATTATCAAAATCGAGGCGGACAAGGCCCGACTTTCCAATGAAGTCGGCATCACCAATGATGATCAAAATTTGGCGCTGCAGATACTGAATTCTGAAAAATTTAAAAGTAATTGCCCAAACTATAGCAATATTGCCATTTTCATCTTCAAGAAGTGTAAAATAGGCAACAAATAGGCATGTAGTATAGTGACTTTAGCTCTAGACCCAAACATCCAAAAAAAGAGCTGACTTTTGATGCCAAATTGTTCTGTGGCCTGACTGCATTACGCAGTAAAAAGTTAGACTGTTTTGTGCGTCACATTTGGGGGGTGACAAAGGGGTGAAATTATGATTTTTCGTCAATATCTTGTTAACTGTAATATTTACAGCAAAATGTTCTGAGGACGATTTAAACTATACATAATTTCCTTTCTAATGATATATTATATCATATACCTTCTCTTGGCAGATTATATACTAGACCTAAAAACATTCGGTGTAATTTCCATTTTTTGATAGTTACATTTGGCGCTCTAGCTCCTGAAGTAATTTAATTGGAGCCATGGTAATTGCGGTAACTATTCCCAACAATATATAGCTGTCCCACACGGAGACTCAGGCTGCCCCGTCAAAGCATTCCCCTATATACCCTATTAACATTTAAAAAAAAAGACATGCCTGTAACTTATCGCCGAATCACAGCAGGCGGGAAACATTTTGGTAAACGTTAAGGCTAAGTCCCATTAGACTCTCCACCAAATATTACTTCGATCGGATTAAAACAAAGGGTACCTCCCATACAAATTATTCAAATTGAATGCCACTAGTTTATTAAGAAATAAGGGAAAAAGTCAACCAAAATTAAAGTTTTGCTCGTAGGCAATTTTCGGGTCATTTTGTATGGAAGGTACCCTTTGTTTTAATCAGATCGAAGTAATATTTGGTGGAGGGGCTAATGGGACTTATCCTTAACGTTTACCAAAATTTTTCCCGCCTGCTATGATTCGGCGATAAGTTACAGGCATGTCTTTTATTTTAATGTTAATAGGGGATATAGGGGAATGCTTTGACGGGGCAGCCTGAGTCTCCGTGTGGGACAGAAATATATTGTTGGGCATAGTTATCCCAATCACCATGGCTCCAATTAAATTACTTCAGAAGCTAGAGCGCCAAATGTAACTATCAAAAAATGGAAATTACACCGAATGTTTTTAGGTATAGTATATAATCTGCCAAGAGAAGGTATATGATATAATATATCATTAGAAAGGAAATTTTGTGTAGTGTAAATCGTCTTCAGAACATTTTGCTGTAAATATTACAGTTAACAAGATATTGGCGAAAAATTTCACCCCTTTGCCACAACCCCCCCCCCCCCCCAAATGTACCGCGCAAAAAAGTCGAACTTTTTACTGCGTAATGCGGTCAGGCCATAGAACAATTTGGCATCAAAAGTCAGCTCTTTTTTTGGATGATTGGGTTTCATCATTTTTAGGGTATTTTAGATTTTTTTCAAAAAACCCTTATAAAATCGATTTTGTCCGTCCGTCCGTCTGTTCACTAAATAACTCGCGAACGGCTGAACCGATTGTCATGAAATTCGGTATGAATGTGTAGAATGGTTACAGTCTTTGGCACAAATACATTAGAAGTTGGTAGGAAGAAGATAACAGGGTGTCCCGAACGTTTGAAAAAAGTCGACTTTTTTAGTTTTTATCGGAGATTAACGTATGGGTATTTAAATCAAAGATCTAGACGAGTACATTTCATATCAGTTACAATTTTCCAGTTTCAAGTAACGGTAAAAAAGTTATTGGCGTTTAAAGTTAAACTTCCCTTTCGAGCTCCGTTTTTCTAAACCGTTATAGGGATCGATATGAAACTTTGCAAAAAGATTGGTCAGTATGGCCTTATATACGTTAAATATTAAGACTGTTGACTTTTGCTAAGGAAAAGTAAATAACAGTAAATTTGTAAAATTCAAATTTAGGTTTCCAAGTATGAAAATTCTGCTAAGGGTTTTTAGAAAATTACACAGGAAATATGTCTACGAATTTTCATTCGAATAACTGTATCCAAACCGAAAATATAGCCAAGTAAGTATTTAGTAAGGGCCTTTTACAATACAAGGGAAGCCTCTTAAGCATTTCTTCAATATATATCTTTTAACTTGATGAAACTATGTACATGAAATTTGGTGGAAATGCATAGAACGGTAATAGTGTTTGCCACAAATATTTTTGAAGTTAGTAGGACCAAGTTAACAGGGTGTCCCGGAAAAGCTGCAAAAGTATACTTGTTCAATAATCATAGGAAAGCTTGCGTGGGGTCTAATGTCAGGGGACACAATGGAATCATTTCATTTAAGTTGTTTTTTCTTGATTTAAAAAACAGTAACAGTAGATTTACAGCTAATAATTCAGTTCATATATAATGCCAAGCCTTCCTTACGTTTGCCCGAGTTTGTTTTTGTTCAAAGGCCATCAGAAATCTGAAATCGAAAAAATCCTGTAGATTTGCCTTGGAGTACTTTTATACAGACTGGGCGCTAGCCTTTCATTCTGGAACGCGTTTATTTAGACCAATCCAAAAATAGATTTACAGGAAGCATTTCATTAATGTTGTGCACAATTCTTATCTATTGCTCATAAAATATATGTACAAAAAATATTCACTATGCATCAAAATTCTAAAAAACCCTCGTATTGCGGGCGCAGCCCTCTGTACGCCGGTATTTTTTCAGCTAAAATCACTATACATACTAATGTGTAATCTTTCGAATTTAGTTATTATAGGGGTGTCTTTGTGTTAATAAATGTCCCACTGATAGTATGTATCATGTTTCATCAAGCCGATAGGTACCTACTAGCATTTGAGCGTTTCGATTTCAGTTTGCTTGTTAGATTTCCATTGGTGCGAAATTTTTAAGTTTTAAGTGCACAACACCTACAGAAAAAAAATCGCATCACTATTCGTGACAAAATAAAAACACAATCGTATTCTTAAGGGCAAAACGAATGCTCGACTTCGCATTTATCCGTTGCTGTTTACTTGTGTGTATGCTTCCCCTCCCTTTCACACTTTCGTTGCACTAAAGCGAAATTTGAAATTATGCGTTTTGCATTTACCAAGACAATTTATAGTCAAAGAAGAATAAGATATTTGGTCGGAAAAAATCATACATCTCTGGATTTTTGCAGGATGGTTGGGTTTGGTCCTCTTAATATGGAAAAAAGTCCCCACCGATTGGGGGTCCGCAACCTTGAAAAAAAGAGTGAAAGGGGGGTATTTTTTGGGTTTTTTAGCGATAGTCTCAAAAACGGTAGCACTGAAGCCAGTTGTCCACTGGTGCTGCGAATCACTCTGGGTTCACGCCCCTCTACAATCCAACCTACAGAAAAATGGTTTGAGAATGACAAAAACTACATGAAATTTCCTTTGCAATGATATATACAGGGTGTCCGAAAACTGCCGCATAAAAGCACCGGGTTGTTATTCCTCATGTGATTTCCAGCAAAAAAGTTGTGCGGAACATACCCCCAATTCTTAATCGCTTAGTTGCCACAGACATTTAAAGATTTTTGAAAAAATCAATTTCTTGTAAGACTTAAACCTCAATATCTCCAAAGCTAGAATAGCGAAATAAGATGATTATTACAGCCAACAAATTTTCCTAAAAAAGAGAAACAAACTAAAATCGGATAAGAGGTTTGGTTTTTACAGAGCTTCAAAATCATTTTTTTTTGTGATTTGTCCCATTTAGATTGAAAAATCATCTTATTTCGCTATTCTAGCTAGTCTAGTCTTGAAGATATTGAGGTTTAAGTTGTGCAAGAAAAGGTATTTTTTCAAAAAACCTAAAATGCCTGCGGCAGCTAGAGGGGGTAGAATTGGGGGTATGTTCCATACAACTTTTTTGCTGGAAATCACATGAGCAATCACAATCCGGTGCTTTTATGCGGCAGTTTCCGGACACCCATTAGAATTTTATCGGAAAAATTTGCGATAGACTAAAAAATGAATTAGAATATTTTAATTTTAGACCTTTCAAAAAAGCTCACGAAATCAAAAAAACTATGTCTTCCGATTTCTTTCTGTTATAAGGAAAAAAATAAAACGATTGTATTCAATCATAAAAACTTAAGCAAGATCCATACTCTTCGCAAAAATTCTATCGTTATATAATATGTTTGGTTGCAGACACATCTACAGAATACAGCAGTAAGTAATCGCGACTTCTATGTGTGTAGTTCCAATAAAGCAACGAGAAAAAGACACGCGAAAACGAAACCGAGGCTAATTTTGGGCGCGGCCAAAATTTGGATACCTACGACTTGTAATCCCCTTCCCCATTCTTTTCCTTCCGTCTTCACAGAAGTTCCATTGCGTCGACAAAACAATATTTGTATGGGGTTCGATTGGAATAAGTGGGCAAATAAAAATATTTACCCACAAAATTTTCTTGACGGATGCGGGAGTGTGGCCCCATAGTACGATTCCATTTGTTTTGACCTTTGTGTTACTTTGATAAAGACACATTAATTCAAGGTTTTGTGAAATTGGTGTAAAAGATGTTTGTTGGAAGAACCAAAATGGGAGCTTGGGTTTGTATGGCAGCTCCATGACCCCATTGTCCGATTTGATCCATTCTTAAATATGTTTCGTGTCATCAGTAGAAATATATTTGTGTGAAAATTGGTTGACCAAACCCACTTTTTTACGCTTTCGAAAATTTTTCCAAGCGCCGTCGGATTTTAGGGGTCATACGATGAGTTAAATTAAAATAAAAATTAAAAATGAATGCAGCTAAATGTTTCCACAAAAATGTATTCAAATGTAAAATATACAAGGTATTGCATTTGCACGAATTTCTGTGCAAAAATTCAGCTTAATTGTTGAGAGAGAACACACTTTATTATTCTTTCATAAAATGTTCACAGTGAACGAAATCATATAATTTGGGGTTATTTTCATGTTTTCGTATGAAAACAGCCCGAAAACATTTCTATTCCCATACAAATTGACACATTGAAAATACGTTATTTTGCGTGTTTTCTAAACCTTAATTTTTTTCAAATGAAAACGTGTAAGCACCCAGGTCTCAAACCTAAATTCCCCTATTTAGCACATTTCGGCTTACTCCAATATTTTAACTGACACCCGACCAAATTGTTCAGTTTCGTGTGTTTGCCAATGTTCTTAATTTCTCCATGATAAGAAAATGGACGGTCAGTTTGAAGTGACGAAATATGTTGTAAATTACTATCGATGACTGCACCAGCACATTTTTCAACTTAGAACGATTTATAGGCAAAATATTATTGTCGGCTGTCATATGAAATTACAAACAGTGCACTATGAACACTTTTCGGTGATTTCTGAAAACGTACGGCGAAATCAATTCGTTTCGTCCACTCTGGATAGAATATTAACTTAAAATTTGTTTATGCTCTCATTTTATTTTGCAAATAAATTTATTTGTCTGATAGGGAAAAGTTTCATGGCAATGTACCCACAAAATCAATTAAATTAAATAATGTTTCATAATTTCCTATGAATACGAATCACGCGTACTTTGCGTATTCCATAAACACTCTCATTAGAATATCATGTAATAAATGTATGCGGGTGTAAGTGCTGAACAAAAATACACGCTTAAGGGAACACAAAAACACAATTCGAGCCAATTCAAAGGATTTCAATCGGCGTTCTTGCGTATGTACCCTTTTCATGCTAATTAAATGAAAATTACAAAATATTTCAAGCGAATATCATTAGCGAAAAAAAAATGCAGGCTTTTGTCAGAAAGCTCACAATGTTTATGAAGGTTATGGCAAATAATGGTTTTCATCCGAGAATAAATTAATTTATAAATTTACATTTTTATTAACCGTAAAACACTGTAGGAGAAAGAATGTTTTTTACAATTACGAATTGTGAATTCATTTAATGCAGTGCTGAATTCCAAAAGTTGCGAAATTTAATTCGGTTAAATGCTTGAAACTTACGCGAAATGAATTTCGGTTTTGAAGTTATTGGATTCTTTCCAGTATTGGATATTGTAATCGACACGAAAATGTATAAATGTGAATATGTTTGCGTACACGCCAAAAAACGAAGAAGGAGAACTAGGCGTTGGTTGAGCATATTATGAATTTTGATCTGATTGAAACGTCGACTGGAAACAAATTCAAGTAAATATATGGGCTACGTCGAGGCGGTATATCATAAACGGGATAAGGGAAACCGGCAAGGGAGAGAGATAGAAAAAGATATTTAATTCATTCTGAACTGAACTAGTACTTTCTAATCAATTTCATCAAGGGTTTTCGTTTTACAATTACTTTGAATAAATTACCATTCGTTAGTGCAAGGTACGCATCAAAATATTTCCTAAGTTATACACAGCACTTACTTCTATTTATATCCTTTGCATAACAATTACCACAACTCCAATTTAGCTTAGCATTATAGTTACGTTCGAAGGAGTCTAATTAAACACCAACAGTAATTTAATATGTCTGCAGGCTGTAAACCTTTTCTCTATTTTGTTCTTTCTTTTATTTGAATTCAATGAGTACAGCGTTAGTTCGTCTATACAGTCCCGACTATAGCTTTGATCTATTAGAATTGAATAACAATGTTTCTTTTGAAAAAAAAACTCACCCGTGTCCATACCACCATATCTATACATTTAACTCTAGCGGATAGTTGAAAGGACCTTTTCGCCACGATGACGGAGAGCGGTTGACGTACTTGGGACAAAGTGCATATTGAATAGATTCTATACATAGCGAAATTAGGGCGAATGGGGAAAGAACTTTTCAAACAATTGTCGGTAATTTTAATGAGAAAAGTTCCATAAAATGATTTTCATTTGTATGAAATGGCATTAAAACAATGTGAATGAATGTAGGGTCGTGGTGGTAACGAAGGTTATTGTTTGCTAGACTGGTAAATGATTACTTAAATAGAGATTTATCGGTTATGTGACCATTAATGGTTTTAAAATGCATTTTACAATTGGAAATAAAACAATTCTGAATAGTCATAACCGTGCAGATGATGATGATGCAAAAGTTCTGATGAAGGCTGCTTCAAAAATAGACTTTTGCTACAAAATTTTACTGCACCGAAAGCACCCTATGTGACGGTGAAATTGATTTTTGAGCATATTCTAATATTGAGAGCACTTGTTCCAACAGTATTGTAAACTTTTAGCGGATTCTGCATTTAGTCCACCCTAGCAAATTTGTACTCATTTTTGAACAGCGGTCTCTTTGGTAAGTATTTGATTTTGAAGTTGATGAACTTCAACTGTCTCCGTCAATTTAATTACTAAATTCACATTGCAGTGAATTCTGTTCTGTTTATGAATATGGAGTATATTGAGGGGTATAGTATCAAAACCGGCTATCTCCACTCTACCCAATTTTTCAGTACGAGCGATTTTCTACTACGTTTAAAATAGACAGTACTTCCTCAAAGTTTTAATTGTAATGAAAAGTCTATGTCTCCACTATTCGGAAAATATAAAAAAATTGCCTATTAGTAAAACATAAAAGAAGTTTTAATATAAGTAAAATTGGAGATTGCCGGTTTTGATTCTAACATATGGAGATTGCCGGTTTTGCTACTAATATAACAGGAGATAGCCGCTTTTGATACCAAATAGCACAAAATCAAATAATCTACATATAAGGTGTTTTGTGATAGGAATATTGTGCGAATTTGTTATTATGTTTTATAGGAGGGCTCCCTACAAATTTTCAGTCATTAAAAAAAAATGTCGAATAGGACCAATTTTTCTCGATGATGCGAAATGTAGTGCATTCACGTCGAAATAAGCATTGCCGAATTTTAGAGCGATTTCTACTTATATTCTCTCCCAAAAAATGAAAAAAGTTTTATGTTACAAAAGTGTTGGGGCAGATTATGGTTATGATAAAAAATTAAGGTTTTTAGGTTCATTGTATTGAGCTATCTTGCGAATGGAGAGACACACAGTCAACCGAAAAAAATCAGGGAGTTACAAATCAATACTTTTATTACCGCACATCTTCGGATGATTCGGAGGGGTCGCAGACAGACTTTTCCTTTACCAGCGAGGATGATGACAGAAACTCGTACACAGGAGATCTCTTATGATTGCGCGATTTTTTTGGTGACATTTTAACCTGCGGTGAATATCCAGTCTTGACACAAGCTTATCCACATTTTCGGTTTACGGATTGGTAACCAAGAATCTCCTGAATACAGTTAGACGACCTTTGTCGTGATTAATTCCATGCCCGAAGCATAACGTTGGAGTTTACACAGTTCCTTATTATAGTCCCGATTCGGCACCATGCGAATTTTTTGGTTTTCCAATTAAAGGGCTGAATTAGGATCGAGAGTGAAATTCTTCCCGCTGCGATTTTATCAATAAAAATGCATACTTACTGTCGTGGAATATGCCACAAACGGTGGGGAATTCCATAAGCTACAATCCGAGACCGGTATTATGTATTATTTTTCGATTCCCCGGTCATTTGACATTTCACGACGAAATTTATTTATTAATTTATTTAACCGGGGAGTCGGAAAAAATACATAAAATGGCCGAGAAAAATGATGGAACTGTTTTCGGATTGTAGCTTATGGAATTCCTCACATATTCCACGACATTAAGAATACATTTTCATTGAAAAAATCGCAGCGGACAAAAATTTTACTCTCGATGTCAGTACTAGGCTTAAAGATTGAAAATTAAAAAAACATTGGCAGTCGCAAGAAAATATATACAAAGCAGTTTACTACTTTTTTAGGGACATTCTCTTCGAGGAGCTTCAGAGTGCAGGGAAGGCATCTCTTTGCCAGTGAAGGGGGAGAGTATTTTGAAAAATTTTAAGCATTTGTGCCGATAGGACTAATCACCCTATTTTTCGCAGAATATGCTCAATAGTTTCATGACAGACTCTGTATATGAAACTTTTGATTGGCGTCATTTAATTTTATTTAAACTCATGCTTAGAATTTAATCATAACCTAAAACAAAATTTGTATCCCTTCGATTGACTTAAGTTCATTTAGGTCAACCTCATTGGTCTATTTTTCAAATTTGTAAAACTAAAATTTAAATTTTTTTTTAACAATTCAACGGAACCGGCTTTTCTTATTTAATGTGTTGTGTTATCCAAAATATTAAAAATCTGGAGCAAATAGTCTTTCGTCACTTGATCTGGGTTTGAACCCCTTTCATTTATTGAAACTTTGATTTGATATTAATTTTCAGTTCTATTTAAATCTAAACCAACGCTGACAACAAAATTCGGCTAAATCGATACTCTTATTACTTATTAATTTAGATATTGAAGCAAAATACGCTGTCATCATGCACTAAAACAGTATCCTTTTGCGAATCTATGGGTACAGCAGCTGCAATAAAGTCAAAATACAAAATAATTTGAATACTTAATCTCACCATTTTTCAAGGTAGGAGGTAAAGAATACAAGTCGAAAAGCAAAGCACAGTATAGAACTGATTGCGAATACCTGTTCTATAAGTCTTTTTTGCCAATCCTATTTCCAACAAAAAAAAAAATCGTACCCAATTTACGTGTTCCTGTATAATTTACCTATGATTTGGAGATAGCCGTTTTTGATTCTAACATGCAAGTGGAGATAGCCGCTTTTGAAACTGAACATATTTTTCAATAGTAAAATTAACATGGATTTACGCTTATTTCCAATAAACTAATAACATTTCTGTATAGCAATAATATTAATTAATTAAACTACATCATTAGGTCACTTTATCAAAAAACTGGAGATTGCCGGTTTTGATTCTATACCCCTCAATAGAGTATACCTACTTTCTCTTTGGATAAAGAGCTTCTAGAGAATAGCTGGTCTGGAACGTAAGGCGTAATACTTAACCCTTTTTTTCTCACGCCACTAAAATGTATCTCAAAAACTATGTCAGCTACAGAAGAAGAGTAGTAGAAGACCAAAATAAAATGATTTATCATAGCCAACAAAAAAAAACGCACTAAAATAAGACAAGAGGGTTTATTATTCTCGAATAAATTGTGGAGTTCGCGAATTTCATTTCAATAAAACGAACTAATACCCTGGAAGGTCATGCTTATTTTTAGTACGGAAAGGTCATGCTTCGTCGAATCGACGACGCTGAACTTTGAGGCCTCATACAAATTACCCTTTCGCAAAATATTTATAAAATTTGACAGATTTTCAATCCTTAGTTTATTTAGAATGGAAAAACATAGATTTTGAGTAATTTTGTAAGGAAATTTATTTACAAATCAAATTTTCTCAATTTAATATTATTTGGCCGGAAATATAAAATATTAAACTTAAAAATGAAATAAATAAAAACTAAACGTTGATATAATTTAAAAAATGTGCTCGAATCAGAAAATATATATTCTTAATTTAATAGAAAGTTGGGTTTAATGAATCATAAGCTCTTTTATATAGAAGAGGCACAGTAATCCATTTTGGGGTCCCAACACGGGTTTTTTTTCACTTCGCCTACTCCAGTTTTTGGAGTATATTTTAGATATATTAACAATGAATTTAGGAATTTCTTCTCCCCGAGTTCTCTAGATTAATTCTAATTGTATGTATGATGTCAGGTTATGAAATTGAGTCCCTTGGAGGCAATTTTTATGTGTTCGAAAGGCAAACTTTCTAAAATGAGGAACAATTTTGAACCATTTTCCTGATTTGTCCTATTTTTGTCCTATTAAATATTTTTTCCATAATTTTTGAAAAAATTGGTCCCACATTTTAAGAAGAATCATATTTGCTATGACCTAGTTGAATGGACACAGATTTATCGTCGAATCGACAACCAGCCATAATAAATACTGGAGTTCTAAAAGTTACACAAAGTTCATCCTTCGTCGTTTCGACGACGCCAATTTCCAAAAATCCAACTTACCCTGCTTACTTCGACTAGCTGCAATGTACCAGGCAAGTACATTAGCACCGCAAGTGCTGTACGAAAAATCAGCTCAAAATAATGAAAATTGTCAAGAAAAACGGGATAAATGTGATGATGCGTAGTCGATTCGACGAAGGATGACCTTCCAGGGTTAAGAGGGTTTAGTTTTTACAGAGCTTCAAAGTAAAATTTTTGTAATTTAATCTTAAGAGAAATTATGTTTCCATCTCAATGCTCTGCCGGTCATGGGCGTAGTCAGGATTACGTTTAGAGGGGGGCAAGCCCAAATTTTTTTTTGCGCATCATGATTGTAGCCCGGATTTTTCATAGGGCGGGGCTTCAAATATAATTAAAATCAACCAAAATTATTTTGTTATATGTAATGATAAACAGACCGGAACTTTATTATGATGACAAAAATATTGCTAGATAAGGTGCGATAAAATTAAATTTTATGAAAGGACAATCGAGAATGACTCTGGCTACCTTTGAACGATAACTGGAATCTAAATGTGTTTCACCTTTTACTACTAATTGTATATGAATCGCCTACTATTTCCGCCTTGTATACGGTAGTGTTTCCTGCCTTGTGCATCGTTAAATATTTTCAAATACATCTTTAATGTAAATTTATTAGGCTACAGAATCAATAAATTGAATGAATTGAATAAATACTCGTTTTTATCCGAAGAAATAAGATACTTCATCGGCTAGTCACAACTAAGCGAGTCTGCAATATGTCCTTCAAAAACGGCATACATCATGTACTATCTTATATCATTTTCTCGCATCCGCTCAGATAACCAACGTGAAAAGAATAAGTAATGTTGCCAACTATACGAGGCTTATAGGGTAACACTAAAATTTAATGAAAAAAAAACAGCCCGCAGTTAGCATAGAACCCATGATTATCGTATTGCCAGTCCTACGCGCTAACCACTCAGCCAATCTGAGATATAGTCAGCATTACTCGTAAACACTACAATAGGTTACGACTTGCTTCTGTAGAAATGCTTCTTCTTCTTTATGGCACGATACCCCGACGTCGGGCCTTGGCCGCCTGATAGAAATGCTTAACAATTTTTTATAGAATCTTCTGCAATGAACCTTCTATTTTATATCATTCACAAATTCAACTTTAAAATACAGCCAGTTTCCACACAGAGATCATCTTAATTGGTTCAGAAACTAACAATGGTTGGTCTCATGCAATGCTCCAAAGAATTTAATTGAAGAAACTTTGTTTCCATTCTATTCCAGAGCACTTCATAACTATCAATTCTTTCAAAAATCACAAAGTCCATCCTCCTATAATGAACGATAAACAATTTATCGGATGACAATATGCATATCACACTATTTAGATGAAATAACACAACCGATTCTCTGATATAGGAGAATATTGCAAGTTTGTGTGTGTTAATTTAGCGACAGACTATTGCATGTTTATGTTATGTCAACCAATAAAAACTATAGAGAAGTTTTTAATGGAGTATATTTTTTAGGTTATCGAAGTCTTATAGCGCCATCTTTAAATTCATACTGATTTGAGCTGTTTATAGTGCTAATATTCAATTTATTATTGGATAATCGTGAATTAATTCTATTAGGATGTTAGAAGTTTCCCGGAAAATGTTTTAAAGATTATTTATCAAATCAAAATACTTCGTTGAGCGATGTCACACGTTAAACTGAGATTAGTGTTGCTATGGGATTCTCACAGGGTGAAGTGTTTCTTCAAGGCATACGAATTGTTAGTTGGGATCGACTCTCTATTCTTAAAAAAAATAGTATAACGTTGAGAATAACTGTTGAAGAATTGGCTTGCTCTCGGAGCATCAACATTCATTTCCGTTTTTACAATATTTTGACCAAATATTTTTAATTTACCGTTATAGCTTCAACTTTCCTCCGACACACACTTACTGCAGTTGCTACATAAGGCCGATCGAGGAACTAGTTCCGCTAAAGTAGTCGTTTGATATCGAGTATTTAGTTTGACGTGGGTTTTGTGTTTTTCTTTTATTTTTCCATTTCACAATACCTTGTAGAAATTCATTCAATTCAAATTGTTTCGATACCGAGTACAATCGAAAGAAAAGTATCTATACCCAAAGTACTTGGTATCGAAACAAAAGTATCGACATTTAAATTGTATTTACTTGTATCGGAACGTACCTGGGGTCTACTTATATTCGGATACTTAGGTCTCGGCGAACCAAGGCGACTTGTTCTGTAGGGGGCTAAATTATCATTTTGAGCGAAGAAATAAACAAATACATACATATTTCGACGGATTTGAAAGAGAAAGTGTCGCATTAGCTACTGGGAGTTAAATAACATAACTATAAATTGTTTTTTTGGTAACAATGAAAATCGTTTTTTGGCGACGTTTTGTTTATATTCACTGGCGGGATTTTAAAACGGTTGGGTTTTTAATGGGTGGGATTTTGAGGCGACGGCATTTTTAAATGGCGAGATGGTCCACGTAAATATTTACGATTTGAGCTAAAGTTACAACTTTTTCGTTTGTTAATCTATTTTTGTCTTAAAGTTTATAAATGAATCAAAACCTTTATATATAAATAAACTAGACAGTTGGGATACTAGTTGAATGAAGCACAAGGTTCCTAGTTTCCCGGATAATGCCGATTCGAAGCTTTAAAAACGACTTACAATAAAACAACCTAAATCCATTATAGCTTTTATGATTCTCTGTATTCTTTTTAATGACAAAAATAATCGAGAAAGAATGAAATGATGTATGAAAGATATGATCACTAAACAATGCGCCAACTTTTAAAAGGATCGTACAAGTACCTCATCTTGGTAGAAGTTTCCGAAAATGGAGAAAGGAAAATAGTTGGCTTTAGTAAGAAACCACAAAAAATTGTCTTTGAAGCTCGGCAGAAGCTGGGCTGTTCATCCGATTTCAGTGAATTAGTTTTGTTTCTTAAGAAAAAATATTGGCTGCGATAATATTTTTCAGTAACCTAGCTGGTCAAGTTTCAGAGATACTGAGGTTATAGTAGTCTAAAAAATAAAATTTACAAACGCTTGTAGCAGCTAAATGGTTAATGAAGCAGGGTATGTCTTGCACAACTTTTTTGCTGGAATTTATATGAGGAATCATTTTCCGGTACATTTATGCGTCATTTTTGGACAAACTGTACACCCAGAAAAAAATTACTTCTATTAAAGAAAAATTACATAGGACGTATGAAATTTTGGCTATGATTTGGAGCCGATGAAATAGCCTTTTTGGGATAATGATAGAAATATCATTGAAAATAGGAAGTGAATATTCGATTATAACAATGAGATTGTTCATCGATTCTATGTAAAAACTTTATTGAATTTTATTTAAAAAAATAAAAAAAATTTTTATTTTTTTTTAATCTAATTTTTATTTTTTTAATTTTTTTTTTATTAGTGATTTAATTTCTTTTCAAATTTTTATATTTTTTATTAATAAAAAACCTTATCCCGATACTTGGATTCGAACCCGATCCGCCTGCGTGCCAGTCCGTTGACATTGCCATGAGACAAGATGTGGAATGTTGTCAACGTTTCTAAAATCTTAACTACTTGATACGCGGTGCAATACAAAATTGTTTATACACAGAGGCTATGCAAAATAATCATAGTTCCCATGAATGAATGAAAGAATTTGACTTTCTTCATTCTAAGTAATTTGTTGCATTAGTTGTATGTGGGCATGTTTTAATTCTATCACTACTGAAATCATAAATTCTATGAAAGTGTATTTGACCCAATGACATTTTTAATTAATTATATCCAAACTTCGTACGTTTAAAGAAATTTTCTGTTTACTAGAAGTAAAGTAAAAACTTCATTGGTTTTAATACACGTTTTTTCCTGGGTGTATACATGAAAAATTCACGAAAAAAACGCACACTAATTAAAATGTGTTTGTATTTATGTGCAAATATCTTCCATCAATATCCATAATATACAACGAAACAACTGCCAGGACAGCCACATAACGAAACAAATGCCATAACCGGGAATTTTCTATCTCCATACAACGGACAAGCTGCCAGAATCGCGAATCTCCAAGCAATTTGCCAGTACCACGAAAGTCCACTGTACCCTTTGTTTTTCGTGTTTGCATGAATTATACTATCTATCGGAGAAAATAGATACTTTCTACTAATATTTCCGAAACAAGTGCTGGGCACTTAAGTGAAGTTAGCCAGCCCACATCTACAGATTACGCTTGTAATCGTTTGTTCGGCGGCGGCTACATTTGTTCGTAATTGTTCGTCAATTAAAATCGTTTGTTCGTCTCCAATTATTTAATAATAGCAACTTTAAAATAAGAAGTGTGAACTTAGCCCGCCATCTGCAAACATGGTTGGATAGGTACAAATTTGATATCAATCGAAAGCCAGACGTTTGTTCGTTGTTTTGTGCGTTTGTTCGTCCTGGAAACGCAAGGTTTCAGGAGTAATTAAGAAAAAACAGAAGACTAGATACAAACCGTTATTCCTTATATTCCGATTCAACGGGTTTGCATATTCCAATTCAACTGCTTGGAATATAAAAAACAAGTTTGTGTCTCGTCTTCTGTTTTTCCTAAATTACTTCTGAATCCTTGCGTTTTCAGGACGAACAAACGTACAAAACAACGAACAAACGTCTGGCTTTCTCTTGATACCAAATTTATACCTATCCGACCACTTACATGAATGCTGTCCCAATATCAGGCAGTCACTCGTTGGAAGCCGTTGGCCATTACGCAATGTAATCAATATTTTAACCTACAGTTTCTTTAAACATACAGATTGATTGAAGATTCACGGGTGCTTGTAGTTGCGCGATTCTGGAATCGATTTTCATTCAAGCTCCTAATGCGAACGAACGAAACCGATTCCAGAACTGCGAAACTGCAAGCACCAGATGCCAGACCCTCGAATTCGTATTTGCTACATCTACAAATTCTTCAAATCCATTTTTTTTTTGCAGTTTTGCAGTTCTCGATTTTTAGTGACGATGTATGAGGGGCATATTTTCATTTTGAGTAAATCAAGAAAAACGGTTTAAGGCTATACTACCTAATGTACAATTCAAATGTTTAACCCTACATTTGTATTATTGCCCGTTTGTTAAATTCACTGAGTTTCAAAAATCTCCCGCGTTAAATAAGGGAGTTATTTTAATTAAAAAATTGGAGTTGGCGGTTTTGAAATTGAAGTGTAATAATGGCGGATTTTGAAAGTGAGCATTCTGAATATGGCGGATTTTGAAAGTGAAAAATCTAAATTTTCAGCGTGATAAAAGTTAAGATCTGTCGGTTTTCCCCAATGAGAAAAGAAACAGAAACGATTAAATTATCTCTCCCTTATATTTTTCGTAATAAATAGTCAATGAAAGTTTCAAAAACGGTGAAAAAATTATATTCAACGAGATTTTTTATTAAACGTAAGCAGTAAAGTTTATGGTTTTTGAAAAGACAACAAAATTCATTGGGGCGAAAGTTGATATTTCTATATGATTTGAAGGCAATTTAATTAAATTATGTTAGCCGCGGTGGTCCATACGGTTCAGTCTTACTCCACCATTACTAGAAAGCTAGAGACCTTTTCATGTGATGGTTATAGGAAAATTAAGCTCCCTAAAGTAAAACTCGAAATAGTAAAAATGTACATGACTGAATCGTTGAGCAATGACTTGATAGTGAGTTACGGGATACAGTTGAGAAAATATAATATACAGGGTGGCCCAATTGAACTGCAACTTTTGGCTAACTGATTTTTTTATTTATTTAATACATAATTTTATTGAAGATAAGCAACAAATATTGAAATACAATTATATTTTTAAAATTTAATTTAAATTTTCGATGTGACCACCATAAGCGCGAACTATGGCTTTGAGTCGGTTGACAAACGAATCGCACGTTGCACGAATGTGAGCCTCTGACATTTTTGCCCATTCACGGCGAAGAGCTGCCTTCAGCGCATCAATACTCTGGTATCTTTTAGTGTTGACATGGGCCTGCAAAATCCCCCATATGGAGTAGTCCAGCGGACTCGCATCCGGTGAATGAGGAGTCCACTGTTCGGTTGAAATGAACTTTGGAGCATTGTTTCTTAACCAGTCTTGGTTTGCGCGTGCTTTGTGTGACGGTGCAGAGTTTTGGTGAAATGTCCATTCTCTTTCAGTAAAATGTCTGCGTGCCCACGGCTTCAAAGCACCTTCCAAAACAATTTCTCGGTAAACGTTCGCATTCATCTTGATGCCACAATCAAAAAACATTAGCGGATATCAACCATTCGCCGTCACGGCTGTCCAAACCATCACAAACGGTGGGGATTGAGTTTTGGTGGCCATCCGGATATCTAAATTCTCGGACGACCTTTCTGTTAGGTAGACAGGATCGTTTTGTTCATTTGTAAAATGCTCAATAGGGAAATTTTTCTCATCGAAGAAAATGATATCTCGTAACTGGCCACGTTCGTGCAATCGCAATAGCTCTTTCGCCCTATCGAATCTAACTTTTTTTGGGCTTCGGCTAGATGTTGTCCTTTTTGTATTTTGTAAGGCTTAACTTTGAGCTCCTTTTTCAATATTCGCTGAATTGTTGATTTCGAAATATGCAGCTCAGCAGCCATTATTCTGCCACTCCGTCGAGAATTTCGGCGAATTCGAGCCTTGATGTTCCGTGCCATTTGCGGGGTTGATACAGTTTTTTTCCGGCCACCACCATATAGTTTAGCAGCACTACCAGTTTCATTGTAACGAGCTATGGTTCGAGACACGAAAGATTTGTTGATATATAGGTGTTGAAGAGCACGAACAATTTCCACTTGCGGCTTTCCAGCCAAATATAGCCCAATCACACTGTTACGTTTTACTTCCATCGCGGATGAAGGGTTTTCCACAACACTCAGGCGCAAACGCTTGCGGATGCTTAAACACAACAAGGTGAACTGTCGTGGAACAAAATATGAGGGCGCTATCATTAGCGGTCACAGATTTACAGTTACCTACATTTGGTTGCAGTTCAATTGGGCCACCCTTTATATCCCAAAAAAGCACGAGTTTTAGCAAGCCATAAAAATGCTAAAAACGTAAAATATAAATTGAAATATTTCTTTTTCGGCGTATCCTACGATACCGCGAAAAATGTGTTTTGCTTAATTTTAGCCAGAAGAACTCGATGCATTGACAATTCATAACTATAAGTATCCACAATAAGTTCAAATAATTTTCAGCAAAACATTGAGTCGCTCTAATCAAGGACCCCCATTATCCCTCCATTTGAATTTGGCAAAAGGGCATGTCCATAGCTCCCCCAAAAATTGAAACAGAAAGCTTAATTTTGTTTTATTGTCAATGAGGGGGGCACCAATATACCACCCACAAAAAATCAGCTGCATCGAATAAAAACTAAGGCCCGTATTTATGAATATTCCTTAGCACAAGGATGCCGAAATTCAATAAATTAAATGTAATTTCCCAAACTTTTTCATAGAAATCATTTATATTCAGGAGTCAATGCATCCTTGATTTAAGGCGAAACTCAAGGAGACCTTAAGTTTTCAATAGACTTGAAATATTATATTTCAAGGAAGGTGGGTAGCTGCTTCCTTGACTTCAAGTGAGGTTGACTATAGAAAATTTTAAGGTCTCCTTGAGTTTCTCCTTAAATCAAGGATGCATTGACTCGTGAATATAAGTGATTTCTATGAAAAAGTATGAAAAATGACATTTAATTTATTTAATTTCGGCATCCTTAACTCAAGGTCTCCGAAACTGGAGGACAAGGTCACGTAACCGCGACAATTGTAGGTCAACGATTCATGCAGCCAAAGCGCGACGTCGGGCTATCGTGCCACATTGATGATGATGGTGGACATGCCGTTTCGCCAAATTCAAAGGGGGGATAGTGGGGGTCTTTGATCGGAGCAACTAAACTTTAAGCAAAAATCATCATGAACTTAATGCGAATACTCACACAAAATTACATGGCTGAACTTGCGTGTTTTCAAGAGTTGTGAAGATTTGTAAAAAGGTTTAAAATGAAAATATTTTAATTTATTTTTCAGTATATCAGCCAATTTTTTATAAAACTCAGAAAAGGTTTCTGCTATTAAAACTAGCATTGGAACCCGTTTATTCACATTTGATCTGGACATCTTCGGGCGTATGGATCTGGCATTTTGGCCTTAATATTTATCATACAATTTTAGGACGCCATAATTTTCTGATTTTTTTAATACCTTTCTATTGTATTATTTGATGCCTCGTCCTTGCTAACATTAACTAGGCACAAACAAAGCAGCTCTGTCCCCTCAGAGGCTATTATTTTAGGGCCTTTTAAAGAACCAACCACATAAGTACTTCTACTTCGTATCCACAGATTTCTTTTTTCTCTCCCTAGTAGTAAAACATTCTAAAATGATAGGGAATTGATTGCGAGCCTTACAGCGAATTCACTGCTAAAATTAATATAAATAAATCATGTTGAAACGCATCAAATATTGAATCGTATGCCAATAAATTCAAAATTTACACATTTTTAGTTCCAGAACAGAAATGTTAACTTTGATACATAAATTTGACGGGTAAAATCATTACAGGTAGAAAAAGTTCATGAAACGTTAAGCCTATCCAGTTCTGTTCTGGAGCCAACAAATTGCAAGCTAATTAATCCTAGGTTTCAATTACATTGAGCTAGTTTACTCGTTACAACCCAAAAATGTCGTAGGTGATTGGAGTAATTTGCTTATAAAATTATGGGAATTGAAATTTTAGAATGGATTTCTTAATTTTTATACGGAATCCCGGGGACAATGTGACTTGGCTATTATGTTAATCACGTATTTCTATATTTCACTTCACAAAAATATTGGTCTTTAATTGTACCAATACTTTAATTATAATCGAATTCATCAGAAGTTTAATCGAAAATTTGATTTATGGATATGTACGTTTTTGATAGTGAACAATTTTCAACTACCATACTGTACAGGAGTTGGCGTTTTTTGTTACCATATGAAAAAGATGGATTTGGCGTATTTTGAAACCCAAACTGGATTGGAGATGGCGGATTTTGTAAATAACCGCATTTATCTTTACTAAATTTAGAGGGGTTTTAATTGAAAATCAAGGATTCTGATCCCAGAAGCTTATAGATAATTTAGTTACCTATTGGCTGGCATCATTAACTCAAAATTTTTGAAAATTGGAGATGGTGGCTTTTGAAAATTGGCTCCTATATCTTCCTTAAGTTTAAAAAATACCGGCGTACTGCGCCCGCAAAACGAGTTTTTTTTTAGAATTTTAATGCATAGTGAATATTTTTTGTACATATATTTTATATGCAATAAATAAGAATTGTGCACAACATTAAAGCAATGCTTCCTGTAAATCTATTTTTGGATTGGTCTAAATAAACGCGTTCCAGAATGAAACGCTAGCGCCTTTCATTCTGTTCCACCTTTAATTAGACCAATCCAAAAATAGATTTACTATTTACCCAGTTTGTATGAAAGTACTCCAAGGCAAATATACAGGTATTTTTCGATTTAAGATTTCAGATGGCTTTTGAGCAAAAAGGAACTCAGGCAAACGTAAGGATGACTTAGCTTTATATATGAACTGAATTATTAGCTGCAAATCTACTGTTACGGTTTTTTAAATCAAGGAAAAGCAACTTATGTATATGAAATGATTCCATGTCAGGGTACACCAACCAAGCTTTCCTATAAGCATTGAACAAGTATACTTTTGCAGCTATTCAGGGACACCCTGTTAACTTGGTTCTACAAACTTCAAAAATATTTGTGGCAAACACTATTACCATTCTATGTATTTCCACCAAATTGCATGTTCATTGTTCAATCAAGTTAAAAGATATACAGTGCTGGGAGAGAAAAGTTGCTCAAGCCTTTTAATGGCAATTTTTCCTAATATTCTTAAAAGTTATTGGAATTACAACTTTCAGTGAGGCAGATAAAAACAAAGGACATATAAACGGTCTACTAATAGGTTGAATTTTATGAATGAGGTTGATTCTCTTGGTGAAATTAGGGGGTTTTCACAAAGAGGCTGAATTTAATGGAAAAATGAGACACGTTAATGTAGAACTATAGAATAATATTTTGGTTTTGGCGAAAGAAAATCTAATCACTCGTTAAATATGTCAAAGGATGGATATTCCTCAATGCATTGTGGCATGACATTTTAAAAAATTGGGGGAGGGGGGCATCTCTAAACCGAAAAAGGCTCCGGACGACCTAAGAAAACTGCGCCTTTGGAAAATCGCTTCATCATTTTACTAAGCTGTCGAAATCGATTTAAGACATCGACGGACATTAGGAATAATCTAGATTGAGCAACTAGGAGTCGAATTTCGGCGAGGCTGGTAAGTAATAGGCTCGTAAAAGCTAGATTACTTGCGCTTAAACCTTTGCATAAACCAGAATTTCAATTAAAAATCAAGCGAAAACGTTTACGGTGGGCTGAGAAGCACATTCAATGGACTCGGAAGATATGGGATGGAGCCATTTTTTCAGACAAGTCCAAATTTAAGCTTTATTTAGGCGACGGGAGAATTCTAGTTCAGCGGGATCCTCGGGAAAAGCTTGTGATGAATACATGGAGGCGCTAACTGTTAAGTTAGAAGGAGTTATAATGTGGGGCTGTTTTTCGGGAGACAAGAGGGATCGAATATGCTTTATTCATTCAAAAGTAACAGCTTCGGTGTACCTAAACGTCCTATAAGGCGAGCTGGAGCCTTGCGTGTAGAAGCTATTTGGTGATACCGGAAAATTTGTGTTCCAGTAGGATAATGCGCCATGTCACACTGCTAAAGAAGTAAGTATTAAATACAAAAAAGTCAAAACTTTAATAACCATGTCATAAAATATTACAAAAATTTTTTTTTTTTTTGTGTATTTTAAGGTCAAGAGGTACTTCGAAGAAAGGAATGTTGACATTTTAGATTGGCCCCCGTGTAGCCCCGACTTGAATCTCATCGAAAATACGGGTCCAGCATAAGACTTGAAGTGGCCAAGAAGCGCCCGGACTCCATTTAGACCTTGAAAAGGTTAATAATAGTCACTTGGCAAGCGATTCTCAGAAAAAAACCGGGAAAAACTTATTGGAGTCGATGAATCGGAGGTGGGGGCAGTAATCGACGCCAGAAGTGGTCCAACAAAATATTAATGTTAAACTATTATGTCTTAAGAACCAATAAAAATATAAAAACACACCAACAAAAATTTACTTTATTATTACGAAACAATCTTTTTATAGGTAAAAAAAAATCCCTATTTCCACTTTATCTAATTTCTCTCTCGGAATCACAAATATAATTATTTTTTAGCAAAAATTTGTCTTAGTATTGTTTCAACTGACACAATAAATCAAATAACACAAAATACCCACTTACTTTTATCATTAACTGTCTTTTATGGCTAAAAAAGGGCTTGAGCAACTTTTTTTTCCAGCACTGTATGTACATTGAAGAAATGCTTAAGAGGCTTCTGTTGCATTGTGAAAGGCTCTTAGTAAATATGTACTTACTTGGCTATATTTCTGGTTTGGATACAGTTATTCGAATGAAAATTCATAGACTGTATTCCCTATGTAATTTTCTAAAATCTCTTAGAAGAATTTTCATATTTGGAAACCTAAGAGGGGCTACACACGAACATATTCAATTTTTACAAATTTACTGTTATTTACTTTTCCTTAGCAAAAGTCAACAGTCTTAATATTTAACGTATATAAGGCCATACTGACCAATCTTTCAACAAAGTTTCATAGCGATCCCTATAACGGTTTAGAAAAACTGAGGTCGAAAAGGAAGTTTAACTTTAAACGCCAATAACTTTTTTACCGTTACTCCAAACTGGAAAGTTTTAACTGATATGAGATGTACTCGTCTAGATCTTTGATTTAAATAGCCATACGTCAATCATCGATAAAAACTAAAAAAGTCGACTTTTTTCAAACGTTCGGGACACCCTGTTATCTTCTTCCTACCAACTTCTAAGGTATTTGTGCCAAAGACTGTAACCATTCTACACATTCCTACCAAATTTCATGACAATCGGTTGAGCCGTTCACGAGTTATTTAGTGAACAGGCGGACAGACGGACGGACGGACAAAATCGATTTCATAGGGGTTTTTTGAAAAAAATATTTTCTAAAAAACCCTAAAAACCATGAAGGTATTGAAGGTATTCTTAAATGTGTTTCGATGCAAATTCTTCATTAACGAAGAATGTATATGTAAATATAATTAAATAATTTACATATAAAATAACTTTCAACGTTCGTTTTACTTAAGTACCGTTATGAATAAATTACTACAAATCATGCATTCCCTAAAAACGTTGTTTTAACAAAGCATTGGATGTAAGTCCAATGAATTAAGGGAAACTGAAAAATATTTACATCACGTCTAAATAAATGAAGAAAAATGTTCGAAAACTCTAAACATTACCTAAATATGATAGAGATTTTCATTTTAAAATACGTGATTTGACCAGATTACGAAATTTTGCGGCGTGATGAGAATTTATTACGTAATCTGGTTGTCTAACTACTAAGTATGAAAATTCTTAAATGTTTGCACAAAAAAATAACTATTTCATTTCTACATTTACAGGATTTATATGGAATGTAATGAATCTATAATGTATGTGTAATAAATAATGTAATGTATTTACTATAAATGGTAATATATGCATAAATTTATGATTATTTCAAAACTTACCGTCGACTACTTTGGATTATTGGTGTTAGTATTAGCTCTAAGCTGGAAGATCTATTTTGGGTACAATTGTCAGTAGTAGTAGAAGAAGTGCTACGATTTGTGTTTGGATGGTGGTGTTGTGATATCGACCCGCCTAGCATTCCCTCACTACTGGGATTCTAATAAACATACACAATAAATAACAAATTTTGATTGATTGGTTGTTTGATTTTTTTTCGATTTTTTGTTTAAATAAATAATTTATTGGATAACGATAGATTTTGATTTTGTATATTTAAACTGATAAAGGCATTCCATGCTTCATGCTTGCATTACATTCAGATTTTATATAAAATGAGCCTCGATTTTTTTTATTTATCACAACATGCAAAAATAGTATTAAGCCAATATAATGCAAAGAACAAAATTTCTTTCTTCCAAGCATGAAATTAATTTCAATTGAAATTACATTATGCTAAACTGGCGTTTATTCGAACATAACGAATTGGTAAGTAATGGCTCAATTTCGATAAATGTTTACAAAGAGAACATAAATTTTAAAAAACAAACAACACACAATTCAAATATATGCAATAATAATAATGCAAAACACATGCCGATCATATCGCATTATGCTGTTTTTATTCACACCAAAATCGTTCACGTATATCTCATTCATGTTTATCGCAATTTTAATTAATCAACAAATAAACAAACAAAAAAACCGCGAAATGATGTGAAATGAAACCGCGGCGCGGATTATCAAAAAACATGCAACATGCCAAGTTATTGTCCTTATACCAAAAATAACCACATACACTAGTATTTTACGAATAACTGATGTGTTATCATATATCACAGGAATAGTTAGCTTCCCGCTGAAATATGATTAATTTGATAGCATGCATACACAGTCCATGGGGGTGTTTACACTTTTACATCGGTCGGTATTTACTGTTAATTACCCGGGGTGAAAAGTTCGGGTGGGGTCACGTTGCAAGCATGCAAAGTAAACCAAACCCTGTAACCGCAACACTTGGTTCGTTTCGTTGTTATTATTATTTCAGTGTGTAGGTATAATGTGCGGCCGTGTCAGCATTTTGACGGACAGACGACCCAGCGTCAATATAATTATGATATAAAATTATACGTTATTGTGTGGCCATTTGGCGTGTCAAACGAAAATTAATACAACCGGCTACATTCTATTGTGCTATTATCAATGACTCAATAGCCGACACCCCATAGACAGACAGTACAATATCCGCCGACTAAAAATATTAATATTTATTGCCATACTAGACGGTTGATGTTCAGTGAAGGATCTATGCTTAAAGTTTCAGCAAGGGTTGGGAAAAAATGATTTATGACATACAATATTTTTATTACGATTAAAGAAGGGTGACAGTTTTATATCAGCATGTAAAAATTACACCTAATGGCTATTCAATGTGCGAAGGAAAATCCCATACGAGCCTATCTATGGTTGGAAAGTGATTGATTTCTGGGGGTTATGACTTGAGTCTCCAGAAACCGGGTGTCAGGAATTAGGGCGGAGCCGTAGAATGACACGCAAAAATTAAGACAGACAAATTTATGGTTGCAAGAATAAAGATCACGAAACTATCGAAAATGCTATTAATAGCCTAGGAAAATTAAACCAAAATAGCAGGATTATTAAGGATAGTCCCCTGATCAGTGGCGTAGATAAGCGGGTATCAATGGGATTCGGCCTCCTTGTGGTCATGCACATAATTTTTTTAATAATTACAGTGCTTGTCATCAGATTAGCACACCCCTTCGCATGAATAGTTTCGGCTGATTTCCATCCAAACTAAAAGAGCTAAAATTTCAAAATTATAACTGTTAATAGTCTATTCAATTCGGAGTTAATTAACACAAAAATAATTGTGTTTACATTTTTTAATATTGATTTATAATTGTTTTTCGACAAAGAACACACAAAATAGCCATTTAAAATTTGTCATCAGGATAGCACATGCAATTTCTTTTTTGTCTATCTTCCACAAATAAAGACGTAAGACCCCCAATTTTTTGTGGTTGTTTGAATAAGGTATTGACTTTAATATGAATAAGGAAAAATCATTATCTACGGAAGAGGGACCAAAATTTAAGGCATACAAGGAGTCAAGGTGGTCAAAAAGTGAAATTTCGAGAAAAAAATTAATAAAAGTTGAAAAGTTGAATCCGAATTCGTGTGTAATAAGTAGCGTTAAGGTAAAAATATTAGAGGCGCTAAGAATTGAGTACATGTCAATCCTTATGAGAGAGTAATTTTGAGAGAAACATCTAGCCCTCATGACTCGGTCGCAAGGATTAGGGTAAATTATGACATTAAGGCGAGCCTATCTTTTGTTCAAACAGTGATAATAAAACTCCACATTTTAAGAAACGAAAACTAAAGAATAAACTCCAACTTAACTTTCCCCGAAGGAAAATACGTTAAAATAATCATGAGAACACTTGACATGGAACAAAGAATGAAGGTATGTTATCTTTTCGGATAAAAAGAAGTTCACTTTAGAAGAGTATAATGTTATAATATCTACTTCCAGGATCTTTGCTAGGAAGGACACCATTAGGATCGCATTCATTGTCGGACAGATTGTGTAATGGTCTGGAGGGCCAAGTGATACTGTGAGATGATATTTCTTTTTATTCGAAAAGACAACATAGCGCCGTTCTTTATTACATGTCAAGTGCTCTCGAGGTTAATTTAAGCTCATTTTCCTTTAGTTTTAGTTTCTTTAGATGTGGAGCATTTTGGTATCACTGTTTGAACAATAGGCTCACCTTAACCCTTCTGTCGGCACGAAGGTCTGGCCAGACCTTTGGCACTATATTTTGGTGTAAAAAGCATAGAAGATGAAATCGCAGCGACTTCATATTTCATGATATCCTAGAATAATATGTTTGGAAGCATTTTGCAAAAATTTTGAATAAATCGGTTGAAGTTTTGAGTATGTTTTTGATGATTTTCAATTTATAGTGCTTTTTGATACCCAATAGGTCTGGCCAGACCTATAGTTATTCCCCCTATTTTTCTCTTGAAGTAAGAAGTGCAAATATTAAATTCTGTTATTTATGATGTAATAATGTCATTTAAACTCAATTTGAACTATAAACGATAAAAATTTCTGAGATTTTTCTATAAAAAGCCGTGAAGTTCGGAAAATGGGTATGCCTAATTTCGTCACATTTTATAACACCACCTAATCAACTGAGATTTGATCCTAGGAAATTCAACCCAGTTTTATTTCCTTTGTAATAGTAAGGACTAAGTATGAGTGACTTGCAAACGTCTTTCTAAATAGATTTGATCAAAAAATTTACAAAAAATTAAGAATTAAATGATTTTTGCCTTGAAAATTCCCTATTTCTTCCCACTTATTTCTCTAAATCTGCAGAATAATATCGAGGTAAAATCTGCCAACAAAGTGCTTAATATTTCCCCAAAGATATTGGAATTAGAAAATTCGATCGAAATATCTACTTGATAAACACAATGCAAATAGCGAAGCAAAAAAAGAAGAAAATAAGGGAGAAACACGTTTGTAGTAATACCACCTCAAAATATATCTACTTAAAAACGTTTCCAGTATATCTACAAAAATTATTTTGATGCTTTTATTGTTGAAAAATTGCAGTAAAGAATGGATAGAATGATTGTACCGATAAAAATTTTACTTTTTCTAAAAACTAAAAAAAATTTTCTCAGTAGGTCCAGCCAGACCTATTGGGTATAGAATATGCATATCGTAGTAGGTGCCGACAGAAGGGTTAATGTCAAAATTTACCCTAATCCTTGCGACCGAGTCATGAGGACTGGATGCTTCTCTCAAAATCACTCTCTCATAGGGATTGACAAATACTCAATTTTTATCGCCTCTGTTATTTTTGTCTTGACGCTACTTATTACACACGAATTCGGATTCAACTTATCGACTTTTATTAATTTTTTCTCGAAATTTCACTTTTTGACCGCCTTGACTCATTGTAAGCCTTAAATTTTAATCACTCTTCCGTAGATAATGATTTTCCCTTATTCATATTAAAGTTGATATCTTACTCAAACAACCATAAAAAATTAGGGGTCCTACGTCTTTAATTGTGGAAGATAGCCAAAAAAGAAATTGCATGTGCTATCCTGATGACAAATTTTAAATGGCTATTTTGTGTGTTCTTTTTCGAAAAAACAATTAAAAAGCAATATTAAAAAATGAAAACCCAATACTTTTTGTTTAAATTAATTTAGAATTGAATAGACTATTAACAGTTATAATTTTGAAAGTTTAGCTCTTTTAGTTTGGTTGGAAATCAGCCGAAACTATTCATGCGAAGGAATGTGCTAATCTGATGACGAGCAGTGTATTATCTACATCAGGCATGTCAAACTCGCGGCCCGCGAATTGTACAGTAAGGTTGAAGAAAATTTGTCGGAGGTTGAACTTTAATCTTAAGAATTTACTAAAACTTAATAACAAGTTTGTGGCTCATGCAAATTAAGTTTACGCGGAATAATCGTTGCAAACAATTTGTCAATGACTTCAAATAAAAGTACTTTTGGTTGAAGTGGCTCATATTGCATAAAATATTAACCCCTTCTTGGCTAAGTTATTAGTTTTGCCAATCAAGATAAATAATTATTATTAAATTTCCAATTCTGCCGTTTATTTAAAAACAAGATCAACCTCCGAACAATCTATGCCCAAGCTTCCGTTTCCGCGAAATGTTTGCCTATGTGAAGCATGCGATTTTAATAATGTCTCCTAAAATGCCTGGCGGCCAACAAATGTTTAACCTTAATCTTCCCCTTAAAAAAAACTTACTTTAAGTACCCACATGTGTGGATTTTCACATACATATATGCAACTTTAGTGTAATTTGGGCGAATTTCTTAAAGTTAGAAATGTGCTTTATGCTGAATTGTTCACTATTTCGGTTATGAGAAGAGTATATTGTTGACATTTGATATTAAGGGTCGGTTTATAGATGCCATGACAAGCCGCAGTTACGTTCTACTACAGGCAGTGGCGGCTCGTATACAATAATAGTGGGGGTTCACAAAAAAGAAAACTAAATACCTACACCATCAACCCCTCAAAATATATTTTAACGTATACCTAAGACTACCTAACTTTGATTAAAAATTATTTTATTTTAATGTGAAAGTATAGCCCATACATACATACATACTAAGTTGTTTCGAAAATGACCACTTCCTCAAGCCTGTTTCCATCCTGTTTTCTTGCATCTCGTTGTAACTGCGAACAAGAATCTATAGATTTTATAACTAAAGAATCACTGCGATTTTCACATAACAGTCAAGAAAAACCATAAAATTTTACGAATCAGCAGCACACCAAAATTTATTTTTTATCATTTCCTTGGCATTGAATTTTTGGACAAAATTCTTTTCCTTCGTAAAGTTCAGACAAGGCAGCCCCATAGAATATTAAGCTTTATTTTTTTTTTGTCGTTAGAAAAGTTCTTGTCAAAAGATTTCTAAAGTTAAACGTAAAATCTCTACTCATTTTTATATTCTTTCATTGAAGATACTCACCAAAAATTCATATCAATTCGGTTCATCACTAAGTGGTGTGCTGTGCGTGTGCACGACTTATTTGTGCACAAATTCTAGTGTAAATTTTGCACTATCCCCTCGCCCCGGGAACCCGTCGCGAATCTGATTTTGGAGCGAGTGTACCAGTTCATATGACTGTGCACCATCACCGTGGGTGCTAGTAGATGTTCGTCGAGACAGATTCAATGCGTGGCTTGGGTATATCGTACATTAATATGGATTATGTACGTACACTTAGAGTATGTTGCGTAGGGCAGTTTGTTCTGTTTTGTGGAGTGTTTTATTTAGCAAAGATATTTAGCACATTATTTGTTGATATGGTTGTTTTATCAGGGGGTGCACGTGCACATGTGCACATATGGGCGAGCCGCCACTGACTACAGGTGACTCATTTACATTTAAGCTCGATTTATTACCTTGAGGGTCCTGGAAAAAGGAAACTAACAACGGATATGTAATGTACTCGACGTCTCCTTTCATATGATACCCCGCATGAGGGGGTTCAAGGATTAAAGAGTATCCTTTTTGTTCTTTTTAGGACCTTTCCGCTCAAAATTTTATTTTAACGAAAACGAATGTTAGATTTTTGGGAGCCCATTGATTCAAAAACAACAAAAATTAGCCTCACTCTGTTTTTTCGTATTTAAAATGCTAATATGACTGGACCACCAGGACCTGAGTCATGTCTTTCTTTTTAAATGGAAGTTTTAGGAAAAGTCAAGACGAGTTACAGGTATCGGTTGGAAATATCATGGGAAAAACGAAATAAAATGCGTTTGTGTGATTTTTCACACAAGGGTAAGATTAAGGTAAATCTTGCTGCAGTCACCTTTCCTATTACCAGTGGCGGAACGTTTATCAATTTGTTTGTGTTCGAATACAAAGCGGGGGCCCTTTATTTATACAGTCAAATTTTAAACTTATTCGATATCGCAATGTCACCGTGAATGTTTGTGTTGTCTTTACAGAAATGCCTGCGAATTTCAAAAAAATGTTGTCCAATTTCCACGCATTTCAAAGAGACGGAAGTCCTTCTCAATTCAAAGACTTTCCAGTTCAAACTTCCAAATTTCCATTACAAATTGGCAAAATACTATCGATGAATTTAAACTTTCGAATTTCCATTTCGTATTGACAAATTTCAAAATCTTCTTGACGAATTTCCATTACAAATTGTTTAATTTCCGTTCCTTTCAAATTTACGCAATTCCATGTGAAATTGACGAATTTATATGTCAAATTGACAAATTTTCTTTTCAATTTGTAAACGAAATTTCAGTATAAAATTGTATAAAAATTGATCAATTTCTATATAAAATTCGAGAACTTCAAAATCGTGTTAATTTGTATGTCAAATTGACGCATTTCCATTCAAAATTGGTCTTGATTTGCCAATTTGAAATTGAAACTAATTGTGATACATCAGTTTGTAATGAGAATTCGTCAATTTGTAACGGCAATTCATCCACCATATTTCGAAATTCGTCAATTTAACATTAAAGTTTGTTAATTGAAGAAGGGAAATTTGTCAACTTCTAATGAAATTTTACAACATGTTTGGAATTAGCCAATTTGAGATGGAATATCGACAATATGATTTTGAAAATCATCAATTTGATCTGAAACTTTAACTTAAGGCAGACTTTAACTTATTGTTGTAGTCTAGATTCTCAACAAGTTGAAATTTTCGTATCAAAATAAATAACTGTCGCGACAGTCCAA
This sequence comes from Microchrysa polita, assembly GCA_949715475.1. Classification (NCBI taxonomy): domain Eukaryota; kingdom Metazoa; phylum Arthropoda; class Insecta; order Diptera; family Stratiomyidae; genus Microchrysa; species Microchrysa polita. The sequence continues at coordinate 92,601,199 of OX454417.1, read as the reverse complement.
CATTGGGACCATAAGGCCGCGGATGTTTCTGTGCCATCCGATTTCCAAGATCTTAGCTGCTTTTTTCAGGGTACTCGTTTAACACGTGAGTGATATAATAGTCCGGCGTTTGAAAAATACCATAAATTCAGTTCGCTCGCGGTAAGACTCGAGCCCACGCCACGACCCTTAAGTTAGCGCGCTAATCACTCTACTGTGATCTGTGATTCTTTGTTGCTAAGAGTAGGTACATACTAACATCGTCAGGTCACGTGAAATCCATGCAAATACTTTTAAAATTTTGATGATCGTGAAATCGAATTCGCTTGGTGGTGGTACATACCTTTAAGGTATGTACTGAGATAAATGTTCACTCGCATTCTGGTTGATTGTCGATGACATCTTTTCACTGTGAAATAAAGTGCAACTGCATTATTTTCCCTGACGAAATGTCAAAAACTGGTGTGGAGACTTTCATGTGAAGTGAGTACCACCAAGCGAATTCGATTTCACGATCATCAAAATTTTGACAGTATTTGCATGGATTTCACGTGAACTGACGATGTTAGTACCTACTTTAAGAATGAGTTTAACAAGATGTCATATACATATCTACGAACATTTGTAGGTTCTATGAAGTATCTAATACTAATGGCACCTAAAAATGGAGAAATACTGTACTATTGGCCGGTTTCTCCTAACTCTTATCAAATGGTTAGTCTTATCGTATAGAGGAGACGCACACAATTTTACGGTTTTATCAATTTTTGAGTATTTGGCATCTTCGATTGCAGTTTTGAGAAAATGGACACCAGGAGTAAGTTATTATTTTAATTTCAATACCAATAGTGAAAAATTTTGTGGAATGAATATATTTTTCCTTAACAAAGTATTCAGATTTTGTATGTGATATAAGTTCAAGCCATTTGGTAAAGTAAAATGCGTTTTGGTTATATTTTTTAAGTAGTGCATCAATTGTGCGTATTCGGTCTGTAGTCATAAAAAATGTGTATTTTTCTTTCATTTTCGTTCATCAGAGTCGCTGACAGATGATTACATTTTGGCTGCAGTGAAAGACTCTGATGCGCTTGATTTCAGCAGTGATGATGAAGACCGAGACAAGAACTATGTGGCATGCGAAAGCACAGATAGGCGAGGAACTGGACATAGGTCCAATGCGAGAAAATATTCCTGAGGATGAAAATATTGAGGAAGTACGTATGAAAGTATGATTTTCCACTACAAGGTCTAATCCACTACTGTTATAACAGCCGATCAATTTAGAAGCGAAAGCCTTTTTGGGCACCTGTAGTAAATGAGCCTGTTTCTGAAAAAGTTGTAGGCTGGAAATTCTTAATTGCAATCATGTTTTACACATACATATTTCAAATAATCGTCCTGGAATTTGAAATTTATCAAGGCAGGACAGCCCAACTTCTAAACGACAATATTAGCCTCGGTCCTGCATTTGTGTTGCGTCTCGTTCAGGTTTAACCGAAAGGATCATATATGTACTTTTCGACAGATACTTTACAGCTTTGACCTTGTTCTGAAAACTTTTGTAGTATCTATGGAACTGGGACAATCATGAAAAACCGAAGAAAAGCGTTGGCTAGACTGAGGAAAAGAAAATGAAAAGAGGAGATATGGAGGAGTTCTGCAGCCCATTGGATGAAATTCTCGGTGTTTAATGGAAGGATTCAATGTCGGTCCTATTGGGTTCGACCGCATATGAATAACGTTCGTCGTTGGTGCAAATAGGAGAAGAAGTTTATTGAAGTGGCTCGTCCAAATATAGTCCGCAAATACAATGAGTCAATGGTTGGAGCTGATATTTGAGATCAACTCATGGACGCCTATCGGACACATTTCAAAACTCGAAAGTGCCCATTGAAAGTTATCATCCACTTCCTAGACTTGGCGTGCACGTGCAGCAATGCTTAGATAGAGTACCGTAACGCTTGTCGGGCGATAAGGAACCCCTCCAAGGATACTCACGATTTATATGCCACTGAGAAAAATAATTAGTAGTTAAGCCGCAGATCTAAAAGGAATAAACTGCTTTGCTGTTTATTTTCATTTAAAACTAATAAAATTATTGCTACGCTTATTTCACCAATCTTGTAATTCAAGTTTTTGGATCAAGTTCTGCTTCAATAATTTTTTTGAATTGCAGTTTTTCAATAAAATTCCTTTTCGGAAATTCAATTTCGTTTCAAATTTATCATCATTATCAATCAAATCCGGCTGAAATTTGGACCGGATTTAGTAATTTCTTCCGTCTAAACAGTCTAGTTTCCAGATAAAATTTGCCGCAAACAGTGATGTCAACTTCAGTTACATTTCAGTAATCGGTGATTTTCCTTGCTTTTATTCCGTCAAGGTTCCCCTATCGAAACTCACTCCCCATGTGCTTAGATCGCTGAAGTCCGAGTATAATGGGCATAGGCACGACACGCGTTTCCAATCTTCCACATCTCCACATGCAGGATATGCGGAGCTATTCAGAGATTGAAAGAGCGAAGGCTGCGATTCAACCACTCATGTTCAGCGAAAAGGAAACCTAGACTTAGGTTAAAGTCTAAGTTTAGATTTCCTCTGGTACGAGTATGTCAAAAATACGTAACCATATACCGTTGACGGACTGCTCCCACCTAGATTGGTATCTAGATAGGACATACGATCTTCCAGGAGGTCCGAAATTTCAAGCTTGGACTTCGCTGCCAGGCTCTTGATACTATACATAACACTGAACATACGACCGCGGCAAACCCCTCCCAATTTGTAGTGGAAAACATCCAAGTATCATAAAAGTATATGATTATTTAAAGAGTACCTATTTATGTATTAAAGTACACAAACCTATATTTAGAATTACATTAAATAAGTACAGTGCGTACTCGATAATCCGGACTAATGAAAACCGGGGTCGATCCGGACTACAGAGGAATTCGGACTACTGGAAGCCTTTAATTTGCTCTAAATTTCGAGGAAATGGACGAATTTAATCAAATTGTTCCTAGAATCTGTTTTCTATTTTCGAAGAATTTCACTCTGTTATTCTAGATTTTTTTGTTTCCAAGAACAAAGAAAAATGTTTGTTTATTTCGGACAATAATATCACTGTTATTATGAGAAAAAAATCAGATTCGGATTAGAGGAGCTCTTCAGATTCGGACTACAGAGTATACAATGCAATCTTTGAGGTGATCCGGATTACTGGAAATTCGAGGTTTCGAGGCTTCGGATTATCGAGTACGCACTGTATAGTTTTTCTCCTAACACAGGCCAACATTTCACCTGAACCGGAATCTGCAATTTATCTAAAGGTCGATCCACACTTTTCAGTCATCAGTCACAGTCATTTCCAATACAATACAATTTCCAAAAGTTGATAAATTGATTGACGCTCCCTTCTCCCCATTCCACAGCTTCTCCCTATTCCACAGCTTGTAGACCTCCTAGCGGTCAGGTAGGAGCAGTAGCGTAGATAGCTTTCCTTAAGGAAATGGGTCTGTGTTAGAAGCAATTATTCTAAGCGCAGGGAAGGTGCATTTAATTAGGGGCGAAAAGCTCTACTTTTCTACTCCGAATTTAAGTAGTTTCAATTCAAAATAACAAATTTATACAATACTTGAGTATATGATTCAAATAGGATAGATAGAGCAAAAACGACTGACAATGTAGACTGGAAGTTTACAGTAACATCCGCCTCCCCTCCAATACAAAAACTAAATTATATATAAAAAAAATATCCCCTAACATCCTCACAAAATTACAGGCAGTACGTTTTTTTTGCAAACGGATTATTTTTTGTCTCTATTTCGTTTATAGTAAAAGTTGAACAATTCTTATCTTACCTTTTTGTAAAAAAAAAAAAAGAATTATTAAACCTCCCCAGAGGTAAGACCTTCAAATGACTGCTCCCAATCTGTATCTGTTAATTTCCATTCACAAAAATGAAAATGTACACCCACATCCTATTCTTTTTGCAATTACCCAAATTGTGCTCACCTTTTAATGTTCCAACAGGAATGTTTATGTTTATTTCAACAAAATCCTGTTTTTATCACTATACAGGAAAATTCACTTTTCCACAAAACAATAAGATTTACCCCGTTGATGAATGAACGCAAGCAAAGAAGCATAAGAGCCTTTGTAGCTATAGAATGCAAAATGTCAAAAGCTTTCCGTGAATATTGAGGATACTTAAAGATTTTAAATCCGTAAGAATGTGTGTATACATTATACACACATGTAAGTAAATTTCAAAAGACACGAGTTGTGTAATATAATCGTACATATCTGTATGTATGGTACCTAAACCTTTGCCAGGACTATAAAGACCGACACATGTCGACGATCCCATTTGTGTGAACCCATATACTCGTATGCGAAGTGGATTGTAATTTACGGTCGAAATATTTCACATTAAATATGGTTGGTGGATGTTTTTACGTAAAACTCACATTGTCGATTTTCGCTTTTGTGAAATATTATGGCTTTGTTGCGAATAAATGTATGGCTTTGAAGCATGCACATATATCTTTATTTGGATATTTGAATAGAATGGAACGTGTGACATTGATAATACTGTTCAGGTGTTTAAAACTTCATTCAAGATTTTTTTCAAGCAAGAATGGAGAGAATTGAAGCAAATGAAACACTTAAATATATAATAATCGAATAGTGAATGTCACATGGACAATTTATCAATTGAAAACCAACGAAAAATTATATTTCGGGAATTGTGATGATATTCAAGGATACTCAAAAAGCTTTAAATCCCGTACTTAATTCAAAACATCCGGCCATGATGGAAAATACCTAAAAGCAGTGCGTACTCGATAATCCGAAGCCTCGAAACCTCGAATTTCCAGTAATCCGGATCACCTCAAAGATTGCGTTGTACACTCTGTAGTCCGAATTTCAAGAGCTTCTCTAATCCGAATCTCACTTTTTTCTCATAAAAACAGTGATTATCGTCCGAAATAAAAACAACATTTTTCTTTGTTCTTGGAAACAACAAAATCTAGAATTACAGAGTGAAATTCTTCGGAAATAGAAAACAGATTTTTGGAATAATTTGATTAAATTCGTCCATTTCCTCGAAATTTAGAGCAAATTAAAGGCTTCCACTAGTCCGAATTGCTCTGTAGTCCGGATCGACCCCGGTTTTCATTAGTCCGAGTACGCACTGTATATGTGTTACAATAATTTTGAGATTTAATACGTTTACATCGCTTTAACAAATGGCACAAAATTATTTTCCGCTTTCGATTAGTCTTACTTTCTATACAACTCCACTGGCAGAAAATACAAACTATTCATCAACTTTCCAAATTCATGATACACAACTTTCAACGAAAATTCAAAAGTTTTTCTCAGAACACAAAGCTCAAGTCCTTCAAAGTCAACCTACTCTCAAAATACCTGCCTAACCCTTATCATTTGTAATTTATGCTTTTAATTTTCACCGTTCATTCTGTTGAAATTAAATTTCAAAATGATAAAATCTGCCATTGACATGCTTGCCATATTTTTATTTTCAATATTACATATTTCGTAAATTTCACAAAGAAACAATTTGAAACGGGCCTGTTGAAAGTACTGCAAAGTGAAAGCAGAATTTCTAAAGTTTCGTTCCCACTCCCGGATGATCTGCAAAACACAAGTCAATTGAACGTTGAACCGTTGAACGCAACAACTTTTTGTGTTTTGATCCGAAAAGTTCGCACAAAATTTGCTGTGTATAGACAACATGTCTATCCACAACACACTTTAAATGTTCATCAACTCAATTAATGAATGTGTTTTACCACCCTTGTTGCTTCGGTGCGGCCACTACCAGCAGCAGCAGTACAAATAATAACTTACATCCTTAACATCTTCATTTTTGGGCAAAAACACAATTTTCAAAACACCTTATATTGTATAGCTAATGAAGGCAAGAGCCCGGGAAGCTGACGAGCCGAGGAGCAGAAGGACGATGACTTGTGCTGTCGTCTCCCACCTGGAATTTAATTAACTAATTACACCTCGTAATTCGTGTATATGAATTTGATGTTACGAAGTATGAAAATTTACTAGGCGAACTCATTATAAAAGTAAAAGGGATGTTTTACTATACGGTATACGGCAAGGTGAAAATTTCAACGTAAATTTTAATAAATTCTATACAGACACTTGTAAAGCGCTAGAGATTCGTGGCGCATTTATTTTCAACGTGAAACGAACGGGATGATGGTTGGCAGACGAATAAATTCCTTGTACTAGGTATAGGCTTTGTTTTCAGGATGGCATGATGACCGAAATTTAGTAGCATGGTTATGGTGTCGTCAGCACAAAAAAAGGCTTCGAATCTTGTGTATAGACTCTGTATGGTGGTCCATCCGCGTCGGGTAAAAATTTAATTCCTGAACTAGGTCCGTATAAATGAGAAGAGTCTTTTTTTACTCTGCCATATTTTTCGCCGCTTATGAGATTTTTATTCACATTTTTTAAGGTTTTTATTTATACCTATTCTCTTGCCATGGCGCACGACGTACAAAAAGTCCGAGGAGCACAAATAATGTTGGTTTCGGATTTAATTAGTGAAGCATTGAAATTATTAAGGACTTTAGGCAATTTAAAGACGGACTTTTAAGTGTTTACCTTTTTAGCATTTGAAGTGGCGCGCCGTATCAAAAGAGAGATAATCTTGAAATTTTCCCAAAAGAAGATTGCGGTAAAGAGGCTTTTCTTTTTTTTTAACCCTGCATAACCAATGTTAGTCGTTTCGACTACCATTGATGCTTCCTTTGGCTACTGCTTTTTGCTCTTCCACTCAATAGTTGTGTTCTCTCACATCCTAGGAGGTGAATCAGTTAAGTATCGATATCATCAACAATAGACCTATTTGCAGCTTGAGTGACGAGGTGTGTATCGTTAAACCAAAGTACTGCAGGTCGAAACCACCAAATTTTGTACTGTGCAACTTATTTTGCTACAGTGATAAGGTCAAATGCCTTTAATAAGTAGGCAGTTAGTTTTCTTTAAAATAAAATAAAAAATCAAACACTGATACTTTTTGGTCTAACATTTAGTAAAAATAATGATGGTATTTCTAGTTTGAACCGCTCTTAATATATTTGATGCATCACTAGGCTCAAAAAACGAGTCTTAATATGGTGTTAGTCGAATTGACTAACATTGGTTACAATGTAGAAAAAATAACGTTGGTTATCTAGGGTTAAACTGTGAGGTTTCGTTTTAAAGTGGGAGCTTATTTAGATCGGAGAGAAAAGAGAGTGTAATAATAGCTGAAAATATTTTATATTACGAAATAAGGAGGATAGGTAAGCATTTTTTTTTGAGTATATATCAAGGGATGAATGATGATGAGTTTCGAAACAAATTAGGTAAAAACATATTTTTCGCTGCGATTTGGGACGTACCTATTTGTAGTTGGGAAGACGAAATTAGATGAGTTCGATCTTTATATTAACATCGCAATAAATTATTATCATTTGAACAAACGTCAAATGACTGATACAGTCAGGGCCGGATTTAACCTGGCCGCCTTTGCCAGTAGTTTAGCTTGGAAGTAGTAGAAGTCGCATACACATGGTAACGTTAACGGACGTATCTGATATGAACATTTATTTTTTTTCCATGGGTAACTTTCGTTTGCTTGAAAATACCATGCTTCCCTTACGTACGTAACCAGAGGTCCTTTCAGAAATTATTAAAAAAAAGCATTGACGTATGATTACTTACATGAAAACATTACATTCGGCTTCACATCTTATTCAAATTGCTTTCAAATTACTTACTCAATTTCGGAGGTTTACTTTTTTCTCCACATCTCGTAGTATTTCTGAGATGTCCTTTGTCTGATGTAATTAAATTAAGTTTCGATTCGCTTATTAAGCGTAAAGGGTATATTAACTTTATCATGAAGTTTGTAACGCATTGAAGGAAGCATCTCCGACCATATATGATCAGCGTGACGAGCTGAGTCGATTGGACGATGTCCGTCTGTCAGTCTGTCTGTCTGTTGCGACGCGTTTTGCTCGGCAAGTTTAAAAGCCAAGGAGCTGAAATTTTGCACACATGCTTCTTTTTGTTGCAGGCAATTTGTATGTTTGAATCGCTAAAATCCGACAAGGGGGTCGTGGGGCTGCCATACAAACCTACCCCCCAAATTTAGGTTCTTCTTAGAAAAACCTTTTTATTATGCACCAATTTCAATCAAATTTCACAAAAATGTGTTTTAATTGGTAACACACAACATATGTAAAAATCGACAATGGGGTCGTGCGGCTGCCATACACACCTAGTTCCCCAAATTATGTTCTTCTAAGAAAAACTTTTTTATTTTCTCATCGATTTCAATCAAATTATAGGTTCTTCTAAAAAATACTTTTTTATTTGGACACAAATTTCAACTAAACCTCATGGAAATGTATTTTTATTGATGGTACAAGACATATGCAAAAATGAATTATATCAGACCATGGGGTCATGGGGCTGGCATATAAACCCAACCTCCAAATTAGGTTCTTCAAAGAAAACCTTTTTTATTTGTCCACCAATCTGAACCAAATGTGTTTTAATTGATGCCACAAACATACGTAAAAATTGATGGGAAGGCCATAGGGATGCCGTACAATCCCCTCCCCCTCTTTCTGGTTCTTATAAGAAACCCACGTCCCCGCTTTGCCCAATAAATCTTCGCCACGGCACTTATGAGAAAATTCAAAAGCATGGAAGCGGGGAGGACTGAACACTAGTCATAGGTACGCCCGAAAAAACTTTTAGCCCGAGGGGAGCGAAGGGTATCCAAATTTCGACCGCGCCCGAAATTAGCCTCGGTCTCGTTTTTTTTTTTAATTTTTCGGATAAAAAATGAATTTAACAAAAATTTAGAAAATGCAAGCTCGCAATCTTATTCAGCAAAAGTCATTAGGTTTTATACGCTTTGCTGATTTTTGGCATCTTAAACGATTTTTTGCCACTTGATGGACCCAAGGCCAGAGGCAGACCGAAGAACACCTGGATGTGTCAAATGAAAAAGCAACAACAACGCATTGGTCTCGGCGATGACACGATCCAAGATAGAGCTGCCTGTAGAAATATGCTGAGAAATTATCGCCAAAACGGGCGATGTGCCTACACCGCAGGTCGAGCAACGCGGAACCATGGAGCGGTATAAAGAACGAGGCAAGGAAGAAGAAGAAGAAACGATTTTTTGCCAGTGGAATTTTCAATTTTTCTACATTAAAAAATATGACAATTTAAACCTAAAATTTGTGAAAAAAATAATGTAAGCCGATACACGATGGAAACGTGATACTTAGAAAATATAGACAATGATAGTCAATGCAGAGAGATCTTAATCCATCCCGAAACCAAATCGTGTACTGGTCACTGTTGCTTCTCATCTCAATTTAAAGTGGAGAAAAGCTGAATGTCTTACTTTTGTAGAAAGCTAACGGGTTTAAAAATGTAATAAGTGATACATTTTTTGCTGTTTTCCTTATAAACCAAACAAAAACTTTTCAGGTGCCGAGTTCAACACCATGATTGGAAGGTACCGTAATCCCCTGGGCAGGCCAAGCACAGAGGTACACTATTTGCTAGAGTCTTTCCAATAGTAGGTGCGACCGGTCTTCCTTCGGCCCTTAAAATATAGCCCTCACGCTGAATTCAGACGTGCATACCCCAGGTTCGTTTGACATGCGACTACCAATCAGCTTGAAGCGATAGGTTGTGCAGCTTTTCACATCCGGTTAAGGGGCCTTCAGCATAGAACTCAGCAATGCGACCAAACAAATTTTCTGCCTCTACTCCAGCAGAATTTTGCGTGAAGTATACAAATTTAAAAGCGAAGTATCGAAACATTTGGCGCCCTGGATTAAGGCGTCACCTACCTAAAATAACTTAGAAAGCAATTAACATTTTCTCTTAATTATATCAACTGCTCCTTGAGTCAGAGTCATAGAATATAAAACCAACAGAAAGCTTAAAAAATGTGCCGCCCCGGGCAGCTGCACAGGTTGCCCATATGGAAAAACCGGCCCTGGATACAGTAAAACGGACCATCGAAGATAGTGAGGTCTTGGTGTCGTTCGACGTTAAGGCGTTATTCCCCAACACGCAGGCAGTCGGGTTGTTGAATAACGCCAACAGGCAATCGGTTTTCCAACTCGCGAGATGGCTGAATGGCAGTTCAGTTTGGTGTAACTCAGGAATGGAAGAAGAAAGTGCGAGCATATGCAAAATTTGCTGATGGAAAACTACGTCTTTTGCTGAACGAAAACTAATACAGAACAACGTCGGAGATGGCGATGGGGAATCCCCTCTAGCCATTATTGACGGAATGATTGGCATTTATCGACGAAGATGGAAGAGATGGTAGTATCCCATTCCTGGCCCTTATGATTAAAGACACACTGTAACAAAAGTGGTGTTAATAAAACCCCAATCCGGTGTTCCATGGAATCCGGCCTCGACTGATGTTTATTTGACTTCAAAAGATCGGCGTTTAATGATTACCCCAGAAGGGAACAATTTTATTATTCGAAACAATCATTAATTGTTGTCCGGTTGGTGTTTTTCAAAAACCGTAGTTCGGAGTTTCTAAATTTCGAAGATACAGCCTTCTGAAGATGGGGTAATGTATGGCCAATTTGACCCTCGAGAAACGTTTTTAAAGGCCTGAAAATCGCACTTTTGTGTTTTCAGATGAAAATGTTCGAAAGTGGAGGTTCGAAAATACGATGAACAGGGCATCTAGGGCTACATTTTGCTGAAACCTTCAGGGTCCTACCTATCACCGTTTCGAAGATACAGCCTTCTGAAGATGGGGTAATATATGGCCAATTTGGCCCTCGAGAAACGCCGGGAAAGGCCTGAAAATCGCACTTTTCTGTTTTCAGATGAAAATTTTCGAAAGAGGAGGGTAGAAAAGTCGATGAAGAGGGCATCCAGGGCTAAATTTTGTTGAAGTCTCCAGGGCCCTATAGCTATCGCCGCGCCGTTTCGAAGATATAGCCTTCTGAAGATGGGGTAATATATGGCCAATTTGACCCTAGAGAAACGCCGAAAAAGGCCTGACAATCGCACTTTTGTGTTTTCAGATGAACATTTTCGAAAGTGGAGGTTCCAAAAGTAGATGAAGAGGGCACCCAGAGCTACATTGTGCTAAAATCTCCAGGGTCCTACCTATCACCGTTTCGAAGATACAGCCTTCTGAAGATGGGGCCAGTTTGACCCTCGAGAAACGCCGGAAAGGCCTGAAAATCGCACTTTTGTGTTTTCAGATGAAAATTTTCGAAAGAGGAGGTTAGAAAAGTCGATGAAGAGGGCATCCAGTGCTAAATTTTGCTGAAGTCTCCAGGGCCCTATAGCTATCGCCGTTTCGAAGATATAGCCTTCTGAAGATGGGGTAATATATGGCCAATTTGACCCTCGAGAAACGTTTTCAAAGGCCTGAAAATCGCACTTTTGTGTTTTGAAAAAAATTTGAAAGTTTTCGAAAGAGGAGGCTCTTAAAGTCGATGAAGAGAGCATCCAGGGCTACATATTGCTGAAACCTCCAGGGTCCTAGCTATCACCGTTTCGAAGGTACAGCCTTCTGAAGATGGGGTAATATATGGCCAATTTGACCCTCGAGAAATGCCGGGAAAAGCCTGAAAATCCCACTTTTGTGTTTTCAGATGAACATTTTCGAAAGTGGAGGTTCGAAAAGTCGATGAAGAAGGCATCCAGGGCTACAATTTGCTGAAACCCCCAGGGTCCTATAGCTATTAATGTTTCGAAGATACAGCCTACTGAAAAGGGGGTAGTGAATGGCCAATTTGACCCTCGAGAAACGCCGGGAAAGGCCTGAAAATCGCACTTTTCTGTTTTCAGATGAAAATTTCCGAAAGTAGGGGTTCCAAAAGTCGATGAAGAGGGCATCCAGGGCTACATTTTGCTGAAACCTCCAGGGTCCTAGCTATCAATGTGTCATACCTTCGCGATCAGGTGTGCTATTTGAGTAGAGCTAATTTGCAACAATTATAGCACGCTGGATCCGTTTCTTGATAACGTATTCTGGCAATCTCTGGGACGAGAACCCCAAGTTATGGTTTGTTGTCCTCCCTGACGCCTACGAGGAGAGATTGCGGCTAATCGTTACTTTTACCATATTCAGAGTGCAGAGAAGCAACAAATTGTTACAGGCTTCCCTGCCCAACGCGTTCCGGTTATGAAGAAATTTACGAAAATAACGAAAAATACCGTTATTGTACGGTTCGAACCCTCACAGAGCCCTTAGCATTGCGCGCATCAATCTGAAATTCGGATATTTAATGGCGCGTTGTAAAATCTACCAATTCGCCATATAACAGTTTTCGGCGCACGTTACCGTTATATGTAGAGATATTCCACAAAAGCTGCATAATTGAACGTTTGGACCGTCATAACTTCGTTAGGGAGGCTCCCATCTTTGGGGACTTTTGGCGTCTTACTAAAAGCCACAGAAGCTACAAATGTTTCCTAGAAGACCTTAGAGCATACTCCCCCGCCTTAGCACAATTCTCGAAAACCCCCAAAAAACACTTTTTTTGAGGTTTCAACCCCCATAGCGCCCTTAAGAATGCACGTATAGATATGACATTTGGCCACTTTTTTCACAACCCCATAAACGAGTTACCGTTATAGATTTTTTCGTGAAACCATGTTAAACATACCGTTAGACCTCCTGGTACAGTTAGGAGTTCCCAAACGTATTCGGTCTTTCCATCGTATATTGAGAAAGCACACAAGCTTCAAATTTGCCGAAAACTATTTTTTTTATATGCTACCGTTATCGAGATATTCAGAAAAACCTATTTTCGAGGGTCTTTGACCCTATGTAGCACCGCTAGCGGCACTCGTATAGACGGGGAATTTTAGGGTCTTGTTTATGACACCGAACGGAAGGCTCATACAAAAATCCAGCTTTCCCCTAATTTTTCCGAAGTCAAATGCCAATTTTCCTGGGGTATTAGCCTTCTACTACTACTACCTACTATTGAAACTGCAACTCACTCTGTGATAATTCCGAGATAGAGGCAACACTGCTACTAACTATGAGCTATAGAAATCGAACTATAACTCAGCTTTTTATTCTTCCAGAAGGATACAATACAATTTTTAACTCAAATTCTGCATTTTTTGACAGGCTTCAGAAACGTGGTAAATATTGTGTACTATCTCGTAGAATAAAAGGCATCAGGTATTGATGTGAAGTTCTCCGGTTCAGAATCACAGAAAATAAATTAAAATGATTGATAAATATTTTAATTGTTGTTTTTTCTTAAGTAAAAGGTTAGTTCCCGTCCATTGCTCAAAAATAATTTGGTAAGCGGTGCAAAAGCGATTCCCTTCTTCCATTTGTCGTCGCACGCCATTGTCGAAAAACCAAAAACAATTTGTGGTGTCTTAAAAGCATTGAAAAGCTTATATTGATGTTTTGGTTTAGCTTTTAAGTGCAAGAAAATTTTCTTACCTTATTTTTTCATATTATATAATTGAGACAACCCAAACAGAACGAAGTTCAGACTAAAGTTGGTTTCGCCAATATCATTTTTGCGGGATTCATTTGAAAATATAGTTCACTCTAAAAGGGTACAAAAACATCAATAACGGTGACTTAAATAGTAAAATCATATTTGATGGACACAATTATGTAAAGCCGGTGACTCCTTTGCTTCTTAGCGATTTCTGATAGTCATAGCTATGATTATAATACATATGATCTAATGAAAATTCAACATAATGAATATGAGCCGCACCACACCGTGCCACAAGCAGGAATCAAAAGAGCAATATCTATTTAAAACAATTGACAAAATAATGACCTATGGAAGAGTCCTAGTAAAAGTACAGCTTTTACTCTGCTTATTTTTTATATGTTTATTTTGCACGGAATAACGAATATAATAAATTCTTAGAAAATAAATTTATTCGAATTTCTAGAAACCATTAAAAAAAACATAAAGAATATTTTTCTCAAAATCAGTTAGTTTTTCCGGCTACCTACAATTCCTTCCCTGTTGTCATGTCTCCGTTTGGCCGCCCGCACAAGACCCACTATAACTATATACATAATACATACTATCAAAACTATCATATTTCATAATTTTCCTCTAAATAAAATACATATTTATTATGATATGCCATTTGTCTGTCCCTTTTAATATTTTTCCGATTATGCGAATCTTTCGTCCTTGTTATATTGTTATGTTGGCAAATTCAATAGATTTTATCGCGCGCGAGAATTTATTTATTGCCATCTATCTTGAGTATGGTGGAAAGCAATTTTTTTGTTGTTGCTGTTGTTGATGATGATGCTATCCCCCCATCACCGTATTCGTTATGTTTCCCCGGAGAGCAATAAAAATAATATCGAATTGGTACCTTCAGTATTTATATTTATGTATTTCGTTTTTTTTTCTAGTTAGACTGATAGAGAAATATCGATCAGAGGAATTATGTGAAAACGGGACAACTGATTTGAATTTAATAAACGGCAATGGTTATATTAATTGGAGAGGAAAATCTACTTCAATTTCGACAATCTGAATTACTCCAATCAACGGGGAGATTTTACCTTGCAAAAATTGGGGACTTCTCAAATTTTTTATATGTTATAAAGACAGGTGGGGTAAGTTAAAATCCAAGTTTGCGTCACTTTCCCCCTGTGCTCCCGCCGCTATCTTGAAAAAAACATCTAAAATCGGCTCTTTTATCAGTTTGCGGTCTATAACTTCTTCCCAGTCCATTTGAACACGAAATGTGCCGAGACAATCTTGTAGAGCACAGAATTTCCTATAAATTTCATCTGACAAGTTTTACTCTACAATCAAAATTGGCAGAGTTATAGTGCAAAGAATATGCCAAAAATTCCAAAAATCATTACTAACAAATTTCAAAACATACTTCGAGAACTCTATACTAAAATGCAGAGTTATTTAGTCTAAGAAAATTGGACCAAAATATGGCCAACGAACGGCAAAAGTCCTACATCGGGAATTTTTTTGGATTATGGTTGGGGATGGTCCCCAGATTATGGCATTAAAAGTGCCAACCGATTGGAGGTCCGCAACTTTAAAAAAATTTTATTTCAAAAACTATAATAGATACAGAAAAATGGTCTGAGGACGAAAAAAACCACATGAGCTGAATTTTGGTGGGTAGGGTGACTATGACTTCCAATCGCAACAAACCATAATTTAGCATTCTGCTCCAATTTTGGGGGGAGTTATGGACATGCCATTTTGACAAATTTAAATGGGGGGATAATGAGGGTCCTTGACCGGAGCGACTCAATGTTTACCTTAAAATGATATTGAACTTATTGTGAATACTTATACAAAATTTTACGGCTGAAGTAGCATTTTTTCAAAAGTTATGGAGCTTTTGAAAAAGGTCTAAAATGAAAATATATTAATTTATTTTCTAGTCTAACGCCGAAATATTCATTTGAACTCTAATCTGTTATATATCATTGCAAAGGTAATTTTATGTAGTTTTTTTCGACCTCAGACCATTTTTCTGTATCTCTTGTCATTTTTTAAATAATCGCAAAAAAAAAGCGAAAAAATGCCCCTCTTTCAGGTTGCAGACCCCCAATTGGTTGGGACTTTTAATGTCATAATCTGGGGACCATTTCCAACCATAATCCAAAAAAAATTCCGATGTAAGATTTTTGCCGACCAAATATGCCATTTTTCTTAGACTATATTGGTATACAATGCGTTTTTGTGAATTTGAAATTGGCATGATTTTTAATATTTTCTCCATTTTCTTGGCGCTATAACTCTGTTAATTTTGACTGTTGAGTACAACATCTTAGATAAGGTTTGTAGGAAATTTTGTCCTCTACAAAATTGTGTTGGCAGATTTTGTGCTCAAATGGACTGTAAAGAAGTTACAAGCCAAAAACTGATGAAAAAGCCGATTTTAGATGGTTTTTTGAAGATAGCAGCGGGAGCACAGGGGGGAAGTGACGCAAACTTGGATTTTAACTTACCCCACCTGTCTTTATAACATAAATTTGAGAAGTCCCCAATTTTTGCACGCTAACCCCTATTATTTCGTCTCTATTGATTGGAGTAAATGGAGGTGTTATAAAAGGAAGTGAAGTAAACGCATACGATTTGCGAAATTAAAAAGATTTTTATATGCTCTGTATCTATCTATCTATACATAATAACAATTTTGTAAAATTAATTTAATTTTTTTATTTGTTTATGTATTCATTCACATTGTGCGGAGTTGAAAAAGCAATTCCTCACAAAAGCGCATCAACGCATGAATTATGAATTTCGTTTGTACCATTTTAATATTTTCTGTAAAACGAATTTTCATCCAACAGGATTAAAAATAGGGGTTTATGTAAAAAAAATCAATTAGTGATTCGACTAAAATATTCCATTTATTCCCGATAGCAACAAGCGCAACATGGACGCTATAGTATAAACAAAGGTATTGAATTTGTTAAATTTCAAAAACTTCCACTAACATTATTATGCTACAACATTGAACACATTGTACAGATTAAGGTAATCCGATCAGTACCAACAGAATAAATTCGAAAACACGGAATTTATTTTTGCATCATATATACGAAAAATAGATGAAGCTTAAAATTGGGAGAAACATATTCTGCGTGTTCCAAATTGTAATAATACTCGTAGAGGGAAAAATAGTACATACTTAAATGTACATATATGGATATCTCTATATAAACTCGAGACTATGGAAAATAAAAAAATAAAAAATAAAATGAAACGAGAGTCCAATACATACATATGTACATACTTTTATGTACATACAGAAAACAAATGGAGGACGACAAATAAATTCAGGATTCTTGAACTTGTATATTGACAGATTAGCAGGATTAAGTGTATCACTAAGAAGGTGGCTATTGGCAACGGAAACTTTTGCCTTTTATCGGGAAAAGTTGAAAATTACTTTGATAAAAAGAAAGTGACAAATCGATATTTTTTAAAGCCCAGTTTCCCAACAGGTGGTCCGCGGACCGGAAGTGTTCCGTGAGAGACCCGTAGGTGGTCCTTACAAAAAAGTTATAATTTCTTATGGCTAATTAAAGTCACATGCCAAAACATGCGCTTTCATCATCATGTAACAGATTATCCAATAATTATCTACTTTGCTGCAAGGTCCGTGGATTATGAGAAGACGATAGGTTGCTTAAGTTCGTTGCTTATAGTCCGATTCCGAAATTATTCAAACTAATGATCAAAATTCAAAATCGATTACAAATATTCAAATGACTTTTCGCCATTGTTAGGCAAAATTTAGAGTATTTTGGCTGGTGTAATGGTGCGCACACCTACTTTGAACAGGGTCATGGGTTCGAGACTGACAGTGAACGAATTCAGTTTATAGTGTTTTTCGAACTCACGTGACGTGACTTGTGACGAACTATGATCTCAATCAGATTTTAAAAGAGTACCTATTTATAGGGATAAATAACATTGCTGAGCTGTGCTGTTGATCTCAACACCTCAACAAAAAATCAGTTAAGATCTTGGGAATTTGATGTTACTAACACATCTGCGGCCGCGCCGGTTTTAATTTTAGGAAAGGACACTCGATAATAAGTGTTTAGACTTTTATTGGTGTTTCTGATTACATTCAACTGGCCTCCGTTTCTGCTTTTTAAAAACGTAGCCCGTTTATATTCAATGCTATTTTTGGCTTTTGGACAGCATATTCCACTTGCGAGTTCAATGTCCGTTTTAAAATCTGGCTTTGCTTGGTTCTACAGGATCGCATCTCCTGCTGAAACATACTGAGAAGCCTCTTATCTCACATTCACAATATCCATAGAAAGAAACATTATCCGTCAGTCGGCTGGAGACATTTAGGGATACATACTTTTTCTCTTCCTTAAAATAGGAGCCCAAGCTATTAAGCTGTTTTTCCTCTTATAAATACGAGCCCAAGCGCTCAGTTATTCAACTGAGAGCCCGAACTTTTTAGCTGCTCAACCCAGCTGCTCCTCTACACTTCTACTAACATCGGGAGTCCTAGCAAATCCTCTCCAGAACGAAATCCCACAGTAAAGTTTAAACCGAAGTTGGGCAGTATTCCATATTATTTCCGATGGTAGTTTTTTGCTCATTCGACTTAAGTTGCCGGGACGCCGTGAAACTTGTATGATGAAGTTTTGACATTTAAGTACTCTCGCACAAAATCAACGATCTGAGCGTTATAGCTCTGTATCTCGAGAAGGAGTCAAATGCAGTCCAGTTAAAGAAAAAATTAAACAAGACCAAAGTGCTTAGTCTGAAAGGGAATTCAACGCCCCCATAAATATTAATTTATCTATATTTAGACAATATTGGTGCCGTTGATGGCGGTATCAAGTTCATTCCACAGTTTAGTTGTTGTGCACAATGTTGCAAACCAGATTGTAAAAACCAAAGCTGTTGAAAGGGAGCAGTACTTGGAAAGCTGTAACTACAGAGAAGCAGCAAACAATCGTCAAGGCTTAAGATCTTAGTTAAGCTAGAGAATTATATCGCAATCGAAAGTGACGTACCTACATGACTGGTTGTTGTTGTTGTAGCGATTCAAGAGATTTTTTTTCTCTTGAATCGAAGGGGGTCTTGGCAGCTCTTGGCCATTTTTAGCAACGGGTAGCTCCGGGACGATTTACATCGAAGAACCGGCTGCCGTAGGAACATTTGACTGGTCGATGCAAACAGGCCACTAGATCTCTGAATGAATAGTGTTCGACTGAAAAACTGTCAAATATGGAGACATTGCGAGAAACCGTACACGTTATGGGACGTAAGTGCGGTCGCTACTCTATTTTCCACAAGTGGTTAAGGTACCCTATAGTAGTATAATGAACATTTTTTCACACTTTGCATTGCAACTTATTTAAAAATAAGTATCTTTCCAGTCCAGACACTTAAACTTAAAGAACCCGTTAAGAGAATCCTTATAAATTTTACAATTCATAGTCGCTCGTATTTGAAAAATAAATTTAAATTTTGCAGCTACTAGATACTTTTTTATATTTTATTTGTCAGTTACTTTAATTAGGCTTCTGAATTAAATTATTTTATTTAATGAGGTAATGCATTTATAAGTGACGTTTTGTCCCAATAAGCATTCCTTTATACTTATTATGTAAGGGAATCCTTATTCCTTAAGTGAGGACTGCCACTGAAACTAAAGGACAAGTTTTCCAAAACGGTTGTACGTCCCGCACTCATGTATGGATCAGAATGCTGGACCATGTATGAAGGTTACGCGAAACAAATGGCAGCGACTGAAATGAAAATGTTACGCATGTCAGTTGGTGTAACCAAAAGGGACCACATCAAGAGTAGCTACATCCGAGGCAGCTTGTCCATATACCAACCATAATCACCGAAAAGCTCAAAGACCGACAAATGGATTGGTATTGCCATATTCAAAGGCGTCCGCTTGAGAACCCCGCAAAGAAAGCGATATCAATGAAAGTTCCACTTGATGGACCCAAGGCCAGAGGTAGAGCAGATATTAAAGCCAAAACGGGCGATGTGCCTATACCGCAGGTCGAGCAACGCGAAATCATGGAGCGGTATAAAGAACGAGGCAAGGGAGAAGAAAAAAGTACTATGGATTCCACCCTTAACGTTCATGTTTTAGAGCTTTCAAGACTTCTTCACGTTTCAGAGTAGTCTGCGCTCACATAAAATTGTTCATCTTCACGTTTGGCGAAGTTCACGTTAATGCGAGTCTACTGGTATAGACATAAAAAAGGGCCATACATAGCGCTCAGGATTGCTGTAAATCTGGACGAAATAGAATAGAATTACATGTGCATCTATGTATGTACTATGTAAGGAAGAAGAACGGCTTGTAATAAATTGATATGGAAATGTTTGTGTGGTTTTTAGAACATGTAAACAAAAATGCGAAAAAGTAAATAGGAAAAAAAATATCTCTGAGATAATTTTTTTCTCTTTCAGTATTATTAATATTCAATTCAATAGAAATAAATATCACCGGCCAGGGGGGCGGTCGCCCCTCCCTGCCCCCCTGGCTACGCCCATGGCTGGAAGGGTTTCGTATTAACACTCGGTATGTGGTTCGACTCGCCACACGCCCTAAACATTGTCACAGATCCGAGTTTAAAGAATGAGCCATACCGTTGCTGGACAACTTTTAATCGATGTTAGCTCTTCCAGA
This sequence comes from Microchrysa polita, assembly GCA_949715475.1. Classification (NCBI taxonomy): domain Eukaryota; kingdom Metazoa; phylum Arthropoda; class Insecta; order Diptera; family Stratiomyidae; genus Microchrysa; species Microchrysa polita. The sequence goes on along the minus strand of OX454417.1, from coordinate 92,580,988 downwards.
CCAGAGGACACCTACTCCTGTGCAAAAAAAATCTCAGTTGGTGAGGCAGAACAGTTTTCCTCCCTTCTCTAAACCTGGCAAACAAATCTTAAATCAAATGCTTCCTACAGATGTTTCCTACAGATGTTTTATTGAAACACGGACGGATAGTGAGTGACTGACTGGTTTATTAAACATAAGTTTAGAAAAATATGAGAGTACAAATTTAATTTGTTTATGTATGAGTGTATATATTATTGAATATATGTACAGAATTTGGGTATAACAACACCCTCTCGTAATGGAATATTTATTTATTTTTAATTTTCATTATTAATTCAAGCAAAAAAATGATGTATTTTTCAAATTCAAATATTAAACTTCGCTATCTAAGAAACATTATAAAGAAATTAGTGATAAGAATTCTTTTAAATAACAAAATAAAGAAATGTTTTATTATTTATTTCAAGTCTTTTTTTACTTCTAATTTAAGTCCCATTGAATGTATACACATCTGGTGTTGTGATTTGGAAACAGGCTTCGTCAAAGTATCTGCCGCCATTTCAGTTGATGGAACATAATTAATGAAGATGATGCGCCTGGTGATATAATCTCGGATATGATGGTATCTAATATCAATGTGTTTTGTCCGAGGTTGGAAGGCATCGTTTTTAGACAATTTTATGGTGCTTTGATTGTCGCAAAAAATAGTTATTTTTCTGTTTATACCAGTAATTTCATCCGACAGTTGCTTGATCCAATTAATTTCACAAGCCGCTGAAGATAAAGCAATGTACTCGGCTTCAGTACTTGAAAGTGCAACAGTGGCTTGGCGTTTGCTGTTCCAACTTATAGCTCCGTTGCTCATTTTCACGATATAACCCGTACACGATCGTCTTTTATCGATGTCAGATGCCCAGTCCGCATCACTGAAGGCAAAAATATCTGCGCCGCCCTCATTTGTATATGCTAGTTTGAAATTTATTGTGCCTTTTAAATAGCGGAATATGCGTTTAACGGCCTTCCAGTGTTCTTCGCTATGGTTATTGTTAAAACGGCTGACATCGTTAACAGCAAATGATATATCAGGTCGGGAAATTTGAGCCAAGTATAATAAACTCCCCACAGCTTCTTGATATGGCACTTTTCCAACTAATGAATTCTTCTCATTAACCATATTCACAGAAAGTTTAATGCTAGAGTTACTTGGGGTTTCGATTGGTTTGCAATTTTCCATTCCAAATCGTTCTAATATCTCTTGGATATAATTCGATTGATCTAATTTTATAGAGTTCTTACTTTGGTGTATTCTAATACCAATACATTCTTTAGCTGACCCAAGATCTCTCATTTGGAACGTTTTGTTAAGAAAGCATTTAAATTGATTTAATTCAGTTTCATTCTTGTAAAACAATAGTATATCATCTACATATATAGCTACTATCAAGTGCAGATTCTTAGTGTAATAAACGCATGGATCCAATTTGCTTTTAATTAAACCAAAATGTTTAAATTCATTATCTACCTTCGTATTCCATTGCCTTCCAGCTTGCTTTAGTCCATAAATAGCCTTATGCAACTTACATACTCTATCCGTTCCGTCGTTCGCTCCTTCCGGCTGCTCCATATAAACCTCTTCATCAATATCACCTTGTAGGAATGCAGTGATTGCATCCATATGATGAATTTTCATTTGAGTTTGAACCGCTAATGCGATCAAAAACCGTAACGATGTGTATCGAATGACAGGCGAATATGTTTCCGTATAATTCAGCCCATATTTCTGGCTGCAGCCTTTGGCAACAAGTCGCGCTTTGAACCGGATGTTGTTGACTTCGTCAACCTTTCTCTTGAAGATCCATTTCGATTTTATCGCTTTGTGACCCTTGGGCAGTTGAACCAGAGACCATGTCTTGTTAAACGCATGTGATTCCAGCTCGTCTTTCATCGCTTGCTCCCATTTAAGTGAGTCGGCATCCTTTTTCGCATCCGAAAAACTAACAGGTTCTACAAGAAACGAAAAACTATTAGACTTTATGAAACAGATTTTACCATGTGTCTGGCTTCTAGTAATTGGTCTTGAGGGTTGTTGTTCCATTTCGTTCATCAAATTGCGCTCCCTTATCGTTTCATCGGCCTCTTCTTCCTCGCCGGTTTCGTATTGGGATGAATCGAGACATTCTTCTACATCTGCCGATTTTATAGTTGGGAATCTTGCACTTTCATTAATGTCCACTGATTTTGAACTATCATTAGTACCACTGTTAAGATTGTCAAAATAATTTACACCGATTAATTTTTTACTGTCCGAACACCGATCCGATACAAAATTATTGTCCGTAACTTCTGTATCATATTCATTTATTGAATTATCACTTATTTTTAAAGTAGGTTTTGCTATATTCTCATGAAATATAACGTCACGGCTTATTGTCAATTTGTAATTGTTTAGGTTTATACAGCGATATCCTTTCGTGTTCGAGTCATACCCGACAAACACCATTTCTTGAGATTTTCTATCCCACTTTTTTCGTCTTTCTTTCGGTACGTGTACCATAACTCGCGATCCGAATAATTTTAAGTTAGAAATGTCAACTTTTTTTCCGAAAAATATTTCGTCTGGCGTTTTTTTATGCGACGCGCAAACGCTACGATTTATTAAATATGCAGCCATGCTGGTTGCTTCTGCCCAGAAACACTTAGGTAGATCAGCATCAAACAAAAGACATTTTGCTTTCTCTACTAACGTACGATTCATGCGTTCAGCAAGACCGTTTTGCTGAGGTGTGTAAACATTCGTTAATTGATGATGGATTCCGTTACTTTTGCAGAATAGTTGAAATTCATTTGAACAGTATTCATTACCATTGTCCGTACGAAAAACTTTAATTTGTTTACCCGTTTGATTTTCAATGTACACTTTAAAGTCAATAAAGGTGTTTAATACTTCCGATTTTGATTTTAGGAAATACACAAAAACTTTTTTTCGAAAAATCGTCGATGAACGTCACGACATATCTTGCATGCCCAATTGACTTGGTTTCCATCGGACCCATCACATCTGAATGAATAAGATGCAAAATCTCTGTTGAAATAGTCTCGCTCGTCTTGAATGGCTGTCGGCTATGCTTTCCTTTAGCACAAGTTTCACAGGATCTTATTTCACTATCGCCATCCACAAAATCTATCCCATCTACAACACCATCGCGCATCTTTTTGAGACTTTCGAAATTGATATGGCCCAAACGTCTATGCCATGTCAAAGCAGAACATCTGTTTTTGGCCAACATGCACACTCCATCCCCGCAAATTTTATATACTCCGCACTCGGGCTTACATTTGGCTAAGATTTCTTTGTTCGAGTCCATAATAGTACACCCGTCTTTGTCGAAGACAACCGTATTGCCTTTATTAACTATTTGGCACACAGACAGCAGATTAGCCGTTAAATCCGGTACATGCAAAATGTCATTGACTTCGATTTGGTTTTCAGCTAACTGTAATTTAAGATTACCGGAACAATTAACTGTTAATTTTGACCCGCTCGCACTAGTAATATTTTTAATATTCGATTTCTTGACGGATTCAAATAACTCCTTTCTTGGGGTCATGTGGTTCGAAGCACCCGAATCGACATACCATTTGTCGTCCTCCGCAATTGCACTGAACACTCCAAATGCTGATCTGGCTTTTCCACTTTTGAATTTGTCCTTCTCTTTCCGTTTATTACAACTGTTACTGAGATGATCTGTTGAACCGCATGTGTAACATCTCTTCTTTTTTGGAAACTCCTTCGGGTGAAATTTTTGAAATTTTTTCTTGGACAAAAATGCTTCTCCACTTGCCACTTTATTGTCGCTATCTAATAGCTTTGCAGTGATTGTGTCTGAAGTGATTTTCGAGCCTGCCGCTTCAATACCCATTATAAATGGTTGATACTTCTCTGATAATCCAGCTAACAAGATCGCACCTATCCACTCGTCCGATATGTTAAATCCTATCCCGGTTAGTTTTTGTCCATAAGTGATAATTTTGTCCACATATTCTTGCATATTATCACAGTCATCGAGTCTAGTTTGGATTAGATTTTTTAGTAGATTTATTTTTCTACATAGCCCTCTATCCTCATATAGTTCTTTCAATTTTTTCCAAACTTCCAAAGCTGTAGTGCAGGTATTTATATGGACATAAATTGACGGATCAACACTCAGGGACAATATAGCTCTTGCACTATTCACTTTGTTCTGATCTGTTACCGGCTCCTCTTCCAAGCACTTGCTCAATCCTTTGAGCATCAGAACATTTTGCACGGCGAAACTCCAAACGTGATAATTATCGCTTCCACGAAGTTTTTCGATATCAAACTCTTTCGACATTTTGATTATCGCTAACAAACACGTTTTTCAAAACCGAATCACCAATTATTAACCGCGAGAATAGGAACCACGCTCTGCTACCATATTGAAACACGGACGGATAGTGAGTGACTGACTGGTTTATTAAACATAAGTTTAGAAAAATATGAGAGTACAAATTTAATTTGTTTATGTATGAGTGTATATATTATTGAATATATGTACAGAATTTGGGTATAACAACATGTTTCCTACAGATGGTGGTGCTAGTATAAAAATTCAGGTGTCGGGATTTTGTGAGCTGCGCCTTCGCAGAGATGGAAGCCGAACCTAATTTTCAAAAAATCATCTTCGTCAGACTAAAGCACTTAGATAAGGTATGTATGTGTTATGCGAAGGATTTTTATATGATAGTGGTTTTCCACTTTATTTTTAAGTAGGAAATAACAAAAATAAATAAAAAGGGAAATATGTAATGGGAGATAGCTCGTGAGCTCTGAACACAAAATCTCGACAAAAAAAACGGGACCTTGATTCCCTCCATTATTATTGAATGGTGGTCTGTCGAAATCCATTTTCAGACTAAGAGGTCCGCAGACGTTTCTGAGTTAGGAACCACTGTTTTAAAGAATGATACTGAATAAAATGAAAATGCGTTGAATTTGAATTTGTTGTAATATCAATTTCGGAAGTAAGTTTGTAAACACAACTCCAGTTTCTGAATTTGAAAGTTGCTATACTACGTAATTTTAGGTAATTTATTTAATTGCTGTATGGTGGGCATAGTCACGTATAGTGTTTTTCCACAACAACTCAACAATTCCGTTTTTTTTTAATAAAATGGTAAATTGTTAAAAAAGGTTAACATTTTTATTATGCACAATTTCACGAGTCAACTAATAAAACTACCACAGTCACCACTTTGGATTCTAATAAGTTGGTTATCGTGTTAATTTAGTAAATTATCCCTTCGTATGGTCGCTTGAGTTCTGCGATTTAAGGCTGTTATGTTGAATTTTTGGCTTGTGCAAACTAGCCAAGAACAGGAACGTTCTTCAAAGTTATAGGTACATACATTGAACGGTAAATTAGCCCCTATTCGCGTCCGCGTTGACCTTTGACTAACAAATAACAATTGCACAATTTGGCTAATTGATCGTTGCCCGTAAATATTAAATTGCTATTCTCTAAAAAGTTAGAGGGCCAAGATTAACCAACTTATCATTACTTATACAAACGATCCATTAGAGGAGCTCCTTATCTATGGCTAGTATTATTCCAGACAGTTTTTCCCCTTTTGCAAGAATTTTTCAAAAACTTGCAAGACGAATTATTAAGCACAACATTTTGCATGAAGATTCCCACTTAAATTTGTATTAGAGAGTTTTAGCAAGCCGTAAAAATGCAAAAAACGTCAAATATAAATTTAAATATTTCTTTGTCAGCGTATCCTACGATACCGTGAAAGATGTGTTTTGCTTAATTTAAGCCGGACGAACTGGATGTAATGACAATTCTCCCTTTTTTTTATTATTCGAGAGATATCATAATGAAGTTACTTTTGTCAATTTTGCTGATATGTCAGTTCAGTGGCGTACTTAAGGAGTGCGCACAGGGGTTCGTGCCCCTCCCCTTTTACAACTTAAGTTTTTTCTTGCTTAATATCTTCAATAAACAGGCGCGACATCCCAAAATTGGACTGAGACCGCAAATGTGTTAGTGACCTCCAATTTCCAAAATCTTAACTGCTTTTTTATTGAGTTGAATTTTTCATATTGAAATTTTATTAATTTCATTGTTACAAAAACTGAAAAATATCTTGCTACCTTGTTCAGAAGGTGCTGCTAAAGAATTTCACTTGAATTCCGTTTAGTGTAGTCATTAGGTGATTTCAGATTGCAAAATGTGGTGGAGAGTTTCTTATGTTTTTTGGGTTGCTGAGCTTAAATCCGAAACTTCCTACCCAAAATTTACTTGAGGAACAGGGCCATAACCGCAAACATTTTCGGAGTTTTTCCGTTTTTTGACTATTACTCCGAAACTGAACATTTCTGTGAAAACCTGTCCATGTTAGAGAAAACATGAGTTCGAGGCAAACGCGAAATTAATCTTTAAAATGCTTTAAGCGGTATCGCTACAATTGATAGTAATTTTTGGCGATTTTTGCGATTTCCATCCTGTTTCGAAACGAAATGTTGGTAGGAAGCTACAGATTCGGGCTCTTGATTTGCCCTAACTCCTAGTGGACGACAACCCTGTGTACTCTGTAGTCATGTACTAGGTATACAACCTGGTTACTACACTAAATGTGAATCATAATTTTTAAACTATTTTTCATAATTTGAATACTGTGGAAATTTCCAGTGTTTTCTAAACCAAAATGTTTAATCTGAGGAGGAGATGGTATCTTTAACGTTTCGACAATGGTGTGGGGCCTTACTTCCATATCTTTGGACTGCAGTAAACATTCAGTTACACCAGTGTCTTTCTATCGCAACATCTACTTCACAAGCAATTGCATCTCACACTACCCTTAGCGTACTTCACGTATCAATATGAGCGTTTCTGTCCCCCATTTTGAGGATTTTCATTTAGATACTTTTTTAACATTTAAAGTATTAATTTAAATTTTGTAGGATGACATTTATCAACATAGGGAATCCATTCACTCATGTACACCACTGGTTCAAGTTTATTGAAAATTTTATATTGAATGAGAAGCTAAAAAAAGTAAAAAGTCATGCCTTTTAAAACTTCAAAATTTGCACAGGGTCGTGGGTTCGAGTCTCACCGTGAACCAATTCAGTTTATGGTGTTTTTCAAACTCACGTCCCACTCAGATGTTAAACGAGTAAAAAATTATGGGGAGAAATAAAACTGTTGAGTGTTCTGTTGAGCTCAACACCTCAACAAAAAGCAGTTAAAATCTTGGAAATTTGATGCACTAACACATCTGCGGCCTTAGTTCAAAACTGGACTGTCGCGCCTGTTATTTATTTTATTCCCCTCCTTGGACCATCACTTTCGAAAGAATATCGCTAGCGACCTGAAATTTTGGCCAAGTTGGAACATATACTCTAAAATGATGGTGTGGAGTAGGTCTCACTATATTTTTCGGCAGATGTTGCAAACAAGTTCAAATTCGGGCCGAATGAAAAAAAAACTTGAAATTGCATAGGTCTGCACATTGGTAGAGGGATGCACTCACACGATGTGCTATTCGAACAATTAGAAATCGGTCTCGTCAGTTTGATTCGTGGGTGTCCAACCTTTTGACTTCTCGGGCCACCTTGACTGAAACCACGTTTGCCACGTTTCGTATGCTGACAACAGGCGTTTTTACGCCGCAGATACGGTGCTTATGCGGCACTACTGGCACAATATTTGTAAGATCGATTATTGCTTTCAGATTTGAATTTAAAATAGAGTTAGATTTAAAATATACATACATACACAAATACATTTCATTTGCCCCACTCTTCCATATCTGAGAATTTTGTTCTGAAAACCTTTTCAATTTCGCGGAGTTTTTTTTTCGAGCCCGACGGGATATACGTATTGCAAAATTAGTTTCCATTCATATATAAAAAAAATTCTTATCTGTTGATATGGAACCTAAAAGTTGGTTGTCCCAAAGTAATGCAATCTTGCCGGGTCGCATTGAGCACATTGGGCAGCCCTGTTAACGTAATAATAAATTAATTATAGAGGCGCCTTGTCCCTTCCAAAAAAATCGATTAATAAGTCACTTATAAATATAACATCACAGAAAATCCCAAATAATGCACACCATAAAATCATAATAAAGATTAAACACGATGCAAATCAAAAAGGACACACGATGCAGATATAGGTAGGACACTTACGACGAAACAGGCCATGCAGCATTACACATCACATCGCAGAAAATCTCCATAAGATGTACTTACATTGGTTTTCGAGTCCACCATCGGATGTTGGTAGGGTTGCATGGCGGTCGGACTACCAATATGGCGTTCAGTCTGATCAAGGAACACTAACGGTCCAATAGCCGGCAAACCACTGCCACCACCACTTTTCGTCGAATGCTGCTTCTTCAATTGACTCTGATATTGATAGTAAAAAGGCTGTTGCTGCTGCTGATGGTGTTGCTGTTGTTGATCTTCACTACTAGTCGTCATACCATTGGATGACGTACATTCGGGTATCTGATTCATTTTCATATTCGGATACAAGATTTTCAAATTAGTATCAGTCTTATAGTTTTCAACGCTCAAATCGGACATATTCTGACCCGATATATGATAGGCCGGAGCATTGTTTGTTAAATATTGTTGCGAATTATTCACATACGAAAGGACCAAGTCGGACTTGACCGATGGCAGTTTTGATTTATGCATGTGAAAACTATTGGAAAGATATTTGGCGGACGATGCGGAGGACAATGATGACGCGTGTTTGCGTATCGGCACGCCAATATCGGATTTGGTGCCGCGCGATATTCGAACCCTATCGCCGCCCGGATAGAATGATGCCGACGATAGGGGTCGTGTTTCGTAATAGTAGGGTTCAGCCGGACGGCTATTGCTCAAGCCCGGCGGCGGTTGATTGCGATTCAAGCTAAATGAATAGTGATTGTTGCTGAAGGTTGTATAGTTAATTAAGCGATTGTTATTAGCATTTGAGACGCCGCCGTTGCTTACACCACCATTGCTAGAGCTAGTGTTATTGTTATTACTATTGTTGTTAACGTTGTTAGTAGTAAGGGAGCTATTTTGTGAAGCATTATGTACAGGTGCCGGTGGTGATGTAGGGCGGTGTTTAAAATTTGGCGGTTGCTGTGATTGGCGATTGGGATGCACGGGTGGTTTCCGATTACTCACAGAATTGTGTAGCTGTTGTTGCTGTTGCAACAGGCCTCCGGAACCTGGGAAGTTGGACTTGTGATGGCTACCCGATGATGCACCGGATGATTTGTTAGTGCCGTAACGTGTACTATCACTAGATCTGTGTGGTATGAAAATTATAAGGACGTGGTTGCCAAAAAAAAAACAACAAAAAAGCTGGTACCTTTCAGAAGAGTATGCGTAATCCTGATCGGCACCGAGTCCTGAGTCGGTGTGCTCGTGTGACACTCGAAGTCCGGCATTATCCAAAGGACTAAGACTAGAGCCGGAGGGTGAAATAAAATCGCCCATACTCATGCTGGACATCATTCTGGAAAAATTAAAAACACCATTTAGACTGTTATGATACAAATATTTATGAAACATTTTTTTCAAGTTCTTAATTAATATTCAACAAATTACTCACCTAACCAAACCGTTATTTCGATCGCACTCCCTCGACGACACAGTACTCGCTGATCGTATCGAGCCGTTCTTCGTTCCTGTACTATCGTTCTGATTCGAACTTTGGAAATAGAGGCTGTGAAATATCAGTAGCACTCAAAAAATTCCACATCTATCACATTTACACAAACAACGACTTACCCCCTAATACGATCTACACGATCCTTTCCTTGACTGCCGCCACTACTACTCTTGTGCACCTTCAATCCGGCCGATCCGGATCGTTTCGATGAGTGCGTCTCGACAACCGTGTAGGGAATCTCACGTAATTGATCCTCCGTCATACCGGTGGTATCGACGAGATCAAATTGCAGATGTTTGGCCAACTCACTTGACCAAATTCTGTTGCGTGAATCCGAGGGAGATCTAGTTAGTTGGGGAATTTCACGGGGTCAATCAAACACAAAAAAAAAAACACAAATAATCACGAGTGATGCAACATTACCTGTTTTTCTTATGTCTGCGACTCTTATGATGCGAATGACTGTCCGTTGAGTGACTATCGTTACTGTGACTGTGATGACTATGGCTTTTCGTGACCATACTACTCTTTGTAACCGATGCTTGTTGGACACTACTCTGCACGGATCCATCGGCTTGTCGTCGTTGCACCTCCTTCCATTGATGCGTCGAATCGATCAATTCAGCCGATACGGACGATAGTCTATGACCTGAGTAGCTACGTGCTCGTGTACTATCATTTTCCGAGCCGGAGTCACGACGATGTCGCGAACGACGATGCTTTCTATGCGAGTGATGTGAACGTCCTGAACGACCTGAGCCTCGTGATAGTTCACTTTCATTGTCGGAAGTTCTTCGATTACGATGCCGATGCCTGGTTATTAGGGTGGATTAAAAGGTTTCATTATTGCGTCTGATTATGAAATATGAGATGTTGTGGAAAGTTGTGGCCACACTTTGCGGACCACTGTTCCGGAGAATTATGAGCTTTTAATCGTGGCAATTATGGGATAATTCTATAGCGTGCTTCATTTCTGGGAAGCACATACGCGATGGTTCACGAAACTATCAGTCTTTTAGCGAAATTAGAGTGCAGCCAAATATATGGGAGCATCTTAAATCTGTAGCAACAATTGACAGACTGTAATTATGAAAATTGACCTCCGTTTGGTAAATATACAAGAGTGAATCCGACAAAAAAGGAAACCGATAATTATCCTTTATACCTATAGTCAGCGGACAGTTAGAAATGTTAAAATGTTTTTGATTTACCTTCGTGTGGATCGGGAATCGTTCGATGATTGACTCTCCACCGAACTGGAACGATATCGATGTGTGGCAGGAACATTTGCACTAAGTCGAGTCGATGCAGAGCGTACGGATCGCGGACTGGATGGATTTCCGAAAAGACTACGTTGCTGGGATCTGGGCCATGGTGCACTTCTGGTGCTACGCGGCGAGTCAGGTGTATTGCCCGCACTTTGGTTCGCACTGTACGGACGAATTCCCAGCGTTGTCGGAATACTATACGTGGAACGGAATGTACTTTCGTGACTGAAAAGAAAGGATAATTTGATATAAATAAATTTGGTCAGGAAAAAATAAGTATAAATAGTTCTCCTGAAACATTTGACATGCAAAAAATTCACAATGCGCTAAAATTCACAAATTTTGCCTACTCCTGCCTGCATTTCTTGAACGTATCTATGGATTTCAGTAAATTTGCTTCACAGGATTGGTCTCGAGCAAGTAACAGAACAACTATTGAAAAATATCACAATGAGCACAATTATAAAGACAGTTCTTTTCAGCATGCTTCTTTCTGCATTTCTTGAACGAATTACCAGATTTCAGTAAGTTTATCCCACTGGATTGGTCTACATAAGGATCCAGCTGGAGTAGCTGTAAAATCATTGAATTATGCAGAAAATTCACAATGGGTTTTTTTAGCATACCTTTGTCTATATTTATTGAACATCTTAGTGGAAATTTGGCAGATTTTCCTGCCGAATTGGCCATCTCGCATAATATCGGAATAATATTGAAACATGCAAAAACAAAAAAATCACAATGAGCAAAATTATAAAGATTTTTCTTTTTATCATATTTCCTGTATTTCTTAAACGAATAGCTGGATTTCAGTAAATTGATTCCACCGGATCGGTCTACACCCAGAATAAGTATTGAAATATGCGAAAAATTCACAATGAGCAAAACTATTAAGACAGTTATTTTTCACATAATTGCGTCTATCTCTTGAACGCCCCATTGCCGCATCTATAATAAAAAAAAAATATAAAATTCACAGTGGGAAAATGTTCAAGGCAGCTGTTTTTCTGATCCTTTGGCCACCAGTTTGGAATGATTTAGTGTATTTTAATAAATTTACACCACCGAATTGGTCTCTACCGTATAGCTGCGTCCACTTGGAAAAAAATTAAAATGAGTAAATTTTGACACCAATTTTGCATTATAGTGCCTATAACTCCTTAGCGAATAAGTTCATTTGAAAAAATTTGCCCGACAATATTGGGCTCCACCCTAAAACACCAGAATAACTGTTGAAATATTTATAAGATTCAAAATGACTCAAAAATTGTGACTTTTCTTACGGATTGACGTATTTTTGTAAATTTTCACCTTGGATTATTCTTTGCATCCTTTTGTCTGCATTTCTGCGGTTTCCACCCCGAATAGCAGAATAACTTCGGAAAAAATTCACAATGAGCAAAATTATGCAGACAGTTGTTTTTCATAAACTTCTCCCAGCATTTCTTAAATGAATTACTTAATTTCAGTAATGTCATCGTCTACATCACTCGTCTTTATCCAGGAATAGGGTAGATGACTCGAACTCTGCGAACTCTGAATACCAGTCGACCTTCAGTTTCAATCTAGACTATGAACACCCCCCCCCCCCCCGTTATTTCTATGTTTAAACACACTTCAGGGAAGACTGTAGAGCCAGCCTTGGGCGAGAGCACTTCCTCTCCCCTAATGGGCGTGGATATTAGTGGCGTGCAGCAGTGCAGTCACCCTACCGAACAGTCGGAGACAGTCTCCATCTGTTTTGTCGTACGACTGCAGCAGCCATGACGACGCTGGCATGACTACTGTACTGCTTCGGACGTCTATGGAGAGGACTCTGACCAGTCCAGGTTCTCTTCTGCCCGAGCGACTGTTGATCGCATGGACTTAAACAAAGAATCTAGCTTCCTGCGTTGCTCCTTTGCTCAAAATCGCAGGTATAGAAAGGCCATTGCCGAAGGTACCACCCAGGAACAGGCTGTAGAGTCTGCTTTGGCTGGCGAGGCTCCTATGCCCCTACGAAAACCAGAACGATGGGAGGAGCAATCTTCTATTTCTGCTGTCGCTAAACGTCACAAGGAGTGCACAGTGCGCCTAGAGTCCCACGTTTGACTAGGTAGTTTCTGCCATAAAGCTGGGCCCACTTGACTTCCAAAGCCCTCTTTCGAACGATCAGATGGCCCACATACAGAAAGCCATAGTGCAGGTGACTATGGAATATAGCCCCAGGGAACACCAAATCTTCTTTATATCCTGGGTCGCAAGATCAGGATGGTTAGTTTTATCTTGTAAGGATTCTCCCACTGCAGAGTGGGTTAGATAGAACTAACAATATACACATTCGTGCGAAATATACGTTTTACTGAATACACTTTGGTCGTGGAAAGTAATGCTGCACAAGCTGCACACTATTCAGGAGTACTCCCCCGGAGGAAGTGAGCAAAAGACCCAGAACTGGTTACCGGCTGAGAACTGGATTGTTCACAATCGGAAAAACTCCGGCCACTCGGTCCAACTCGTTTTTGGAATTGACGAGGCTTCTTTTATGAAGCTGAACGTGAATTATCGGCTACGCAGATCACAATGACATTCGATGGCAAATCCCGATCCGGGTCTCCGACAAGGACCACTCGAAAGTTGTCGCACAGTAATGCCAGCAAAAACAACCCGCCCCATCTACCAGCAGGTGCCCTGTTACCTCCACCAGCCGTGACCATGCTCCGCCTGCTCAGCGAAGCTAAACATAAGGACTTTTAGCAACGGATGCTGATCAAAGTGTACAAGCGACTTCCGACGGAAGTCTTGCGGCACCCATCGACCGCGATTCAAGAGGCCCTGCTCCGCTGCGTTTCCGGGGCTTAAGGTCGACAAGTCAAGACGCTAACTCAAGGGCAACGCAAAAGCACCATCATAGTGAAAGTGATTCCCCATCACCTGTGAAAGAATATGGGCGAGCCAATCACCCGTGTACTATAGGGTCTAACATCACGTCAAAAGCGCATCCGAACACCGCGGTCCTAAGCGCGGCAAAGACGAACGAGGCGGGCGGTCTCGGCAAGGCAAACATAGCAGCCTTGTAAACCGCACCCTAACCTATTACTGATACGCAAAACTTTGGCAAGGCTCCTTTTCTCATCCTTTGGCCTTATTCTTTGATTTATGTAATTTGAAACATATGGAAAATGTATATTGAACAAAATGTTGCAAGCACCTGCACTGGCCCCTATTGGATGGAATAGCGTATTGTTAATACATTTTTTCCACATGATTGGAATCTGCCCTAAATAGCGAAATAATCATTCAAGCATGTGGAAAATTCACAATGAGTGCAGTCTAGTGAATTTGCCCCACCAGATTGGTCTTCAACATAGCCAGAAGAAATTAGCGGATTCCAGTGAATTCGCTTTACCTTACCGTCCCCCCTAAATACCGGAATAGGTAGTATTCAAACATGTCGAAAATTCACAATGAACTAAAATAGCAGAATTGCTGCTGAAAAATTTGCAAAATTTGCCAATACAAAATTATTTCCATAACTTTTGTCTGTATCTCTTGAATAAATTTTCCGATTACAGTAATCCCTATTCCCTTTTCCCGAACTGATAACCACCCCAAATAGCAGGATAGCTTATCAAACATCTGGAAAATTGAACAGGAAAATATTTTGATCGGATTACCGTATTTCAGAAAATTAGACTGAATTCACGGTCCAATTGCCTATATTCCTGGAAAGGATTTCAGAACGCCCTCTCAATGGCTTACACCCCAATAACCCAATAACACTTGACACATCTGGGAAATTATTTCGGTACCCCACTTTCCCCAATTTGTCTAGATCCGCTGAGCGAATTAGCAGATCTCAGTAAATCAGTCCACCTTCAGCACGAGAACCTTCCATTGCTCTTCAAATATCTGCAAAATTGACCAAAAGAAAAAAGTGTTAATACAGCTCAAAGGAGGAAACTTTTAGCGGATAAGCGGAACACACATCTGAATAAGTTCTACCCTCAGTAGGAGACACATCTGGAAAATTGGTCAGAAGTTAAATTATGAAGAGCTTATATTCGGCAGTTTCACAAAATTCTGAATTTCTCCTGTTTTTGCTTATATCTCTTGAACGGAACGCCAGATTTCAAACTGAAAAAAGGCGGATTTTAGTCAATTGCATCACTTCTCTTCCCTGAATGATTTCCAATCGTAACAACAGAATATAGGCCAGTCATTTTATGATTTTAGGTCGCAAAAAATAGCTCGGCTCTGGTTTTTTTGGGATATTGTTAGTGTAGATACCAGAAGTGTACCACCAAGTTTGCAACTTCGAAAAACCTGTGCTAACCCCGTGACCCTAAAAAAAACCTAAAAATTTTCGGACTTTTTCATATTTTGGTTTGTAATATCCAAAAGGGGCCTCCTAAAAAAAGTCGTCTACTCGAGTTTTAAAGCTAACAAACCATTCTTTAATTTGAGTCTACCTCCAGCTTTGTAGGTGCCAAGAATCCAAGAAGATACAGCACTTTAAACATTGTTTTTTGTTAAAAAGTTCGAAATTGTATTGATTTTATTTATTTTCCGAGCTTAATATCGGGTTAAATGCGCATTCTACGGAAAAAGTCATGTGACACGAAGTTATAAACCAGTTGCTTATGTGTATATGTCGGAACGAATGGAATGGGACCATGGGGTCATAGGGCTGCCCCTGAAAACTAGGTTCTTCTAAGAATTGTTTTTCTTTATGTACCAATATTAACGAAACTTCGGCCAAGTGTGTTGCTGGTTATGCCTCAAAAAATATCCAGGAACGGATGAAATCGGAACACTACGTCATAGGGCTGTCATACAAGCCAACCTCTGGAAATTAGGTTCTTCTAAGAAAAACTTTTTTCTTTATTAACCAATCTTAACTAAACCTCACCCAAATGTGTTCCTAGTAATGCATCAAAACATATCGAGGAATGGATGGAATCGGAACATTACGTCATAGGGCTGTCATACAAACCAACCCCTAAATATTAGGTTCTTGTAAGAAAAACTTTCTTTCTTTTTGAATCTGAACCAAAATTATTCCAACTGTGTTCCTGGATTAGCTCAACGCATCCCGGAACAAATGGAATCGGAACACGTCGTCAGGGGCGAACCCAAGGGGGGGATTAGGGGGATAAAACACCCCCCGAAATTATGAAACCGATTTTTCAAAAGTATTAGTTTAAACAAAATTTACACAACATAACTACATATATTGACATAAACGTGATGATTTTCAGACTCAATGTCTATAGTGTAGTCACTAGGTGATTTGAAATAGCAAAATGTGGTGGAGACATTTTTCTTGTTTCTTATGTTTTTTTGGGTGCTGAGCTTGAATATGGAGCTTCTCGTCAAAAATTCGTCGCAAAGAAAGGCCAAAACCGCAAAAAACTCGAAAATTTGCGGAGTTTTTTGGCTTATAATCTATTCTTTAAAATGCGTTATGCGGTATCGCTACAATTGATAGTAATTTTTGCGATTTTGACCATGTTCCGCAACGAATTTTTGGTGGGAAGCTCCAGATTCGTGCTCAGCACCCCCAAAAAACATAAGAATAAAAAAAATGCCCCCCCCCCCCATTTTGTAATCTCATGTACTAGGTTTATCATCTGTTTACTACACTACTTATAAAAAATATGACATTGAAAATTAAGTTAAAGTGTAATAAAAAAAATAATTAATTAATTAATTTTATTAGTTTTGTCTATCGAAATAAAATTGCGAACTATTTTTTAAAGTTTTAATTGATGCGAAATAAAGTAAAATAGAAAAGAAGATTAGATACATTTTTCTTCTTCTTTCTTCTCTGTACCGTAACCCCTTGTGGGCATGATTCGTTCAATCAGCCGTTTATAGGCTACTTCGAGTCAACGTTACGTTGCATATAGAGAGGTGGTGAGTGTATATAATGTTGCAAACACTATATATTTCCTGGACCACGCCGAGATTCGATCTCCTCTAGATTACTAGCATCGTAGAGTGCGACTCAACCATGTGAGCCACAGAGCGTGTTTTTTTGTAGTTTTCGTTTAGGGTAATTTTACATATTTTAATTCGCAAGTTTCAAAAACCAAAAAATTTACAAATTTCTCATAGTGACCATTGAAAAATGGGTAAAACATGTCTTCATTTTGCAGGACCTAAATGAATCTAAGAAAAACTAAATTAAATTGCAAGAAAGGCAATAAGGTAATTCCGTCTAAACATTTTCGTAACTATCGGTTACCAAAACCAGTTATTTCCTAAGGGAGTATTTAAAAAAAGACCTTAACTTTATTTGATGAAAATAAACTTTAAATACATAGGTTAAATTAAATTCTTGTGAAATTTAGAATATATAAAAACGATTATCTTAAGGTTAAGGTCTGAAAATAAATGTATGATTTCATGAGTCACTTGCATACACAAATCTCCCCCCGAAATAAATTCCTGGGTTCGCCCCTGCACGTCGTATTACAAATTCGAACTTTTTTACACGAAAAAACATCTTTTAAAATGCTGTACCTTGGGATCTTTTGTACCTACAAAGCTGGGGTTGCACTTAAATTAAGGAACATTTTGTTAGCTTTAAAAGTGCAGTGGACGACCTTTTTGTAGGAAGCACCTTTTAAAAATTACAAACCAAAATATGAAAAAAGTCCGAAATTTTTGAGGTTTTTTGAAATTGACGGGGTTAGCACAGGTTTTTCGAAGTTGCAAACTTGGTGGTATACTTATGGTATCTATCCTAGCAATATCTTTAAAAACCAGAGCCGAGCTATTTTTTGCGACCTAATGCCTTATATTTCGGTTTATTGACTGGCCTAATAACTCTTGGCGCATCTTAAAAATTGCCTAGCCGCTAAATTAGAAAGTCATCTCTTAAAAGGATAAGCGTATTCAAAAGTCGAATAGCTATTAAAACATCTGGAAAATCGTTCAAGAAAAAATCATCAAGGCAGCTAATTTTCTGAAGCTTTTGTCTATACCTCCTTAACGCATTCGCGGAATTCAGTAGTTCTGCGCCACCCGCAAATTGATAACATCTAAATGTTTTTTTGAAGTAATTTATCGAACAATTGTAAATTTAAGTTTTAGAGAAAAACCTTGATTCAAATAAATATTGAAAAAATTCGGATGTGTGCCAATGTTATCTGTATATACATTTATAAATCCGCATTAGCATTTGCAAATGTTGCAAATACATCTGCGTCCGAATCTGCAAATTGAAATTTTTACTAATCCGCATCCGCATTTGCTTCCGTTAAACAACATACGTAACATCCCTGTTTATATCTTATATTAAATTTTTACAATTTTATACGATTAAGCTCGTTTTTGAATGCCACCTAAATACTTCATAATGTATAAACCCTGTCGACTTTTACAACCAGACCACAGAACAATCAACTTGCATTAGTTTGCACTAAACTACTTTCATCGACGCAAAAATTATAATAAAAATTCCACAACGTCACACTGACAAATTGATTTTAACACAGACGAGACGAGAGGACTCACCTTTGTGCCGATTGCGGTATGGAAATTGTTTTAATTTCCTGCATTTTTCCTCCACCATTATTTTCTATCATCGTTGTTGTCTTGCATTCCGCCAACTCATCAATCACTCGTCGAGGTTGTCTTCGTGACGGTGTCCGTGTGAACATTGGTGGTGTCCTTCCCATTGCCATGACATCCTTGACAGCTTGCTTTTCCGTTCGTCCGCTATGCACGAAAAAAGTAGAAAGAAATTAAAAAAAAAAGTTAAAACCTCACTCACTCAATGTGGCCACAAATTATTTATGCTTTGAAGTGGGCGAAGCCCGTACAATATCGGATAAGTCCAGCAGTCAAATACACTCACACACATATATGTATATATACAAATTTTAAATAATATCCTAGACAGAAGAAAACTAAGGGATACCATAGACGAACAGGGATAAAAATGATGAAATGGACGTCATTAATTTTGCATAAATATTTTTCAGTTTTATCTCACGTGTTCGAAGGTGTATGTACCTATATAGTGTAGTATGGGTCAATACGATTCCACTTTAACCTCGATTAAGGACACGAGCAGACAGTTTGGAATTCGGTAAGGGTGAAAGTATGACTATGAGGTGGTCGTAGGAAACGTGATGACGACATCAACGATGGTGATGATGACTATGGGCTTTTTTTTGTTTCTTTAATTCCGTCCGTCCACACACACGTACGACCCATTCTCGAGGGTCGGCCCTCAATGAATTATTCATTTTTAATAAAAAGAAAGCTTTCGGCGTGACTGCAAAGTTACAACCGGAGGACACACCTTAATATGTTTCGTCACATTTCTCCAAATTTGAATAGCATTGTGAGTGAGGAAAAGGATATTTCTGATTATAAAGCCGTAATTGTATAGGCATATACAGGAATAAAATTCGGCATAATATAAACATGACGTTCGTTAGAAGATAATTGAATAAATTTTAGAGGGCAAAGAAATACGAAATTATGGTATTGTGCCTCCACTTTACGTCAATTTAATGAGGTTTATTTCAACGTCAGGATATATAAACAGAAAATGCATTTCTTATAAAAATGTTAATATCCTCTCAAATTTCTATGGAAATAAGATATTATATGTACCACCATACAGTATTATTAGTATTTATTGTCTAAAATTGCTTAACAAGCAAAAAGTGAAATGTATTTGGGTGCCAAACTGCAATGTAATTTGAAGGAGTCATACAATTATGTGTACAATTAACAAGAACTTCTAGGGCGAGGTTTTTGGGTGTGGTTGGTTACAACCTGATATAGGCATGCAACCGAAAAATATGAACTATAAAATTTATGAAAGTCTGTGTTTAAAAGTTTTGACCCGAAGTAATACCTGATGACTTTAGAAGGAAGTCCAGGACAAAAAATATTTTCAGAACACACATACACGCAATTCCGAGGAGTGTTTCGATAAATTTATTTATTAAACTTTTATTCTCGATTATTTTGAATGCGGTTATATTTGACAATCGAGACATCCATTTCGTGCAAGGTTCCGCCGAAAAAGTTTGAATAAATCGTATTTTAATCCCGAATTCTCAAGTCGAACAATATTTTGAAAATCGATAATTTGTGTCGTGAAGCGTCACACTATACCCCAGTCAAATTTCAAGTGCTTAAAACTTTAACACCAATAGGTGAATCCAGCCAACATTTTTAATATTTTTAAGGGGTCTAGTTTTGAATTTGTTAGCAAAAAAAAGGTAGGCTGTTTTTTTTCTAGGAAATTATTGCAATTTTGTTCTCGGCGATGTCACGATTCAAGATAGACCTATAACTCGCGATGTCCCTCCACCGCAGGCCGAGTGACGCGACGCCATGGATGGTATAAATAACAGGCAAGGAAGAAGAGAAAGTGCAATATCCTCTGGGATATCAAAGGATCCCACTACACCGTACATTTTATTTCTTAAGATCAAGGCAGACATGCTAGGGACTAGGGTTAACCGAGATTACACCTTTTTGAAACAAATTATTCCCAGCCATTATGATTTAAATCTTATCGCTTGGTCATAACAACTTAATTTAACAGCAAATTTATTTTATATTTTATCCTGACGTACCGCATTTGATTACTTTATGAAATGGTCACGACATTGATTATGGAATAAGGTTCGTTTTTGCAACAAAGTTTGTCGACTACTGCATATACGTGGCAATTTGATTGGAATCTTGTATTCAAAACAAAAGCTTTAATTAAAGCTAAATAACTACTCTATAACTTCGTGTCACATAACTTTCCCCGTAGAACGCGCCTTTAAGCCGAAATTTAAGTCGGAAGATGACAAAAATTACAATTTCTGACTTTTTCACAAAATTTTTTTTTTTTAGTGCTGTATCTTGGGATCCTTTGCACCAACTAAGCTGTGGTTGCACTCAAATTGAAGAATATATTGTTAAAAATATGCAGTGGGCGACTTTCCCGTAGGAAGCACCGTTTAGAAATTATAAACCAAAACAAAAATATGAAAAAATTCCGAAAACATTGAAGTTTTTTGAGGGTCACGGGGTTACCACAGGTTTTTAGAAGTTGCAAACTTGGTGGTACACTATCTATCCTAACGATATCCTAAAAAGCTAGAGCCGAGCAATTTTTTGCGGCTTATCGTCTTATATTTCGGTTTGCTGAGTGGCCTATCTGTAGGTATGTCACATGTTTATTCTTACAACCACAAAAAACATCGCCTGCTAACTTAATGCCTTAATTCAGATTGTTCGACTACTAACCTCGGATCAGTGAAAAAACTAGTCAATTCGTCGTTTCTATTATCTGGATCAACAGTTTTTTACCTTTGTAAAACTTAAAACCATCTTAGAACTAATGTTCAATAGCCGTAATTTTAAATGCCGCTACCGCCCCCTTTAAGAATCTCTGGATTCGCCATTGGGGATAAATCTGCATGCGAAATTTTGAAATCGTTTTTCAAAAGCATTAAAGTCTTCTATGAGAACAGCCTAGTACCTCTAAAATAATTATTTTGACGGAAAATACATACACTGCGCGACAAATGCTTAGGTTCACACATATTTCCTTCCAGGAAACGGTAAAAAAAAAGTTTACCGGTTCAAGAAATGTTATTTTCGAAACTATTAAATATCACAAATAAAATGGATGGACTGAGGCCCTACAGGACATTCTCCTTAAATTACAGTAATTGATTTCATTCAAAGAGTCTTTTTCCACTGCGACAATTGCTTAGGTTCAGGGACGATTTTACCGTTATACTTAATGTTTTCGCTGAAAAATATTTCAGAAAAGTGTCAAGCAGGAGAAATACAAAAAAAAAAACAAGAAAATTTTTTGTTATTCAATAGTGTGTATTTCCGCCATTTTTATTTATAATTTTATAAAGCCTTCAAGGTAGGGAATTGTGTAAAGAATGCAGCACGAATAGCGGTATTTTAGACCGAGCTGTCTTAATTCCATGAATTAACTCTTCTTTAGGGTTTTACTGTTTACCACTACTGTAAACCTCCCGAACAAGCCACCCCCAAATGTTTTCTAATGTGTTAATGTCAGGGGAGTTGGGCACCCGGTCTAACAAAGTCACATTTGCCTGCAAAATAAACGATTTAACTACCCTCGCTGTATGAGGGGCAAGATCATGTTGCAATATCCAAGGGTCGCCTTCGTCCATGACATTTATCTTAGGGATATCCTCTTCTAAGAGCGGTTTATAAGATGAACTCGTTCGGCGACCTCGTAGGATGACCAAGACGATAGTTCCATGATATGATATGGCTCCCCATACCATAACGGAACCTATTCGGGAGTGATGGAGTGACAGGCAGTGGCGTGCACAGCCATTTTGTGGAGGGTATGCAAAATTAAAACCGAAGAAAAGATAAATACGAGCATAAACGCTTTTTGATATGTCGAAATAAAAAGGAAGGTTAGTGTTTCCTAAGTAATTAATTAATCTCAGGATAACTAAAAATGAGGAAAAACCGCCTAATTTATTTTAGAAAACACTAAAATAAGTATAGTAAAAAAAAACTTTGTAACGTTAACAAAACAGTGCTTGAAAATTATTTAAATCAATCAAACAAATACAAACATTCGCATTGTAAGATTTATTGATTTTCTCAAATGTGTAAACCGTAGGCATACACACCTTTTTTGTAATATGTACATTACACAGTGTGACTAACAAAATGCATACATAGCTATGCAACCAACCCCGTACAAAAATGTGCATTATAATTTGTTTCTGATTAGTAAAATACATTCTCGTTCAAAACATGATAGATTCCTGTTTCAACATTGTTTAAATATTAAAAAACCAAGAAAGGAAACATTTTGTCAAAACTGAACGACACATTCTGTGACCTATTACTGTTTATTTCCGCTTTGGTTCCCTTTGCTCAA
The DNA here is from genome assembly GCA_949715475.1 of Microchrysa polita. NCBI lineage: Eukaryota > Metazoa > Arthropoda > Insecta > Diptera > Stratiomyidae > Microchrysa > Microchrysa polita. Next base: position 92,558,138 of record OX454417.1, on the reverse strand, counting down.
ATCTTATCACGACATTTTTCGCCGCTCGTGCTATAGTCATCGTTCGTCCGTCAACTTTGTTCGCCAACGCCAAGGCAGGCGTGCTTCTCTTCACCATATAAACCTGCAACATTGTTGCAGTTGAAATTTTTCAATTCGTATGGAGATTACAAGCACGGCGAAATGGTGCTTATCGAGCATACTCTCTAGTGTCGGCGAAAAAACGATGTCAGTAGAACCTACACTACCTATATAAAGATGGCGCTGGTACACTTATTGAGGAAAGACAGAACAGTGAAATCAGTAATTATTTTCATGAAATGAGAGGGTATGCACTGCTTACTTGCATATATGGAGTGCACGCCACTGGTGACAGGTACATAGGTTCCTTCCTAATATCATGATAATAGTAAGAGAACCCATCTGGACCGTCCACACAAAACCGTTTTTCATCCGTAAATATTACCTCTCCATTGCGATGTCCAGTTCATGAATCTTGAGGAGAGTTCCAGGCGCTGTAGGCGATGCTGCGGGGTTAAGGCTGGTTTTTTCTTTAACCATAAACGTTTCAAACAAGAAGAAGATCTAAGAACTCGTTGGATGGTCCTCACAATTGTTGATAACCCCAAATTCTCTCCATGCTTACGCTCAGTAAGGGACGAATTCGTGGCTTATCTTAAGAGACGTCGCCGTAATGCACCGGAAATCGCTTTTTTTCTGCCTCCTGCGTATCGTCGGCCATAATTTTCACTATCTCGTATAAAATAACATGCAACGTTCGAGCTCCGCTGAATCCATATTGCCATTTGTCCGTTTGAATATCCTTCTTGCTTTATAATGGAAATTGTCGCCTTTTCCTCAGCAGAAAGTTGCTTTCCTTTTGACATTATCCACTATACGACTCACCGAGTATAACGCGAAAAAAATGTTTACAGAAACACTTCTCACCAGGACGAGATAACTCTTTAAAGTAAGTGAACCTATACAATTGTCGCAGTGGAAATTGCGATTTTCATTTTAAAAAATTCCGTTAGCTATGCGAGTTGCTTGATAGAGTTGCAATATTTATTAAAATAACCGTTAATTGAGAGAGCATTATTTAAAAATTATTTCTGATCAGAGTACATAGAAATTATATAATTTTAAAGGAAAATATCCATGAACCTAAGCATTTGTCGCGCAGTGTATAACAGTAAACTTTTGTGTCCTTCACCCTCGCGCTTGCAGGGGCAGCGCACCACAGTAGACAATAAAACATAGTACAGTTTTCCATTTAAATTGACTAGAACTTATGTATTCGTGTAAAATATAATTTATTGGAACATAATGACTGCGTTCAGTAGTGACTGAGTGAACTCTAATCAATGGTGACAGTTTGCGAAATATCAGCAAATGCTTTTTTTTGTGAATTTATTTTACAGTGCTTAATACTATTTTAAGACCAGTAATAATAATAAATGTAACAGAGACTGTTGCCTCTAATGAGGTTAAACTAAAAAAAAATGGATGAATAGTGTTGAACTGTATAGATCTTTAAAATTAGAACTTTAGAATGACTGTTCTAGTTTTATTGTAATTTATTCCATTTGAAAAATTAAATTAATTTCCGCACGGCAGAGTACAGCATAGTTAAACAAATCAAATCAAATTCCTCAAAGGTCTTAATTGTATTCCTTCTATTGAGCTCTATCAGTAAATAAATGTGATGCTTTATTCTAATTCTTGAATTATGCGCTACAAAACTCCTAGATTGCGTCATCCATATTTTTTAATTTTCTGGTTAATCGCACGATCTCATTAAATTATGCATAAAAAACAAGGGGTCTGCTGAAGTATGTGTGTCGGTCGGTGCCTTTGAAAACATAAGATGGCCCTTGCCTCAGATACAAGATCCATACATAAGTTATTTTTTAAGTTCAGTACAAATACATTGATATAACGGTACTCTTTAGAAAACCAATGGAAAAATGAACATCATCATTCGTTTGAAACCTATCTTTACTAATCAACTCTTTTCTGCGTAAATATCCACTTTGGATTCCACGGAAAGGATTTAGAGTTATTTTCTTGGCATTGTAGTAAACTGCTTTCATGTACTTTTAAGGACAAAACAGGACATTTCGTCCTGATTGACTTGAGCGGAAGTATTCGGGTAGGTATATTCTTCTATATTTGTTCATAAATTGTGTAGTTACATATAATATTGACTACTTTGAAAATATATTTTAAAATTTGTAACAAATTTCCTAAAATACATATTTTTGGGTCCGACAATTTAAGCCGACGGGGAATCTAAATTGTTATTGTAGATTTGAATTACATATCCCTTGCCCCAATAATAGGGTCGCTACGGTCATGGTGAAATTTGGGTTTGAAATTCACGACCTAGGCTGTTACTCAGATGTTAAAGGAGTACCCTTTTGTGGGGAAACATTACTCTGCAGAGCGTGCTGTTAATCTCAACACTAAGACAAGAAGATCTATGAAGTAGGATGCTTCCTACACATCTGCGGACCAGGATCAATGTTGACCTGTCGCGCTAGACGAGAACGAATAAGTACAATCGTATCCGATAAGAGAAATAATTGCAATTATACATTATTTTCGCTTAGGTATCCGTTTTGAAGTATACGTACATGTAAAAAAGGTTACTGCTTCTAGAAATCTTGCAGAAAACTGCTTTGGTACAGTGAACCCCCGTTATTCGCGGTCCCAACATTCGCGAATTCGCTTATTCGCGATTCATATTTTGCGACACTTCTTCAACATTCACTATGCTTATCCGCGATTTGGTTCTAGTTTGAATGCAAGATTTGATAAAATAGAACTAAATTTTCGTGTTCGTTTTAACCATAGCGATTTCTTTGAACGCAATACAATTAATTTACCGCTACGGCACGCATATTTTCTATCCTACCGGAACAAAAAACTGCACTCTGGGGCTAAAAATGCCGCAAAAGATCAATTGGCACTATTACCTCGTGTGTATGCAAAGTACTTTTAATAGAACTTTCTCTGGTCGTCCGAAAATTAAATTAAAATTAAAGGATCTGAAAATCACTGCAAATCAAGAGACGTAAACCGCTTTTCTTGATCTGATAGTCATGTTTGGGAGCCAAAAAAGCGACACGGCACTGGTTTATTAGAGTACGATGCGTTGTCGTTATGAGAGAGCAGCTTTTTCGCTCTAAACGAGATTTAGCCAATAAAATACTGCTGCATTTCTTTGTAAACGTTTTTCTATCCTAGATAAAAATTTGTGTGGATCACCCCTTCCGAGTCCCCAAAATTGAAACAAAGGCTTTTCGGCCCATATGATCGTCCTGAGCAGTACCCGATGTTTCCCACATGTTCCTATAATCTCATGATATGCCCTTCACCACTCCTATCTGCCTTGATTCCATTCATTGATCGGCTACCACGAGGTCATGGACAGCGTCGATCATTTCCTCATTTGGGGGGATCTGGGAACTCGCTCATCCAGAATCTGATCATGGAAAACGAATGATTGAGTGCCCTTAAAGTTACATAGATTTGGTCAAAATTGGAAGGAGCGTTGGCGGCGAAAGCTTCGAAAACCTAACTGGAAATGATAGTCGCTGCAAGTTGTCGGATTTCCATGCTGCCAATTGAACAGAAGGAAGAAATTCGCGAAGAAAGCCAATGGACGTTAAGCTGGTGCTAAAAGTGCAAGGAATCAAAAACCACTCAAAAAGTTTAGTGATAGAAACGAGCACCATTTGTTCACGTGCAGTTTTTTTTCAATTGCTTTCAGTGGTTTTGTGGCAAGCATTTTCCACGATTTAAAAACTGTGATGTTCCCTACCCTAGACATGTAACATTTTTCATATTTTATGAATATTTGGAACATATTTCCCACTTTCCAAGGACACTGAACCCCGACATTCGCGAATTCAACATTCGCGACGATTTCGTGGAACGCATCCCTCGCGAATGTCGGGGGTTCACTGTACTTAATTGTTACGAGTTGTATTTATTAAAGGGTATATTAACATTGTCATGAAGCTTGCAACGTACAGAAGGAAGAACCTCCGACTATATAAAGTACATATATTATTATTGATCAGCGTGACGAGAGAAATCGATTGAGCCATGTCCGTCTGTCTATCTGTCCCTCTGGCTCTCTGTCTGTCTGTCTGTCCGTATGTTGCAACGCAAACTAGTCCCTCAGTTTTGAAGCTATCGGACTGAAATTTGGGATACAAGTTTCCTTTTAGTGTACGCTGTATGTATGTCAGAACGAATGGAATGGGTTCATGTGGCTGCCCGTGAAAATTAGGTTTTTCTAAGAAATATTTTTTTCTTTATGTACCAATCATAACCAAACTGCACCCAAGTGTGTTCCTAGTAAAGCCTCAAAACATATCTCGGAACAGATAAAATCGGAACATTACGTCGTAGGGCTACAAACGAACCATTGAAAATTAAGTTTTTCTATTTTAATCCGACCTTAACCAGACTTTACCTAAATGAGTTTCCAGTAAAGTCCCAAAAAACTTCTGGAAACGGATGAAATCGGAACACTACGTCATAGGGCTTTCAAACTAACCGCTGGAAATTAGGTTATTTTTATACCCTTCGCTCATAGAATGAAAGGGTATATAAACTTTGTCATGAAGTTTGTAACGCATTGAAGGAAGCACCTCCGACTATATAAAAGGTATACATATGTGATCAACATGACTTGGGGAATCGATTGGGCGATGTCCGTCTGTCTGTCAAATTTCACACAAATGTGTTTCTATTGATGATACAAAACATACGCGAGAATGGATCAAATCGGACAATGGGGACATGGAGCTGTCATACAAACCCAACCCCCAATTTTGTTTGTTCTAAAAAAAAATTTACACTAATTTCACAAAACCTTGAATTAATGTGTCTTAATCAAAGCTACAAAAAAGGTTAAAACCATGCTCCCCTCCATCATCAAAAAAAAATTATGAGTAAATTTTTTTTGTTTGCCCACTTATTCCAACCAAACCCCACACAAATAGTGTTTTGTCGACGCAACGGAACTTTTGTGAAGACGAAAGGAAAAGAATGAGGGGGGCGGGATTAAATGCAAGTCATAGGTACGCCCGAAAAAAACTTTTAGCCCGAGGAGAGCGAAGGGTATCCAAATTTCGGCCGCGCCCGAAATTAGCCTCGGTCTCGGTTCTTTGTGAATCAACCTATTCCTAGTAAAGCCTCAAACATATCTAGAAATGGATGGAATTGGAACATTAGGTCATAGGGCTGTCATACAAACCAACCCGGAAATATTAGGTTTTGTAAGGAAACCGTTTTCTTTTTGAATCTTAACCAAAATACATCCAAGTGAGTTCAAACTCTTTCACTTAAATATACATATTTAGAGTTACATTTTGAAATTCTAGCGTTCGTTACATCCAAGAATACAACTTTTCTCTAAATTTTAATAATAAATTTCCTTCGCTACAAGAAATCTCCAATTCTAAAGCATCAGTTACGTTTTTACCATTACCATCTGAATCGGAACATGTTTATAGAATCAACTTTTGAATCATCCATCAAATTGAGCTTTGATCTTTTGACGGTTGTTTGATGTACACGCAAATGAACATTACCCCCTTAGTAAATAAAAGATATAAGTAACGATTTTAATTAAAGTCAAAAGTAAATATAATTTTCTCATCTGTAAATGGAGGGCAGAATACTAAATATATGTATGTACCTATTTAATTTATGTATTAACTGTAAAAAAAATAAAATTGTACGAACATGTCAATCTCAACCCTACCCTGTCAACAACTCAGATTGCATTAAAATAAAACAACTATCGGAAAATCAAAATAAAGCGAACTCTGGTACTCTGCCATTCAACCCTCCGATTTCAATACTCACCATAAAACAACACTACGGGGGTGTGGTCTTGTATAAACAATTCAGCACTAAAACAAATTGAAAATCCACCACAAAACTTACCTGTATCGAAACCGTGATCCCAGTGCAAACAAATCTGTGGTACCGCCTGTTTGTGATTGAAGGGGTGCGACTCGTACTAAACGGAAGAATGCATGATGTTCGATACAACAACGCCAAAGATGTTTGCACGCTGACTTCCGAGGTGTTTCGAATCCATACGTGCTTAGTTCATTCTGTGTAAAATCAAACGAGAAACAATAGTGGCAATATAATGCGGCCGTTTGAAAGGACTTCGTAACTATTCAACAGGGCTGATGGCAAGGGTGTGTTTAAGAAAACACTATATTGGATGGCGCTTTGTATATTTTATACCATCAAAGTGCTTTTCATATTGTAAATGTTGTGGTCTCTATTTCCTGTACTCTTGAATGATTAATGTATTTCTTGAAATAAGTATACTAGGGAAAAAAATAGTTTGTTTTAAAAAAAAGTATGTTTACGCATATTTACATTTTTATCACAAACTCGTAGCATAAAGTAGCGTCCTTTGAAGTAGACTTTTGCTATTCGAGGCCAATAATAATGAGCTACGGTGGTCTTATTGCGTAACACGACAATACCGCTCGGTGTAAGTCCTAGAAAGTATTCAACGCTGTCTTCGCCCTGAAAAGAAAGTTACGGACACAGAAACTATTAAAAACAAAGTTTTTCTTGAAATATTATATGCAATACGTAAAGAAAAAGGGAGAACTACAAGAGTTTATCGTAAAAATATTTATGCCTTTCTTTGATACTTGACAAGTACAAAGTAGTTTTACTGGTTGTAATAAGGTCCCCAGAAATAAAAGATTTTTTTTTCGCAGAGATTAAATCGTTTTCAGTTTTCTAAGAGTCAAAGAGAATTTTTTTTTTTTTTTTGTAAATTTTAATTTGGACTGTAGAGTAGATCTATTTGTGAAGCATGAAGCTATCTTCTAAATTTAAGAATATTATGTAGGCAAATTCATAAGCACCAACGTTAACAATATATTGGGTAGCTTTTGCGAATTTCATTTCTCTATTTGGGAAGATTCTAGATTCCCTAATTTTTTTAGTTTTTCGACCAGAACTATAGCTTAATGGTATCAAGGCTTTGCATTAATCCTGTGAGAAACCATATAGCATACACACTTTCTATGTAGTAACACTAAAAACTGTTGAAATTGATATTCTTCTGTTAAAGTACAATCTTGTTTGCTTGCTCTTAACAGCGCATTAATTTGTCTAATAATTGCTTGCAAAATTTTTATGAAATAATAAAAGAGAATTTAGTGGACTAAATGAGGGATGGATTATGAGTATCGCAAAAATTTATGTAAAGTCACAGTAAGTATTACTAGGGCAGCAATAACTAAAGCCTTTCATAAAAAATAAGTATGCCATAATTGTCGATAATAAGGAAGGATACAAAATGTTAATTTCACAATAAAACTCTGAAAATATGACTCCATATCTGGAACAAAAACGAGCACGGTTTCTATACAGTTGGAAAAATCAGGCAACTAATGCCCGTGAAGTCAATTTGAAATCACATAACAATTATCATCATCAGTTGGCAAACGGAAACTTTGCCAACAAATGTAGTAAACATTAGTAACCATAAAATTTTAGCTCTTTCTTACGACGACGCTCAATTATGTAACAATAACAATTCCAATAAATCGTCCAGTAAATGTATGCAATTTGGCTTCAGCTTCCAAGGACATTTTCCTATGCTTGTATACGATATCTACATCTATCTGTTAACTTATCTAATTGTATTTAATTCTAGGGTCTTCTATAGCTTAACGGTATATACATACATGTCTAATTGAATTTAATTGGAAACATACTTAATTCCTTACACACTTACCAGAACTGGATGCAAGTCAACGCCATACATGTCGTGCCATTTCACTTTATCGAGATAATTAAGTTCGGCTGTTGCTGGCGACATACCTTTGAGAAGTTGATGAAGTTCACCGACACGTGTCTCCAGCTCACATGTTTGATTCGCAACCAAACGAAATTCAGAAACGTAACCATTCGTATGGCGTCTTTGGTCATAATCTCCTAGTTCGGCTGTGAATAGATATGTACGAATAAATATAAATAGAATATCATAGAAAAAAGGATATTGCCTTCCAACACACCCACACACACATATAGATAGAATTTGCTTTTGCTTCGTCTTCGTTTATTACATGCGGATATTTGAAGAAAAGGACGCGCGACCTCCTGATGTTTAGGGAAAATTGGAAACGAACCATATAAATACGAATACTCTATAACGGTTGGAGCAAAGCGAAAAATAAACATTTTCTTCTATTGAACTAATCTGGATTGGTTGTAAATTTTTTATAGCCAATTTGTAGCACACAATTCCCAATAGAGGATGTTTGTTTGCCGCAGTGCTTTCGTTGAACGGACAATGGAGTCGTCGATGTTTGGTAAACAGAACAATAAGGTAAACTGCGGAATCGCACGATTTCATATTGTATAGATGACGTCGAAAGATAAGAACTTATCGAAATTGACGCAAATACACTTATACGAAAAGGAAATTGTAGATGTTTTCAAAATCCAAGTCATATATACATTTCTTAATAATTGACACAATATTGTAAGTAAAATTGTTGTTGGAAAAACTAATTTAGAAGTCATATACTATGCGTAATTTGAGATCAAGGAGATGGTCAGGTCAATTTTTTCGTAATATTGTACGTACATATTTTACAAATTTTATCTAAACCTATTCAGAATCAATTTTAGATTCTGAACATATTGTTCAGGAACTAGAGCATAATTATCTTGCAACAAAAAGGTAAGTTGTTTTGAGGTGGAAAATTTGAAATTTAATGAACAGCCTAGAAAGTATTTTTACTATCCAGGTTGGTTTTGTTCACTGAATTTCAAACGTATTACCTATCTCTCGCCTCTCTTGCATCCTTCTGATACCGCGAAAACCAATAAAAAACGATAAACATTTTTTCTGTTTTTGTATTTAAAACATGAGGATGAAATAATCTACATAAATAACAATTTACAACTAAATACAGGATGTCCCGCATTGGGCTATTTTTTTCAATACTGCGAAAGGGTCGAAAGGACAATTTGTTTGAATAACAATGTCATCAACAGAATTGGTAGAAATCTTACCGTTATCGTGCTATTGTGTTTTTTGAAGAAGCCAAGGAAAATAATCAATTGTCTCGTTAAATTAAAATTTTCCACTCTCACTCTAAATCAATTTGATTTCAGTTTCTAAAACTACATAAAATTTGACATAAACTGATTAAGCGGTTTCAAATGTCAACAACGTTGATGTCACAGGGCACATTATATCAAAACGTTCGACAAATTCCAAAAAAATATTTTTAATTAAAATTTCAAACATTAATTTCATAACGGTACTTTGAGCTTCATTTTCAATTTATGGATAAGTGAAGTGGAAAATTTCAATTAGGCAGTATAAGTCGTGATTTTCATATACGACAAGAAACACTATTTTTGGCATTGCATATACATACCTAGGAAAAAATGTCTCTTGGACTTCCCGTAAGGGAAGAGATATAGATCGAAAGGCCCCATCCGATTCCTATATCTATTTCAGTTGTGGCAAAACTGCGGACGCTTAGCTATGCAGGAGGAGTTTCATAGGTTGAACGACTCCGCCCAATTCCTATGTTCTCCACGGGCCGTTACTTTCCCGCATTATCCGAGTAAAGCCCCAGTGGGTGACAGAATAAACCTTAGTGGTGGAATAGTGGGGAGTCTTTTTCTCCTACGCATGCACGGTGTTATTTTATTGCGGAAAAGCTTCTGGCAGTGTTCGGTAATCAGGCGTTGGGCTCCTATTAACCAGAGCAGCTCATAGCAGTCTGATTAGTTGGGAACCAGTTTCTGATAGAATTCTGACCGCCAGGCTCCGTACTAAAATCAGAAACGTTACAATAATTCAAGGTTACGCTCCAACTGAACCTGATAGCATCGAAGCAAAGGACTCGTTTTACGAACAACTCAACACCATCCACTTTAAAACACCTAAGGGCGGCAGGTTGGTGCCGACAACGATGGACTGAGGCACATAATGGGGAGACATTTCTAGTCTCGACGATTTTGTAGCTTTTCCAAAATAACTTAATTTTTTTATTAATCGTTTCTGTATCTTGAGTTTTTCTAATAAAAAAATAATAAATAACTGGCGCGACAGTCCATATTTGAGGATCTTAACTGCTTTTTTGTTGAGGTGTTGAGATCAACAGCACGCTCAGCCGAGTTACTTATCCCCATAAATGAGTACTCGTTTAACATCTGAGTGAAATCATAGTCCATCACATATGTTGTGAGTTCAAAAAACACAATAAACTGAATTGGTTCACGGTGAGAATCGAACCCACTAACCACAACACCAACCAGACTATCGATTTTTTCTAATGAAATTTTTTTCCCAAGAGCAGGAACACTATATTTTTTTCGTCTATTTTGGTACGGAAGACACATTTTCCGATAATCGCTAAACGCTTTCCCTGAAATAAAATTCTGTAATACAAGATTTTGGATTTTTTATGGAACTGTATATTTATTGGAGAAAGGATATAAAAGTATACTGTCCGTGTCTGGTGTCCGTGTTAGATTATAAGTGAGGACTACGAATTCCGCCATATATTTTTCACTATGTATATCGTCTGTCGCCGGTGATAAAAATTTCACGATTCCCCACAAACCCATGTGTCACCAATGACACAAGTACACAACTCCTCCATTGTGTCGTCAGTATACAGGGTGGATATTAGCGCACATGCAGGCCTGTAGAGAGGGGGGGAGGAACGGGGGGATTCCCCCCGGGCCCGGGATTTCTTAGGGGGCCCGGATTTTGACACAAAAGTTGTGCTTTAGTTTGTTTTTTACATACAAATTGCTATTTTGAGGTCTTTAACTAAGAACCCTTATACATATGTACTGCTTTTAGCGTTTTAACAACAATTCATAACATACTGTACACTAGGCTTGGGGCCCCTAATCTATTTTTGAATTTTGAGAACTAGGGCCCGAATCAGCATATTCAATCAACATGATAGTTTCGTTACTAAATTTCAATTAAGAAATTTCGACTTCTTCATCCAGTAGCGTACAGTTTTTCGAAACATTTGTGTTTAAAGTTAAAATAGGAGTACAGCGTCATTTTTTTCAAGGAGGACTTTTCCGAGCGATTTTTATTTTGTGTACATACTGCTGCTGCTTATGAAATTGTTTTCAAGATACCAGCACACAGATGTTGATCACTTAAATTGTTGAATCTTAATTTAAATCTATCTATCTACCAGTACTCGCCAACTAGTGTAGTTCCGAGGTGATTTCAGATTGCAAAGTGTGGTGGAGAAAATTTTTTTTTTGTTTCTTATGTTTTTTTGGGTGCTGAGCTCGAATCCGGAGCTTCCCACCAAAATTTCGTTGCGGAACAGGATCAAAACCGCGAAAAAACCCAAAATTTTCGGAGTTTTCCCGTTTTTTTGTTTATAACTCCGAAAGTGTACATTTCTCCGAAAACCTGTCCATGAAAATATTAGAGAAAACATAACTGCGGGTCCAACGCGCCATTAATAATTAAAATGTGTTAAGCGGTATTGCTACAATTGATAGTCATTTTTTTGGCGTTTTTTGCAATTTTGACCCTGTTTTGCAACGAAATTTTGGTGGGAACTTACAGATTTAGGTTCTGCATTCCAAAATACACAATGTACAAGATAAATGCAACTTTTACGACCAAAAATGAAAAACCGTTCAATCTCAAATTTTTTTTCATAAAATGGAACTATGTTAAAAATGGCAAATTTAAATTATCCACTGTAGTAATACCGCTCAACAGATTTTTAATATTTATGTCTCTTTGGACGCGCAATTATGTGCTCTCTAAAATATTCATGGACAGTTTTCCGCAGAAATAAATAGTTGCAGAATTAGGGGGCGAATAACGGAAAAACAGCAAAAATTTTAGGGTTTTTCACGATTTTGACCCTGTTCCGCAACGAAATTTTGGTGGGAAGCTCCGGATTCGTGCTCAGCACCCCAAAAAACATAAGAAACAAAAAAAAATTTGTCTCCACCACATTTTGCAATCTGATGTACTAGGTTTATCACGTAGTAACTACACTAAACTCGGTAACAAAAAATTTAAGGTTTTTTGAAATAGGTAAAATAGGAAGAAATAAAAATCCTTTAAATTCGTAGCGTTGCGCATTTCGAAAGTCAATTTTATAGAGTAAAGACCAACATTCTGGGTCACTGCGAGTGTGCTAATAAATTACAGATTTGAGCTCCCCAAGCATTTGTTAGAACTGTGAACTGTATCCGCCTTGTTTTGCTAAAAGCTTTGTAACGGTTGAGGTACAGAATAGACCACAGCTTTTTCCAACGAAAAATCTTCAACCAGAAAAAAAATAAGTAAATTTGCCCAGTTTATTGCATTATACTCTTTCTATTTTGCGTGTAGTACAGCCTTTATTATTGATCTGTAAAATGAGCACTTGAGCCAATTTCACCCGTATAGTCTTTAAATCGAATTAAAAAACGAGACCGAGGCTAATTTCGGGCGCGGCCGAAATTTGGATACCCTTCGCTCCCCACGGGCTAAAAGTTTGTTGGGGCGTATCTATGACTTGTGTTTAGTCCTCCCCGCTTCCATGCTTTTCCTTGATTTTTCACATAAGTGCCGTGGCGAAGATTTAATGGGAGAAGCGGGGGATGTGGGTTTCTTAGAAGAACCAAAGGGGGGGGGGGGGTTGTACGGCAGCCCTACGAACGCATGGCCTTTCCATACATTTTTACGTATGTTTGTGGCATCAATTAAAACACATTTCTATGAGATTTGGTTGAAAATGGTGGATACATAAAAAAGTTTTTCTTCGAAGAACCTAATTTTGGGGTTGGGTTTATATGCCAGCCCCACGACCCCATAGTCCGATTTCATTTATTTCCACGTTTGTCATGTGGCATCAATAGAAATATAATTTTCTGAGGTTTGATTGAAATTGGTGTGCAAATAAAAACGTTTTTTCTTTGAAAAATTTGATTTGGGGGGCTAGGTTTGTATGGTAGCCCCATGACCACATGGTCCGACCCCATCTATTCATACATATATTTTGTGTCATCAATAGAAACACATTTGTGTGAAGTTTAGTTGAAATTGGTGTATAAATAACAAAAAATTACTTAGAAGAACTTAATTTGGGGAGCTAGGTTTGTATGACAGCCCCATGACCCCATGGTCTGATTTGGTCAATTTTTACATATGTTTTGTGATATAACTTGACACACATTTGTGCTAAATTTAATGGAATTCGATGAGAAAATAAAAAAGTTTTTCTTAGAAGAACCTAATTTGGGGGTCTAGGTTTGTATGGCAGCCCCACGACCCCATTGCCCGATTTGGTCGATTTTTACATATATTGTGTGTCAGCAATGAAAACACATTTGTGTGAAATTTTATTGAAATTTATGCATAAATAAAAAAGTTTTTCTAAGAAGAACCTAATTTTGGGGGGTAGGTTTGTATGGCAGCCCCACGACCCCCTTGTCGGATTTCAGCGATTCAAACATAGAAACTGCCTGCAACAAAAAGAAGCATGTGTGCAAAGTTTCAGCTCCATAGCTTTTAAACTGGCCGAGCAAAACGCGTCGCAACAGACAGACAGACGGACAGACGGACAGACGGACAGACGGACAGACGGACATCGTCCAATCGACTCAGCTCGTCATGCTGATCATATATATACATATTTTATATGGTCGGAGATGCTTCCTTCAATGCGTTACAAACTTCATGACAAAGTTAATATACCCTTTCACTCTATGAGCGAAGGGTATAATAATATTTATGAATGATCCTATCCTATCGAGAATGACTGTCGAAAATTTCAAGGCTTTCTTCATATCAAAGTTATAGGTTGGAATCTTACTTCACCAATAGAATAGAAATTTTCTAAATAATTTTGTTGGGACAAGGGAATCAATAATTTTTCAATATTTTTTCTTGGGAGAACTAAATGCTAGAAGATTACCAGGCTAACAGTTTCGCTTTATGCGTATTTTGTGTAAGGGGCACGACCATTAAACAATAAACTTATTTTCATCACGGGAAGATTTTAGTAAAGAAACTTCATACTAGAAAGTTAACCCTTTAAGCAGTAGCTTTTTATAAAGATTCGTTACCCAAAAGAATGAATGATTTTGACTTCTGTATTTCCTTAAAATTCGCCACTCAACTCTCGAATCGTCTTCAAAATATACTTGAAACGGGACCGAGGCTAATTTCGGGCGCAGCGGAAATTGAAATGAAACTTAAGCTTCTTTCGCGTTAACAATTTCTACCACAGTGAGTCTTTACTATTACTAGGAACATATTTGGGTGAAATTTGGTTTAGATTGGTTCATAAAGAAAAAAGTTTTTCTTAGAAGAACCTTATTTTCAGGGGCAGCCCCCATGGCCCGATTTTATCCGTTATACACAGCGTACACTAAACAAATCTCGTCACACTGATCAATAATATACATATATACTTTATATAGTAGGAAGCGCCAAGTGGTTTATCCGGTACCGTTTTTTTATTATTTTTATTTTTCTATAACTCGTATTTTTCTGAAAACCTCAGAACTTAAATATCAAAATGCACCTAAATGCGCAGAAGGCCGCTTTAAAACATTCTTCAAATATCTATCGTACTGATGCCGGATGCCGGACTATATTAGATTAGAAAACATCCGGATTACTGAGACTGAGCCGATTCAGTGTGGACGCCGGATTATGAGGTGTTCCGGATTAAATGGAGGCTGGATTATAGAGATAATTGTACAATTGTACAACTTGTTTGAGGACCGATATGTAAAAAAAAAAAATTTCTTCGATTCATAATTTTTTATCGTATGGAAGAGGTGGGCCCGGAATCATTGTCCCCCCGGGCCCGGATTTTCTCTCCACGGCCCTGCGCACATGGTACCCGCTACGAAAAAACAATATCAAAAAAATTTCAGTTACCTATTTTTACAGTTATACGCAATCAAAAGATAGTTGAAAAAATACACGCACTAATGTAATTGTTCACATACTGTAACTGTAAAATTTATTATTTCTCAAATTTTCCTTTTGCACTATAATAGCAAAAAAATTGCAGCCCGACCTGAAAAATAAACGGTTTTGTTTTTGTGAGAAATCTGACCTATTTGGGGAATCGAGAGACCAAAATCGTTGATTTATCAAAGCTAAACAAATCTGTACAGTACACTGAAAAAATCATTTGCTAAAAACAAGAAAAAAATACAACAAAAAACAGCAAAGGAATAATTTTTCCTGATTTAAGATTTTTTTTCTTGTTCCAAGAAAAGTCACACTCTGTGGCTCACTTGGTTGAGTCGCACTCTACGATGCTAGTAATCTAGAGGTCCGGAAATCGAATCTCGGCAGACACATATGCAGGTTTCAAATATCTTTGATTCGATTCATTTCAAATTATTGATACAGTAGACATTCGAAAATCTTAACTATAGTTAGTTTTTGGGTGATTGAGATTTCTGAAATATTAAGAATTCCAGACGAAATAAAAAGAACATACATACGTAATAAGGTTTGGTTTTAACTACTTAGAAAACATTTTGAAATTAAAATACCCTCAAAATTAAGCACCTTCGGAAAATCTAGAGCGATAAATTTGACTTATGTCCAAGGAGTAAAAAAAACTGCACATTATACCGCACATATGATACCCGCACCCCCGCACCAAATGATTTCTTATTTAAATAGAACCATGAGTTGCCTGCTATGACTAAGCGAAACAAGATGGCTCCCAGCGGGAGCGACGGCTAAGAGCTCAGAGCATCTCTTGATCAATTTAAACTTGTCAAGTGCATTTGTATCAGTAAATGCAAATGTTGCCATCGAATCCATTTTAGAAAAGCCAGTTACTGACTAGATGAACTTCGGGCTCCGGGTATTGATGACATTTTGGTTTAATTATAGTAAAAGTGGAATCTAATGCTACAGCAGAGATAGATATCCCTACATACGAAAGTGTTAGAAAAACTAGAGATCCCCATTTAAAATTGAAAAATGACGTGATTATTTGTATTTTGAAAAAAAAAAAAAAATACATTTAGGGGTGCCATAATTAAAGTGGGGTTTGTCTTCTTCCAGCTGTCTGCAAGTTAATGGCAAAAACATTCTTGAAACGAATTAAGAAAACAGTTGATTGCACAACAAACGATGGATAGGATAGGAATATCATACAATAATAATTGCCAGTCCATAATTTATACGAAGGAACCCAATGTCACGTCATACACAAGCAGTTTTATTATAGGTGCCAGCTTGGAGTAAGGCAAAGGTAAGGTAAGCTTGCATTTTGTCACCCAATCTTTTTTGCCAAATCCGTGATATCTGTTGGAAGCTGACGATATTTGTCATCTATCAAATAAAAAGGGAACTTTTGGTAGCTCTAATGGCTGATGCTCTGCATTATGGAGGTCGTCATGCTGGGCTAGAATTACTTGAGCCTTCTTCACGTTGATTCCTTTCTGGCATAATAGCAATATTTTGATGCGCGCATCGGTGCTTTTATGTGGCTGTTCACCTTAAAGCTGACCAACAAAAATCATCCAATTCGCCAACCGTCATAAGGCAGGGTCTACTCAGTATACTACATAACCGCTGGATGCAGATTTTTGGAATGAATATCTCCTTACTATCAAACGCACTTCTATCAAAAGGAGGAAGTGACAATGGAACGTAAAGGAAATGAACCAAAAATATTTTTAAACAGGCTCTGGACTGGCAACTACAAGGAGCCAATGCAAAACGCTTGTTGGAAAGCCAGGGATCACATCGAAAATCGATTAACATCCAAGTTTATTTAAAACATATTAAAAACAGAGCTGTATCAGACCTAAAAGTGATGATACAGAATAAGGTGGAAAAATAGGGTAGTTCATGCCGTATTCCCCAGAAGGCGTAAACACTAACCACCATTGTGTTGCCTGAAAATAAATAAATTTTATAAGTCCAGCCAACATAAGCTGGTCCTTCCGAGTTACTATTTTACGTCGCTCATTTAGGGATAGCATTGCATTTGTCGACCAAACTAGGTGGACGATGGAAATCGTCTCATTTTTCATGAAAATTTATTCAAAAGTTTGCTTCAATGCGACTTTTTTTTGCCGAAATCACTCGCGGGTCGGAGAAAAACCTTCGCGGACCGTATGTAATAGGCAAGTCTGGTCTAGGTACAATTTTCCACGAAAAATCTAGAGTTTTGATATATCATTCCAAGGAATTTGTATGTAGTTTGTTTCATCCTTCGAACATTTTTGAACCAGACTCATCGTTTTGGAGATATTTACGAAAAACAATAATTTTGCCCCTTTACTACACCCGCATAGTGCGTACAAAAGGGAAACTGTGCAACAATCTGGCATTATAATTTCCCTCTATTTTGGGTTGTTTGGTTTTTTACCCTTATTGTTCGGTTTTACCCTCATTGGAACTATGATGAAATTTTAAGAAAGTCGGAGTCAATCGTTATGACTTGGTTGTGTTCATAAACACATAATTGTTTAAGTGATGTTGTCTTTCTAAATGCTGTAAGAGCTTCTATCACAAATAGGTGGTAGATGTCTAGATAAAAAAAACAGAATTTAAACGGTAACCTAATAGAATCTTTGTCTTACATGAAATAAGATGTTAACTATAATACTATCTTATACAGCGAGAAGCTATAATATTGATTAGGTACAATTCGTACTATATTTAAAACAGTTTATTTTTATCGTTCATTTAATTATTGATTTAAATGTTTATTCGGAAGTATGTAGACTCCAACAAATGCTGAAACAACAGTTTGTATCTACCGCTTCTGTTGTCAATGGTCAGAAAAAGAACACATAAATCGGTCATTGCATAATATCCAAAGGTGGTAATAATCAAAGTATATCTTTTAAATGCATTTCTGAACTTATTTGTCCAGTAAGCATTAAAATTATACCCAGAAACAAAATGTATGGATTGGCTTAATTTTTTTGTTTGTTACCTATAAAAATTACATTTCAATTTTGTATAAATACACGAAACAGCTGTAACCTGATATCAGTACAGCATTTGATTTCGTTTCAGCGCAATACTAGACTCTACATCTGCACAATGAAATATTTCGTTTGTTTCCTGTTGTTGGGCGCCGCTCTCGTCCAAGCTCAACAAGATGATGGCTCACCGAAAGGAAAGAGTTATTCCGCTCCATCTTATTCAGCTCCATCCTATTCAGCCCCGGCTCCATCATATTCAGCACCGGCTCCATCATATTCAGCTCCATTGACGTACAGCGCTCCCGGACCATCCATTCCGTGCTCAAAGGCTGTTATCCTTAGCTGCGCACCAACTGTACAATCGGCCCCTTGCTCAGCCCCACCATCATACGGCGGCTCCGGCGGTTATTAAACAAGAATTTTGTTTTTTAACGAACATTTATGATGATTCGAATAATAAATTGAATTTTTCTTCGAAAACTATATACTGTTTATCACTTTTTTGGAAAATATATGTTTAGGATTTCGATGCTTTTTTTAGGTTTTTGTGCAGACTGTTGTATAGTGTGGTCAAAGTTGGGATTATACACCATGCACCCGTAAAAAAATATTAATATTTTTTCCTTAAATAAAAAAAAAGGATTTCCAGGTTTTTCATTTTTAGATCGATTGTCAACATAAAAATTGGCTTAATTCCATCGACCTTTTCCAAATAGCTACCCTCACAGTACGTGTAGAGTAAGAGTATTGCATGTAACGAAGTTCAGCATCAAAATCCACCCATATGTTATAACAAAAAGATTTTTTTTTTATTATTATTTCAAAATTCATACTTACATTGTACGACGAACGCTCCTAATTCGGCGGCCAATTCAAACGAAACCGGCAGTCTGCCCTGCAGCACATCTTGTTTAACTTGCAGAAATAATTGATACCTATGGCAAATATTTGTTTATAAGTATGTATGTAAATTTGTATTTGTGTGCGTTTGTCTTGTTTACCAAACTGTCAAGCGCAACTTATGGGGAGAACTTTTGAATAGGGCGTACACAGGACCAAAGAGCTAAATAGTTAGTATTCGTCCATTTAGGAATCTATTGAGGTATACTCGTACAAGTACCTATACTTGATGTATGTATGCAACCTGTACTTCTTGTGCGTATTATATTCGTAATATGGCTTAGCTGGTTTTGTATATGTTTGTTTGATATGCCTTGAATCGGATATGTAATTTCAATTAAACTTTGTTTGCTTTAAACGTTGCATTACTTTACCATATCCCTGAGTCATCAGAGTACACCGGTGCGTTGGAATAACATGGTTATACGTAAGTATATGTATGGACAAAATATACATTACGTAGGTAGTCAAAATGTTAAATCAGTGCTTGCATGCATTATATGAACGATATTTGAATTGTTAAGCAAAACTTTAATCCCCACGAACCAAATACTAAGCGAGAGTTTTGTCGAACCAAATCATCTAACTGCGCAGATTTCAGTCTTCCCATGTGAAGAGAACCTTAATAACTTCTGCAATAGTGCGAAGAGGACACAGCATGTCTGGATAGTTTCCGAAAATCTCTATAACCTGACGACCATATAACAAGCGTGCAATTATACACGAATTCAAAATTGCAAAAATTTCGGCACCAGAAAAGATCGGAAACCTCTGAACAGCTCAATGTTTTTGTTGTCTGTATGTATACGAGTACATACTTATATCTTTGCGAAAATTCAACGGTCGTTTGAGTTGAAACTCTTGTCGTTTTCACCCTACGTTATTTCTGGATGTAGTAATGAAATTTTACAATTGAAGCTTGCTGTCATTTACAGAAATGAGAGAGTAGATTGAATAGTCAAACATGATGGATGCAAAGTCCAAAGATACAAAGCATTTTACAAGCCTAACTGATATACTCTTCGATTGCTAGCACTCTGCATAAAGATATAACCTGAAGAAACTCCCTTAGAAAACATAGCTACAAAAGGAGTCTATTCAATCAATATACATAAATGAAAACTAAAATGTAAAGGAAATAAAACTAAATTAAAGTCAGGGTTAAATCCGATAATCCGGATTGTGATTTTTGTTAGATTTTGTTTTAATTTTCATAAAATTTGGAAGTTTTCTAAAGTTAGTTACAGCATAAAGTAAGTAATTGGAATAGAGATGGAACTCCAACTCCGCCCCCACCCCCTACCAAGCTCTACGAGAATAATGCTGTAGGGAGGTAGACGGAATCAATGCGTTTAGCTCTTTCATCGTTTCCCACCAAATCAAGTTGTGCAAAAATGTGCGGAGCACTATATTGTTATTTTGGGTCGAAAATTAATATGAACTCCAGGATGAATTTCTTTGATCGACCTTCATTGATTCTCTACTTTTCCCTTTGCACTTTAATAGGTGAGTGCTTTCAACTTCGTGGGTCCTGAGCATTCTTCAATTTTTATGTGGTAAATATAAAACCAAAACCGATACAATAATTTCTTGGTTTGAGCGTCGGTTTGAAGGGAATATTCTTCTTCTTCATAATTTATGCATTTAATGCACAATTGAGCAATACCATTCGAATGGTACAATTTGCTTGAGTGAAAACGCCATCAATGAAATTAGTATACGTAATTAAACAATTTCAAATTAGATTTTGAAACTATGTACTTAAAATTTCGCATAAACTGTTTTAATCGGTTTCAAATACTTTTCCCTAACTAACACTTCTAAGATACAGTTTTTATATCTTTAGAGAAATTTCAAATTTTACTCTGAATTGAATATTTGTAAAACAATTTTAAAACGGTACTCTTAATTAATGAATCTGCAAAGTTGCATTAGTTTGATTGCTTTTCAACGGCATGGTCTAATTTTTGACGTTGGTAGATGGAACAATTTTGGGAGAACAATCTTTTAAATTAAATTAACTTGCTGCAAAGTTTAACTTGAGTAAAAATTGTAATTATCAGCTTTTATTTCAGAAATAAATTATTATTATTTAAACAGCGATTGAGTTACAGAATTTTTAATTTCTCATTTAATCATAGTATATCTAGTAGTATCTAGCAGTATATAGTATATCTTCAAATCAACCGTTGCTGAAGGATCAAAATACGAAAAAAATTTCTCTTCCCTGCTAGGGTTGCCAGAATCATTCCTACTAAGGTTTCCAGATGCCCCGTATTTTACGGGTTGCCCGTTTTTCTGGTAAAGAAAACTTCATAAGCCGTAATTTAAAAAATAAAATTTTCTTTCCGCCTATTCCTATAGGCAAAATTCAACAGAACAGGTGCAATCGAACGGACAAGCTAGTCGATAAAGACCCAAGCCCTGGGACATGGACAAAATTCTTTAGAGCTTTCAATAAAAGCAGCCAAAAAAAGGATCACTTTTTAAAACTGATTATATTCAATCCTGCTTGGGCATAAAAATGCATGTTCTAGTTTCTGCCCAGTTAAAATCGCAAGCCCACATTTTATACGCTGGTGGCCCGTAAATAAAAACCAGGCAGGTTTCCACTTCCCTCTTATATTCTGTTGAAGTGTTACAATTTGCATACTTGAAACTCTTTTGAACGGCATCTCAATTGTAGTATGAAGTCAATAAATTTTTAGATTAAAAGTTATCAATTTATGAGATTTATTTTCTTAAGGTGTCAGACGAAGATACAACAAAAAAATGTGCTTGGTGTCAAATTTTAGCCTGCAAACAAAATCGATCTCAGTGTTTGAATCTCTGAGATATATATGGCATTGAAACTGAAATTCGTATTCGGCACTCGATTTTCCCACGGCATTAAATGTGTATATTATGTGCTTGAATTGAAAAAAAAACAAATATTTACACCAAATTTGCCGCCCCCGTCAAATTCGCCGCCCTAGGCTTCAGCCTACTCAGCCTACCGGGAAATCCGCCACTGTAAATTGTTAATTTTTAAACTAATCTGTAATAAAATATTTTTACTTTATTTTATATATAAAAAATCCGTTTCAAAACTTAAACATGCTTCTGGTGAAGTAAAACAAAATAAAGAAATTTTCTTCCACTCTTCGTTCTGGAAAATTTCAATTACTTTGTGACTTTGTCCGTATACCGCACAAACAATTTACCAAACAAACTACACAACCGAGCAAAGAGCAGTCGTAATGTACGTATCCCTGAAAATTCAAAAGCTCTCCAATATTGTCAAAAAGAAAAAAGTTAATATAAAATGCACACATTGATGTGGTCGAAAATATCGAACATACTCAACTCATACTTACCTAGTTATTTCCTCCAGAAGCTTACAAGGATCTGCCGCATAGAATTTTACGCCGAAATAGAGATCAAAAGGCTCGGTTGCTTTGCTTTTCAATTGCCTTGAAATGCGTGATGCCGGATCCAGCCAATGCTGTGTTTGTGTGTGTGTGTTTATGCAAAAGAAAAGAAATGCCAAAATGAATCTTTATTTACGAAGTAATCTAATAGATTGGTTTCGAAAGGAGGAATAAGTAATTCACTTCTATGGAATATTAAAAGGACAATATTGTTGGTTTTTAGGAGAAATTGGGAAAATATGAGCCAATTCAACTTTGATTAACAATAATTTAATAATTAAAAAAAAAGGTTAGCAATGTCAATAATTTCGCTTTTTTCATTTAACCCTGCTGTTAGGTTAGGCCCATTTGGTCCATTTTTTTTTAGTTTTTTCTTTATAAATTTTTTATTATGGCACAATTGGACCTAAAATTTCAGCTCACGTTGCTTTTTTAACAAAATGATGGTTTTATCACAAATACAAACTTCTATTGCAAAGTGGAGACTAGAAAAATTAAAAATTACGTATCTTGGATTACGGACCATTTGATCCAATGGGTATTTGCATTGCTTGAAATCAAAATATAAGACTTTCGCTACGAAAAAAATTAAGTGTTTTATTCTGAAAATTAATTTTTATTAATACAAATGAAGCTAAGTATCTTTCTGCTGGATTTGCAGATAAACTTGCCACAAATGGAGCATTTCATGTCAAATTTTGACTTGCAGCAACCACATATTCCACGCGTTCTGGCCCCCGAATCAGATGTTATTTTACTCGAGGATGCTATGATTATGCTACAGCGGAGGAAAGGAGTAAAGCGCAAGCTCCCATAAAAACCCCGGCCTTCTTCGATTTCGATCAGCTGATCCAAATGAATGGTATATTTTTGAATGAATTATATATACGCATTCAAAGGCGATATGTCGATTATATTGGCGAATACAATGGATGGCCATAAATGTTTTATTCCTCCGAACTGTTCCCATAAGTAAGTTTCCTATAGAGTAACTTATTTATCAAATCAAATGAGGAGAAAAAATTGTCGGCTGTTACATTTTGGCGTTTCAAGCCTTCAGTCAGATCCAACACAACTCGTTCTCCTTGGTTTTTCTCAGGTTGGGCATTTCTAGGCATCCCAAGATATGGTTGGTTCCATACGTAGCCTGACTTTGAGTCAACTAAAAGCCCAAATTTCAAACCATACTTTGCAGGCTTTGGAGGCATAAATTGCCGAAACGAACATAGTCCCCTGAATGGGACGAGCAGTCAATGGTTACGTTTTCGTGGCAATTGTAAATCATTGGAAGGTGGAGTTGCCAAGGGTCCCACAATTCCCAAATCGGAGCATATTTGTCGGCACTTCGCAATTGCCTCCGACTCATAACATCATCGAAACGAAGTGCACTTGTGATGATCTGAAAAGTAGCTTCAGACATCATTGATCGGAAAATAGGGCAGCCATCGAATAAACCATGATCGTCTTCATTGCTTCCACTACATGAAAAAGTCTAGTCAATAACTCAAAAATGTAGGTAACTAAAATAGGCCTGCAAGAATAAGTACATCAATATATGGCCGCAAAGTGCCTGTGTCAATATTGCTCCATATGTCGCCAAATTTGACATTACCATATTTGTTAGTATTGTCGATGATATTTTTTTCTATTGGAGGCGAAAAAACAACTAAAATGCTGACATAATGTCATTATACCTTGATACCGCGAAACGAGTTGGTCCTCCATGTGTTGAAATAATCTTTTCAGCTGGAGTTCCAATGGGCTGTGGCAACCACACCATGTTGTTTTTGGAAGTAAAGAATGGGTCGGCAGATCCTGATGCATCCACATCAGATTCACTTTCAGAATCACCCGTTTTCGTATTTTCTGAGTAAGAATCAAACTCTGAATCGGAAATATGAGAGCCGATTGCTTCGTTGAGCATCTTTCATTATCTTTCAATAAACGTCTTGTCATTTTGTAACGCGATGTAAAAAAAAGTCCGATCAACAAAATTGAAAAATTTACAGAACAAAACAAACCAGACTAAAGTTAGGAGCACAGCAGAATGCAATAACGGCAATCATATAACACATTATTACAACAGCTGTTTAGTGCTTATGGCCGACCATAAGAAATATTTCACACTACACGTTCCAATAAAAAATGTGAAAACATACAATTACGAATTATTGGATCAATATATGTATAAAATATTAGACTAAATTCTTATTTTCCACGGAAAATTCAGTACGGACCAAATGGTCCGCTAACGAGGGATTAGTACATTTTTTTTAAACCTAACAGCAGGGTTAACACGTTTACTTTCGTTGTACCATTACTCTGATAGTTCCTTGTCTCTTATAGAGATATATCGAGATGTGTATCAGCATTATGCTAGATGCGCAATCGGAATTTAATTGGCTTAGTATTTTCTCGTTATGGGCGAAAACTATATCTAACCACATCAAGTAGCCGCAGCATTGGCGTCATAAATCGTTAAAATAGTCCAAAATAAACTTGACTTCATGCATCACGAGTCGACGCGACGACACGTGCAGTGTCTATAGCACGCTTTCAAAGTGAAACATATGATTGCCAGCTGAGGAAAATGCCATTAATCAATAATCAGTAGAGACTACAATGTAGCCGTCTCTTTCTATTTTCATTATTGGACATAATTACTTGGATTGGGGAAATACAGGGGTTCTTTTCACCTCGAATTCGTACACTTGTCGCAATCTTCTTACTATTTATAAGACAAATGCAAGTTTGATTCTTTACGTATTTATGTTGTTGGCGTGAGTGTTACGCGCTGTGACTAGTAGTTAGCCATCACATTACACTTTTGCGAATAATAAAAATTTAACAAGCGTAGCTTGACTTGACATTTATATTGTTTGTAGAAGTGTAGAGGATAGGTAAACATTATTCCCGCTAAATCAGAAATTGGCTCGCTTTGAAGCAAAATTTTATCAACATTTTGACGTGGAATTTATATGGATTTATTTTGCGGTGTGCATTTTTTATTTATCACGAATGATATCTCATTCATATATTTCGTAAGTCATGAATATTTTTTACGAGCGATGCATTAAACATATATGCTACACAACTATTACATCATCTTTATGAGTAACGATTTTGTAATCTTTATTCGTAATAAGTCGCACAGGCGTTTATTGATAATACAGGGGGACATCGTCATATAATGTTTGTCTGAAAACGTGATAAATGACAAAGGTATCTCAGCTGATGTGTCGTGCATGAATGATAGGTCACACATATGTTTTTTGCTGGCTGGGACGTGGAAATTAGAAACAATACTCTTTTGTATTTTTAGACTTTAAAAAAAATGCGGTTATTATTCCCACAATTTATGGAACGATGATGTTCCAGCAGATTCCCGATACCAACGCTGGAAATGTGGATTGGAGGCCAAAATGTCGAGTATTTTTAAATTGGTCCCGTATTCTCCGGATTTTAACATTTAGGGAATGTTTGGGGATGGCTAACTCCAAACATCTAATCGTTAGGAATCCAGTACTTCGATGCAAAAGAATTGCTTAAGGCTATTAAAAGTACATGGTAGACTATTTCGATCGAATATTAGAAAGGACGTCATGACTCTTTTCCTAACAGAATTTATGTCGTAATTCTACATAAAGCTGTGTTAAGCCATTATTAAAACTATGCAAATTAGTTAAGTTTTGCTCAAATGTAGAAAACAAATCTTTGTCATTTTTTCTATATCGCAAGGTGGTTTTTAAAAGAAAGTGGCCTGTCGCATTTTGTCTAATAGTTTCTACGAGTTTAATAATAAAAACGAGACCGAGTTCGAATCGTGCGAATAGCACAATGAATGCATACTCTATACGCATACACAATTTTTTTTGTAGGGGAGGGGGGGGTTGTTGAGTCGGATCTGGTACAGCTTTCATATTTTATAAGGAAATTCAATAGCTACTATTTGATACAAATTTGAAGTTTTTCGCAATATTTAATCAAAATATATGGCTAAATTTATTTTTGTAGGGGAGGTAGGGGTACTGATAGTCAGACCTACTTCACTTTCCATCAACTTGAAGCATAGGTAGCAATTAGGCATTGATCAAAATTTCAGGACGTTAGCGATATTCTGCCGAAAGTTATGGACGAATTAAACTACCAAGGAGGGTATGGGTGATAGGGGAAGCATTGATCCGATTTGGCCCATTTTTTATACCCTCCAAGGTTTTATCAAAACATAGATCTCAATAAAATTTAAAAATACTAGCTTCAGTATTACGGGATTTATCGTGCGAACTGACAGACACACGGACCGACAGGCTTATTCGAATCAAGGTATATAAGATAAAAATATTAAAAAATCTACATTTAATTTTTTTTAAAGTTAGTTTCTTTGTACCCTTATAAACCTTTTTTACAAAATAAAACAAAAAAGAATTGTTTGAATTCATTTGGACGATACAAGAATTTGAAAAAGTAATTTTACAGTCTATTCAAGTGTTGCGGAGTATATTATAAACAATTGCATAACTGTTAGATGCTAAATTATGCTAGTGGCAGCACCTACTACTTTTACCATGAATGGCAAAAGCCCATGTTCAATGGAGCATGGGCCCTATAAGTCAGAAGGCCCAAAATCTGTGACATTTCGATTTTTTTTCTCGATATTATGAGATATTATGTTCAACCATTGAAAAAACCTAAGCCTTTGTAAAGGTCTTGGAACGGGATGGATGGATGGCTGTTAGGATTTTTTTTAGATAAATTTTTCTTTCCAGTACACATTCGCAGTGAAAGACTGGATGACCAAGTGAATGACTGAATTAAAAAGTCAAAGAATTAAAAACTCGAACATGGAACAATACGGTATATGGACAAATATATACTTATCTTACGTGCGAAGCCGCTAACTTATATAAGTTTCTGAATTTTTAGTATAATATCCATAGATTTCAAACCTACTACCATTCAATTTTTAAAAACAAAAAATTCTGTTAACAAATTTGGAGCACATATAAATTTTTCTAACACCGAGAAATGAAACTCTCTCAAAAAAATCTGGCTAAGTAGCTTGCCTGTTATTGATGTGGTGAGAATTAGCGAATTGGCACAGATAATCTTGCAATTCTTAAGTCTAACACATCTTCCTAATTCGTGTGCTTTGATGAGAAATGAACAACGGATCTATTTGCATAGCTTATTTGAAAATTTAGTTCTTACGGGTTCCTGTTTATATGAATATACAAGCTAACTATAGAGAGCAGTTGAACAATTTAAGGTACGTGTTCGTTGAGACAATTCATGTGATGATCGCTCAGCGATCGTAGATTTGCATCCAATTTCGAGCTGTATTTAAATATTTTTTGAATGGTTCTATGGACTATGGACTAAAGGAACATGTCTGTATAGAAAATATACCCAAATAGTGCTCAAAACCGGTGTTTTCAGTTCGATCGCTGAGCGATGATCCCATGAGTCGTCTCTACGAACACAAACCTTTAGCTGACTACTTTTGAATGCCATTGCGATCGCCAGCCGTTACGATTGCGTCGTTTTATTCACTGCTTGCCTTATTAGTTGTTTAAGGTAATAAATAATAGCCTACTCACGCTCGAACTTTTCGACGGAGAAATTAATTACTTGCTCTCTCAAGCTAAATTATTAGCCGAACTGACGCCGAAATTCACGTTGCGGATATCGTGAAATTTCTGTAACTTTATACTCATTCCTAATTATTAATATAATTTTTTAATAACTTCCCGATGTTCAAAATATGTGCCCTAGTAACAAATAATAGTTTTTCTTTTTATTTACACAAGAGAGAGACAGAGAGATATAACATGGCTTCTGAAGGTATATTGAAAGACCAAGACCATGCTTTATGAGCTGAAAACGTGAGCTAGATGGTTCGTTGGGTGAGAACCACATCGAGGCCTCGGAGCCTAACCCGCATCACTGGTGTCCATAGCTTCCCTCCTAGCATATGTTTATGAGTGGTTTGAACCAAAAGAGAACAACTGATATTCGAAAGGTAAGAGGTGGTAATAGTGTCGAAAAAGAGCTAGGTATTAAACGCGTTAAAAAAGCTGTAGATCTAATCGACGCCGGATGTTACTTGCATTTTTTGGCGTGTATTAGTAAAAAGCTTGTAGAGAATGAAAAAAAATAAGAAAAAAATTGACAAATCCTGTCTTTTTCCATATTACCACTATTATGGAAATCATATTTTTAAGGTGTTTTCCCAACTCAGTGGAAATCGTCGTATGTGGTTCCCATACCGAAAAAGGGCGATCCTAATTCTGTGTCTAACTATAGGCATATCTCTCTTCTGTCATCCTTTTCGAAACTTCTTGAAAAGATTGTTTATAAGTTCATTCATGACCATTTTAGTTATCTTATTAAGGATCAACAACATGGATTCTCCAAAAACAAATCCGTTGTCACCAACTTAGTTGAACTTGTTAATTTTCTGTCAAAATCCTTCAATAAGCACTTGGACGTACATGTAATCTATACAGACTTCGCAAAAGCATTTGACACCGTCAACCACCAAATTCTTCTTAATCAATTAATTGCATTGGGATTCCCATCTTACCTTATTGTATGGCTCTTCTCTTATCTTAATGATCGCTCATCTAGAGTTGTTTTCCAAAATTTAACCTCTTCCGAATTTTGTCCATCATCAGGTGTGCCACAAGGATCTATTTTAGGTCCCCTTCTTTTTTTACTTTTTTTAAACGATCTACCATCTTATCTTAACTGTCACTCTCTTTTTTACGCCGATGATAGCAAACTATTTTCAGCTATTTCATCTATTTCTGATTGTACAGCTTTGCAATCCGATTTGGATAGCTTTACGTCCTGGTGTATCTCAAACAAGCTGGATCTTAATATTTCTAAGTGCTCCGTTATGGTATATTCATTGAAATCTACTCGTTTCATTTTCCAATACGAAATAAACTCCATTCCACTCCAATGTGTTTCTACGGTTACAGATCTAGGGGTTGTTTTTGATTGTAAATTACGTTTTACTGATCACTACTCGTCGATTAATTATTAGCAAATCGTCGAAACTAGCTGGGTTCGTTTTACGGTGCTCCTCTAGCTTTCAATCTATTAATACTTGTGTGAACTTATTTGTGACGCTAGTACGCAGCATATTAGAATTCGCCTCGATAGTTTGGTCTCCTTTCGTGATGCATTAGAAAAAGTTCAGATAAAGTTTTCTAGAACCTTATTGTTTAAATATAACTTGGCTTATAGGCCTTATCAAGATCGGCTTAATTTCCTAAATATACCATCACTAAGCAAAAGAAGAGACTGCCTTGACCAGTGTTTCCTTTACAGGTTATGCAAGAGTCTTACTACTTCATCACTCATAGAAGGTATAAAATATCGGTTTCCATCTTACAACACTCGATCAGTTGCAATTTTCAATCCTCCTCAATCTTCACTCTCTATTTATAAAAACTCTCCGTTACTTAGAGCTATGAGAAACTACGACCGATTGGAGATTGGTCCGTTACCTTCTTCTTTTTTTCTTTAAGAAACACCTTGCTACAAAAACTTTAATTATTTTTCATTTAACTTTTTGAATTTTAATTGGTTTTTTATTGTTTTAACTTTTTGAATTGTAGTTTGAACTTATTTTTTTATTTAAATATTTTTTTATACCCTTCGCTCATAGAGTGAAAGAGTATATTAACTTTGTCATGAAATTTGTAACGCATTGAAGGAAGCATCTCCGACCATATAAAATATGTATATATATGATCAGCGTGACGAGCTGAGTCGATTGGACGATGTCCGTCTGTCTGTCTGTTGCGACGCGTTTTGCTCGGCCAGTTTAAAAGCTATGGAGCTGAAACTTTGCACACATGCTTCTTTTTGTTGCAGGCAGTTTGTATGTTTGAATCGCTGAAATCCGACAAGGGGGTCGTGGGGCTGCCATACAAACCTACCCCCCAAAATTAGGTTTTTCTTAGAAAAACTTTTTTATTTAGGCATCAATTTCAATAAAATTTCACACAAATGTATTTCATTGCTGACACATAATATATGTAAAAATCGATCAAATCGGACAATGGGGTCGTGGGGCTGCCATACAAACCTAGATTCCCAAATTAGGTTCTTCTAAGAAAAACTTTTTTATTTTCTCATCGATTTCAATCAAATTTCGCACAAATGTGTTTCTAGTTATATCAAAATTGACCAAATCGGACCATGGGGTCATGGGTCTGTCATACAAACCTAGCTCCCCAAATTAAGTTCTAAGATATTTTTTTTTATTTATACACCAATTTCAACAAAACTTCACACAAATGTGTTTCTATTGATGACACAAAACATATGTATGAATAGATGGAGTCGGACCATGTGGTCATGGGGCTACCATACAAACCTAGCCCTCCAAATCAAATTTTTCAAAAAAAAAAAACCTTTTTATTTGCACACAAATTTCAATCAAACCTCAGAAAATTTCGACCAAATCTCATAGAAATTTGTTTTAATTGATGCCACAAACATACGTAAAAATTGATGGAAAGGCCATGCGTTCATAGGGCTGCCGTACAACCCTCCCCCTCCCCCTTTGGTTCTTCTAAGAAACTCACATCCCCCGCTTCCCCCATTAAATCTTCGCCACGGCACTTATGTGAAAATTCAAGGAAAAGCATGGAAGCGAGGAGGACTAAACACAAGTCTTAGATACGCCCCAAAAAACTTTTAGCCCGAGGGGAGCGAAGGGTATCCAAATTTCGGCCGCGCCCGAAATTAGCCTCGGTCTCGTTTTCTTTTGTTTGTGTTTTTTTTTATAAGTTTATTTTTCCTTTACATGTACTTACTTTGAATTCTTTACATTACATGTTTTGGGAATTTATTCCCGTTTTGTAATATTAAGTATTAAATAAATAAATTAATTAATTAAATTTGATCCTAACCTAATTAACACATCTAAGAGGATCTAGCCTTGCTTTCTACCTTACTGGTTACCATAACCCCTTGCTGTACATATCACATCGCTTCAGTAATATGAGGATGATGAGGCGGCGTTTACAGAATAATTAAATTTAATTAATTATTGAAATAAATACTAGTCTGGCTGTTCCAGCGGTTAGTGCGCGCACCTTCGGTGCACAGGGTCATGAGTTCGAATCTCACCGTGGATCATGGTGTTTTTTCGAACTCACGAGCTTGTGACGGACTATGATCTCACTCAGATGTTAAACGAGTACCCATTTATGGGGATAAATAAACACTGCTGAGTGTGATGCTGATCTGATCTGATGCTTGGAAATAGGATGTCACTAACACATCCTGCGGCCTTAGTCCAATGCTGGATTTTCGAGCCTCTTATTGATTTTTATTTTTATTGAAATAAATTTAATTTAATTGAACCTAGGTCTTAGAAGTGCGAACGTCTGTGGTACTAATATAGTAGACCATCGAGGATGATTAAGCTTTTTAATTAATTTTATTGATATACTTTTTTTACTGATATCTAAATGATATCAACATCTTGGGTTTAGCATTTAAAATTAGATTTCAGTTTAATAAAGTTTCTTACCGTGTACCACGGTGAAATTGTAATCAATAATATTGAAACCTCAGTGGCAAATAAGGATTTTATCTAGAAACATTATTTTATTAATCGAGACAACAAAACTATTCTGGATCCATTTAGTGATTAAATGCTTAAAAACATCCTGAGTGGACACCGTAAGACAACAAGTGACGGCTCTATTTACATGACAGTGACATATTCAACATCTAAACTATATAAGCTTGATGAAAAAAACGCAAATGTTGTTGTTTAATTGTTTAGCCAGTGAGTTACAAAAGTGAACTGTGTTACTGATAAATGTTAGCCTCATTATTGACGATTTCGATTTTATTTAATT
The DNA here is from genome assembly GCA_949715475.1 of Microchrysa polita. Lineage (NCBI taxonomy): Eukaryota > Metazoa > Arthropoda > Insecta > Diptera > Stratiomyidae > Microchrysa > Microchrysa polita. Next base: position 92,525,971 of record OX454417.1, on the reverse strand, counting down.
GATTTTTTTTAACTATTTCTTAGCCCCGCATTACACTATCACAAAAAAATCTACTCACCGTTTGATTCTCCTCGTCAACGTATCGAATACCAAAATAAGCCGTCTCTACAAGATTTAGTCGACTGAATACCACATCTAAAAGCGCCTGCCCCGGTAAATCGTCCTGCAAAAGACACAAATATAACAACAACACGTTATCGAAGGCATCGTTAAACATTTGAATATACAGAACATCGAGCGAGCAAATGTAGTGATTTTTAAGCCAAAATTTCACTTTGGCAAAAGTTTGCAAAAGGACTTTTAAAAATGCACTCTTACAGTCTATTTCAACAGGAGCGTCTCGAAATCAACGAGAATGCAAGCAAAGTACAACTGCAGCGTCGCGGCGCAGGGTGGGTTGTGGGATGAATTGCAATATAAAGTCAATTCGTATATTTATCTGAAATTTGTGCTTTTGCAAATGGAGTATGTAAGTAGCATTGATGTAGAATATTCTGCGAGTACTCCTTGCAAGGGTATGGTATGATTATGGAGCAATGGAAGCAGCGAAAAGACTTCCAGTCAGATGCTTTCAGCTAAATTAAAAGTTGGCTACTCTAGTACGGATACTCGACTCTCGATCTCGAATATACTTCTGCTGCTACTGCTGCTTCGGCTGACCGTGAAGTCACGATATTATCCTTGAACATTTAGAACAGATAAATTTTCGCTATATACAATGTTGTTGACTCGTGAATACACTTTCGGAATAAACTAAGTGGAAACATTGTGTTTGCTTTTTGGTTTGTGTTTTTGGCAGTGAAAATTGTGCAATTTTGCAATTTAGCGCTGGAAATGATGGTGGTCTGTTCTGTCTGTGAGTCTTGCCCTGGAGCGCGAATTTAAATTTCAAAATGCTATAAAGCTGCAAATGTATTCTCTATGCTTTTGTCAATATATACAAAACTAGGACGCAAATAGAATTGCGACTACAGGGAAAGAAACTAAAAATAGTCGACTTGAAATGCATTCTATTTATGTTCCAAATGTGCCAATCGGGAATGTAAATTAGTTCAGCACTATAGGTATCATTCATTCATTTATATTTCATTATAAAAATTTTGCGAATATTAGGCACCCAAATCCATTTCACTTGGATTTTTGGAAATGATTACATATGGAAATTTAAAAAAAAAATATTTTACGTTTATTCTATAACATTCACAAATATTTTTATAAGAGAATTGTTTCGAACCGAGAAAAAAAGATAAAACGACTTTTCTTTGCCCCAAAAATTATTGTGCATCCATACTAAATTAAATAGGGCTATTTGATTTGGGACAGATGACAACAGAACCAATTTGTATTTTATTTGTTTATTAAAAAAAATGCTAAATTTAAAAAAATATCGATTCGAGAACAGTTCTATAGTTGAACTGGCTGCTTCTTTTTCAATGCCGGGGAAAGGTTTGCTGACCCAGACAAAACAAACAACAAAAAACAATGCGTGTCTGAATTATATAGAATCAGTATAGTGAATACAGTGAGGCTGTGAATTTGGGACTAATTTTCAAAGTGCGAAAAAGTCGATTATGGCTAATCGACAAAGGTAAGTAAATTTGCTGTAAATGCAATTTGTGATCTATAATCGTGAAAAATATACCAAACGACAGGAAAGATCTTGTATTATGATAAAAAAAATATAGCTTTGTAATCAGTGTTTTGTCTTGAAACATTTTCCAGTTATTTACCGTAAGCGGTCCCATATAGTGACGCTGGCACTGATGGGGTACAGGTTATCAAGCACCAAAATGTTTCCGAAAATTCCAATGAATTTTCATTTTCATACAGGAAACTTTCTTTAAAAGAGGTCGCAGATTACCTCGAAGAGTTATGCATATTCATCAAACCACCTGATTTGGATGGAAACATTAGTTGCGAGGATGACGGGAATGAAAATGAGCGCGGGATGATTTCTAATCTTTCTCGAAATCAACTCATCGCCGGTTGTAAGGTCGTTTTTGGGGATAGTCGCCATACCACAACACTTGACATTGAAGATGTTTCCGAAAATGATGATATCGAAGTCATGAATGAAAATATGCCGCCGATGAAACTCAGCAACCGGCTAAGAAAAGTGAAATCCACTCCTTCCGATATCCATTTGCCGGCTTCTAATAAAGAAACAAAATTTACATGGAAGAAAGGATCCAAAAGTAGTAGACTAACAGTGTTCCCTGAACCAAATTTTGATGATTGCCGTGATGTTGAGCCGCATAAACCGTTCGAATGCTTCTTTGATGATGAATTGCTAGAACACATCATCGATTGTTCTGCAAAATATGGCAATCAAATTTCCGAAAGAAAAATTAGAATTGATTAGAATTGCGCACTTTTATTGGTATACTTTTGGTGACCGGATATAGCAGACAATCTATAAAGCTTACTTGAGCAGCTCGGCTAATGTCCGTAATGAGCTAGTCTTCAATTCAATGAGGCGTGTCCGATTCGAGGAGATTTTCCGATTTCTTCATTTTGAGGCGGATTTAGCAGCGCCTGGTGGAGACAGAGATAAGTTATGGAAGCTGCGTCCGATAAATGACCATCTAAAGTGGAATATGATAAAAAATTTACTATGGCCGACACAGATGCAAGCAATTTATTAAAGGCAAACCTGTGTTTTGGGGTTTTGTGTGGTCTATGTGCACGGACTCCGGATATTTGATAAACTTTGAGATATACCAAGGCATAAATCCTCGGTCGAACCACAAGTATGAAGAACGGTTTGGAAATTGTGCCATACCGCTCGTATTAATGATAGATCACTTCCCAGAAGAAGTTAAAAACCATCCTTTCTCTTTTTACTTCGATAAACTGTTTACGGGATTGCCACTGCTTACCTATTTAAAAGCAAGAGGCTACAATAACACGGGAACAATTAGGGAAAATCGCATGCCAGTGACATGTCCATTTCCAGCGAAAAAAAAAACCATGATAAAATAGTCCAGGACAATTGGTTCAAAATAGCCCCAAACCTAAACATCCAAAAATAAAAGAAATTTTTGATGCCAAATTGTTGAATACACTACCTAATATACGCAGTAAAAAGTTACACTAATTTGCGCCAAGGGTTAAGGGGGGAGGGGGTGGAAAAGGGGTGAAAATTCAGTTTCTTGCAAATATCTGGAAAACTATGTGTCTGACCTTAAAATGAGCTGAGGACGAAACAAACAACATAAAATTACCTTTGTAATGATATGTAACACTCTAGACATTTTCTCAGAAAATTATACCCTAGACCCAAAAGTATTATAGTGAATTTGGATTTTTCGAGTTTTACATTTCGCACTGTAACTCTTGATAGAATAGATCTACTGTCATAAGATCTTGTCCATATATTGATAACAAAATTTATTTGATTCGTACCAAAAATTGGAGTGCTCCGACCATTGACGCCCCCCTCACTCCTCTTAACATTTTTCAAAAAGGCATGCCTGTAGCTTCTTTTTAAACTGAGCCAGGCAGATCAAATTTGGTGGGGTGCCTAGTCTAGGCTCCATTATGCTCCCCACCAAAAATTATTACCATCCGATCAAAACTAAGGGTACCCCCCATACAAAGTGAACGAAAATTCTAACAAATTTCACATTTTTTCATTTCTAAATTCTATCTAAAACGGAAAAATAAAATTTATCTCTTAGAACGTCATTATAACAGTTAATTGTAGTCCTCTGAATGTATGTTCAAAATTTTGCATCAAAGCGTACACTACAAGTATCAACAAATTGTGTTTGAAAGTCATTGGTACTAGTTCAAAGGCTAGTTCCGAATAAATCGAGTAACGTGTACTAGCAACCTTCAAACCACATTTTTCGTACTTGTAAGGCACGCTCTGGTACAACCTTTTGAATATACATTTACAAGACTACAATTAACTGTTATAGTTAGTTTTGATCGGATGGTAACAATTTTTAGTGAGGAGCATAATGGGGCTTAGACTAGGCACCTCACCAAATTTTATCTGCCTGGCTCAATTTGAAAAGAAGCTACAGGCATGCCTTTTTGAAAAATGTTAGGAGGAGTGAGGGAGGCGTCAATGGTCGGAGCACCTCAATTTTTGGTACAAACCAAATAAATTTTGTTTGTAATAGAATGAATAAGATTTCGTCACCCTAGGTTCTTTCTATCAAGAGTTACAGTACGAAATGTAAAACCCAAAAAGTGTAAATTCTCTATAATACTTTTGGGTCTAGGGTATAATTTTCCGAAAAAACGTCTAGAGTGTTATATATCATTACAAAGGCAATTTTGTGTAGTTTGTTTCGTCCTCAGAAGATTTTAAGGTCAGATTCATAGTTTTCCAGTTATTTGTAAAAAAGTAAATGTTCACCCCTTTGGGACCCCCTCCCCCCTTAACCCATGGCGCAAATTGGTGTAACTTTTTATTGCGTATATTGGGCAGTGTATTCAACAATTTGACATCAAAAATTTCTTTTTCTTTTGGATGTTTGGGTTTTGAGCTATCTGTACTAGACTAAAAATGATTCGAGGATCCTCCGAATCAATGGAAATGAAGGGAACTGGCATCAAAGTGAACCATTGCATCAACATGCCATGGTGAATTACTAAAATCTAACGCTTCTCGTTACTCACGCGAAGCAAAAAGGAAAATAAATTGTCCGCGACCGAATGCTGTTAGTGAATATAATAAGTACATGGCCGGAGTTGATCGCCTAGATCAATTTGTAAATAATTTACCGGATAAGCTACGGGAAAAAAAGTGGGTGTCCTGTATTTTCACATAGTTGGTGGACGCAGCCTTAAATAATGCTTGGCAATTACAATGAGGTTCAAAAATAATTCCCCAGCTTGAGTTCAAACGCGAGATCGCCTTATGTTATTGCAAGCATTATGGAGAACTACCAATAGCTGGAAAGCTGCTAGAGGCGTAATTGGTAACTGGTCCTCGGACCTGAGGCATAACTACTGGACATCGCACCCTGGTGTGCCCCTTCAGCTTCGCCGATATTAAATGTCTGCGCAGGACCGAGCTTAGACTTAGGCTCGCTTACGGGGCACTTTGGGCTCTGCTACCATCTTCATAAAATTGGTCCCAATGTCGCCTTTGCCTGGAGGAAGACCGCTACTCATTACTGGAATGCCCGGCGATCGCCAGGTCCAGGAGATCACTACTTGGACGTGATTTACTCAGCACTAGTATGATTATGATTAGGTGCTCCTCTCTGAAGGTCTTCTAGCCTATATCAAACGGGTTGGTGTCCTTTTAAATTCAAGGACTATGGCACAATATACCTTTTAGGTAGAAGGGCCCACCTCTATGGTTAAGTTTATTATGCTTATTGTTATTTTATTACCAATACAGCCAGGTCCAAAGCAACAAAGGCGTAAAGCAGATGTGACAAGATCCATTCGAAATCATGTTGTGGGTCCTATTACAAATAGGAGGCGTTTTACGCGCGAGAAGTGCAATAGTAAGAGAAGAACTAGATGCATAAAATGCGATGTTGGTCTCTGCGTAAAATGTTTTGTTCCGTCTAATAGTTAATTATTTTCCTCGATTATGTAAAATTTGTGAATTATTTGTATTCAAAAATTGAACTGAATTAAATTGAATACAAACTAAACTCTCATTATAAGTTTGCGATGTCAGATACATTTTATTCCATGTAGGGTAAGCTGACCAGATGTACAGCATTTTGCTGTACAGTACAGCATTTTTACCTGTCGTACAGCATTGGGAAATGTACAGCAAAATGTACAGCATTCTTCATGCCTCCCAATGAAGCCTAATTGACTACATAATAAGGTCCTCGATGATGCCTGTGATTAGTCTTGTCTGCTTTTAAGGTGTAAAGTTGGATTATACTGTACCTTGTACGATGGATATTTAGCGAGATAATCGCTTTGGAAATCCTTCATTCTCGATAACTCGGGAAACCGTCTCGATCTTTCTTAAATTTAACGCTCACATTTACTCCATATCACGGTCCTACGTATCCTCGTTCGGAAGTTACGGCTGGCCAAGTCGCAATTTTGAGTTTTCTAATTAAAAATTGTCCATAACTCGGAGATCCGTAAGCGAACAACTTTGAAATTTACTGTTCATATTTGATAAAAATTTCAAGCTGTCAAGTGATATAATCGCACTTTTATGTTTTCCAATCATTAATTTTCCAAAACTCGGAGCCGACTAAAATATCTGAAATTATCTTATCCAAGTTTCAAGGTCTTTTCTATCCGCGTTCGGAAGTTACAGCTGCCAAAATCGCTGTTTTCTAAGCTTTTAAATCAGTAGTTACTTTGCGGGCAGAACGAAAAGCCAGATGCCAGGTCATACGACTGTCCAATTTACAGAAATATGAAATTTCTGAAATCTATCTTTTGTTTTATGAGTTTAATCTTATTTCGAGTACTCTTCCTTGTTAAAGAATTTTGTGTTAGAACATACATTTGTGCTTCACCTGCTGATGATTTTTTGCCAAGGAGAACCAGTGGCGTAGATAGCTTTTCGGAGGGAGAGGGGATCGGTGGTCAGGATTTTTTTTTCAGCACAGAGGAGAGAGGATATTACAAAACTGGCTGTCGTTTAAAGGCTGAGATTCCGGAGGAATAGGTTTGGCAGAGCGAAGTAAGTATTGCAGGTCGAACAACTAGACCCCAGATGTAGATTTTTCATAATCCCCACCTTAATGTTCGTGTAGCTACTTAATCGAGGTTGGACTAGCGACTCCTGAAGGATACGCGGGAGTTTAATTCCGACAGGCGACGACGCATCTTAGGAATAACTGAGAAGATGATAGAATCGCCTGAAGATTATGAGTGCGCAGAATACACCTTGAAAGATCGATCCTCAAAGGCTATGGGGTGAACTTAAAATTGAAGGTTCCCAGTGCAAATGTTAAGAGTCGTTGTGAGTATGGTTTGTATACAATAATGTTCTGCAGAGCGAGGAAAAAGGACGTAAATATACGTTGAGGCCGCCTCTGTGAAGTAACACCGAAAGATGGTACGGCGTTTGAGCGAAAGCGAACGAGATAGTAGTGATTTTATTCGAAAAAATCGGGTAGTATGATGCAGCATTGTTAATCCTGCATGTGTGGTAATTAGAAGCCTATTGTATCACTAGATTCCACACTACTGATTTTCGTTAAAATGCCAAATTTTATTAGTAAATTACACCTGATCTGTTCCTGTGGCAGTCACACTATGTGAAAAATAACGCTTGAAGAAATCCAAAACTCATGTACGCCAGTAGACTAGAATCGCCATAATTCTAGCCAAGGAAATATCAATTATGCAATTGGAAGTACTTTAAAAAGGGTTAATTTCGAAATCCCCCTGTGGTTGGCATTTCGGTAAATAATGTTACGAAAAGTACCCAATTAATAGCAAAGAACTAAATTTCAAATTAATAAAATAAATTTGTCACGAGGATCAATCCCTTGACCCCCCTCCCCCTTATCTACGCCGAACTCAGTTCTATTCACGAAGATATCACTTATGAAAAGAAGAATCATGGTGCCTCGTGAGATATTATTCTTTCTCCAAATCGGCGTGAAGAGGAGAGAGGAGGGTAGTACGGATGATAATTTTCCGGAAAACCGAATTCTGCAAGTATGTACAGCATTGGGTTTTCGAAAGTCTGGTCAGCTTAATATAGGGACACCTACGCCCCTTAGGTGCCATAGCTCCACCATATGGTACCTGCCGAAAAATGTCTCCTGCATGGCCATCTTTGACACCTAAGTCGAACAAATAGGTTTCCAAGTTCCAGGTGGTCCAGTGAAACATGAAGAACGTTAGGGGTGGTCCAACGTTAATACACGAAGTTAATTGTTAATAAAACAAAAAGTTTTTAGATAATTATCTAAATTTTTGTTATTATGATAGAAGGATCTATGGCAATTATGTGTGAAACAAAATATCGGCCAAATGCTCGCCATGGCTACGGTGGCATACTTCAATCCGATGGTCCATATTTTCAATGACTCTGAGACATAATTGAGGTTTAATATCGTTAATGTACTGAATGATCTCATCCTTTAGCTCTTGAATTATTTTTGGCTTATTGACGTACACTTTTTCTTTTAAATATCCCCAGAGAAAGAAGTCAAATCATATGATCGTGGCATCCAATTAACATCGCCAAGACGAGAGATAACACGGCCATTGAATTTCTCGTGCCAATTATTTCGTTGACTGTGTGGCAAGTGGCCCCATCCTGTTGGAACCATATATCGTCCAGGTCCATATCCTCGATTTCTGGCCACACGGAGAGAAATTTCTGTAGTAAATTTTATCAAAACGAGTAATAAAATTCATTAAAAACTTATTAATTAACATTCATTCATAAATTTGTATCGGTTTACTACAAAATGTTGTGAACTTGACATATTTGTTTCCTAATACAATTTTCATTACGTTGTAATGAAAATAGTTATTACACTCTATTCCAGTAAAATTTAATTACAGATACAATACATTTCACCGAATTTTAGTTAAAATCGAAATGTCAATAAAAATATTTTTGTTTGAATTCTGCTGTCGTGTCGGGAAATTTTAATTACATGATTTTCCCTCAATTTAGCCGCGTAATCTGTGGTGAGTAAAAAATATGTACCGTTTTACGTTTATTTTTATATTTCTGATTAAAATTATTACTTAAATACAGGAAATCCATTGAATCGACTGGTGGAGTCAGAACAAAAATTTAGGCCTTATATTCAAAACAGACGCAGACTAACCGTACAAATTGTTAATGAAGGCGGGATTCATTGTACTGTATAGTGTAATTTTACAATAAAGGAAAGTTAACTTTACTACTTTGTAATAAAGTTTTTCACAACGCGAATAGTTAATTTTACTACAAATGCGAATTTACAACGAATTTAATGAAATTTCACTATTTTTTTCTCTCCGTGCACAAAAAGCCGGTTATGTGGACGCATTTGGCCGATTATGTTGACCAAAAAAATCACGAAGCGCACGAAAAGCATTTTGATATGAACGTCCATTTTCGTAAAAGGCTACAACGACCTTAACACGCTGCTAAATTGTGAACTTCTCTATGGTTGGATTTGCCAAACACTGAAGCAACTAGAATGCACATGTTAAGGTGTGACAATCAATTAACATCGTGCATTCTAGTTGGATCACCCGTTATATTTTTGTTTGATGAGTTATGAGTTTTTTAAATTGAGAATTTGACAAACGAAATGTTTAATATGGATTCATAAATAAAAATTAATTTACACACTTGTGTGAAAATGGAAATTTAATTTCTGATCCATTGGAAAAATAACTGGAAATGACTTATATTGCATACATTTAGGCGAAACTTCGAAAAGCACCTTTAAACTGAATGGAATACTATTCGGCTTTGAATAGCTAATATGGATATTTCTTCGGTTCAATATTTATTTACATGAAAATCACCCTGCAAAGTCTAGGTTAACTGCTGAAAAACAAACATCGGCCCGGATGCCTATTTTAACTTAAACTGTGCAAAATGAGAAACAAAAAAAAAAACAGAAACATACAAAACAATAAAACTTTTTCAATTACTCATTTACCGTTTTCTCAACAAGTACATTTTCACATTTTTCCAGAATGAAACATCTTCAAGGCAAAGTTCGTTGACACCTTAATTTCACTATTTTTTGAAAACCATTAATAATAATTGAAGTATGTATGTATTTTAATTAGATTTGTTCTGCTTTAGTTTCGCGTTTTTTTTTTTCTTTTACACGTAATATTTTCAATTTTTCAGTCCTTAAGACCCTATTTTTTATATGTCGTTCGAAAGCTGACATAATGATGCAACTTTTGTAAACTTTGCACATTTGTCAGTTCAAAGTACCGTTACGATTTTGCAATTTGAATTTACAAGAAAATATCAATTTCCAAATTTCTTTAAAGTTTGAGTGGTTGTATCTGGGTAGGTTTTTAAATAATTTAATTGGCAAAACCGTTATTTTATGTAGAATTTTGTGCAGTTTCAGAAAGTGAAGTCAAATTTCGGATCCAATACTTGGGAGCGTGGCAAATAGTGATTTTGCTCGGCAAGTCGGGGTTTCTGACACTTTTATCAAAAAATGCTATAACTTTCTAACGGTTAAAGATAGAGGGGTCGTGTAGAACATTTATTGTCCTCAAATGAGCTGTACTATCTCCCATTATCCTATGTACCACCGGTTGCGGGACACCCTGTATACATTAAAGATAAATGCAGGATAATTGAAAGAATGAAATACATTGTAAATGCTTCACATTTTTATAGGTATGCAATGCATACCCACAGGGTCTCATATATGTACCAATGAAAGATCGAATTAATTTTCATAATGAGCTACAGCTTATTTGCATCAGGTTCAATTTCATATTCACCGCACTCAATTTGTACAGACAAATAGGAAATTTCATTCAGCTTCATGCTGCCATATACTGTAGTCCTTCGTCATTCGGCTGTCTCTCGGCAACATAGCTGATTTAAATTATTGTTCTTGGTATGAATCGCTGGCAAATATATATGTATACAGTGAACCATATGTAGCTACTCGTATGCAATCTGGTGTATCAAACTATTGTATAAAGTATGCAGTATGCAGTACATAACATTTAAATTAATGTATTTCGTAAATACTGAATTGATATTTTCATTAACACATTTCGTTTCCCAACATTGTGCAAAAGTGTAAATGGTGTCCTGCTCCGGTATGATCGATACATTCTGTATGCAGAATGTGTTTAACTGTTTTACCCGGGAATAATTATATCCTTGGTTCGTGTGTGGTTTTCCATAGGTGCCAATTCAATAAAGAGTCTGCTTCATATTTAACACCATCATTAATTTCAATATCGAAGAGATTTACATAAATTTACTATACATAAATAGCCAGGAATCAGGATACGATCGAAATTCAGAGAGTTATGTGGAACTAAATGGAAATTCTGTTTGTGGCTGGAATATGTTGAAATTATTTTGAAATAGCTTTGAAATTGTTTAGCCTTGGGGTGATTTCTATTGATTACGATTCTATTGATTACGATAGTGTACACTTTTCAGGATATTCGGTACTGCTGAGGAAGGAAGCAAATTTCATTTGAATAGGAATTTGTGTCTTTGTAATCTGATGGTACTCATCTAATATGTACATTATTATAGAGAGGATACAGTTAGAATTGGCTTAGAGGAAATGGGGGTGACCTTATTATGAATTTCGTGTATAATTCAATTTTTAAACACCACATAAAACAGAAGTTAAAAAGAAAAACATTGAAAAAAGTCCAAATTGGTTTAGGTGTGTCAGGAATATTAGTGTCGTCGCGGAGAAATCAATAGTCAAACTAGGTGTAAAGGGCATTGGCATTGATGCAGATTATTGGGATACCAACATAATCTCGAAAAAAACAAAATCCCGCTTTCACAAAAAATCCCATTTAACATAATCCCGTCATTACAAAATCCCGCCCACTAAAACGACGCCGTTTTAGAATCCTAGTGGATAGTGAAATAATCCCGCCAAGAATTATTTTTTTTGCTAACCAAAAAATCAATAGTTAAGTAATGTGATTCCCAGCAGTTTATGCGATACTTTCTCTTAGCATAAATCAGTCGGAATATGTATTTGATAAAGATGACAATTTAGCCCCCACAGAACAAGACTGAAGTCTCGACTACCGGGAATACTATGACGGGATATTGAAAAGCCGTATTTTGAATTAGCGGGATTTAAAAATGGTAGGATATTAAAGTGGTGGGATTTTTATTTGACGGGATTTAAATTGAGCGGGATTCCAAACTGGCGGGATAATGAATGTCGGAATTTTGAAAGACGGGAATATGATGGTCGGGATATCGTATTCAACCCATATTTGGTTCTCTACAAACATAATGGAAGCAATACCGAGAAGAGCCGTTTTCAGATTGCGATACGGCATGTTCACTTAACTCATACCTACTATAGGATAGGTACAACTTAGCACTTGTGCTTAGGTAACATTAGTAACCTGCTTAGGTACCTACTATCATTTGCAAATTACTAATCAAATTATTCAACATTTTGTAAACAAATCTCATTTAGTCGTTGAATTAATTGCGTACCGATCGCAGACTTTGCATAACTTGCGCTCAATGTATCGTTCATTATACTAACGAAACACTTGCACACTTCCGTCTTAAAATACATCTTTGCTTCGACTTATCTTAAATAGCTGAACTAACACTCGCACTAAGTTCTCTTCACATTTAAATCATATATAAATTGAAAATCATTCAAAATTTCGAAAGCAATTAAATCAAGTTCAAATCTATCTCCTTTTAATCGAGCGTGCCGTGTCGTCATCCTGCAAGGAAATCTCTACTACAACAGCTGCAAAACTCAAAAGAAACATTATCTCAACTTCTACGCGAATGTTCTCTATGTATATTGAATAGAAAATTCGCATTGTCTCGCTCCAGACGCGATGCTTAAGATTTGGAAACAATGGATCAGTTAATTTATCTACCAGACCAAGAGAGAGACGAACGTTATATATTATTCGCGCGTTTATTTGAAATTATCCTGGCGTAAGGAGAATTTGTGCTATCCTTTGCAATTTTGTTATAAGTATCTCTTGGATTTGTGCAAGTAAAATTTCTGTACATTTTATTTGAATGAATATGCGATAATTAGAAAATGTAAGAATTTCGAAAGTGTATGAAATAAGAGACAGCAGTTACAAAATTTCTATTTGATGAGTTAGCAAGTTGTAACTTTTGCTATTGAGTAAACAAAGGGTTCTAGTTTCACTTGGGGAGGTAGCTCGACCTTTTCCCTGCTGATAGTGGCATGGCTGTTACCAGCAGTTCTCAAATGTTCTACTTTTTCTTATGTACAAATCGAAGCCATGCAACTATCACCAGGCAAAAGGGTGGAGCTACCTCTCCAATGGACTATGGTAGCTCCTGATGAGTAGGTGCATTGGATGACGAAGCCGGATTACAGCCTTAAATGGTGATCATTTTAAAGGGGACTATTTGGTGCATGGAATATTGCCAATATATGCCAATGGTTTCCCAAATTCATTCTAACTAAATACTTTACAGCTGAGACAAAAAATTTTAAATTTTCTATCGCAATTGAAGATGCGATGCATCATTCAATGAGTTATCGCACTTAACGAACCGCCATATTGGTTCTTTGTTAGATAGAGTCCTCTCACGTCTCAGCGCTCCCACTGTCTATTTCACCTGAGAAAATTTTTTTCTAAAGTAGTAGCGGGCAATCCCAAATTTCCCTCTAATAGTCGTGGGTCATATTGTTTCAATACTCTAAGCTATATTCTTTGACCTTACTCGTAAAACATTGTGAGATAACATAACCCTCTCACTGTTTCCACTACGGAATGATAATTACGGTCTACGCGATTTTCACTTTTCACTCCATTGGCAGGAAGTAGAAAAAAATGGCCAAAGGTCGGAATTATACATGGTGTCCGGGAACTGCCGCATAAACGCACCGGATTGTGATGAATTTTGACTGAATTTTGGATCGATTTTGATATACACTGCGCGACAAATGCTTAGGTTCATTCATATTTCCTTCCATGAAACATTAAAATAAGAGCTTACCGGTTCAAGAAATGTTATTTTTGGAACTATTAAATATCACAAAGAAAATTAATGGACTGAATCCCCACAGGACATTTTCCTTAAATAACAGTAACTTATTTCATTCAAAGAGTCAATTTCCAGTGCGACAATTGCTTAGGTTCAGGGACGATTTTACCGTTTAACGTAATGTTTTCGCTGAAAAATATTTCAGAAAAGTATCAAAGAAGATAAATACAAAAAACAAGAGCAGGTTTTGTTATTTTATAGTGTGTATTTCCGCCATTTTTATTTATAATTTCATAAAGCCTTCGAGGCAGATAATCGAATAATGAATGCAGCACGGCTATCGGTATTTCAGACCAAGCTGTCTTAATTCCATGAATTACCTCTTTTTTAGAGTCGTACTGTTTACCACTAGGTACTGTAAGCCTCCCAAAAAAGCCACCCGCAAATGTTTAATGTCAGGGGAGATGGGCACCCAGTCTAATAAAGTCACTTTTTCCTCCTCAAGAAACGATTTAAGAACCCTTGCTGTATGAATTGGGGCAAGATCATGTTGCAGTATCCACACTCAGAGAAAAAAACGCACATTCATATTAAAAGCTCCACATTTAAATTGAACGCAGTATTCGTTTGAAAAATATCGTTTGATTTGAACGAGTTCTCATTTACGCTAAGAGAATTTCTTTTAAAACAAAAGAGCAGCTAAACCCCAAACGGCGGTCGTTTAAATCAAAATATTCCGCATTACATAGTAATGTGTATACATTCCTTTACGTAACAAATACACATACCTAAAGGACGCGATGCCAAAATATTATTTGTTTCAACGTAGCACAGGTAGTTAATACTTCTGGCCGGTCCGATGAGTCTCACGTGTTCATGTTCATTCCAAACAAATGTGTAGTGTCTAACAACAAACGCGTATTAGAATCTTCGTCGATGTTAAGAGTGTTTTCGAGAATGTACTTTTGCATTCATCTGGAGGAATGGACGCGCTTGCACACGTGCAATATAAGTTTAGCGGGTATTAAAATAAAAGTGTAATGTATTAATCATATTAAAATTAGACCTAAATAAAAAATAAAGTGTTTTTCTGAAGTTTTCATAAGTTAATATTGATTTTTCAACCCAGGTAACAGTAAGTATCTAATCGAATGGAGAATGGACAATCAAACGGAATGTATTATTTTATTTCAGCAGATTTTTGCTTTTAATTCCATGTAAAACTCAATTATTTAGAATGGGGTAATTTCTATGAAATGAAAACGGGATGCGTTACTTTCGAAATAGATACCGTTTCATTAAAAAGAATGCTTCGTTTATTTTAAATAACATAAATGTTTATTATAAAAACAAAGACGTTTGATACAATTGCCTTTCATTTATTTAAAATGTTTTACCCGTTTACAATAAAAGAATAAGTGTTTATTTCAATGAAAAATACGTTTAAATCGACTGGCTCCTTCTTTCCAGGTAAACGTAAATTCTTTTAATTCAAACGCTTTTTTACAACTCATTATGCTTTTGAAAGAAATGCCACTCGTTAGAATTAAACGCATTTGCGTGTGGAGCAAAATCAAAAGCGCAAATCGTTTGAATTAAATATATTTAGTTCAATATTAGTGAATATTTCTCTGAGTGCAAGGATCGCCTCCGTACATGACATTTATCTTAGGGATTTCCTCTTCTAAGAGCTGTTTATAAGATGAACCCGTCTGGCAACCTTGTAGGATGACCAAGTCGATAGTTCCATGATACGGTATGGCTCCCCATACCACACACAACGGGACCTATTCAGGAGTGCGTGACAGGTACATAGGTTCCTTCCTAATATCATGATAATAGTAGGAGAACCCATCTGGACCGTCCACACAAAACCGTTTTTCGTCAGTAAATATTACCTGCCTCCATTGTGATGTCCAGTTCATAAAACTTGAGGCGAATTCCAGGCGCTCTAGGCGATGTTGCGGGGTTAAGGCTGGTTTTTTCTTTAACCGTAAACGTTTCAAACCAGAAGAAGATCTAAGAACTCGTTGGATGGGCCTTACACTTGCAGATAGCACCAAAATCTCCCCAAGCTTAGGCTCAGTAAGGGACGAATTCGAGGCTTCTCTTAAGAGATGTCGCCTTGATGCACCGGAAATCGATTTTTTTCTGCTTCCTGCGTATCATCGGCCATAATTTTCACTATCTCGTATAAAATTATTAACAACGTTCGAGCTCCGCTGAATCCGTATTGCAATTTGCCGGTTTGAATATCCTTCTTGCTTTAGTATGGAAATCGTCGCCTTTTCCTCGGCAGAAAATTGCTTTCCTTTTGACATTATCCACTATATGACTCACAGAGTGCAACGCGGAAAAAAATGTTTCCACAAACACTTCTCAGCAGGACGAGATAAAGTAAGTGAACCTATACAATTGCCGCAGTGGAAATTGCGATTTTCATTTTAAAAAATTCCGTTAGCTATGCGAGTTGCTTGATAGAATTGCAATATTTACTAAAATAACCGTTAATTGAGAGAGGATTATTTACAAATTATTTCCGATCAGAGTACATAGAAATTATATCATTTTAAAGCAAAATATCCAAGAACCTAAGCATTTGTCGCGCAGTGTAATTTTAATAAATTTTACCAAATTGCAAATCTTTAGGGGCAGTTTAAATTGAATTGAATTGAAATGAGAGCTACATTTTGATGAAAAAAAAAAAAAACAGAGCTCTAGCTATCACCGTTTTCGAGATACAGCCTCCCAAAGATAACCCAGCATATGCCAAGATTAACGCCTCTAGGGTCAATATTTAGCGAGATATTTGCAATGTTGTGTTTTCAAATGAAAATTTTCGAAAATCGGTTTTAAAAAAGTCGATGTAGAGCGCATTGAGAGCTACATTTTGCTGAAAAACCCAGAGACCTAGCTATCACCGTTTTCGAGATACAGTCTCCCAAAGATAACCCACAATGTGCCAAGTTTGCCACCTCTAGGCTTAATATTTAGCGAGATATTTGTAATTTTGTGTATTCGCACAGTGCACGAACGGTGGGTTAGTGAGCAAGCCCGACATTTTTTTAAACATCTGGATTTTCTTAGGAGTTGAAATCGTTGGTCGCGAAAATATTGTTAAGCAAAATTTAGAGTAGTCTGGCTGGTATAATGATTAGTGCACGCACCTTCAGTGCCCAGGGTCATGGGTTCGATACTCACCTTGAGCGAATTCAGTTTATGGTGTTTTTCGAACTCACGCCCCTATGAACTATGATCTCACTCAGATATTAAACGAGTACCCATTTATGGGGATAAATAACATTGCTGAGCGTGGGCGTGGTGTTGATCTCAACACCTCAACAAAAAAGCAGTTAAGATCTTGGGAATTGGATGTCACTAACACATCCTCGGGCTTAGTCCAATGTTGGACTATCGCGCCTTTTTTTTATACCCTTCGCTCATAGACTGAAAAGGTATATTAACTTTGTCATGAAGTTTGTAACGCATTGAAAGAAGCATCTCGGACCATATAAAAATTATACATATAAGACCAGCATGACTTGGGGAGTCGATTGGGCGATGTCAGTCTGTCCGTCCGTCTGTCCGTTAAGACGCGTTTTACTCGTTTAAAAGCTACGAAGCTGCAATTTGGCACAAGTGCTTCTTTTTGCTGCAGGCAGTTTGTATGTTTGAATCGGTAAAATCGGACAATGGGGTCATGGGGCTGCTATAAAAACCCAACTCCCCAAATTAGGTTCTTCTAAGAAACTTTTTTTTATTTTTTCTACCAATTTCAACTAAATTCAACAAAAATGTGTTTCTATTAATAACACAAAACATATGTAAGAGTGGATCAAATCAGACCATGGAGTCATGAGGCTGCCATACAAACCTAACCCCCAAATTAGGTTTTTCTAAGAAAAACTTTTTTATTTCTGTACCAATTTCAACTAAATTTCACACAAATGTGTTTCTATTAATGACACAAAACATATGCAAGAATGAATCAAATCAGACCATGGGGTCATGGGGCTGCCATACAAACCCAACCCCCCATTTTGGTTCTTCTAAGAAACATTTTTTACGCCAATTTCATTAAACCTTGAATTAATGTGTCTTTATCAAAGCAACTAAAAAGGTATAAACAAATCGAACCTTTGTATGGGACCATGCTTCCGCACCCCCAATTAAATTTTCTGAGTCAATATGCTTATTTGCCCACTTATTTCAACCAAACCACATGTAAATACTGTTTTGTCGACGCAGCGAAACTTTTGTGAAGACAGAAGGAAAATTATTAAAAGGGGGGGGGGGGGGGGATTAAATACAAGTCGTAGGTACGAGCGAAAAAACTTTAAGCTCGAGGGGAGCGAAGGGTATCCAAATTTTGACCGCGCCCGTAATTAGTCTCGGTCTCGTTTTTATTCAGACATTAAGCTTGGGAGTTTTATTTTTACATCATTTCACAGCGAACCAAAATTACGTAATTTTTTTTTGAAAACGGAGGATTTATGAGTGAGGCAATTTTATGGTGTTCACAATGCTCTTGCAGCTTCAACTATGTGCATTTTGTCAAAATTTGGCGATATCAATCGCTGGACATCTAACCCTTCCAATTTTTCTTAAATTTCGGTTCAAGTTGCCCGTATAGTCAAAACTGCGGGCTTCATAAAACTATCAATTATGGTAGCCCACCATAAAAAAAAACGATACCGAGTTCTAATCGTGCGAATAGCACGATGAGTGTATACCCTATACCCACATACAAACTTAAAATGTGTAAAACCGAAAATATTCAATTAATTTTCTTTAAGGGGGGAAGTGGTAGATGGGTCAAACCTCGAACATGTTTAGTATCTTATAACGGCATCCAGCAGTTATCATCAGCTATCAATTTGAAGTTTTACGCGACATTCTATCAAAAGATATGGCGGAATAATGCTTTGTAGGGGATGTAGGGGTAGGCGTAGCCAGACCTTCTCCACTTTCCACCAACTTAAAGCATTATGTCACAATTAGGCATTGATGAAAATTTCAGGTCGCTAGCGATATTCTGTTGAAAAATATGGCTGAATTAAACTATCACGGAGGGGTCATTTGTATGGGAGGTAGGGGAACCCTTGGTCCGATTTGACCCATTTTCAATACCATCCAAGCTTTTATGAAAAAAATCTGACCTAAATTACAAAACGCTAGATTCATTATTTCGGGAGTTATCGTGCGAACTGACAGACACACGGACGGACATGGCTTATTCGAACCAGGGACCGACCCTGATCATTTATATATATATATATATATATACTTCGCCATACCTCCGGTGGCTCCTTAGAGGTGTTACATAATATCCGGTAACAAAAACAATATACCCTATACCATCTTATGGGTACCTATAGGGTAAGCTGACCAGACGTACAGCATTTTGCTGTACAGTACAGCATTTTGACCTGTCGTACAGCATTGGGAAATGTACAGCAAAATGTATAGCATTCCCAATGCCACACAATGAAACCGAATTCACTACATCAGCGGTCGACAAAGGACGTCTCGGGTGCCACATGCGGCTCTTTGGCTCATTTAGTGTGCGTTAATGACTCAAAGCATTTTCAAACTCTCGCACAAATTATTAAAAACAATATACCGTTATCTGCCTAAAATGTATAGCCCTGAATGATAGTGATTTTTTGTCCCTTGAATCGATGAAGCCTGGCAATTTATTGAAAACAACATCTCCTCCCGCCCCAACGTCCTCTAAATCGCCACTTTCATCCCCGCTCTATAAAAAAAATTTCTAAAAATAGACCTCTATTGCCCTTGATGCCCCCTATGGACTTTTATTGGCCTTGGGTAGCATCTTTGAACGGCTGCAACTTTCGAAGTGAGGCAACAAGGACTCCGAAAATTTCAGCCAAATGTGCGCCCAAAATCGCTTCATCCCCGCTCTAAAAAAAATTCGAAAAATAGACCTCCATTGCCCTTGGTATCCCCTACGGAATTTTATTGTTCTTGGGTCGCATCTTTGAACGGCTGTAACTGTCGAAAATCTTTGAGCTTGTCATCGAGATCCCGGTCCTGGGCGCCTCTAACGTCCTCTAACCGATTTCAAATTATGCAGCGCGAAAATGACCTAATGGTCTTCCTTTTGGGCTCCTGGAAATTTCCATTTAATGCTGATGATCAATTTCAAATTTCGACACTTAAAATTATTATCACACTAGAACTTACCATTATATTATATTGAGTCATATATGTTTCATAGGGAAATTCTGGCTCCTATGCACTGTTGTACTTCGAAAATTTTATCTTGAAGCTCTACAAATTCCTATTCCTACAGCTATCCCCAGATAATACGTGCCGTTAAGAAAAAATACAACAATTTGGCTCTTTAAATGGATAGTAAAGGGTAAATTCTCAAGTTTGGCTCTTCTGGCTAAAAAGTTTGTCAACCACAGCGCTACATAATAAACTGGAGAGGATTGTTATCAGTCTTGTTTGCTCTTAGCCCGTAAAGTTTGACCACCATACGATAGATAATAGCACTTTTATGTTTGGCAATCGCGCATTTTCGATAACTCGGAAAAGATTTGACCGATCTTTCTGAAACTGGCACGCTTGTAGAGCTACTTGGTGCTCGCATTTTCTTAAAATTTCAAGGTTCTACGTATTAGCGTTCATAAGTTGCAGCGGCCCAAATCACAGATTTTTGTTTTTAATTGAAAATTGTCCGTAACTCGGAAATTCGTACGAGCAGTCTTCCAGAGCACCGTACTGCCCATATTTGGTGGAAATTTCAAGGGGAACATTGAGGACTTTAGGGCTCTTATGATTATGAGTCTAGTTTAGCACAACATAACCTCAAGGTTCACCACATAAAGGATAATATGAGGCAGGCACGTAGCCAGGATCTTGTTTTAGGAGTGCTCCGAGGCTTTAGAATTTAGAATGTTGTTAACTGTGGAAAATAGTTTCGGCGTTGCCCCATTGGAGCACATGCCTTCTCCCCAACTGTTCATGTACAATTATTATCGTGGGGTATGGTATCAGTACGAAGCAGCAAGCCCAGGATTACGCAAAAATTCGCAATATAGGACATTTTCTCCTTTATATGGTTCAACGAAACTCTATTCCTCATAGGTATAAATTTACCTTGTGGATTCACAATCCACAGGATTCCGGAGCAAGACGCCGTGTTGGACGGCCAAGGAACACATGGAGAAGATCGGTAACAAGCGAGGCGAAAACGCTAAATCTTACATGGTCGCAGCTAGCGCCGTTGGCGCAAAACAGAACGAGGTGGAGAGTAGGCGTAGTTAATGCCCTATGCCCCACAAGGGGTTGACAGGAACTAGAGAGATAAATTTACCTTACTTACAAAATTAAAGCATTACCGACTGTTGTTTGAGTGAAAGAAGTATGCAAAGTATGCTTGGGCTCGCGTAGTCGGTGCCCGTGTGGTGCCGCTTTTGCCCCTTTGCACGGCTCTTCATTGTTACAGGCAAATATTTCATTTCAAATCTTAGAGCCTGTAGTAGGTCTTACGAAATTTATTTTTCTCCAAACTGACGTGAAAAGGAGGGGGGGGGGGGGGGGGTAGTATGGTTGAGGATTTGTCTGAAAACTTAATTCCGCAAGTATGTGTACAGCATTGGGCCTTCGGGAGTCTGGTCAGCTTAGTATAGGGTATAATTACACAAATTTGGTTCGCTTGCAATTTTGTTTTGATTCATATAAAGAAATTCGCAGGTTTAATGTCTGAATAAAAAAAAAACTTTTTGTCCACCCTGTAGTTTCCCAGGCTTTTCCCAAGTAGGAAAATCTATGGAATTATGAATACCTACCCAAAATCTGTGCGTAGTGTCAACATCTTCCAAAATATCACTGCTATGCTGCGAAATAAACGTACCGAAGCCCAAAGTTTATTCTGCAGTTAGATGATAAGCTGATGTGGTGAAAGTTTTGCAATATCATAAATCTAGTTCGTGCCGACTCTTGAATTATTTTCTCGCACAACAGCTATTAAGTAAGGATGATTTAAGAGGACAATAAAACCATTAGAGTCGCCAAGGGATGTCTAACGGAGTACCGAGTATTAAATAGTGTGATACGTCATGAAAAGGACTCGATCAGAGAACAATGACTCCACGTAAAACATATACGATTTTACCTTCTTCTTTTTTTGCGTGTAATGTACCTACCCACCGTCACGAAATGACAGTCAACAATTGAAACATTGAAACAATTTTACGTGAAAAGTGCTCTATGTGGTCGTTGCCGCGTTGCTCAGTTAATTTACGACCTCCACCCCCTTTAGTGCTTCTTCTGCTTCTGCTATATGACATCAAGTAACAAAGTTATAGCTTCCATAATTTTTCACAACACCCGACACATTGCTTGTTGCCATAGGGCTCGGAAAATAGTACACTTTGTGTATTATACATATACATTCGAGGAAGCATATAGGAAGAACAAGGAACGAAGTGAACGTTGTGCAATATCAGCCAGGGTGCTAAAAGCTAATATATCACGAAATGTTTTGCGTAATGGGGGAAAACTAAAACCTCTGTTTCTTCTTGTTACTTGGGGTATCTTTGGTGTATATCTTTGGGGGCTTTAAGTGGGATTTTAATAGTCCGGTTGGGGGTTAAACACGTCTATTTGTCAACTGAAAGGTCTAGTTGTTTTGCTCTTATCAGATACTTTAATCGACATTGTCCTGGTTTCTAGAGGATGATTTAGATGTGATTTTTTTTCTTTCGTTTGTTTGTTTAATGTTACAGCCGTTGTAATATGAGTGGTAAATTATGAGTATTTTTCGGACTCCCACAGAAAATTTAAATGTATGTATTTAAATATTAAATTTCGGCAGAGATAATAAAGCAATACTTTTTAAGTAAAACATTGTAACTTCTGAAGTAAACACAAATAACGTTAGACTTTAATATTTTAATTAGCACAAAAAACTATACAAACATTCAAATACTAGACATACGAGACGATAAAAATATTAATTTCAAATTCACTTGCACCATTTTATTACCCTCTACAACACGATTCATTAAAGTTGAATAAACATCGTTAAAGAAAAGATACAATTGAATATTTTTCCATCTATATTCCGTCTTCATAGTCGATTCGTTTAAACGAGCAAAGAAAAAATCGTGCCGTAAACAGTAAGTACCCTTCAATTACCACCCTATTGAAATTTTATCTGTAACGTAACGTTCTGCGAGGATGTAACACAATAACTGACCATATAACCTCTTTTTGAATTTGCATGCTTGAATAAAGCAAAAAAAAATTAATTAGGATTCCGCTGAAAAAAAAAGGATTCTCCGTTCGTGTGTAGCCGTTGCATGTTACC
The DNA here is from genome assembly GCA_949715475.1 of Microchrysa polita. Taxonomy (NCBI): domain Eukaryota; kingdom Metazoa; phylum Arthropoda; class Insecta; order Diptera; family Stratiomyidae; genus Microchrysa; species Microchrysa polita. The sequence continues at coordinate 92,503,028 of OX454417.1, read as the reverse complement.
GAATCTATCGAGTTCCACTCCGTTAATCTGGTATTTGGTATCATACGTAAACCAACTATGTAAATGTACTCATATACAAACAGACTATACATGAGTGCTCTGCTCCTTTTTAAGTAGAGAAACACATAATTTTCGCAGTAAAAAAACTGCAAATTGCCAATATTCCCATTCCATTAAAATGTAAATTCAGCTTCAATGAGGATGTGTTTTGACAGTAGGTACATGGCTGGAGGGCTATTTGAAACCATTCCCTTATGGGCTTAGGGCAATAAGTGAACTCTCGTCAGCGTTTCGACATTCAACACAAGAAATAAGGTAGTCCTTTCCATGGAAGTTGTGTGGCTGATGCTGACTTAACAGCTCAGATAATACGTTATTAAGACAAATCACAGTTGTTTATTTCTTACGTGGTATCAATTATAAAAGTATTAGCTCCTCTTTGATGGTCAATTCATGGGCCCCGTCGGTGTGATCGTTAAAGGCATTTAAAGACTTTTGTCCAAAGTACACGTACAGTGTTGTATCGATACTTGCGATTAGGGTGTTGATGCTTGTTGTTACGTATCATTCGTCGATTCGGTTAAACGATTAGACAAATTCAGTTGATCAAGGAAAATGGGTTGATGGCTTCATAAAAATAATTTTGATTAAATTTCAATGTTGTGAATCATGATTCAGCATTCACGATCACCGGACACGACACAGTAAATCAACTTTCAATATTCGCAGACCCCAATAACCTTAAACGCTCGTTCCGCTGGCTACAAAGCTGCGTACACACAGGGCCGGACTTTTCATATGAGCAACCTGGCCAATTGCCGGGGCGGCAAATTATGAAGGGTATGAGATTTCTGAATCTTACACACTTTTCATGGATTCAGTAAAAGTGAAGAAACACGTTTATCGACATCTCCAGGAAAAACAAATTCAACTTTGAAAGAGCTTTCACTTTGGTTAGGGGCAGATTTACATAATTAATAATTTCAAATTTTGCCGCCCAAATCGACTTCTAATACAAATTGTACATTCAGATGATTTAAGGATTTATTATTTCCGAATCCTTGTTGTTGTAGCAGCGGTGCAGAAATACGTGAGCCGCTGTGCATGCCTGTGGATGCGTTCTAAGTTTTGTCGCCGTTCGCGCCTATTGTCTCCAGCGACAAGAACGTAGTGTCTAAAATAGGTCCCATAACGCCCTCGGAGTGAGGTTAGTGTGTGCACCGGGGCATCGGAACAGGTGCTGCACATCGTGTGGGGCACAGCACCGGAACTCGGACAAATGTTCTCAATATCCGGGTCTAGTCGAGATAGGTAGGAATTGAGGCGCGAGTAAAAACCCGACCTTAGTTGGGCTAGTGTCGCTCTTGTGGCCCTCGGTAGCCTAGTCTCCTCAGGCGATATAGCTGGTGGAGTCGCTGAGAGGGCTCTATTCGTACCTAATCTCCCTATTGAGCAGTTGTGTGAATATCTCCATATCTCCATAAAATATATCGGGAGGTACCCGTTTGTATCTCTAGACGTCTGTCTCTAGATCTCTGACTACACTCCTGACATGTCATCTTCTCGATAGCAACCAACCAGATATTGTAAATACAGAAAGAGATCGTGATCACGCACTGGTAACATGCTTGTTTCTTGATGAAGATGATCCTGGGTCGACATAAGGTGACAAACTGTAGCGATACGTAGAGCAGCGTTCTGGCATGCCTGCATTTTATTCCAGTTTGTGTCACAAAAGGTTTGTGACAACCCCGGGGCTGCGTAGCTGGGAATACGAGAATTATTTTTACCAGTATAGGCTAGACTACCCTCTCTGCTTTAGCCACTCGTGGAGGGGTATCCTTCCTGTGGTGTTTGGTAGTTCATGGACTGATGTGGAGACTTACCTCATGCCATGCCCTTGTGGCGCTGAGAGGGCTCTGTTCGTACCTAATCTCCCTATTGACCAGTTGTGTGAATATCTCCCTATCTCCATAAAATATATCGGGAGGTACCCGTTTGTATCTCTAGACGTCTGTCTCTAGATCTCTGACTACACTCCTGACATGTCATCTTCTCGATAGCAACCAACCAGATATTGTAAATACAGAAGGAGATCGTGATCACGCACTGGTAACATGCTTGTTTCTTGATGAAGATGATCCTGGGTCGACATAAGGTGACAAACTGTAGCGATACGTAGAGCAGCGTTCTGGCATGCCTGCATTTTATTCCAGTTTGTGTCACAAAAGGTTTGTGACAACCCCGGGGCTGCGTAGCTGGGAATACGAGAATTATTTTTACCAGTATAGCCTAGACTACCCTCTCTGCTTTAGCCACTTGTGGAGGGATATCCTTCCTGTGGTGTTTGGTAGTTGATGGATTGATGTGGAGACTTACCTCAGCTAGGTTCTTCACACAGGGGTAAGCGGATGACCTGGTAATCACGGTTAAAGGCAAATTCGACGAGGCCGGATGTTCTGCAGAGTGCTCTGCACATAGTACAGGATCGGTGAGCAGAAAACGGGCTGCGCGTCAATCCAACAAAGGCCGCCGTGATACCATTCAGGAATAAGGGGACTCTCCAAGCACTGGACTGTTCCTCCATGTATAATGCCAGAAACTGTCAAATATTTGGCGGTCACACTTGATAAGAAACTGCTCTGGAAAAAGCATTTTAGTTTGGTAACAGAGAAAGCAGTAAAGGCTTTTTGGATCAGCAGAAGCATGGGGTATTAAGCCTTACATAGTTCTGTGGATCTACAAAGCAATTGTTAGACCTATTGTGAAATATGGGGTGGCCGTGTAATGGAGAAGAGCAACCACCATAGACGGGAGAAAATTCAGAGGCTGGCCTGTCTAGCTGTCCTTGAAGCCTTCTTTTCTAGCTCCACTGCCGCCCTGGAGGTCCTGCTGAACTTGCCACCTCCCCACATACACATCGAGGTAGCGGCAAGGGTACCATTCATTAGGCTCAAAGTATATGATCCCCACTGAACTCCGTTTAACAAGGATGGTTAAGTAACAGTAGGTTACTGGATATGCCATCAGACCATCTGATCAAATCTCCCCGGTTTGATCCTTCTTATAGTGGAGCGATGTGGGAAAGGGTGGTCTGGACTGCAGATTCACATCACTCCAAACTAGTACTATTAAATTTTACACGGACGGTTCAAAGACCGATACAGGATCTGGCGCAGGAATAACTGGCCCGAATACTAATATCTTTATTCCTAGGGGAATACATCCGACCGTGCTTCAAGCGGAAGTGCACGCAATCGAGGTGTGTGCAAGATTATGCCTTGAGAAAGGTTACACCAACAAGAAAATATAAATTTTCACTGATAGCCAAGCAGCAACAAAAGCGCTGACGAGCTGTACTGTTACATGTAAGCTCGTTTGGGTATGTCAGGAAATCCTCCAGCAGGTGGACAATCTCAACAGTCTTACCCTTTTTTGGGTACCTGGGCACTCAGGGTTTAACGGCCGACGAGCTCGCGAGAAGGGCATCCACTGTGGGTTACCACTCTGTACATGCAGAAATGTAATTAGTGAGTGGGAAAAAACCAAAGCCACCTCACACTGGGAAGCTCTTCCAGGCAGTCAAAACTTTTCGTTGCCTACTACTCACCCAAATGTACCCTTGGTCTGAAGAAACTGACTCCTTACGCCAGTTGTCGTGAGGCTTGCGACGAAACTCCCTCTTACATCCTGTGTGACTGTGAGAGGCTAGCGAGGCGCCGATTGGAATGTTTCGGTATCGCTTTTCCCTTGGAACAGGATATCGCCACTATAAATATGGCCCAGCTGAATCAATTGTCGTGCTCTGTGGCCGTGGTCGTTCGGTCGCCACTCTGTGAAATAGACACTCATAGAGAAACGAGTTTCCAAACTCGGCACGACTCGTCGCAAGTTTATTATTCAGAAGAAGATGATAGGAAATATTCGTATCGTAGAATAATAAAACTTACAATGCGACTAGGAAGTGGTATGGCTGACAACCGTATCACACTCAGAATTCAAGTTGTCTTTGTAACGTAGATGACTACACACGGTAATCATCAACGCACCATGCTTCACTAGGAGTTACGGTAGTCAAGAGGGAGAGAGAGAATCGATTTATCGAAGGTAGTCGGTTAGATGAGTTCATATAATTCACCACTGGTCGCAGAGCCTAGGGCAACTCTGTTGCCTGTGACCTCCATAAATCGAATCTAATATAATCTAGCTATGGGAATTGCTCTACCTATCGCTTTGTAGGTGACAGAGTTTCCTTGTCCTTGCCCCAGGAGCTCCCGGCCACTGCCTTTGGGACGTTGTTTCTACTGTTTATTTTGTCGACTACATCTTTGACGTGATCTTTCGACTTCATCATGGTGTCTAAATAGACACCGAGGATCTTGGGGTTAGTTACAGAAGGAACAACGTCGTCATCATGCTTACCAGTAGGGATCCTAAGCTTCTCCGAAAACTCCTGCGTCCAGGTGGCAAGCTGGTATTGCAGTGCAATTAGACGGCGATATGACTGTTGCGGATACTGAAAAACTCCACCAGATTCTCAATATAGTGATTCCGTCGAGTACACTTATCATTTAAATCAATTCCCGTGGTGAGTACGGTGCAATCGTCCGCATTGGAAGTTCGATACCTTCTGGGGGTGTTGGAAGGCTAGTCAGGTAGTGGTTGAACAATGTAGGAGAGAGTACACTACCCGTGGAACTCCCTGCTTAATTTACCTATGCTTTGCTATGCTATGCCTCCCAGCTAGATAGTTGGCAATCCACCTGACCTTTTGTACAGGAATATGCATATTTAGGAGATCGGCCAACAACGCAGAGTGAATGACCGTGTCGAACGCTTTCGACAGGGCCACTAGCACGATTTTATCACAGTGCTGTTTCTGGTTGAGGCCATTATGGATGTGATGAGTGATCAGATCCAGAACTGTTGTGGTACTATTCATCTTCCTGGACCAATGCTGGTGAGAAGCTAGCTCAGCATGTGATACAAGGGTGGGGTGGATGAGTGCTTCGAGCGTCTTTGCAACGAGTGGCAATATAGTGATTGGACGGTAGGATTCGGCGAGTTTCGTGCTTTTACCGGTTTGAGAAGGGGGAGGATTCGCCCCTTTTTCCAAAATTCAGGGATGACAAGCGTGGATATGGACAAGTTGAGAGCCATCGTTATATTCGATGGTCGGAAGCTGTTTTTTTTACCGAATCTGATGGCTACACCACCCTTGTCTTTGGCTAAATGAGACAGGGCGCGGACCGTAGCCCAAAGTATGCTGACACCTTTCGAGAGGTCGCAGCTTTCCACATGCTCATCCATTTTTCTTTTTTGAAGGTGTTGACTTGTCGATTTATTTCGGAGATTAGCTCCTGAACTCTGGGGTCTGCAGGATGTGTCCCGTTCGTCGGCTAACCTTGCAGGCAGTAGTTGGGAAATATGGACGAACTTTGGGGATACAACCTGCCGGAATGAAGCAAGCTGCTGCTTTGTCAATGACGTTCCTTATATTCTTTTCGGCTTCCCTGGCGTTTGTTGGAGTAGGTAGCGCGACGAACTTCGTCGTAGTGAACTTTGTGAAACCCTCCCAATTTGCCTTTTTGTGATTGATAAACGTACGCCGTTCTGACGTTCGTCGTCTGTTCGGTTGGTTTATCAATATTAATATGGGTAGGTGATCGGATTGAGGGAATGTGGATGTCTCCCAACGGGTTTCACTTATCAAACTGCTACTCGCAATAGTTATGTCAGGAGAACTATGACAGGCGCCAACGACGCGTGTAGACGAAATTCCATTGAGTGCGCAGAAATATGATGGGTCTAATTTGGACGCGATGTCTATACCTCATGCATTGTTACCGAGGCGAGAGTGCCAGAGTTCGTGATGGGCGTTAAAGGCACCAAGTACGCTCCTATGCAGTCCTATGAGGAGTGGGCCAATATCGAACTTATGACCAGAGCCACAGCTGGATGCTGGTGGTATGTAAATGTTTATAAGTTCGATATTGGTATTGGCGGATTTAACGGCAATAGCTTGCATTTCCGGCGTGCCGTCATTAAAATGTATGTCTAATACACTATATAGCATGGTTCTGTGTATTAGGAATGCAAGCTCACCTCCTGGATTAGGACCCTCCTTGCCGAATCTATCGCGCCTCAAAAGTATGTAATCGCCGCGAATGTCGATGTCGGGTGTAGTAGGTTGGACCTTTGTCTCTTAAAATGCCGCTATCAGAATTCTGCGTGTGCTCATGAAACCCACGATTTCACCGATCTTCTGGCGGATGCCGTTGCAGTTAAACTGCAATATATTGAGTGGGGTGTAAACTGCTGCAGATGCAGGTGACAATCTCTTGTTGTATTGTTGGCTATACGGGTGACGGTGGAAGAGTAGTGGCTCGAGAGCTAAAACCGGGGATGGCCGGAGATGGTGGTAAACCATTAGCTTGTGAGCTGGGGTGGCTGGGGCCGAATCGTTCCCGAATCCTTCAATATGCTTGGCTAAAAAAAAAAAATCCGGCCACCGAAAGTTTTAAGGTTTTACTCTGACTACGAGGCTTGCATGTTTGAATATAATTAAAAGTTCGAGGTTCCAATGTACAAATAACTTGGATTCGGAAATCTCAACTGATCTGAACTGTCCATTTTTATACAGTTTAACCTTAAATTGGCCTGTAACTTGTTTCTACTTCTAGAGCTAAGTTGTGGCGAAGGGCGTCAATTTGATTATTATCCACGAGGCTCCATAGAGGGTAAATTCGGCTCTGCATACGCATGAAACGTATCGACCCAACAAATTCAAACACATCCCTGCAATTCCCAAGACTTGAAACAATGTTTCCTTGCAAAATGAATGACACACCCTGCGGGGCCTTTTTGAAGGATTCCAGCACCAGTTGCCCATCACGACTAATAATGGCAATAAAAATTGACGGCAAAATTTGAGACGATCCAAGCGACGACGGACGTCGCGTCGTCGTCGTGGTCGACCGCCAAACAATATACAATACCTTGGCGTTCCTTTCACGAGTAAAGCCCCCAGGCACATATGAATTTGTATTATTCCCGTTCTAGAGTTTTATTACAACAACACGCAAAAGCAATTATTTGGATACATACATACATCACTTGAAGACGTTATAAAATTCATACAACTTTTTTTCTGTTGTTCTGATCCTTCAATATGCGAAAACGACTGCATTCAATCTACATATAAACCATTTGATGCTTCAGTCATAATAGGATGCATGTTTGCTTGTTGCATCAGCGATTTTTATAGGCTGTCCGTTCAGCCATATATGTATATATGTACATAGAAAACATATGAGTAAATTATGAAACGTAAGAATTTCCTCGGGGTGTAAGATTTTTATGCTATTGTTGCTGGAAGGTATATGGTGTGGTCAGTTCAAATGAGTCTTTAGATAAGGGAAAAGAAATCTTGTGGTGGTTTACATACATATCAGTTCTTCGACATGTTGAAATTTCAAGTGCAAGCAAAGCAATGCAATTTTTCAAATCAGTATTGTATGACGGTCGAGAATAAAATTTTGTGGTTTCGTCTTTTATCGAGCAATCAAAAATGTCTGGATGTTTTTATGGAAGACCAGTATATGTATAAGAAATCAATATGCTAGTTGGAAGACGATGATTGATACTTGAACAATATATGCAGGTATGTTGAGTTTAGTTTCAATAAATTTTAATGCTAACATCGATGCGGTTGAGCCCATTACTAAGGTTAGAAATTAATGTCTTGTAGTAAAAACTACGAGTATTTACATGAAAATATAAATAAAGTTTAACGAGATCGAGCGTGATGAAAAGTGAATAGTTGCCTACTAGGCTTGAAAAAAGAAATTACAGGTAAAAAAGCGAGGTATCCAATCCAAAAGTAATTAGGAAATTAAACTATCAATCTTACACCAAAAACTCAGATATGTAAATGGGTCGCTGACTGGGAGGATGCAAAACATTTGATAGAAACGAACATTATGGAGCTATTGGATCATAGAAACCCCATCATTAACGAATTCTCATTAAGAAATTTTTTTTTTTATGACAAATCTTAACTTATTTTTTTTTACGTAATAGGTACATATGTGTAGAACGACGACCTACATTTTTCTTTTCTTCTTGTTCTTTTATGCACCTAATGAATCTATTGCAAATTGTTACCTAGTAGGTAACTAATCTGTTTTTCATAAGTCACCATATAATTAAAATCTTATCATGAAAAGGCTGTATGGCTGTTAAAACTTTTATTTTGACTCAAAACTTTCTTTTATTGCCTATATACATACTCGTACTTTCATAGTATGTACAGACACTACATCAATTGGCAGACAATTTTCTTGTGTATTCAGACAAAGTATCATATTCGCAACATCGAGTATGTATAGGGAATTTGTCGCATTAATTAAGATGCTATAAAAGCATATCAGTCTATGAAAATTTAATGAATCATAAAGACATCGGTAATCCATACGCCACCGTCATTTTACAGCATTAAAATGCAAGGACATACATTAGGAAAAAAGATTATTACGCAAGCTGATACAAAGATGGGTAAAATGCTGAAATGTACATAAATCTATAAGGAAATATTCTTGTAGGTTTCCGCTCGGTATGGTGGTAGTGGTGATGATAAGGCAAATGTATTAAATGTCAAATGGGAAATTTAATGTATTTTTGAGTAAAACAGAAATATGTATAAAGTTACACAATAAAATATGAGAGAGGACAGAATTGAGCGTAGATGCTAAAACACTGAAAATAAAAGATGCATTAAATCAATGAAATTGTACATTAAATTAATGTAGAGTTTATATCAATAATCCATCGGAGCAAATATTAAAAACATAAATAAAATTTTCATTTAATTAACCCTCGAGTAGGCCAATTTTTGTTAGAGCCTGAAAATTCATATACATAATGCTTAATTTGGGGGCGAGAAAAACGAAAAGAACATTATTTTTTAGTTTTAGTGAGTTTTTTCCTGTCAGCCTTCATTTGATTAAAACCCGCCTGAAGGCGGCCTTGCCGATTAACGTGAACAAAACTGAAGGCAATGTCACAACCAGTCTATATTATAATTTGCTCGTTTTTTTATTGTTTTCACTTTTTTGAAAGCTTTCTAAAAATAGTTTGGCGATTCCATTCGAAAATATCCGTCATTTTGATTTTTTTTCATTATATAAAAGTTTAATGAATTTTTATAATATTATTATGTACTAGGTAAAGTACATTATACGAATGTCCCTCTGTTTTCAAACAGTTCAACAGGGTTTCCGGAGGAATCTTGGCCATTGCCCTTATTGGTACACTGGGCGTTTGGATGTTGCAGCTCGATGGGTCCGATGCTCCACAGGAGGCTTCATGTATGGTTGATTATTAACGGTATGGCATAAGTCGTCAGTGAGACTGGGACAGTATTGTCCTCTGAACCCTACTCAAGGCTGAATAGTAAAACTGTTTATTCCTTATACCCCGATTGCGGTTTGAAAGCACACGAATTAACTTGCTGTCTAATTATGGAGGTGGGGGCTGCCACGAATGATGGAGATGGGCCTCCGCTAATGGAACGACAACATTACCCAGTGGACATAATAGTTCGAATTTGACAGACCTAAAATGGCCCCAACAACCAAGTTTGGAGACCATTTCCTCCGGGAACAAAATATCAGTTCGGTTTGATGCCGCCGAGGTATCCATCATAAGTCTATAACCTTTGAAGGACGGGAAATAAAGCCGCTAGTTATGGAGGCTGATAAGAAACATTCCTGAAGTGTTATGATGACTAGAATCAGAGCACTAGTTCATGATATTATGCTTAAATTTTATGATAAACTATTTTATTTAGAAAGAAACTAATATATTTTTTAGAAGGAAAAATACAGGGTTATTGGTTAAGTCGACCTATTCCCTGCAACACGTTATAATAGAGTCAAAATGCAACAAAATGAGGCCATAAATGTTAGGCCGATTTTCAATGGTCACTGAGATATATGAATTTTTATGTTTTTTTGAAATAACCTAGAATTTTGCCATTTAAAGTAAGAATTAAAAAAAACTACTAAGGTAATAAACTTAAACTTATTTTTGGATTTTTGTCAACACTATAGCAGACATTTCTTAATCATTTAAAATTTCAAAAACCCATCACAATTCGAAATTTTTAATTTTAAATAAAAAAAAATTTTCTTAAATTTTTTTAAAGATATTTTTTAATGTAGTATTACTAAAAAAAATTATCTGACATGGAGTCTGCAGACTACTGAAAAACATACGCGTGTTGTCAGCTTTCCAAAAAGGTGTCAATGTTAATACAAATATTTGAAATAATTGAAACAGCTAGCCGCAACTTGTTCGGGGACCATCATTTCGTTTGATAAAAAATGAAATAAATGTCATTAAATTCAAAATGCATCGTACGAGTACGTATAATGTACTGCTTTATTTAATTTTTTATCGGACGAAATGATGGTCCCCGAACAACTTGCGGCTAGCTGTTTCAATTATTTCAAATATTTGTATTGACGTTGACACCTTTTTGGAAAGCTGACAACACGCGTAAGTTTTTCCAGTGATCTGCAGACTCCATGTCATATAATTTTTTTTAGTAATACTACATTAATAAATATCTTTAAAAAAATTTAAGAAATTTTTTTTTTATTTAAAATTAAAAATTTCGAATTGTGATGGGTTTTTGAAATTTTAAATGATTAAGAAATGTCTGCTGTAGTGTTGACAATAATCCAAAAATAAGTTTCACCCCATTACCTTAGTAGTTTTTTTTTTTTAATTCTTACTTTAAATGGCAAAATTCTAGGTTATTTCAAAAAACATAAAAATTAATATATCTCAGAGACCATTGAAAATCCGCCTAACATTTATGGCCTCATTTTGTTGCATTTTGACCCTATTATTACGTGTTGCAGGGAATAGGTCGACTTCACCAATAACCCTGCATACTACTGCCCTTGGGTATACTCGTAAATAGGCAAGCAAAATTAAGCTGCATTAGGCCCAGCAGTAGGATTCGAAATGCCTAGCTCCAGGCTAACACAAACCCCGCTGGATCAATGAAAATAATATCTGACTTCGAACTATTGCTAAGCTTTCCATCATGTTCGGATTGTCTTTAGTTAGTGCAGTCATTGAAGAGTTCCCTTAGTTTTAGTTACCAATAATAATTATATATTATTATCGCTGGCGTTATCATGATCTCTCTACAACTGTTCCTACTGAGGTGGAGAAAACCCCAATAGTAAGTACTCAACTTCGGACATAAAAATTATTTTAGTTAGGCATAATTCATATTTTCCCATTCAAGAAAGATTAAAATAAATGTAAAAGCTTAAAACTCCTTGCCCAGCGCCATATTTCTTTCACAACAGATAACAGCTAAAATACCAGCTGAAAAGTTGACGTAGAACGGCAAAACCGCCTCCAGGCGGGCTTCCTAAAAAACACCATAGCAGCTTTTCTAAACAACAAATTTAGTACTAAAGCTTTCTACGACATAATATAAATGTCCGTTAACCTCAACATAATTTTTTCCTTTCCATAAAGTACTTAGGGCATTTTTTTCTTTAAGAGTGAAATTGGTGATATTTAAGAAATAATTTTCCACCACAAAAACTAGGAGGTTGCAACGTCGAACTGTGGATAAAAAAATAACCCCCCGCAGAATGCTTCAAAACTTACAACATTCTTACAAAAGATGTGACACTACCGATTCAATTAACTACGAACAAAAAATGATCTCCTGACTTGTAGTTTTGGGGATACAAAGTAAAACCCGCTTAAAGGCGGTCTTGCCTACTCGAGGGTTAATGAGCTACCTAGTAGTTTAACCAACCTGTTCATTGATATAATAATTGAGTTCATCAATCGTTTTCTAGAAAACTTTTTTCAAAAAACTCTTAATGAATGGATTTTGTCCGTCCGTCTGTTCACTGAAAGAAAATCGCGAACGGCTCAACCTATCGATATGATATTTTGGTAAATATGTGTACTTTGTAACGGAGTTATGTTTCGTTAAATTTGAATTAACGATACCAGCCTCCGTTTTTCTAAAGCGCTATAAGTACGGATATGAAACGGAAATGAAACTGTATGAGCATATATACCCTAAATATTAAGCATGTTGATTTTCGCTAAGAAAAAGCAAATAACAGTAAATTTGTTAAGTTTCAGCTTGGGCGTACATATATAGCCCCTCATTTGATGAGAATTCTTTGGAAATGATAAGAGTTAGAGGTACGGATATTTCGTTTTTACGAAATTGATGCAAATTTCGGCGAAAATTCTTCAGTTTTGCGAATACATAGATGCAAAATGTTCTAATTTGCACTTTTTCTACGATAAGGTTAAAAATAACTGTGGAAAATAATTTTTCGTCTCAGATGGATTTATTTTGTAAGAAGCTCGAAAAACCACGAGTAAGTTGTTCAGTCATAGGTTCGTTGAATGAACTTTGCTTTCAGCAATGCAATTTTTCTAGGAGGTCCTAGATTGACGAGCCCTAAAATTGAAACAATTTAGGCGTGCCTCTGCCCCGGCAGTTTCCCATTTTACAGTAACGTTATTGACTATTTGTATTGTCAAAAAATTTGGCGACAACCGAACTCGGAAAACTATTCAGTTTTTAGCCACACTACTTCCTAGTCGATTTTTTCTTATTTTTAATCTAGGTATTTCTAAAGTGTAAGCACGCAATTTTTTTACAGTGTTGAGCTTTAAACATTCGTTTCAGTATGCATCTTTAAAACTTCCAGTTTAAATAGAGTTTAACAGTAACAAATTGTACAAAATTATGTTTTTATGCGAATTTTAGCGAAAATATTCAAAACTAGTTTATGCAAAATTCCTTTTTTTTTATTTGCGCACCTGTGAAAATGGTATAAAGAATATGTCTGCAAATTTTCATTCGAATAGCTTTATCTAAACAGGAAATACATATAAGGAATTTTAAACTTAAGTAAGGGCGTTTCACAATGTCAAGCTAGCGTCTATTCGCCTGCTCAGTGATCGTCTCAACCGATCGACATACAATTTGGTAGTATTGCATAGAATAATAATCATTGTGTTTGATAAACATCCTTTTAAAGTTTGTAGAGCTAAAGTAACACGGTGTCCCTGAATGGGTGCAGAAGGCGACTTGTCTATTATTCATTACAGAGGCATGTACTGATACTCATATCAAAGCGCTCATCGAAGACATTTCATAAAACGTATTTTTTGTTAATTCGGTATAACGGCAACAGATTTAGGGCAAATAAATTCAGTTTTTGTGTCTGCAGCATATGATTCCATTTTTTTTTGTAGGATCTCGTAGGATGATTAATAAAAAATGTCTTTAAATTTGCCGTTGAATACCTTTATTCCAACCGGAAAACCGGATATCGCCTGTTAGTTAGACCAATCCAAAAATAGATTTACTGACATCATTTAATTTGTTTTAAGGTTATTTGCCAAAAAGGATAATGCACTACAAGTATACCGTGTACGTATTAAAATTTCTCATTTTTTGTTATTTCGTAGTACATACATACTTACTCACATTGGACTTTAACCTACTTATCTAAAATACCTCTTATACCGTGAGTACATCGGGAGTACCACAGAATTACTTCGTACGGACCCAAATTGCTCTGCTCACTGTCTATCGATTCTCATTGGATTGCAGCATAAAAATTAACAGGCTCTGTAGACTTAAGATAATCTCCCAGATCCGATTCTAGTTACCTTCGAGCTCCTGTAAATTTGCGGCAGTCGAAAAGCAATTTACTTCGCATCCTCCACTATTCAAGAATATGCGTTATTCGACCTCTGCGTACTTTCTTTTGAGTTGTCAGAATTGTTAAGTGTTTCCTCGCTATTTCCTGTCACTATCGTCGATGAGAATTTCTATTGGCAAAGGATACTCGTAGAGTGAATTCAACGGTTTCTCTCAGACGAACTATAGTATATCGGCCTAAACTAGAGAAGCCTTTAATTACATATGTACACTCAGAGAAAAAAACGCACATTCATATTAAAAGCTCCACATTTAAATTGAACGCAGTATTCGTTTGCAAAATCTCGTTTGATTTGAACGAATTCTCATTTACGCTAAGAGAATTTCTTTTAAAACAAAAGAGTTGCCAAACCGCAAACGACGGTCGTTTAAATCAAAAGATTCCGCATTACATAGTAATGTGTATACATTCCTTTACGTAACAAATACACATACCTAAAGGACGCGATGCCAAAATGTCATTTGTTTCAACGTAGCACAACAGGTAGTTAAATACTTCCGGCGGGTCCGATGAGTCTCGCGTGTTCATGTTCATTCCAAAGAAATGTGTAGTGTCTAACAACAAACGCGTATTAGAATCTTCGTCGATGTTAAGAGTGTTTTCGATAATTTACTTTTGCATTCATCTGGAGGAATGGACGCGTGCACACGTGCAATTTAAGTTTAGCGGGTGTTAGAATAAAAGTGTAATGTATTAACCATATTAAAATTAGACCTTAATAAAAATAAAGTGTTTTTCTAAAGTTTTCATAAGTTTTATTCTTTATTGATTTGACAACCCAGGTAACAGTATAAGTATCTTATCGAATGGAGAATGGACAATCAAACGGAATGTATTATTTTATTTCAGCAGAGTTTGCTTTTAATTCCATGTAAAACTCAATTATTTTGAATGAGGTAATTTCTATGAAATGAAAACGCGGTGCGTTACTTTCGAAATACATACCGTTTCATTAAAAAGAATGCTTCGTTTATTTTAAATAACAAAAATGTTCAATATAAAAACGAAGACGTTTGATACAATTGCCTTTCATTTATTTAAAATGTTTTACCCGTTTACAATAAAAGAATAAGTGTTTATTTCAATGAAAAATACGTTTAAATCGACTGGCTCCTTCTTTCCAGGTAAACGTAAATTCTTTTAATTCAAACGCTTTTTTACAACTCATTATGCTTTTGAAAGAAACGCCACTCGTTAGAATTAAACGCATTTGCGTGTGGAGCCAAATCAAAAGCGCAAATCTTTTGAATTAAATATATTTCGTTCAATATTAGTGAATATTTCTCTGAGTGTATGTAACAACCTTGAGAAAATCCTGACATCCTATACATTTGACATAATTTTTGTCAGAGTTGCTGTTGCGGGCGCGGCCTTCTCGCATATGCACTTCGAGTGTTCCAAAATTTAGCCTCGATTCAATCATAACTGTCAAGGTTAGATGTTCTGACCGAGTGCTGTGCAAGGACATCAAGTTCTGCATCAGGGCGAAAGCTCTACCATTCTACTTTATTCCGTGAGTGGATGGATTTATCTTGATGAAACTGACGATAAGTAGCATGTACTGCGAGTCAATTTAGGAATAGGTTTCATGTTATGTAGAAATCGTGAGTTTAGCCAGTTCTGAATTGTGAATAAAGGAGGTCGTATGACCTCAAACGAATTCAACTCGTGTTTTTAGTAAGGCAACAACAAAATTGATATTGAAAACAGGGCTACTCAGCATTTTTTATTGATTCCGAGCGTTATTGTTGCCTGAACGATGGGTATATTGCTGTTTTATAATTATGAATTGGTTTGCAACATAGGAGAACTCTTTCAATTGAAGTATGTAGTTGATGATATCCTTTAACGGTACTAACACCAATGTCATTTAGAGTCAACCTTTAATTTCTGTTGAAAATAGGCCTTTCTCCGAAAATATATTGTTGCCCTTAACTTTCATATACTCGCGCGTTGGTCTGTCAGACCGACGAAACAGTTTTTCTAATTTTTTTATTTTACCGGAAACGTTAGCGAATCAATTTGTTTGCTATAGCTGCCGGATTTGCTGCTGACTATTTTAGCGCACACAGTGAGTTTGTGTACGTTGCACGTGTTGGGGATATTTACAGATATAATTTCCTTTTTTGTTGTGATAGCTAAAGGTACGTTTTCCTCGACACGACCCCAGCGGCTCTAGCAAGTGTGACTCGCTTATTCCATTTTACCTATAGAATGAGAGAAAAATGAGTTTTTCTATGAAATGAGCGAGTCGACGTGGCTAGAGCTGCTGGGATCGTGCCGAGCCAATATACCTTAAAGGTGAAAAATGTATAATTTGCAAGTTGTTTTCTATGCGGGAAAATGTATAAAGTTTAAGAACAAATTATAAAGTTATGGTATGTAGTTTTTGTTCATTGTGTAGGATGCTTGGTGTTTTTGAAGGATTGTATTTTCATAGTAGGCCATGAAATTAAATGACAATTGAAAAATAAAATAAAATCGGTCATTTTTCCTAGTGGTACGTCAAGCGCTTTTATGTTCCTGGTTTGGTTTTGTTATATTCCCGTGGTCAAATTACGCGACTAATCATCGACATTTAGAATTAGATTTATTCCACACGAGCGTGGTTCGCGTCAAGTGTTTTTCCGGGGTGTTTGTGAGGTGTGACGCGAGAAAATCCATTTTAAGATATCACGACAGATTCTATGGTTGTTGGCTGTTGCTAAGGTGTCGGTAGGAAAAGACGTTGTATGTAGGTGAGTACACTGAGCTTGTAGTTGCTTGTATTGTTGTTATGCTAATTGTGTGAGATCTGATTTATGGCGGACTAGGTTTTGCTGTGTGTACAGCACCGAAAATTACCTACAGGTATTCTAAGATTCAGTGTTGAGTGAGTGTTGTATGGAAAGGTTGTGGTTTCCCCATTTCCGGAAAGATATGATAGTTTGAGAGGTTGTGGTGTCTCCCCTCTCAGTGAGTTGTTTAGAGCCGTGTGGGCTCCACCTCGGAGTTGGTCCCCTCCGATTGAGTCGTTGAGAGGTTGTGGTCGTCCCGCTCTCAGCGTTGTGTTTGTAGAAAGGTTGTGGTGTCTCCCCTTTCTACTTGTGATAAACTCGAGAGGGTGTGGTGTTCCCCCTCTTTGCACAGAGTTTACGTTTTGGAGAGGTTGTGGTGTTTCCCCTCTCCATGTTTGAGTTGACGTTCGTAGAAAGGTTGTGGTGTCTCCCCTTTCTACTTGTGATAAACTCGAGAGGGTGTGGTGTTCCCCCTCTTTGCACAGAGTTTACGTGTTGGAGAGGTTGTGGTGTCTCCCCTCTCCTCGTTGAGTTAATGTTTGAAGAGGTTGTGGTGTCTCCCCTCTTCGTGTTGTGTGTTTGAGAGGTTGTGGTGTTCCCCTCTCTGAAATGTGAGTAGAGGCGCGGTGCTCCGCTCCGGAGTTGATCCCCCTCTGTATTAGCTAGGAGGTTGTGGTTTCCCCCTCCGCATTCTACCATAGAATACCGAATGATAATGTTTTCGCCAGAAGTTGTGTGCCTTAGGTAGAAAGGCTTTACTTCTGGATATAGAAGAATGAGGATGGTAGTGAAGTGGGATTGAACCAAGGAGAAGCAGCCGAATCAACCGCATTGCCGTTTGAGTACCTGAGCCAGAATCAACCGATATAACGAG
Source organism: Microchrysa polita (assembly GCA_949715475.1). NCBI lineage: Eukaryota > Metazoa > Arthropoda > Insecta > Diptera > Stratiomyidae > Microchrysa > Microchrysa polita. Next base: position 92,485,584 of record OX454417.1, on the reverse strand, counting down.
AAGCCGATGACCGATGCTGAGACGACGACGCCGACAAGTGGTTCTCCTTCGCTCTCCTCTTCTTCCTGTTTGTTGGCCGGGCCAACATAGATATTTGAATTATATTTCGTTTACGTTCCAAATAACTTGGTATCTTCTGTGCATGTAACTGCAGGCTCATTGGTTGTCTTTTTCTCATTACAGATGGTATCAGGCGGTATAGATCAGGTGAGTATCGTATTTTATGCATACAAATGTCCAGTACGCCATGTTCATTAAAAAAAAAAATTAATAATTATATATCAAAGTAAAGTCTTAGTCTCTTACAATTGCATCCTTTAATTTGATTAGGTAGAAATTTTTAATAAGTTGTTAGGGGAAAGAAATGGTAAAGGGCGCGAAGGTCTGTGTGACCGATGCGGGTATATTTGTTACAACAAGGTACAGGATAGGAAGATTAAGTAGAGGACATGGAAAAAGTGGGTCGAATTTTCAGTTAATGTTCCGCTATTGCGCAAGGTAGGTTCTCGTTCATCTGTAAATATGATTTAACAACCTGTTTACCAAAGCATGTAGCGGCTGGTTTTTATACCCTTCGCTCATATATTGAAAGGGTATATTAACTTTGTCATGAAGTTTGTAACGCATTGAAGGAAGCATCTCCAAAGATGTAAAAAGTATACATTTAAACACAAATCAGCATGACTTGGAGAGTCGATTGGGTGATGTCTGTCTGTCTGTCCGTCTGTTGCGACGCGTTTTACTCGGCCAATTTAAAAGCTATGAAGCTGAAATTTTGCACAAATGCTTCTTTTTACTGCAGGCGGTTTGTGTGTGTGAATCGGAAAAATCGGACAATGTGGTCAAGGGGCTGCCATACAAACCCAACCCTAAAAATTAGGTTCTTCTAAGAAAAACTTTTATTTGTGCACCAAATTCAACCAAATTTCACACAAATGTAATTCTATTGATGACATAAAACATGGAGCATACCGGACCATGCGGTATGGTGCTGCCATACAAATCCAAACCCCATTTTGGTTCTTGTAAAAAAAATTTACACTAATTTCACAAAACCTCGAATTAATATGTCTTAATCAAAGCAACAAAAAAGGTTAAAACAAATGAAATGGTCCAAAGGGGCATGCTCCCGCATACCCCAAAAAAAAAATTCTGAGTAAATATTTTTATTTGCCCACTTATTCCAACCAAACCCGACACAAATATTGTTTTGTCGCGCAACGGAACTTTTCTGAAGACGGAAGGAAAAGAATGGTGGGGGAGGGATTAAATACAAGTCATAGGTATGTACACCCAAAAAAAACTTTTTTGTTTTTAATTTGACGTTATTGACACACAAAAAGGAATAAAAAACTAATCCTTACGAATAGTCAAAACCTATTGTGAAGTAATGCAAACGACTATGGCGTACTTATTATTTTAGCCAAGCTCATTTTCCATTTCAAAGTTTATACCGGCAGAGGGACTGAGAGGGTAGGGTAGGGTCATCTTCTTTTTTGGGGTCTCATGGTATTGTTGTATCCAAATTGCATCGACTTTAAGGTGCTCCAAAATTTGCTTTGTTAAATTTGGTTTTAGATTTTTTTTATTCAGTTATGTCAAAGAGATATTGTTCAAATGCAGTGGCATGGCATGGCATTAAAAGTCTCTTTCAACCTGTGCTTTCGATAACAATCCAATGAAACAATTAAAAAAAAGCTCAAATTTTGGTTTTGTGAGTTGCGATATCATTTTTTTATATTTTTTTTGTTTTTGTATCGAATGTATAAGAAAGTATATTTGAAAATGATTATTTTTAGGTCACCTGAAAACATTATAGCGCTTGTCGAAGATAACCATATTTTGCCCCTTTTAATCATCCCGTTTGTTATGTTTACATAAATACAAAGAAAACAACTTCCATTACCCAACAGAAATTAACAGACAAAATAATACAACATGTTTGTATTAGATAAATTTTTTAGACAAAAAGACGACGACGACGTCGTCATGGCTCAAACAATCTTGACAAAATATTACTCTTTCCGACTGACTGTCGACGACCATTGTTTTCTCTATTCCCTACAATATTTTTGCTGGCTTTGCTAATGAAAGGACTCCTATATCTCGAGCTTAACTTGTTCCAGATCTTCAGCTTTTGTCTGTAGAGTGGATAAATGAATTTTCGTGTATCTCTTACTATATAGACAAAATGTCAAGCATCCCGAAATGTTTCGGAGTAGAATGAATGAAATGAGTACGTTATAATGTTCTCTCTCGTTGAGATATACATAGAAGATTATGCAAAATATACATCTCCATGTCTGTATAATCTATATATACCCATCCTTTTGGAGATTTTACTTTTGTATGAAGAAGAAAAAGCATTGTTCGGATTATTGTCCTAATTTATAGCTTGCTTACACCACCGCTTCAGGCATCACACCACGTTCAACATGGCATATATCCTACTCGATTCAACCATTTGCTACACTCATAACCTGAAAGTATATGGAAGTTAGCTTTCGAGAGGCTTTCTCGGGTGGTTTTGTGAGATACGATGGTCGCCTATTCTGCTCAAGGTTCGCTGTCAAAGATGGGAATTGTCGGAAGTTGCGAACGCAGGAGTCCGAAAAGTCTTCATTCGGTAATGGGACATAAATTTTCTCCTATGAGAAGGTTGGCTCACCAAGCGAAAATGACATTGTTGGGAATTTGTAGAGGAAGAAGGTGGAACTAAGAATAGTCTAGAGATTTGTGCTAGAAATTGGGGTGATTCAAGAAAATATAGGTATATCATATTGTCAAAGCCTTCACAAGCATGGATTTTATTGAAGGGTTAGATAAATTTATCAATTAACTTTCTAAAAAAAATACTTTCATAATTTAATACATACATATATGCTTCGAACCGTATACATATATCATTCACATTTCTCTGTAAATAATAATCGTAAACTAGATAACCTTCTGTTGACATATTACACAAAATTATGTTTTCTCCTATATACGTATATTAGCCTTCCAAGTCTCGGGTAAGGCAAGGATCAAAAAGGACAACATGACGACAACGAGTTGTTTACCTTAGGAATCAGCCAAGCGGAAATTCCTTGCCTGTATATACATATTTTAATAAAGTAACCGAGAAAGGATATATTACATTTGCCAAGAGGTTGAGGTGTGTGTTTTCTTTCTCATACCCCACAATCGGGCCATATTTCACAGATGTGTTTTTCCTTCTTGCCGAAATTCGCCCGTCGCAGTCATAGCGCTCGGCAGACTTATAGCTCTATTTGTACATCACGTCATCGACTTTTAGTATCGAAAAAAAGTACTCGGGCTGATAAGGTCCTAAAAGGAAGAGGAAATGGTTTCATAGCACAAAGTAAAAACGCCATAAAACATTCTGGGCTTAAACAAATTGTGTGTACGTACGTATGGGAGAAGAAATGTCTTTTTATGTGTATGTACTCGTATGTACTGTTGAGTACGTACGTTGTACGTACGTACTCGTATATTGGAAAATAAAGATATAAACTGTAAACATTGTAAGAGAAAGACGAGATGCCGTTTATTATTTTCAGAGCAGAGTAACTTTTTACTCTCAAGACGGAATGAATGAATTTGTGGTTTCTTGGAGGGTTTATGAGGATAGCAAAGAAAAGTATGTAAATGAAAGTCAGGACGTTTTCTTAAATCGTAAAGTTATCTATTTATATCTCTTGAAAATTGAAAACCAGTACCTACCTACACCAGTACCTAATATGAGTAGCTATTGCATAAGTTGCTTGCTTCCCTACATTAAGTAATGCTTATTCGTATCGGTGATTCAAATAAATACATGTAGGTAAGATCCTTCATATTCAATTTTTTTTTCCTAATTGATTTTCTATCAAGAAACACGATATCCTTTCGACCGCCAAAGTAAAAAAAAACAGACGCGAACAAGTAAGATTACCGTACGGAACATGGCTTATCGATTTTCCAGATTTGTTTGCGAAAAAAAATTAATTTCCCAAAATATTCATCACATCAACCCTTAGTGTATAGGCTATCAAACTCTTCGGTTCTGGCAATAACGGGTAGCATATATGCAGCAAACGGCATTTTTCTATCTGACAGACTTACGCGGAAACCATTTAAAACTGCAGTCTACAATCGTAAAAAAAATGTTTCCGCTGTCTCTCCCTGTAGTTTAATTTTTATGAAATTATCTTTCAATGGTCCTTACGAGAAAGCACAGTCCCACATTTCGATCAGCCATTTGAATAACGGTGAAATAAATACTGTGTATAGTGAACGGAACGATGTCCTCCCACTGCTCACGAGGACACTGCTCACGACTCTTCCCGTGGACGACTTTTTTTAGGTATTCAGGGTAGTCGTTCACATAAGTGAAGTAAAATCGTCGTATCGTGTCGCATATACGAAATGTCTTTCAAAATTCAATTGTATTTTGAATTTTGAACTTTGAATTTTGAATTTTGAATTTTGAATTTTGAATTTTGAATTTTGAATTTTGAATTTTGAATTTTGAATTTTGAATTTTGAATTTTGAATTTTGAATTTTGAATTTTGAATTTTGAATTTTGAATTTTGAATTTTGAATTTTGAATTTTGAATTTTGAATTTTGAATTTTGAATTTTGAATTTTGAATTTTGAATTTTGAATTTTGAATTTTGAATTTTGAATTTTGAATTTTGAATTTTGAATTTTGAATTTTGAATTTTGAATTTTGAATTTTGAATTTTGAATTTTGAATTTTGAATTTTGAATTTTGAATTTTGAATTTTGAATTTTGAATTTTGAATTTTGAATTTTGAATTTTGAATTTTGAATTTTGAATTTTGAATTTTGAATTTTGAATTTTGAATTTTGAATTTTGAATTTTGAATTTTGAATTTTGAATTTTGAATTTTGAATTTTGAATTTTGAATTTTGAATTTTGAATTTTGAATTTTGAATTTTGAATTTTGAATTTTGAATTTTGAATTTTGAATTTTGAATTTTGAATTTTGAATTTTGAATTTTGAATTTTGAATTGTGAATTTTGAATTTTGAAATTTGAATTTTGAATTTTGAAACTTGAATTTTGAATTTTGAATTTTGAATTTTGAAACTTGAATTTTGAATTTTGAATTTTGAATTTTGAATTTTAACACTTTCCCGGACACAACGTCTATAGACGTCCAATTTTGAGCATTTGACCATACAAATCGTGTCAAATTTTGGCGTTGTGTCCGGCAATGAGTTAAATTTTGAATTTTGAATTTTGAATTTTGAATTTTGAATTATGAATTTTGAATTTTGAATTTTGAACTTTGAATTTTGAGATTTTTGTCCAAATTCCCATTTTTTTTGCGGTAGATCAACTTTTCGCAAATCCGCATGGATAAACAACTCCCATCATTTTATTCATATAAAATAATTTCTGTAACTTTACCTCTTTAAGTGTATATTTATATTAACACTGAAATCCGAGATTTGTACATAAAAATTGAATACCAAACCTCGCATTTATCAATGCATTTTTCATGAAGGTGCTGCTGCAGTTTATTAAGTCGCCGTTTATGGACCTACAAAGTGTGCAGCACTTCATTATTATGCACAGAGAAGAAGCTGGTTGCTGGTGCATTCTGCTTGGGCGGTAGTCGAGCATATTATTCTCAACAGCCGCCACCACCATTTTCGAGAGCATCAGAATAAAGTTCTATAGTAGAATACCACCAAAACCGAAACGGATCAACACAGAATTGTTTGTTTTTTTTTTTTTTTTGTATGAAAACGGATGCACGAAACCGTGAAGAAGGGCCTCTACCGTCTGGACAAGCCATTGTCGCACTTGCAAAAGTCCGTGTGGTCATGGTTTTATTGTCCCTACACTTTTATGGCAAAATGCAAAATACATCATCTTTACGGTTCGCCATCAATTTGATTGACAACAACCGCTTCGCAGCTGAACTCGTTGCAGATGCAATTCAGGATAGAAAACGACAACATCAGCGCGCAACAGAGCATCCAGCATCGGCTTATACTCTTATATCGAGCCCATAGCGCAGCATGGACATGGATTCAATAATAGTATCCTGGACATCGCATCTATCCATCTATCAAGGCAATGTCAATGCCAGCGGCAAAATCAGAACGTTGTCGCGTCGCGATTCGTGTTGCTGTTGATGTTCCCGAAAAGATATTAAAGTGATTGTTCAGCGAGCTGTGAAGTTTAGAGATGCTAACTTCGTGTTGTATGCAAATGTTGAATTCACTCAGTTGCCTGCCGCCTGCCCGTCCGTCGCGCAGTTGGGTTCACTCATACAATGCGAGTTGGACTTGATTTAGTCGCGACTATAGAAATGTATGGCGAATGGCCGTAAAAGGATAACATGTTGCTATGTGCTGTTGGGAACTATTTTCATTTTTGTTTGAATCCATTTTAAGTGTTGAAAAGAATGGTGGAGAATCGACATAAATAGTGTCGAACTAGGCAAGGTTTTTCATGGAAACCATTGTTCCGTCAGTCTAAATACGAGGATTCTTGCATAATACAACATCCTGTTGTGCTGAATTATGTATAAATATTCCGTGTCGTTCAAGTGATGGACATACGTACGTACATATATACAGGTAACACCTACTAGACTCGACAATGGACATACTAAACTATAATAATAATTGAAGTAATGTTACATGCCGAGTTGGGTGTTACGGTTTTTGTTCGTAGAGACGACTCATATGATAAATCGCTCAGCGATCGGTGTTAAACCACCGGTTCTGGGCACTATATGCGGATATTTTCTATACAGACATGTTTCGGTAGGGCAAAGTCGACACCAGGAAAGTACCACCATTCAAAAAATATTCAAATATGGCCCGGTATTGGATGTAAAACAACGATCGCTAGGCGATCATCACGTGAGTCGTCTCTACGAACACGTACCTTTAGTAATGTGTCTTTAAATTAATGTTTCAAAAATATCAAGGGTCAACTTTTTTTGAATTTCTCTGTTCCACGCACATGCAATCCGTTCAATTTAAAGTGTTCCATCTGCATCCGACATGGTGAGGCGTGCAGTGTTGCCAATTTAGCCGGAAACCGTGCTGTTTAGCCGGAAGAAATTTATAATTCCGGCCGACCGGATTTTTAGCCGGAATTGATTTTCTTCGGCCGTTTTTCCGGCTAAAATTATTTTACAATTTTTTTTTACTTTGAAACTACAATCAATTTTTCGGTATTCACAAACCAAATAATTAATCGCCGTGAAATTATTTCTAGATCATACACTTATTATCGTGTATTAGGGTAAGTACCTAACCTACTATATCTACCTAAAGGAAATTTTGCGTTTATGTCTCCTGGGAAAAATTTGCCGCAGAGACTTGCCCTTTTCCAATAAATTTAGGGTAATGCGTTTCACGTAAACTGACGATAGTAGTACCTAGTCTAAGCATGTAATTTACTAGCCACCAATATGCTGAATAATTTGCAAAATGGAAGACAGTTTCTTAGATAAAATTCTTTGTGGAGCAATTCTCGGAGCATGCAGGTACCTGAATATTTTTCCATTTTCCAAAGTGTCAATTGTTTCCCACAGAAAACATAATCATGCCAAGCTAGATTAAGTACAAGGGTTAAAACTTAAAACCTTTTAGCGCGTTTCATAGATATAAAATAATATCGGCGGAACTTTGTAGTGTTCAATACTAACGTTGTGCCAGTAGCTTGCCCATTAAATTACATAAATTAAATTTAAGTGTGTATATATTTCGGGGGCAACTTTTGATAAATTTGTGGCTACAAACCCAACAACTAAATGTAATGCATCGACGAAAATGTGTAGTTTCTATGAATCGTCAGACGTTGTGCAAGTAGCTTGCCCAGTAAACTACAACTATTTTTTGTAGTTTACTGGGCAAAATCTATACCTTTTACCGGCCAAATTTGACATTTGAAATATTTGCAACATCAATTTCGTATCTATGGAGCATCAAATTCGTAATTGCGGAACATCAACAGTGGAACAATGGAACATCAATTTCGTAACTATGGAAAATAAAATAAAATTTGGAGGGCTCAAATTCGAAAATGAATAACAAGCTTGACACACATATTTTCGAATAACGCAAATTTATCATCATTAGCACGGGTTCCAAATTACGCATTTGGACTCTCATTTGCTCAATAATGACTGGGGACGCCATCTGTTGTAAATTTGAAGAACAAGAATGCTAACAAAAATATGAAATTTGTTATCAATCCTAACACATTTATATTCAAATTCTTTAAGAAAGGTGAGTCCTCAAATTATTATTGAACTTAATATTTATCAAAATATCGCAATTGTGAGTGACATTTTCACCATTTACACAAACGTCAAATGTAAATGAAGAAAGCATATGTGTCACTCCAATTTCGAACTTTCACCATCATGATGGATTATCGTCATGATGATTTGAATATGTGTCTTGGGCCTAAAATGGTTAAATTTTAATCAAAATATAAGATTGTTCAGGTGCGATGATGATAAGATATCCATACATAAATTCGGTTTGCTCTTGTCCATAGTTACGCATTGGACATTCTTTTTACGAATTTTATGTTCCACAATTTCGAACCTAATGTGGTTATGGACTTGACCGAGAAATTGTACCTGTATACAACAATTTTGACTAGTTGAGCATTCTAACTCCGAATAAAGTAAATTTTGACTGTAATGCCAGCGATTGGAGCATATATGTATGTAATAAAAAGAGCCCGGATTTTCGTGCAGTAAAAAAATGAAAAACGTGCACTAAAAATTCCGAAACGTGCAAAATCGTGCAATATAAATTCCCATGTGTTCATTTTGCGTGTAATATCAAAAAACTCTTTTTTTATAGGCTTTTAGAAGCTCCGCCTTTGAAGCAGTCGAAGAAGGAAAAGTATACGTTAGCTCTAAAAAAATTAAGCACATTTTACTTAAATACTGGACACTTCAATATTTTAACCTAACGCAAGATTTTCCCCATAAGATGCCCTCTAGATTAGCTCATTTCAATTAGATTTATTAGTTTAGGATCAATCGCACAGCCTTTGGCTTATCTAATTCGTTAATCGTTTTCTAAGGGGCAGGTGTTCCTGCGTCTGACGAAATTTCCATATGGCGATGGATTTTGTTTAGTTTTATTGTTTTTCACTAGTTGTTTCTTTCTCATTATTTTATTCTCTTCTCTGTCTATCGGAAAATTGTGTACATATGTATATTTCTCGAAAAAAATATCATGAAAGAGGCTCAAAAAATGGAAATGTACGTTTACATTCAAAAACCCTCAAACGTGCAATTTCGTGCAATATACCCTGAAAAATGCAATTTCGTGCATTAACGTGCAATTGCACGAGAATCCGGGCTCTAGATAAAACTAAGAAATCTGTCTAAAGCATAGTTTACGGGTAGTACTCCAGAAAAGAAATAAAATTGTTAAAATCAGTTTTTTACTATATTTTTCGTAATGTGACTTTTTTGTATGATTTAGCCGAAGTAACAATTCAAATTACAATAGGTAACATCAATAATCATAACATACCTCGCCAGTTTTGGACAGTGCATTGCGGCTTGTCAGTAACACGAAACCAAAACGCGATCTATCGTAGGTGTGCTTTGAGGGTATGTTGTGCGTACCGCACCACATCACATGAAGCGGCTTACGTTGTGTCTGGAATGATGCCGTTGCCGATCCTAGTAGAAGATATCAGCAGGCTGTACAGCACCCACCAAGGCGTAAAACCTGAGATGCACCCAGGGCATAGAAACATTGAAAGGTTTGAATATATGAGAAGGTAGCAGGTCCGATGGGATGAGACCTCTACTGGCCGATGGATATACATACCCCTATCCCAGACATAGCCATGTGGATTAACCGAAAACACGGGGATACGAATTTTTACGTAATCCAATTCTTAACGGGCCACGTAGGGTACCGACAATTGTGCGGTCCATATCTAGTTACAGAGGGAGGAGCATAGAAGCAAGTCTGCTACCCGTGGTGATGGCTGATTAGCCTAAATTGACCCTGTGAAGTAATACTGAAAGGTGGTCCCGCAGGATCAAGCGGTGACGAAAGAGGTGTTTAGGTTTAGTCAGTAAGAATCCGGCATAACTGCATGCTAGTACTACCCCTTCGGAAATATTTTTCTGAGTACGCCCTAATGCCTAATCGGACCAAATCCGATCGGCACAGTCAGAAATTCATAGAGACCCGTGACATTTTTTTGTGAACTTTCTGTTTTTATTAATTATAATGTTTCGAATGTAGCTGGGATATTTATTTCCGTAGAATATAAACAATCACAAAATGGTTGATAGATAGTAAACAAATTCTTGACAATTCTCATCCTTAGATTGTCAATAAATTTGCAGTGCCGAATGAGGTGTATGCAGCGTTTCTAAGATCTTACCGGCATATTTGTGTTAAGATCAATCGTATGCTAAGCAGATTTATTTATCCCTATAAATGGGTACATACTCGTTTAACATCTGACTGAGATTATGGTTCGCTCACAGTAAAGTTTTGTGTTCCTAGAGACAATTCATGTAATAATGGCTCAGCGATTGTACTTAAACCGTCGCACTATAATTTTCCTAAGGGATGAAATTGTCAGTCGCAAAAATATTGTTAGGCAAACTTGAGAACCAAATTTAACCTTCCGTTAGACGCAATGCATCTGACAGATGCCTCGCATTGTTTTTTACCATAACTTCTTTTCTACCGCGAATTCCACTTTCTAACTCATAGTAGCTTCGTATACTGAGTACGGAAACATTTCAGTCTGAAAGTTATAATTGTGAGGTCCTTTGGCTTTACGTAGCAGGCTAGGGTATCTATTATATGCATTGCGAGCACTCATGTAAGTGATTTGAACGTGGATTGATATAGGCGCAGCCAGGGGCGTACACAGAAAAATATTTCGGGAGGGGTTTTAGGAACGAGGTTTACGTTGGCAGGGAGTCCAGTCCAGTCCAGATAAATTAACTGAATCTGTGAGCCATAATCTTAAGTTAGTGGCAAAATTATAAAACAATTTTCCCATTTCCAGTTTCAGCTGTCCTACCCTGAATGAAACTATACACCGGTCATAGTTTTCTACTGTAGATTTTTATGTAGTGCCTTCCTGGCTTTAGGCAAGAACCTTCAGAAGAACAGCAACATATTACCCGCAACTTTCCGAGTACTGAGTCCCTCGCTCATTGTCGATAAAATTTCTTCATAAATTACTTCGATGGGCTTCATATAAAGAAGTACTCATTTAGCATCTCAATGAAATCTTAGTCGATCACATGATGAATTCTAATACTATTATAAACTGAATCTGTCTACAGTTTCGAAACCACTACCCTGTGCCTCGAAGGCAATTACCCTAGCCACTATTCCAACCAACCTACTGTCTAAAAAAATAGCATTAATGCATCTGAAAATTTCGGAGGGGGTTTCAATTCAACCCCCAAAACCCCTACGTAGGATCGCCACTGGGCGCAGCAGTATACACTGAAAAAAACATGACATGTGAAATTGAGTAGTTTGAACTATTATTTTAACAAGCCTTCGAATTCATGTGAAGTTAACATGAAAATGTGACTTCAACATTGGAAAATGTTGCTATAAGCATTTTTTCATGTTTAAACAAACAGTCACTATCTTCAAATCAATTGTTAAAATTATGTCAATTCAAACATTGCATATTTTACAAAATGACAAGTTGATCACTTTGATTCAAGCTGAATTTCCCAAACGACATGTTAAAATAACAAGGATCAATGTTAAAATAATGCATTGTATTTAAAATTATAATACATGTTATATTAATCAAAACGACAAGGTTAAATTGTTGATTCAACCAGGAATTCCAGAATAAACATGTTAAATTAACAAATCATTTTGGTTAAGCCAAATACATTGAACTGATAAATGTAACATGGTACACCATTCATATGATAGGGAAAATAAAAAATCATGTCAAACTAACAAGAAAAATTGTCAAAATAAATCGTATTTGGTATTAATTTTATAAAATTGACAGAACGAATTAAAATTTCGTGGTTGTAAGTTTGTTCAAAATGGAAGATACCGCAGATTACGAGTATGTGTTCGATACGTTCGATAGTGTTCCTACTATTTCCGACGACATCCAACTGAAAGAATTGTTGACAACATTCAACTAGGATAACTTCCAATTTGTGTATGAGCAATTGGGTAAGTGGCTTGCAAATAAAATAACAAATCGTTGCAAAAATAATATTTTTCTAATTTTAGCAAACAAAGTTCGAGTACGACATCTTCGAGTTATTGAAGAAATTAACAACTTAATCCCATTGGACCACCTTGCTGAAAGAATAATTTTTAAAAGTGCGCTAAAAAAGTGGAGGTCTAATAAAGTGAGTGTTAACTTTGAATGTTATGTCCCTGATAACATAACTAATTACTAATATTTTTTAGGTTGAAGACGCATCCGCAAGCGAATCAACCAAGCAATGTGCACATACGACATCCAATAAAATACACACATACGAGACCAATGAAAACGTAAGGGAAATAAAAATAATAATTTGTATGATGATCCTAATATGTACATATTTTTTCCAGATAATAGACACAAGTGTTAAGAAAATCTTATCTGCTTCCGTCTCCGTATCTGTGGTAGTCAATCACTTCGAAAAGTATAAGCTTCTTTTCGATGAACAACAAAAGCTGCTCACCGATGCAATTATTGAGTACTACGTAAGAAATAGTGTCCGGCTAAGAACAAAAGATTTGGAGCATATCGCAAATTGTTTAATGACCGATGCATTTTTCCAGCCCGATATTGTGATTCTACAAGAAAGTGTTCACAATATATCGCAAAAATTTTATGCTAAACACTTGTGCACTGTTTTTACCATTTGCGCTCAGTTAATTTTTAAAGGAAATGCGTATAAGAAAGGGTTTTCCGTAATACATACTAAATCACAAGCTGTTTGAAATATGTAACTGAATTTATTGTTATTAAAAATACTGTTCATATTATTGGAAGGGAAACAGAAATTAAACATTTTGTTTACACTCTTCCCAAACAAAAAATGTAATAAGAAAAAAAATTTTTTATAATATTTCGTAAAAAAAAAATCTAATATGAAATGTATTTGTATTTATTTATTATTTTTAAGCTAAGTTTTTCTACTGTTAATTTTAAAACAAATAAATATGCTTTGTTAAGAAATAAACCGTTTTTGATTCCATACAAAACCTTCTCTGAGCGATAGTCGTGAGGTAAAAACAACATGCTAAAATCAAATTCACAAGTTCTCCTTGTTGATATTACCAAAAGAGCACTATTATTTCAATAAGAAGCCGTTTTTATTTAGACAACTTTAATTGTCATTTTAATAATATGTTCATGTCTATTCAATCTTAAAAGAACTGTTGTAATAACATGAATACTTTCAATTTATATAAAAAGGCATGTTATTTCAACCAGGATATCTGCTTTTCGTTTCAACAAATTTGTTCATGTCATTTGAAACAGCGAACTAATTAGCTGAGAATCAACAGGAAAAAATTGTCAATCTTGTATAGTTTTTGTTAATTTTACAACATTTTTGTTTTGAGTGTAGGATAAAAAAAATATTTACTACAAATGAAATACTTTTCGTGTTTACACTATTACACTTTTACTTACTTAACCATTGAAGTCCATTTTAAAATTTATTTATGCTAAGAAAGCTGTAAAACTGCAATTATGTAAGACAATTTCAAAAAATCACATTTTTTAAGACTTTTTTTCGATAAAAAAAATTTTATTAACAGACCCGATTTTTGTCTTTTGATATTGAGTTGAATTGGTATGACAAGGCTTCAAATATTCAGATAATGAAGAAAAAAACCTTATGAAGATTTTCAATACCTTACAACAGGATGGCAAAGTTGGCATCTAATAGATGCATTGCGTCTATTCGTGTTACATTTTTTATTGCGACTAACGGAAGGTTAAAGAAAGTACAAATGAAAATGTATATCTTCTACCTCGCACCATTGAACGATAAATAGCCCCTAAACGTGTTTTGATTTTTACTCCTGATTTTAATTATATTCTCCTATCTACTGGCGTTTTACACCGTAGCCCGTAAGTAGGTACGCAGTACTTTTTATGTCCCCTGGAGTGCATATTCTATTCTATGTATTGTGTCTGATGGTGAAATAAATTAAAATTAACAAACAATTAAAAATACATAACAGACTATTAATCAAATCAATCATTAAAAAAAAGCCCTTCCGTTTACCAAAAAATATCAACTTCATTAAAAGATTTACGTCGATTTTTCCACAAATTAATCTTTTCAAGTCTATACGATTTGTCCCTTTACAATTGATATCTTCGCAGATTTGTTTAGCAGCACAAAAAAAAAAGTTCACTAACGACGTTAAAGGACAAATACAGAACTTCTTTTCATGAATTTTAATTAGATTCATTAAGGGTAATGTTGCTTAATGTTTTTTTCCTTTTGCAGTTTGAAAAGGGAATGAGCTTTTCTTTGAAGATTGAATTCATCAATCCCATTCAATGGTTCTCGAATGACCAAGGATGCTAATTAGAAGAGTTTTCGTTGAATAAACTTGAGAACCAATTCCCGGGAAATAGTCAATTCTAAAAAATTGGGTTATCTTAAAATTAATTACCATTTGCTCTGGACTCTGGTATCGATTTCATTTACCTGAAAAAAAGAAGAAAAACTTTGGTTAAAGGATTTCTGGTTGTTGTGGTTTAAAAACAGGTAGGTAAACGTACTGTGTACATATTTAGTGAACTTCAAATTTGTTTAAAGTAACAGAAATAGAGTTTGTGTTACTGAAAGCAACTGTTATGCAAAAGTTGAACCTCTATGCATTACATTACATACCAATTTCATGCATACATTGTGTGACCAATATCTGTAAACATTTATCAAAATCAGGCCGAATTCATTCATCATTTATTCAATGCTCAAGTCCATTCACTATATCATTACAGTATGCTTCATACGTGCTGCTACTAGAGTAGAGCAGAGCCTGAAGCTTATCTTCACAATTTCTTGACATGTTGGAGTTGGACCAGTACCAGTACATTTCCCAACAACAAGAAGTAAGAACCGCCTCGTTTCAAACTACAATTTTCCTATAATAATCTGAGTTGGGTTTTATTTCTTTTGCCAACCGCCATCATCAATTGTCAATCGTAAAAGTCACCCGGCCAGACGTCCAACAGGTAATTTACCTGTAACACATTTTACACAATATTTTATACGTTTCACTTCCGTACTCTGATTTTATTTCACATTAGTCTCGTGTCGTGTTGTAGTAAAGTAACGTTCGTGACTAAAAGTTGAGTTATTGCAGATTATGCGCGGTGTCCGTACGTAGTCTCTACATACGCACATGTGAGGGCCCAACAACAACAACACCAAGACCCTGGACATTATTAAACAGTCACCAACGTAACAATAAAGCAATCAATAATCGAACCTTTAATTGCATAAAGAATGTTACAGCGGGAAAAACAAAAAGAAAAAGATTATCTCTTGTCAAGATGATGTACTGGCCACAGCTGGTCCAGATACGAGTAACGTGGCAACCTGTATGGGTTGAGAAGCTAGGAAGCGACAAGCAGTTGGAAAGAATCGAAATAGTATTGAAGAATAAATTGTGACGTTCTTCCTTGGCATTACGCATTTTGGAAATATGTATGTATCTACTTATGTAGTCTATTTGATCCGATATAATTAGGAAAATGCTGCAGAGGTGAGAAACATATCCTTTTGTTGATTTTGACAACTTTTTGCAAAGGTGTTATGATCAGGGCTCTCACTCCAGAAAATATATTTAATTACTTGTTTCCATGGGAAATACTAACATTACAAAAATTTGGTAGGCTTGTGATGCGTCGGCGTCGTTAAAAGGTGAAATTTACCAAGGAAAACTACCAGGTGCATTCCGTCAGGCAAACGTAGGAGAAAATGTTGTAATAAGGCTTGTTAACAATTATAAGAACTCAGTTCGTAAGTATGCATACTCCAGAGAGTTGCGGCACACAGAGTGCATTTCGAGCCGGTTTCGAATTAGTATTACATGGCGCGCTGCAATTCTCATCAGATGCCTCTACGTATGCAGCGTGTCATGTAATACCAGGAGAGACATTACCTGACTCAACCAGGCAAAGGTGTACGATCCTCTTATATAGGACACGAACCTCAAATCATTTTTTGAGCATGCTACATCCACCGTCCAACAACAATGTTTTTGTTGCTTTGTTTTCAGTTCGTAAAGTTACAATACAACTGATAACTTTTTTACTTCCTTGCCACTTCACATTTAATTTAGCAAAGAAGCAACACTTGTATCCGTTGTTGTCAAGGAAAAACAATGTGTTTATTTGTTGAGCACCATGTATTCGGAAGTAGGCAAGAAAATGTATGGCAAGGACGAAATGGTTGATTATTACAATCATACAAAAGGAGGGGTTGACATAATGTACCACATGTTGCGTATTTACACCACCAAATGCAAAACAAATCGCTGGCCGCTAGCTTTCCTTTTCAACATGGTTGATGTAACCGGTCTTGCTTCTTCAATAATATTTCAAGAAATCCACCCAGATTCTTCAAAATACCACCGCCGAAATTTCTTGAAACATCTTTCGCATGAATTAGTTTTACCTAACATATCCGAACGATCCAAGATTCCACGGGTCATAGCGCATTTATAGCTCGAGAACGGCTGGACAGATTTTCATGATTTTGGGTTTTTTGGATTAACCTTCCGTTAGACGCAATGCATGTGAAAGATGCCTTGCATTGTTTTTTTACCATATAACTTCTTTTCTATCGCTAATTAGACTTTCTAACTCATAGCTTCGTATACCGAGTACGGTAGCATTTCAGACTGAAAGTTATAATTGCGAGGTCCTTTGGCTTTGGCGTATCAGGCTTGGGTATCTATTAGATGCATTGCGAGCACTCGTGTAAATGATTTGAACCTCGATTGATATAGGCGCAGCAGTATAGGATAAAAAAAAATATTTACTACAAGTGAAATACTTTTCGTGTTACACTATTACACCTTTACTTTACCATTGAAGTCCATTTTAAAATTTAATTATGCTAAGAAAGCTGTAAAACTGCAATTATGTAAGACAATTTCAAAAAATCTCACTTTTTAAGACTTTTTTTCAATAAAAAAAAATATTATTAACAGACCCGATTTTTTTCTTTTGATATTAACTATCGGTATGACAAGGCTTCAAAGGCTCAGATAATGAAGAAAAAAACCTTATGAAGATGTTCATTACCTTACAACAGGATGACAAATTTAGCATCTAATAGATGCATTGCGTCTATTCGTGTTACATTTTTTATTGCGACTAACGGAAGGTTAAGCTCTGGCCAGAATAGCATAATAATTATTGAAACATGCAAAAAATTCACAATGAGCTGTAATTTACAATGGGTTTTTCCCCTATTTCTGCGTGTATTTCTTTAACATATGAGCGGATTTCAGTAAACTTCTTTAGCAGGAACAGAACAACTATTTACACATATGAGAAATTCACAATGAACAGAATTATGAAGATGGTTCTTTTTCAAATACCTATTTCTGTATTATTTATCGGAATTGTCGGCTTTCAGAAAGTTTACTCCACCAGATTCGTCTACACAAGGCTCCAGCTGGAATAGCAGTATATGTCTATTAAGAAAATTCACAATGAGCAAAAATTTTCAATGTTTTTTTTTCATACAATTCACAATGATCAAAATGATGAGAACCGGTTTTTATCAAATACTCCTGAACGACTTCTCAGATTTGAGTAAATTTGCATCACCGCATAAATGGCAGAATAAGTTTCGAAACCTTCAGAAAATTCACAATGAACAAATTTTCACCTACTTTAGCATTTATTCCCTCAACAGATCAGCGAATTTGCCACGCCGAACCGGTTTCTTCTCTCTAACAGAATAATAACATTCACAAGGGGAGTAATGTTCAAGGCAGCTGTTTTTTGGGATCCTTTGACGGCCATTTTGGAATGGTTTGGTCGATTTTTTTTTAAAGTTACACCACACGTATTGGTCTCTACACTGAATAGTTAAATAGCTACGTAAAATTGCAAAAAAAAATTATATGAGTAAATTGTGAAGGTAGCTTTTATTACACATATCACCTGAACGGATGAGCAAAATTTTGTATTCAGCTCTTTTCCTATCCTTTAGCCACTTTGATCGGATTAGCAGATTTCAGTAAATTTGACCCATCGTATACTTGATTTTGATATTTCGAAAAAAAAAACGAAAGGCAATTTTGATGAAAGTGATTTTTCCCATTTTACATTTTTTCTTTGATAAAATTAAGACATGTTACTGTAATAACTGTGGTCGTTAAGGGCTTAATAATTTTATTATTTTTGTTTGAATTGCCCTGCCTTCAAAAATTCACAAGTTCTTTTCCACATATTTTTGTCTGCATTTCTGAACATCTTATATTATGTTCAGAGTGCACGAAAATATGTAATTTGGGCCAACTTTTATGGTTTGGTTTGAAAACGGCCCCAAATCATTTCAATTCCCCTACACATTTTTTGACACCCGAAAAAGTTGTTCAGTTTCGTGTGTTTGCCAATGTTCTTAATTTCTCCCAAATAAGACAATGGAGTTTGAAGTGACCAAATAAGTTGTAAATGACTATTAGAGGCTGCACCGGTGCAATTTTTTTTTACATAGAATGATTTAGAGGCAAAATAATACTGTCGGTTGTCGTATGAAATCACGAATAGTGCACTGTGAACACTTTTCGGACATGTCTGAAAACGTACTTTGAAATCAATCGGTATTCGACCACTCTGCACTCTGAACATAATATTAGCTGATTTTGTCCGAATTTCCAAGTTTGTATCAACTCCGAATAGTAGCAAAATAAGTATTGAAAACTTGAACGAAAAATTCACAATGTTAGTTATTTTTCACAAGCTTTTCTCAACATTTCTTAAACGAATTACCGAATTTTGAGTAAGTTTACCCTAAATCATTGTTCTCTACCCAGTAGAGGGTAGATGGCTACCCATACTACGATAACTATTGAAACGTGCTAAGAACTACAATTGCCAAAATTGTGAAAATACTTCTTTCTCACATACTTTTGTTCTTATCTTCTCAGCAAGTGGATTTCAGTCGCATAAGTCCCATCGGTTATTTATGTACCCCAAACAGCAGAATAACAACTATTGAAACACAAATAAAATTGAATTCTATCTCTCGCCTGATTTATTTACATTTTATTTTACTCCGACCCTCAATAGCAGAATTCTTTTGAAACATCTGTAACATTGACCACAGAAAAATTGAAAGCAGTTTATTTTCTCCATTTTTGGTGTATGCCTGTTGATCGAACGACCGCACTTCCGTAAACTGTCCCTTCCCATCCCCCCTCTTCCATGAGCACCACCCGAATAGCACATGAAACATGCGAAAAATTGCCCGTAAATAATGCAGTTCAATTTCCCCAGCTTTCGCGAATATTTTTTGTACGGCTTAACATATTTCAGGAAATTCCTCTTTCGCCTCCTCATCCTGAAGGACTTGGAGCTTTGATGGAAAAATATGCATTGAACAAAAATTTACAAAGAGAACAGAAAGATCATTTTCCCCATACGTTTCACGTAGCCCTGAACAAACTTGATCCTCAATGGCATAATTCACTTGCGCCTACTTTTGTCAATATCTCTTGATCGGATTTATGTAGTTCGGTAAATTGGACCCCCCTAATGGTTTGGTTTGCATCTGAAATAGCTGAAAAGCTATCAATAAATTTGTACTCTAAACCCTCCAAACAAAATTTAGAAAGCAGCTGTATTCCCAATTTTTGGCGAGATCTCTTGAACGGAATAGTGGATTGCTAATGAATTTTCGCCGCATGGTTAATATTCCAGTAACAGCTGAATAACGATTGAAACATGTGAAAAATTCACAATGGATGCAGTTTAGTGAATTCGCTCCACCAAAATAGTCTCGAGCATAACCTGGACGAATTAGTGGATTTCAGTGAATTCGCTTCACTTTATTGCTCTCTGCCATAAATACCGGAAATGCAGTATGGCAACATACAGAAAATTCACAATGAGCGAAATTATGAAGACAATTCCTTCTCACATTCTTTTGCCTATTACACCTGCATGGATTAGCGAAAATCGGTAAATTCCACCCTATGCCTCTCCCACCTAATTGACCAACCACGTCGAATACCTGTCGAATATCTGCAAACTTCGCA
Organism: Microchrysa polita; assembly: GCA_949715475.1. Taxonomy (NCBI): domain Eukaryota; kingdom Metazoa; phylum Arthropoda; class Insecta; order Diptera; family Stratiomyidae; genus Microchrysa; species Microchrysa polita. The sequence goes on along the minus strand of OX454417.1, from coordinate 92,465,306 downwards.
AATACAAAAATTATTTCTATAGCATTTGCCTATTTCTTTTGAAAGGATTTTCCGCTTTCAGTAATTCTTTCCCCTCCTTCTGTGAATTTATGATCAGGAGGAGCAGGATAGCTTATGATAATATCTGGAAAATTTAGGTTCCACATTTTGTCGGACTAGATTTCACAAAAAGATCATTTTTCCCTGTTTTTCCCTTAACGGAACGCCAGATTTCAATCCTCCTGTTCCCAGAACGACTCTTCACAAACCTGAAAAATTGGATAGGAGACTACCTCCTATACTATTGAATCCATCTCTTAAATGTATAGAATAGCCTGATTCAGTAAACTTCCACACGCAACTGAAAAACTCCCACCTGCAATAACTGAATTGCTATTGCCATTGAATGACTTAGACGCGCAATAACAGAATTGCTATTGCCATTGAATGACTTATAGTTGAAATAGATTACACGCGTCAGCAGCAGCATCGGCAGAATTTCATAGCTGACAAATATGCTGAATGCCAAGTCTTCTGCTCAACATTTTTGTCAGCAATGTAAAATGCATTGGGCTTGACGTTTCGCGATGCCGATGCTTCTGCTGACGCGTCCAATCTATTTCAAGCATTAGACGCGCAATAACAGAATTGCTATTGCCGAATCAGAAAACTTAGGCAGGAGAAAGAAAGAGTCTACCCATTTCTCCGGTTTTAGTCTAAATTTATTGAACTGCTTAACGATTTGACGAAAGGCAAGCAGGCTTTGGCCAAATTTCCTGAACGGATTAACTGATTTCTTCAGTAGTTTCGCTCCACCCGACAATTGATAGCATCTAAAAGGTGGGGCGGTACGAAGTTCGCCGGACCAGCTTGTTTTCAAATAAAAAATGCAATTTAAATTGTAACAGGTAAGCAAATTCATGTCAAACCAAACAAAGTGGATGATAGAGATGGCAAAAAACATAAATCCATAAAGGGAAACTGTGAGCTCTGTCTTTTACCAGGACCTGCTAAAATAAGAAGAAAGACCGCAGAAATGATTGCACCGTATGAAACTAATATTTGCCAGCCATTCTTCAACTATGTATATCTATCTTAAGCTGACCAGACGTACAGCATTTTGCTGTACAGTACAACATTTTGACCTGTCGTACAGCATTAGTAAGTGTACAGCAAAATGTACAGCATTCCCAATGCCACACATAATAACCTCCTCGGTGAGGCCTGTAGTCAGTCTTGTCTGTTTTAAAGGTGTTTTTAGCTAGATAATTGCACTGTCATGTAGCAAACGTTTATTTTCGATAATTTGGGAACGCTTTAGTCAATCGTGAAGAAATTGAATGTACCTAAATGTAAGCGCCAGGTAGGTCTACAACCTGGGGATTACATTTACTTACATTTCTCCATATTTTAGAGTTCCCCTATTTGCGTTGGATGGTTACAGCTACCCAAATCGCACTTTTGTCTTTTCTAATCGTAAATTCTCTATAAAATTTGTCCAATAAATTTGAAAATTGGCAGACTTGTGAAGCACCGCACTGTCCATATTTGGTGAAAATTGCAAGGCTCTAAATTCTCCATACAAAAATGCTGTTTCTAGCTCACACTTGTAGCTTGTAGCTACTTGGCGCTCATCGCTCACATTGCCTACAAATTTAAAGGTCCTACCTATCTGCGTTCGGGAGTTCAATCGAAAATTGTCCGTAATTCGGAAATTTTGAAATTTGACCGCCATGTATAGAGCACTGCACTGCCAGTATTAGGTGAAAATTTCAAGCAACTAAAGCTGCCCAGGTTCAGAAGTAACAGCCGTGTAAAGATGCGACTATTTTTCACAAAACGATGGAAAAATCCCTGTACTCCATCCGATACCCCTCTTTATAGGGAAAAGAAAATGCAAAATAAAGGACTCAAGTATTTCCCCTATATGTCGATCAAATCCAATAAAATAGCGCTAAATCCCCAGAGGATCGCCATCTGCTTAAGAATTCTGTACGCAATGCTGTATCAATTTATCTATTGTAATAAACAAAACGAAACTTTTCAATATGTTCCATTAGGTTAGGTACAAGGAGGTGTAATTTTCGTACTTCAAATAAACAGCTTCAAAATTTTTGTCTCAGTGTCACGGATAGTCAGATACAGAGATAGAGCCACCATCATCCGTACAATACTGCAGAGACTGCAGTTTCGAACACTGAAATTCGAAAGTATCATTGAGTATCGACTGTCTAGAGAGCGGAAATCGAATCCGAATTGAAACAAATTGGATTAGAAATTGTCCTTTCTTAAAATACAGTTTTAAGAAAAAGTCTAACATCTTTCCTAACAAAATGGAGTTGACAATTTAAACTGAGAGAAAATCCTAATGCTTGTTATAACTATGCGTGTTAAAACATATACAATTGCACTTCACATGCTGAACATGAACATTTAGAAGTTGAGGGATCTTTTCTGGGTCCTGTTTAGTATTATCAAAACCTTGCAAGGACGTAGCCAGGACTTCGCTTCGGGGGACCCCTCCCTCTGTATATCAGAAATTATGATATTAGAGAGTTTTAGCATATCGTTCAAAAGATTACGATAGGACGAATAGGCTTTGACATTTTCTATGTCAAATTCGCTTGCCTATCGTACACAAAACAGTATACCACAATTTTTTATGTCCCAAGTAGGCATAGGTGTATTTCCGTGAATTTGGCTGACTACAAACAGCTGGAATTGTGGGTTCATGATATTTTATTTGTCGGCTATGCCTACTTCGAGCATACAAACTTGTTGTATACTGTTTTGCGTACGATAGACAAGCAAATTTCTCATAGAAAATGTCAAAGCCTATTCGTCCTATCGTAATTTTCTGAACGATATGCTAAAACTCTCTATTTTTAGAATTTAATTGTGGAAACTAGTTTCGGCGTTGATCCACTGCATACTATGCCTCCTGTCCCACTGTTCCTGGGTCGAATCTAATTTTATCACTTGACGAGGCTGGACGAATACGATCACGCACGAGTACTCAATTGTCCCGCTATTATGGGAAGCAGACAGTTCCACGTCTACAACGCCAAAGACCGTGTATGTACGAAGCAGCAACTAGGGAACTACGGAAAGTATGATTGCGCTCTCGTATTCGGTGCTGGCGTCGTGCTGCTTTTGCCTTCCCTTCGCACGGCTCAGAGAAAAATTACTTCATTCTTACAGGGAAATATTTTATTTCAAATCGTGTAGCCTGTATGAAGTCTTACGAAATTGGTTGAAGTTTCCATTATGAAAGACTATCCCAATTTTGGGTCACCAGATTTTTATGTTTTTCAAATTGTTTATTATGTAGTCACGATCGATTGATCTACTTTCTTCCAGATGACACAATTTATCTGACTACAAGCTTCATTTCAGCAGCATTCTAGGAATGAATAAATTAGAAACATTATGGAAAGTTAAGTTTGAATATCTGAATGATAACAAATAATAAAATAGTACGATTGAGGGTTTGTCTGAAAACCGAATTCCGCAATATGTACAGCATTGGACCTTCGGGAGTCTGGTCACCTTAATCTATCTACATATGTACAGAATGTTCACAATAATTATTTATTGTTTTTTTCTATTTCTGTAACGAATGTTTAATTATTTTTATTTTGAATTGCAATTTTCACTTAATTTGTAATTTCTAAACTATGCATTTTGTGTTTCACTCAATTCATTGAAAGGTTAAGTGGGTACAGGTGTACCTGTGCCAGTAAATATGGCATATCACAATTTTTTTCTGTTTTCTCTTAAGTATATCGAACCAAAAATTTAAAAAGTAGTTAAAATAACCAAAAACCCATTTCTTTAAGATGTCAGATAGTGATTCAACATATTTGGTTTTGGCAAATGGGAAATATTTAAATTTTAAGTGAAAAAGGTACAACTGTACCCCTGTTGGTATTACTAGGGTTATGGTACGACACTTTTCGCTTGCTTTTGTTGGCTTCTTTCCAGCAAAATTTCAACTTTTAACTTAGATACACATAACATAATTTTGTTTTCCTCGGTTTTGAAAAAAAAATTGTTCGTTGCGCCTAGTCATGAATAATAGTACAACTCAACCAAAGATCTGTCTGAATTTTAAAATAATCAGAGGTCAGTGTATCATTAACCATATCCAGACAATATCAATCATAAGCAATCAAGTGTCTTATTTCAAACTCATTTACGTGCAGATGACTTAAATTTAACAAAATTAATACAGTAAAACACGGTTATAACGCTATTGAAGGGACCAGCCGTAATACGCGTTATATACGTGAAAGCGCTATAAAAATATTTAGAATGAAACATATGCTTCGCCGATAGTTTTGCTTAAAAACTTTAATAATCCCTTGGTCAAGGGGTTCCAGGCGACTAGTGCAATTCGGTGGCAGAAATATCACTTTGACGTTGCTCAAATAATCAACGTTAGGAGGATGAGCAGGGCAGTGATCAATGAAAAGAGCTATGTGTCGATTTTGTCTTGCCATTTTCCGGTCTAACTTACCGAGCCATTCTACGAATAAGCCACTTGTCATCCACGCCCGGTTTTGAGTTTTGTATTCACAAGGAAAATACTGAATACCCTTAAAGCAGCGAGGCTTTTGCGACTTCCCGATCACAAGGGGTTCCAACTTGTCACTTCCATCTGCATTTGTGCATAAGAGAACAGTCAACCTCTCCTTGCTACGCTTACCACCATGACAATTATCCTCCTTAAAAACCAAACACTTGTCTTGCAAGAGGTTGAAAAAAGTCCGAGCTCATCCGCATTATAGACTTCTCGAGGATGATAATCTTTTACAATGGTTGGAAGGACACTTCCTGTCCAAGAGTCACAACTTCTTTGTTGATATCTATAGTTTCACCAATGATTTGTTTGTATATCCCGTGACGTTTTTTAAATCTCTCGATCCATCCTGTATTCGCTGCAAAATTGTTTAGCTCTATAGAGTCTCCGCAATTTCGCAAGCATTTTCCATCAAAATTGGACCATTGACCGGCAAATTAGACGCCCGAATTTGGCGAAACTATAAACTACTAATAGGACCTTTTCCAGCTCTTCGTATTTAGCCGGCCAATTTTTTTAAATTTGTTCGTAAGGCGTTATAAAAGTGTAAATGAATGTCCGGGAACTGACAATTTGGAGCGATATAACCGTGATAGCGTTATAAGACTTGCGCTATAACCGTGAAATATTTGCACTTAATGCATGGCTAAATTATGGGGACTAGGAAAAATGGCGCTACAACCGTGAAATCGTTATATGCGTGAGCGTTATAACCGTGTTATACTGTATCTCCAATTACAAGCATGTTTCGTTGATGAGTTTCTTTCACGTATGGAGTCGCACCTTTTTGAAGACCAGAGCCGCAAACATATTTATAACTGACAGCTTCCCAAGTCGATCGTGTCGCGAGCGTTCCGAGCATGTATACTTTTAACCGCGGGCAATATACCTAGTTTCAAACGTTTTTTTCTCAAGCCATATATCATGCATATATGATTTTTTTCATATCCACCCTTGACTCTTAATGGAATGATCTTTTGTCATTTTTATTTCTCAACAAACCTCTACGGTGAATGGTGGTACCTACCTACATAGAAAATGAAATATTTGCATGCTTCCTATCTACCGTCCGTTGTCGTCATCATCGTCATGGACGTCCACAATTTCAAGAAATAAATCATCTAACCACGAAATATGACAAAAGTAGATGAGACAACAACTTGAACAACAAAAACACTGCCCGACACCTATCATTTATTAGAAAGAAGAGGGCGTTCCCATAATTCATCAAAATGTTCAATATCTAGATTCTAGACAGTTTTAACCTGTCTTTTTTGTGCTGCACAACACACAGCATCCAGTCGGCAAGCTATACGCTTGGGTGTGCTTCTGTTTTCTGTATAACTGTCGTTATGGCCTTTGGCTATCCTGATTGCTCGCATGCCTCTTTTCAAATCAACTTTGAAGAAACATTTCGCTTTAATGGTGTAAGTCATCAAAAGCAATTAATACAAACATTGGAAAATGCTTTGCTCTATATGGTCAGTGCATTGATCCCTACGGATGACCTCTGACCTCCACTATTTGTGAGAGCCGATGGAAGGATGGACAAACGAACGGACGTACATAATAATGTGTTGCATAACGAGTGTGTCAAAGCTAATGAGTTCTTTGAAAGTTCACTGGGTAATGATATCCTGAATGTAATTAGAGAAATCATTTGTATTTCTGATTGCGTAATAGGATAACCGTGGCAGTCTAGTTTCGAAATAGTATAATCAAAAGCCATGTTGCTAAGACGACACGGCACTATAGTCTTGAACCTCATCAATCTGGTTATGATCCAATTATAGCATATATTGAATGTGTCTCGAATATCCTTTTGTCATCAAGTATAGATGGATTCTGTGCACATTTCCACCTGTTCACTCGGAACATACTCGTAATATTCTGACTACCAGAGAATAGTTGCCGGATTAATTTCATTGCCCATACTAGTTCGTATTAATAGCGTCCAGGATGCAAACTTCTGTTCAATGTTGATACAGGGTGGGCAAAAACTCTCTAAGCGATTTGGATACTAAATTACTTTGTTGTCTTGATTATCAGTTTTTTTTTTCAGATCATAACCGTGGGCCATTTAAATATAGAACTATACGGCATTGTACAGCAAACCAAAAAAGTGTAATTTTTCTTTGAAAATTGCCGATCAGATATTGTCATTCAACGTGGTCGGCGTTTATGAAGTTCGTAAAGTTCCACGCTCCAACTATACAGGCAATGTTGACCAAATTTGGGCGATATGGAAACGTTGGAGATCTGAAATGTGTACCGGGAGACCTCGATTTTGACGATCAGCTTAAGGTAAACCGCTTGTGAGGGAAAGTGTTAAAGAAGATCGCAAGACATCAAGGGTAAAAGTATGGGTTAGATGCCCCAGTGGGATAGATGCCGCAGTTGCTAAAACTAGCAAACGAACAAAAATGTTATAGACAATTAAAGAGCATCGTCTGACACTAACAGAAATTGCATTTTTATTTTTAGGGTTGTCCACACAACCGCTTGGTAACGATATTACGAAAAATTTATTTTCAACATACGTGAATTTGCATATTGGCATTTTTTCAATCGCGCGCAACTTTTCTCTACTTTATGTCAGTGGAAGCTTCTTTTCATATTTGTAAGGTCTTTGCTAGTTCCTTTACTTTTATATTCCCAGTCAACTGTTATTTCTTTTTATTAAATTTTGTACAAAAATGTGGACTTTTCCTAAAGGCGTCTATCCCTCATTCCCTAGTGGGCTAAATTACAACCTTTAAAATTTAAATATGCATTTTAATGCTATGAAAATGGTTTGTAATTACACGTGGATAATAGAAGTAGCTTTCCATGACACATAGACACACGATTCTCTTTGGTTGCGTTCATTGATCTTATAGAACGAAACAGCTGAGATAAACTAAAAATCTCGCCACTTCAGGATAGCCTCAAGCATTTTTTTTATTCATCCCACATTTCAGAATTCAGTTTTCCCTTTTGACACAAATTTTAACTGATTTATCCTTTAGGGCAACTATCCTCATATTAAAAAATGCATTGGGGCAACTAATCCATAGCGTGGGCAACTATCCCCGAAATTAGAGGCGTCTTTTCAAGGCTATAACTACAAAACCTTGACTTCTCCCAAAAATATTTGTTTTGAAAATACATACACGGAGAGAAAAATGTGCAATGAATTCAACAAAATCATACAATGAAATTCACAACATACAATTTCACTGAATTTGTAGTGAAAGTTATTAAAATGTAGTGAAATTGATTAGAATTCAGTTGTTTTTACTGGTGCTGGCCTATTGTAAAAATGATTGCAGTGTAATGACAAAAATCATTGCATGATGATATTTGTATGGATAGTAACATTTATTGTGTTTATGGCAATTTTCACAACTGTCTGTAATAATAATTATTGCATGGTGTAATAGCTTTCATCCTTGATACATGAAATTAACAAAAGCGCGTAATAATTATGAAACTGTCAAAAAATAAGACGACTAATTTATTCGCATAACTTGTAATCTTAGATAGCTTAGGTGTAGGACGAAGGACTACGAAACGATAGGTCCCCGGTTCAATTCCCAGTAAAAGCAAATTGTAAAAAGGTAAAGTTAAAATAGGGAAAAAGAAGTTAAGGATAAAATAGAAGTAAAAAAATAAAAAAAGGTAAAAATAAAAAAATGAAAAAATAAAAAAATCACTTTTTGTATTTTTTTCAAAATTATCTTCCTGGCTAATTTTATTACCAACCAATTGTTAATTTTATTACAGCGCAATGACATTTTCCATTACAGATGTAATAACTTTTACATCAGTTGCAATAGGGTCAAAAATCATTACAAATGCAATAGTCTTTACTACAGTTTTAACACCTTTCACTACATTTTTTCTCTCCGCGTAGTTACTAACAGATGTGATATACACGACAACCGGGAAATACCTTGCTAAATATTGACCCAAAACAAAAATATCCCACTTTTACCAAACACTATGAGCCAGATTAAAAAAAACTTGCCCTATTGCAATTACTGTAGAGTAGAGATGTCAAAAAAGTAACTACCCGTTACTTAAGTAGTCGTTACTAATAAATATCGGAAGTAACGACTACCGAGTACAAAAAGTATTCGTTACATATGTATCGAACAACAAACAAACAATCTCGTATGTATGTACTCAGGCACAAACACAAGAATCGAGCATACCAAGTAGTATACACACAGTCTGATATCTAATCATGACGATTATCGCTAACATCCCTGTGAGCTACGCGGGGTAAATGCTCCCTTAGAGAATATTGTTGCGAGTCCAGCGATACCTTAATCGTATCGATCGGCTCAAGGATTTTAGAGATATCGACCGATTTTGGAAGTATGTACAGTGCGTACTCGATAGTCCGAAGCCTCGAATTTCCAGTAATCCGGATCACCTCAAAGATTGCATTGTACACTCTGTAGTCCGAATTTCAAGAGCCTCTCTTGTCCGAATCTTACTTTTTTCTCATATTAACAGCAATATTATCGTCCGAAGTAAAAACAACTTTTTTCTTTGCACTTTGAAACATAACAATAAGTAGAATAAAATTCTTCGAAAATAGAAAGTTCATTTTCCGAAAAAAAATGCTTAAAATCGTCAATTGCCTCGAAATTCAGAGCAAATAAAAGGCTTCCACTAGTGCGAACTCCTCTGTAGTTCGGATCGACCCTGGTTTTTATTAGTCCGGATTATCGAGTACGCACTGTAGTACGAAGCTGATTGTGAAATTATTGTGTGCCAATATGCAGTTTGACAGTTATCTTTGACCTCCCTGTGCACTGACCGAAAAAGAGGATCCGTCAACTCGTTAGACAATTTTGTGGTGACACCTCGACCGTGTCGCTCTCCCAAAGGATTGCAGAGATATCGACGGATTTCCGCAAGAATATGAAGTCGACCTTAAAATTGCTGTGGTCAACATCTCGGTTGACAAGAGCATACGTTTTGAGAATTATTGTACTTTAACGGTTATCTCTGACAATCCTGTGAGCTGCGCGGAGGTAATGCTCCCTTAGAGAATTTGGTTGCGAGTCCAGCGACACCTTGATCGTGTCGATCAGCTCAAGGATTCCAAAGATACCGACGGATTTCGGAAGTAGTACGAAGCTGTATTCAATTTGACAGTTATTTCTGACCCCCCTGTGCACTGACCGAAAAGATCCGTGAAACCGTTAGACAATTTTGTAGCGAGTCCAGCGACACCTCGATCGTCTCGCCACGCCAAAGGATTGCAGAGATATCGACGGATTTCCGAAAGATTACACGGTTTCATTCATAGTATGTATGCGATAGGAAATCTTGCTGGCTCGATACTTGCACACTGCGCTTCTACCCACTACTCGGTCTGCTCGAAAGCTCGATACTTGCGCTTCTACCTGAGAGTAGATATCATACCGTGTGCTGCTCGAATAGTACAAGCTACAAGCACAAGATCGAGTAATCGAGCAGTCCGAGTAATCGAGTTCGAGCAGACCGAGTAGTAGGTAGAAGCGCAGTGCGCAAGTATCGAGCCAGCACGATTTCCTACCGCATACATACTATGAACGAAACCGCGTAATCTTTCGGAAATCCGGCGATATCTCTGCAATCCTTTGACGTGGCGAGACGATACCTGTTGGACTCACCACAAAATTGTCTAATGGGTCAACGGATCCTCTTTTTTGGTTAGTACACAGGGGGGTCACGCTCTGTGGCTCACTTTGTTGAGTCGCAATCTACAATGCTAGTAATCTAGAGGTCCGGATATCGAATCTCGGCGTGGTCTAGTAAATATATAGTGCTTGCAACACTATGTACATTCCTCTATATGCAATGTAACGTTGACTCGAAGTAGCCTTTGAACGGCTGAGTGAACGCACAATGCCCCACAAGGGGTTACGGTACAGATTAAAAAGACATGGGGGTCAGAAATAACTGTCAAACTGGATATTGGCACACAGCAATTTCACAATCAGCTTCGTACTAATTCCGAAATCCGACCATATCTTTGGAATCCTTGAGCCGATCGGCACGATCAAGGTATCGCTGTACTCGCAACAAAATTCTCTAAGGGAGTATTTTCCTTGCGCAGCTCACAGGGGTGTCAGGGATAACCGTAAAAGTACAATAATTCACAAAACATTATGCTCTTGTCAACCTAGATGTTTGCCACAGCAATTTTAAGATCGACTTCGTATTCGTGCGGATCCCTCAATATCTCTGCAATCCTTTGGGGAGCAACACGATCGAGGTGTTGCTGGACTCGGTACAAAATTACCTAAAGGGTGTCAACGAAGCCTGTTTCCCGATTAGTGCACAGGGTGGTAAGAGATAGCCGTCAACCCTAATATTGGCAACAGCAATTCCACAGTCAACTTCGTACTACTTCGGAGATTCGTCGATATCCCTGCAATGTTTTAGTGGAGCGACACGATCGATATGTCAGCGGATTCCCCACACAATTGCCTGGAGTTGTCGAAACGTTTTACCCGTAAGTACAGTCAGAGATAAGCCAAGATGCTGACTACAGCAATTGACGATTAACTTCGTACCATGTACATTAGAAAATGTTCGATATCTCTAAAATTTGCGGCCGAGCGACGTATCGTAATTAGGTTTCCGCCTGTCTCGCAATTTAATTATGTAAAACAATGCAAAAGATGAGTACAAGCCCTCCTACCATCTCTACTATGTCGGCGACGAACCGTGAATAAGAGACTATCGCATTTGAGTACACGGTTTTAAATTTTTACAGCTTTCAGAGTAGGCAATTGGTTGCCAACTTTCAGAGTTGTAAATTTACAACACGCATTTAAAATTACATCAATATATTTAACCCATTTCCAACAAAGATTTAATTTTAAATTCATAGAGGGAAACAAGTCCCATACCCATGTGTAAAATTAAATTTTTTATTTAAAATTAACTTAACGTTAACTCAGCCGTTTATAGGCAATTTCGAGTCAACGTTACAATGCATATAATTTCGGAGTACAGTCGAACCTCGATATCTCGAAGTGCCAAGGGACCAGAAAAATTGTTCGAGATATCGAAAATTCGAGTAATCGAAAACAATAAAACAAATTTTACATGTTTATGTTTGTGGTTTTTTTAATTCTTTTCTCGACTTATTCGGCTTATCGAAGTCACAAAATACATTCAGGCCAACAATTTTCGGAAAATTTGGCTCATCGAACAATTATTGTGAAATCAGCATGTTGTTAGGTTACTTGACAAAATTCGTGGTTGATGCGGCTTATCGAAGTCAGAAAACGTTTTAGGACCCGCAGATTGCTTCGAGAAATCGAAAAATTCGGCTAAAAGAAATTCGAATTATGCAAAAATTTATATGGAAATTTCAAGGGACCGAAGAAATATTTCGACACATCGAAAATTCGCGAAAGCGAGGTTCGTGTTGTCGAGGTTTGACTGTATTTATAATGTTGCAAGCACTATATATTTCCTATCCTCACATGTTCGAAAATTTTGGACCACGCCGAGATTCGATCTACGGACCTCTAGATTACTAGCATCGTAGAGTGGCGACTCAACCAAGTGCGCCACACAGCGTAGCAGAATACTATCGACAAGATTTACGAAATGTAAAAATGAAATGATGAAAAATTACATTCATTTGATTTAATTTTACATTAAATGATGAAAAATCACAAATCACTTGATTTAATTTTACATTTTTTGTTGGTAAAATTACAGTAGCAATGTGATTTCACAATATTTTATTTAAAATTTAATAGTTTTCATTTATTTTAACCTTTTGCTAAAGAAATGTGTAAGATTAAATTTCAAATTTTTTTTTAGCTTTTTTTTGTAGTAATTTTTACTACACTTTGTGTGGGAAATTCAATAAACTTTTTACTGTGTAGGTTGTGTTTGTAGTTTATTATGTGTTTCTTTAAAAGCAACGATTACTAAGTAACGATTACTCGAAACAAATGTAACGAATATAACCGATTACTCAAATGTAACTAAAGTTGACATCACTGCTATAGACACCTGATGAGTGTGTCTATCTGTACGAAACCACAAAACTTTGGGAAAAAATACCAAAAATTGAGGAAATTGAGGGAATTCGTCTCAATCGGGATTCGAACCTACTGAGCTATAGACGCTTAGAGGTCTCGATGTAAAGATTCCAATGTGACATTTCCGAAATTGAATAACTCGATATTTCTCCCGCTGGGGCTCTTCTCCTCCAAACAGACAAAGTTCCGCGTAGTTCCCATAAAACAGGCAAGTTGCCAGTGCCATAAATACTACAGACATGCACCGCAGTTGGTGTACAGAATGGAACGATAATTCAAGATTTTCACTATTAGTTGTCCTATTAATCTCTATAGAACTCAATTTGTCCATCATTTAAATTTTCGGACCTAGCATTCTCGAATCGTGGCCTCTCGGAAAATTGGTACGGTTCTCTTTTATTTAAACACAAATTTCAAGAAAGCTTTCTATTGGTTGGATTGTGGCTTACAGTCGATAGGAATCCAATCAACAACCGGGTTACCATGTTATTCCACAATTTCGAATGCTCCTTTCGTTGATTTAAAAACTATATTATTTCGTTCCTTTTTTTTTCTTTAGCTTTCTTGTGTTTTTCTTTCTATGAAGTTATATGGCCAAAATAAAATATCAACAAATTTTCAATTATACAGAATTGATGAGTTTTGCTCATGCATTGTAGAGACTATACTGTGGGCCATTCTCTCAAAACTATTATAGAATGGTTAGTCTTATCGCTTAGAGAAGACACACACAAATTTCAGAAAGCTTTCCATTATATTGAATTGATTTTTTGTTAATTTAGCATAGTTATGTTATATTTTGCTTATTTACGCTGTTGGATGAAAGAGCGCAATGATTTTTTTCAATCTAAGATGATGGCGTAACCAAGCAAAATATGGCGTAGCTATGCAAAATAAACAGAAATTCCATTCAATACAATGGAAACGCTTTCTGAATATTGTGTGTGTCTTCTCTATGCGATAAGACTAATCAGCTGACAGGTACTGAATAAGAGCTATCAGAAACCCGGCCTGTGAATAGTAACTAAGATACAATTGCCCTCCTACTTGATCGTTATTTTTTAACTACTCATGCACATTATTATCAATAGGCACAAACTTTACTATGTATTTTCCTATCTACAATTCTTGCCCTATTGCCTCAGAAATTTGCAATAAAATTTCACCGACTATAACCACCTTTAATCACTTCTATTACATTTAAATCTTTCTGATTTACTGATGTTAATAAAATAAATATAGGAACTTCTAGTCCTTAACAGCCATTCGTACAACATTTAACATCTAACACTTGTCGACATAAATTACTGTTCACATTTTCTTCCCTTCACATAAATACATAAAAACGTATCTTACCATCTAATAAATTCCCAAAGACAACCATTATTTCGTACAGTACACACATACGTACGGTCATAGAATTTTCTGTATCTTCAAGTATCCTCAACGCACGCTGTTCGCATATCTCAACTAATTAGATAAACTCACAACTATAATAGTAGTTGCTTTTCAGCCAGTTCAAACTCTCAATTAACAAATAGGTGCAAAGTGATGTGCAACACGGGAATGCCGATACATTCCTTGCTGCATTTGGATATTAAGAGTTGGAGAAGTGTTTTAGACTTTTTCTTCCCAGAGCTATAGCCATCCTAGCGTTGGTTGATGGGCATAGTCGCCGACGCACGATCTACGAGTATAGTATCTAAGCCAAAAGCAAAGAACCAATTTCAAAGGTTAATTGAAGTAAATCTTTAGAATGCCATAAATTGTCCAGTAGAATGTATTTCCGTTCAATAAAGATACTAACAAGATTCGGGCTATAATAATCTCAAAAAGAGAGGGATGCAGTTCTTTTAACCGAAAAGACGTGACGAAGTAGTTAAAATACATATCTGAGGTATGTTACTTTTTATTACGGTTGAGTATGAGTATCTATTGAATGATTTTTGAAAAGAAATGTTTCAAGTGTAGAGACGTCAGATATTATTGAGTTTTCCATAAATTATTCTGGAATGTAAATGTTCTAATTAATTCTTCTGTAATATATGTATAGTTAGCATGAGATTTACAGTTTAAACTAACCGTTATTTAGTTTTATTATTTAAAAATGCCCTGTACATTCCAAATTCAACCAACTTAAATTTAGAAAATCACAAAATCATTTAATTTCCAACTCTGAATTTCATTATACTGGGTTACCTACTGGTAATTCGACGTATTCCTTACAGGAGGTTCAAAATTCAAATAGGCGCAAATGGCAACAAATGTTCAAACGCAACTCAGTGGTTATCACATCACCAATGTGGCAACATACACCGACGTCGGGCTTTGTCCGCCTAATATTTAGTTTTTAGGGTTTTTTTAGATTTTTCAAAAAACCCTTATGAAATGGATTTTGTCCGTCCGTCTGTTTACTAAAAAATCGTGAACGGCTTAACCGATCGTCATGAAATTTGGTAGGAATGTGTAGAATGGTAACAGTGTTTGGCACGAAATACTTAAAAGTTGGTAGAGCAAAAATAACAGGGTGTCCCAGACATTTGAAAATTTGTTCACTAAAAAACTCGCGAACGGCTTAACCGATCGTCATGTATTTTGGTAGGAATGTGTAGAACAGTAACAGTCTTTGGCACGAAATACTTAGAAGGGCAAAGATAACAGGGTGTCCCGGAGATTTAAAAATTTATTCACTAAATAACTCGCGAACGGCTTAACCGATCGTAATGAAATTTGGTTGGCATGTATAGAATCGTAACAGAGTCTTTACCACGAAATACTTAGACGTTGGTAGGACAAAGCTAACAGGGGGTCCCGGAGAGTTGAAAAAGTCGACTTTTTTTGGTTTTATCGGACATGGACGTATGGGTACTCAAATCAAAGAACTCGATGGGTAAATTTCATATCAATTGCTTTTTTTCAGTATGGAGTAATGTTAACGGAGTTACAGCTAATAAATTCAGTTAATATGTGTAGCCATGATACATAGTAAATCTATCGATTGTTCTAACGCCTTTCATTCTGGAACGCTTTTATTTAGACCAATCCAAAAATAGATTTACAAGAATCATTTCATTAATATTGCGCATAATTCTTATTTATTGCCTATAAAGTATATGAACAAAATAATTCACTATGTATGTATCCAAAATCTAAAAAACCGTCGTATTGCGGGCACACCCTCTGTACGCCGGGATTTTTTTTTTCATTTCTAGTAGAAGTGCAATTGAAAATAAAGTGGAAATTCTTCATAGAAGAAGAAAGAAATCTCTGAAAAGTTGTTTATACTGGAAGTGCTTGCAATTTTTCCATTTGGGCTGATGCTAGAACTGACCTATAGCTTATAGTGAGAATTATTTATATTTAATTTTATTTATTATATTATATCTAATTTATTTATATTTTGCAATGTTCTTTGTAAAACTGACTTTTTAATAATTAATATTTATTAAAAATTTTTCAACCCAACTACTTAATTTTTTAATTTATCGGAGTAAATGGTCGAACGCCGCACAAGCTTATGAAAACTGACTTGTTTTCCTTAAAATCAACCGTGCTCTAGAACAAAGATGGAAGCGTGAAGCACTCACTCACAGTTGCAGAATTTTAAAGGATTTCCAATAATTTTTATAAATTTTATTTTTACAACTACTACTACTAATTTCTATCGTCCGGCGATACGAATTCAATTCGGCCCCTGGAAAATATTTCTCGAATTTCATTTCCCTTCGGAAAGGAATATAGTGACCGATATTAATTTGCCCCATAGAAATGATAATTTTTTATTTTATTTTTTTTTGAATACCATGCATTTCTTCTATTTTATCTTTAACTTTCTTAATGTTTTTTAACTTTACCTTTTTACACTTTATTCCTACTTGGAATCGAACCGGGCACCTTCGTTTCGTAGTCCTACGTCATACACCTGAGCTATCTAAGATTATACCAATTATGCGTATAAATTACTCGTTCTGTTTTTTAATAATTTCATAATTCACACGATGGTAGGGATAACCATGTTATCATCCTTCTAATAATAAGACGATATTTTGCTAATAGGAGTCACATTCCTCCTCCTCAATTCTCACATATTTATGACGAAAAAGCGAATTTTTCGTCGGGAAGACAGATTTACGATAATTTTTTCCTTTGAATGTTATCGCTATCGTATTATTTTTGTGATCTTCCAACAAAAACGATAAAATTGTTTGTTGGGTTACTAGAGAATTTGGGAATAGTACAATATAATTTGACAATTCCATGTAAAAATTCCGCTTGCTTACCGTATACGAAACAGTATACTCGAATATTATAATTTTGCATGTTCCAAGTAGGGAGTATTTCCGTATATTTGATGCTCTGAAAACAGTCGAAATTGGCAAAATCATTTCTCGTGATTCTGATTATACACCCATGCCTACTTAGGACATGCAAAATTATGATATACTGTTTCGTATACGGTAAGCAAGCGGAATTTTTACATAGAATCTCAAATTATGGCGTTCTATTTCCAAAGACATGCAAAAACTCTCTACTACTTTTTAGTACTTTTAAATTGAATCGATAAGTAAAAAGTCTAAGACAGACATTCCAAAAAAAGGAACGATTGCAGAATTACAACATGCTACATTGTGGAACAAGAGGTTGAAGGCATATTGATATTAGCGTTTTCTAAAATTTCGAGGCCGGGACAGGAATGATTTAATAAACGGAAAGTCACTAAACTTTAAAGACTAAACCATATTATTTTGAATATGTCTCAATGTTGGCCTAACCCAGTAAGCACAACAATAAACCTCCTAAAACTTATCACAAATTAATGGTAATATCGGTTTCTTGTTATTTTTGACACTTGTCCAGCTGTCATTTTTTTTATGGAGTTTCGGATTCCGGGAATCCATGGATTTCGTATGTGGCCACCCTAATACAAAATTATTTTTGGGATTTTTAGCAACGCTGAACTGAATTAGGCCTTGGCCTAGTTTTGTGCAAAACTAGATGGACAACAAAAAACTTGTTGGCTTTGCTGAACCTTATATTCATGTGCCACCGTTGCATTATAATTCGAGTGGTTTAGGTTATGGGACAAGAACATCTTGGATTGAGATTTATTTGAAAAGAAGACTCAGCCAAAATATTGTATATCATGGGATATCACCTTTCAGCAAAATACCCGATTTTTTAGCTCTTTAGCTTATTAAGATTTACATGACTTTGTTTCACACCAAATCAATCTATTTTTAGTCACATTTCTGACCGAACTTAATTGATGTCAGCCTAACAATTTAGGCTTCCAAGGTTGTTTTGGACAACCTGGATGTTTCTAGACGAAGGTTGTGTTCTGATAAGCTGTCCAACATTTTGTGGAAACATATTCACAAATAGTGGTAACGATTAACTAAACTTCGTGTTCTTCTTCTTCTTCTAAAGTTCATCTTATCTTATCTAAAAATTTTGACGGCATGGCATTTTTAAAGGATATAATCCCGAGATCATTAATGGCTAACACTTAAAAAAAAATGTGATATTTGGTCCCTCCCCGATTTTAAGTTTGACACCGCTGGTGTAGTGCATCCCCATTGACGTTGATTTGGAAAGATATTGTCAGAAATGTTGAATGTCAATCGAAAACATTGATTTCTCATCGAGCGGAAACCGTTTTTATTTTAGTTTTCGAATGGTGGGATATCGTAACGTAACGTATCTAGTTTATTTCGTTGAAAATCCAGTGTATCTAATCGGGAGTCTGCGTACACACATTTTTGGTATTTTTGAGGTTTTTGCGAGTATTTCCAAAGCAGCAAAATATACAGACTTAAAAATAAATGAGAGTATTTTCATGCTCCAAAAATGGAGCAGGATGTTAAATTTTAGTTTATCGCCTTTTGAAGGCACTATTATCATCATCAATGTGGCACGATAGCCCGACGTCGGGCTTTGACCGCCTGAATCGTTGACCTCCATTTGCCGCGGTTACGTGACCTTGTCCTCCAGTTTCGGAAGCCCAGCGACCTAGCTCTCCGTCAATTCGCTGTACGTCCCCTTACTATGCCACCCACTAAAAATCAACTCAATCATATCAAAACTAAGGGTACCTCCCAAGCAAAAGCTACCCACCCGGAGTTTGTTCTACGCACTACTCATTTTGTAAATCGACGAGTACTGTAGAAGGAAATTGGGTCGTTGTGTCACTTTGTATCAGAGAACTTTTTTTTTCGAGAAGTAAAAAACGAAAAAGGAGTTTTTTCTTTCAATTAAAAGCAGACTAGAATAGCGATGAAAAACTGCATCATATATTAAAGTCCAAAGATGTTTGATTTTTGTCGACCAAATATCGTATTTTTCTTTGAGTAAAAGGAAATACCATACGGCCGAAAGTTGCTCGACTATTACATATATGTAGTCGTACACAGCGAATATAATAGGCCAGTCATTTTATGATTTTAGGTCGCAAAAAATAGCTCGGCTCTCGGGATATTGTTAGGGTAGATACCAGAAGTGTACCAACAAGTTTGCAACTTCGAAAAACCTGTGCTAACCCGGTGTCCCTCAAAAAACCTCAAAATGTTCGGACTTTTTTCATATTTTGGTTTGTAATTTCCAAAAGGTGCTTCCTACAAAAAAGTCGTCTGTTGGATTTTTAAAGCTAATAAAACCTTCTTTAATTTGAGTCCAGTTCCAGCTTTGTAGGATCCGAAGATACAGCACTTTAAACATTGTTTTTTTGTAAAAAGTTCGAAATTGTATAGATAATTTTAGTCTTCTTCCGAACTAAATATCGGCTTAAATGCGCATTCTACGGAGAAAGTCATGTGACGCGAAGATATAAACCAGTTAAATATGTATATATGTCGGAACGAATGGAATCGGACCATGGAGTCACAGGGCTGACCCTGAAAATTAGGTTCATTTAAGAAAAACTTTTTTCTTTATGAACCAATCTTAACCAAACCGCACCTAAATGTGTTCCTAGTAAAGCCTCAAAACATATCTAGGAATGGATGGAATCGGAACAATACGTCATAGGGCTGTCATACAAACCAACCCCTATATATTAGGTTCTTGTAAGAACAACTTTTTTCTTTTTGAATCTTAACCAAAATTCATCCAACTGTGTTCTAGGATTAGCTTCAACGCATCCAGGAACAGATGGAATCGGACCACTTCATAGAGTACGTCGGACTTTTTTACAAAAAAAAATAAAACATCTCTTAAAATGCTGTATCTTGGGATCCTTTGTACTTACAAAGCTAGGATTGCACTCACATTAAAGAATTTTTTAGCTTTAAAAGTGCAGTGGACAACTTTCTTGTGGGAAGCACCCTTTAAAAATTACAAACCAAAATATGAAAAAAGTCCGACAATTTTGAGGTTTTTTGAGGCTCACGGGGTTAGCACAGGTTTTTCGAAGTTGCAATCTTGGTGGTACACTACTGGTATATATCCTAGCAATATCCCAAAAAACCAGAGCCGAGCTATTTTTTGCGACCTATATTTCGGTTTATTGACTGGCCTATAAACTCCTCAGTTCACGCTAAAATTCTTCCAATTCGCGTAATGTTCCACGTGTTTTCTATTTAAATGGAAACATCGAAAAATTATTTACTAATATCAGTGCAACAGCTCAGCAACAACCTTGAAAGAAATTTGACCTGTTCGCAAACACTGTTACGTTACTACTGCCTACAATGTGGACCCTAAACAATTGCTCGAAAAATATATGCAACAGCTCAGGAATATTTATTTACAGTGTGAATGGGACACTATTGTTCAGCAACTGCTTGCTTTTGCTAAATGAGGCATCGTCCTAATAAGTGATATGAATTGGACATTTCTAAAGGCGCCGGTCCAGATGGTATTCCTCCAATATTGTTAAAAAAATGCGCAGAAAAAATAACATATCCACTTTATGTAATTTTTAACAAATCACTTTCTTCTGGGCACTTTCCGAAACAATGGAACTTAAGCTATATAGTCCCTATACATAAAAGTGGCGATAGAGCTGATATTCAAAATTATCGACCAATTAGCATTATTTCATCAATCCCTAAGTTATTTGATAGCCTCGTAACCGAGCGTTTGACCTCCCTCGTTCGACCACTAATAATTTCTAATCAGCACGGTTTTTGCAGAGGCAAATCCACGGCCACAAATCTTATATCTTATGAAAACTATATTTTTAAATCATTCAAAAATCGATCGCAGGTGCACTCGATATACACAGACTTTAGCAAAGCGTTCGATAAAGTCAATTTTGAAATTTTAATAATTAAACTGAAAAACTTTGGATTTGGTGGACCAATCGTTAATTGGATAGATGAATACATAAGAAACCGTTCTCTGATTGTAAACATCAATCAGTCTTACTCAGATAAGTTTTTTCCAACTTCGGGTGTTCCTCAAGGGTCTCATATTGGTCCTCTTTTATTTTTACTTTTTATTAATGATTTAGCTAATGTTTTCGATGATGTTGAATTTTTATTGTTCGCAGACGACTGCAAAATTTTCAAAGAAATTAATAATTTAAATGATATTTCAATTCTTCAAAATAATCTAAACAAATTTTATTCATATTGCGCCAATAATCTTTTAGAACTTAATTTGTCTAAATGCCAATATATTATATTTAATAGAGGCCGAGCTACTCTTGATAACGTGTATTATTTAAATAATATTCCGCTCAATCAAGTGAGTTTGATAAAAGATCTTGGTATTTTATTTGATTCATCCCTAAATTTTAACGAACATATCAAGGAGATTGCAGAACAAGCACGATGTAATTTAGGATTCATAATAAGAAGCTCATCTGAATTTAGTAACATACACGCGCTTAAGTCATTGTATTTTTCGTTAGTACGAAGTAAATTAGAATACTTATCTATAGTTTGGAATCCTTTTTACTATTGCCACAGTAAAACTATTGAAACAATACAGCATAAATTTCTCAGATATATCGCATATAAGCTTCATATATCCTTTGTTGACATAAATTATTCATATATCCAGAAGCTATTAAATATAAGTTCCCTCGAAACACGTAGAAGTTATTTCGATGCAATCTTTTTACATAACCTAATCAATGGAGCTATTGATGCTCCTAACATCCTGTGTGATATTTCATTTAAAATTCCAACTAAAAATACAAGGAGACACCTATGTAACTCCCCAATTGAACGAATGAAATCAATCGGAAATTTAATTGCGAATTATTGCGACTTTTTCAATACAAATAAATTTGAATTCAAACAAATAGTTTTTAATGTGTTAGAGTAGATTTTAATTATTTTTTTTTTTTGTTCACCATATTTTATAGGAACTTTTGAATTACTCGTATTTACAAATTTTTATTTTTATTTTTTATTTTATTTTTTTATATGATTGTAATTTATATTATTTTTTATTAGCAGTAAATTACTTTATATTGAATTATATTTACCGAATTTAATAAGACAGCATAATTGTACAATAATGTAAAAGGACAAATGTCCGTTAAATCATCAATAAATAAATAAATATGAATACGAAGCTCAGCTAAGGGTTCCCTTAGGGCTCCATTACACTACATCATATCATCATACATGGGCGTAGCCAGGATTTCGGTCAGGGGGGGGGGCAAGCCCAAAATTTATTCAACATCATGGTTTTCTTAGGAGTTGAAATTTCCGGTCGCAGAAATATTGTTAGCACATTTTAGAGCCTGGCTTGTGTTTGGATTGGTGCACAGGGTCATGGATTCCAGACTCACCGTGAACGAATTCATTTTATGGTGTTTTTCGTGACGGAAAATGATGTCGCTCAGATTTGTAAACAAGTATCCATTTATGGGGATAAATAAGATTGCTGGGCGTGTTGTTGATCTCAACACCTCAACAAAACTGCAGTTTAGATCTTGGATATTGGATGTTACTCACACATCTGCGGCCCTAGTTTACTGGTGGACTGCCACGCATGTTATTTCTTTTTTTTTGCTCATTTTAGAGTCAAATTTTTAAAATGGAGATGAGAATGATTTTCTTCTGAATTCTGAGTACATTCAACTGCCAATATCTGCCTTTTAGGGCGTAGTTTGTCTATTTTCAGTGCATTTTTTTGCATCTCGGACTGCATATACCACTTGCGAAATTAGTATGTTTCGTCTGTCACTTTCATCTTAGTAAAGTAGCATCGGCAGAGTATTTATAAATCCTTTATTGATTGAAATATGGTTAACGGTTTTAATAAAATTTCCTCTAAATTTATCCAAGTATTAACAGTGGCTAAATTTTATTGCTGGTATGATTCAGCTAGAAAATAAATTTTGATTTAATATCTTGAAGGACCCGCTCTGTGGCTCACTTGGTTGGTCTACGATGCTAGTAATCTAGAGGTGCGGGGATCGAATCTCGGCTTGGTCCAATATTTCCGTACATGTGCGGATAAGGAAATATAGGTATGGTGCTTACAACATTATATACACTCCGAAATTATATGCAATGTAACGTTGACTCGAAATTGCCTATAAAAGGCTAAGTTAACGCACCATGGCCCCACAAGAGGCTATACGGTACTAAGAAGAAAAAGAAGAACTTGAAAGACTCTGAAATATGGGACCCGTTCTTTACAAGGTCTTTAACCCTGGAAGGTCATGCTTATTTTTAGTACGGAGAGGTCATGCTTCGTCGATTCGACGACGCTCAACTTTGACGCCTCATCCAAATCACCCTTTCTCAAAATATTTATAACATTTAACAGATTTTCAATCGTTAATTTATTTAGAATGGAAAAACATCGCTTTTGGAACCGATTTTCATGATTTCGAAATGCAATCTTCCTAAAATGAGGAAGAATTTTGAGCCATTTTCCTGATTTGTCCTGTTTTTGTCCTAGTTAATATTTTTTCCATAACTTTTGAAAAAATAGGTCCCACATTTCAAAAATAAACATATTTGTTACGAGCTAGTTGTATGGATACAGACTTATCGTCGAATGGACAACCAGCCGTAAGAAATACTGGAGTTCTTAAAGTTACACAAAGTTCATCCTTCGTCGTTTCGACGACGCCAATTTCCTAAAATCCAACTTACCCTGCTTACTTCGTCTAGCCGCAATGTACCCGGCAAGTACATCGGTACGCTAAGTGCTGTGCGAAAACTCAGCTCCAAATAATGAGAATTGTCACGAAAAATGGGATAAATTTGATGATGCGTAGTCGATTCGACGAAGCATGACCTTCCAGGGCTAGCAAAGCAAAGTTGTATACCATTTCTCACCCTTTCAGATGAAAATAAGTTGAATTCCAACGGTTGAAATTATGTACTCCAGCTCAGAAGCCATGAAATGAAACAGGAAATATGGGATCCACGCAGCCACAGTAGCACACTCACAAGTGAAATGTGTGTGCTGGTACGCAGCCTCCGTCAGTTACGGGAGGCCACTCGCTGTCATCTATTTGTATGCGTCTCCTGTCCTGACTACAAACTGTCCCTATCATGGCTTCTCCGGCAGCACTTGGAGTGGTAAAAAAGGCAATTTTTAAAAATGTTGTATAGTGCAGCGATTTTTTTACTACATCGATAAAGATGTTTTTACCATCTTCATCGACCATGGGGGGGGCGACCGCCCCTCCCTGCCCCCTGGCTACGCCCATGTCATCATATTTCTATTATCATATCCTTAAGCCTACTCGATTCATTCGTTTTAAATTTTTATACGTGCACCAAATGAAATCGAGTAGCTACTTAAGGATATGATATCAGAAATATGATGATATGGCGTAGTGTAATTGAGCCCTTATATTGGGGAAACGCTTATTCCTTAAGTCAATCCTTATTCCTTAAGTGCCGAAAATGAATTCCGTCCTGAACATCATATTCACATAAGTTATGTATATAACCCCTTTCTTGGAAGTGTTAACTTGATTACAGCCTGCCTCCCATAGTTCCAATAAAATATCATTATACTCGTAATAACACCCTGAATGTGCCATCCCTCCGTACATTAACATCTTAATTGGTAACACCTTTCATTGCCAGATGCAATAAATCCGAGACCTCTATCGCCACATCCAACAACCACTTCCGATAAGCATCCCTACGTGCGGTGTAATCATTCAAGTGCATCATTGCAACATTATCCGCCCGATGCATTTCGATACAATCGTTGCATCACTCGCGCGTTGTGCATTAAGTTCGGCTCGGAGGTCAGACTTAAATTAACGAAACGCCTTCACGATTCACGTCCGTGATGCGGTACGGCGGGCGCGCGTTCTTTGACTCGAAATGATCGAGCTTCACGCCCAAGCGGTTTAAAATGTTCATTCGTACGTTATGGCAAAATGTGTGCGGTTATGTCGGCAAAACCGCAACATCCTTGCAATGTGTAAGTATGCCTGGCCTTCGGCTGATTTCTATATAACTTAGCCAGTGTATGTGTAAATGTACTTCTCC
Source organism: Microchrysa polita (assembly GCA_949715475.1). Taxonomy (NCBI): domain Eukaryota; kingdom Metazoa; phylum Arthropoda; class Insecta; order Diptera; family Stratiomyidae; genus Microchrysa; species Microchrysa polita. Next base: position 92,440,275 of record OX454417.1, on the reverse strand, counting down.
TGGCTCTTCCTGTTTTCAACCTTATAGGGACATAATGTGGCCACCAAGTACCTCTATAGACTTTTTAACGTTCCCGGACATTATTACCGTCAAAAAGGTGCAGTCACTTTGCCAATATGCAGACAGAGACCCTCATCCGACTTCGCTAAAGGTTGGGAAAAGTGTGCTGCGAATAATGTGCGCTGTTATTAACTCCCCAAATAGGCGGCTATGATTGTACACCCAACATACTCATATAAGCTAGGCATAGGTGCAAACATTATGTTGTTCACTTACGGCCCCGTACGAGACGCGGATGATGCAACAACGTGCAGCCTTGCCTGGATATCCTGACGGTAATGAAAATGCTCTTACAATGACGACTACACGACCAATCCTGGATATAGGTACGACGTAAACGGGCGAATTGTTGAAATTAGCAATTGATAGCATAATTGAATATGAAATACATGGCCATATCATGTGTGCATGTAGATATCGGAATGATGATAATGACGATGATGTTGTAGGTTGTTGGTGATGCTCATGATGATGATGACGACGACGACGATGATGATGAGGAGGATGATGATGATGATACCAATGCAATACCGCGCCGTATGACGGTACTTTGATGAGCTAGCTGCTCGCGATGACTACAAGGGCGGTGGGTGATAAGCTATGGGATTTTGTGTAGCAAAAGGCGATTAGAAGTTGAGTCGATAATCAATGGTTTGTGAGCCTGTTCGGTTCAATGAATTCATCCATTAGTAAGCAATCAAGGGAAATTACTTAATAATGAAAATAGATCACAAGTGAATTAAACTGGTATGGATTTAAGGTGTCGGCTAGTGAAAAATTGTATGCTATTCCATTTAATGAATTTGTTAGATACGATAGGGCAGCGTTTACTGTTTCAAGGGTAATCATTACATGAATGGATAGTTCTTATAAAATAAGTGATATATCAACATTGTCGATTATATTCTGCGGGTTTCAGCTTCTAAAATTCAGACGCAATTCTTTTATTCTTCGAGAATTATTTAAACAACCAAATATTTTACGTTCGCTTCAACAGCCTTCTTCTTCTTCTTCTTGTAGGACGAGCTTAATGATCCTTCTTAAAAACTCTTTATTTTTACCAGATACCAGATGTTGATGTGGTATTGCCTCTATATTTTATTGAGAAAATGCTGGAGCAAGTCCTTTTTTAATTCTTCTAAAGTTGCACAAACACGGAGAATCCATGGACACCAAATTCAACGAATAAAAAAATTACAGCTGGTTTAGTTTTTTAGGCTTTTTTAGAATTTTTTTTTTTTCAAAAAACCCTTATGGAATCGATTTTGTCTGTCCGTCCATCTGTCCGTCTGTCTGTTCACTAAATAATTCGCGAACGGCTCAACCGATTGTCATGAAATTTGGTAGGAATGTGAAGAATGGTTACATGGTCTTTTGGCACATATACCTTAGAAGTTGGTAGGAAGAAGATAACAGGGTGTCCCGAACGACTTTTTTAGTTTTTATCGGAGATTGACATATGGGTATTTAAATCAAAGAACTAAACGAGTACATCTCATATCAGTTAAAATTTTCCAGTTTCGAGTAACGGTAAAAAAGTTATTGCCGTTCAAAGTTAAACTTCCGTTTCGACCTCCGTTTTTGTAAACCATTATAGGGATCGATATGAAACTTTGCACAAAGATTGGTCAGTATGGCTTTATAAACGTTAAATATTAAGACTGTTGACTTTTGCTAAGGAAAAGTAAATAACAGTAAATTTGTAAAATTTGAATTTGATCGTGTGTAGCCCCTCTTAGGTTTCCAAATATGAAAATTCTGCTAGGGATTTTTAGAAAATTACATACGAAATATGTCTACGAGTTTTCATTCGAATATCTGTATCCAAACCGGAAATATAGCCAAGTTAGAACACTTGGAATCATTTCATATAAGTTGCTTTTCCTTGATTAAAGAAAGAGTAACAGTAGTTTTACAGCCAATAATTCAGTTCATATATAAAGCCAAGCCGGCCTTACGTTTACCTGAGTTTCTTTTTGCTCAAAGACCATCAGAAATCTTAAATCGAAAAATGCCTGTAGATTTGCCTTGGAGTAGGGTAGGGCGGGGCTAGTTGAGCAATTTTTCACTTGAGCGTTTATAGCTCCTCAACGGTAAGTTTTAATGGCTTCTTATGCATACTGATAGATTGGTAGTATATCCCTTTGCAAATGTGCCCCACAAAATTATTTCTAAAAAGTCAAATTATGGAGCTGTATCTGTTTAAATGAAGAAAGTCAAATATGCTCAACCTACCCCATAGGTGGGGTAAGTTGAGCTAGGGTATGGGGCAAATTGAGCACATAGAAAGTTTAGCCGAACCATGTGTTAAATGTTAACTAGGCATGAAATAAATTTTCCGTTTCATAATCAACTTTTTATTTATAGACTTTAAATGACAAAACAACAAAACTTTAGGAGGTTTTCACACTTGTACTTAATCTGACCACATTACGTAATCTGAGGTGTGGTGAATTTAAAAATATATGGAATTTGACAGCTCAAATGAAGTAATTTGCACAGAATACGTAATCTGGCCGTAAGTGTGAACACCTCTTAAATCGATTTTGTTTCAAAATGTAGGGTTGGCGTTAGTTGAGCAACTATAGCTCAACTAACCCCAACCCGAAATTTTGAAACAAAATTGAGGTTATAAAAAAACGGTTAGTATTATACCCAGAAACTATATACATATCAAAAGTACAATAAATTTATGAACTTTTAACACTTATCTGATTAAAGAAGGATAATATTTGACTATTACAGACGAAATATTGAGGTTTACGATTATTTCACTTTTTGGTCACAAAATAAACAATGCGCGCGTGTGTATCGACGAGTCGCTACTGACGTTTGTGCGATAAGTTCTACTCCCGCGACTCGTTATTTCCGCTATATGATGATTTTGCGTGCGATGAATAGTTTCGGAGATATTTCGATTGCCCAACTTGCCCCTATGCTCAACTAGCCCCGCCCTACCCTACCTACTTTTATACAAACTGGGTAAATAGTTTAATGCTGTGCACAATTCTTATCTATTGCTTATAAAATATATGTACAAAAAATATTCACTATGCATCAAAATTCTAAAAAACCCTCGTATTGCGGGCGCAGCCCTCTGTACGCCGGTATTTTTTCATATGAAGTTTCGTTGGATTCGGAATCCTTGGATTTCCGTGTGTGTGTGTGTGTGTGCGACCTACAGATCTAAATAGAATCGCAGCCACATGATTTTCATGAAACCCAAAAGGACAGTGCAAGAATTGTTGAGTAAGATTAGGGTTACCAGCCTCAACTAGGTTTGTCGCCCGGCATGGCAGTTCCAAGAAGGGGTGTAGTTGAAAAAACATTTTTTATGCCGAAGCCTAATTGATCAAACGTTATCTTCGAAAAGACTTTCAAAAGTATAAAGTTTAGAGAAAATGTGACACATTAAAAAATAGCTGGCGCGACAGTCCAAGATTGGAATTAAAGCCGTAGATATGACATCCAATTTCCAAGATCTTAACTGCTTTTTACGTTGAGGTGTTGAGATCAACGGCACGCTCAGTGTAATTTATCCCCATAAATGGGTACTCTTTTAACATCAGAGTGAAATCATAGTTACATGGGTCGTGAGTTCGAAAAACACCATAAACTGAATGCATTCATATAGTGAGACTCGAACCCATGACGCTGTGCACCGAAGGTGTGCACACTAACCAGACTAGTAACACTAGACAAGTGACACATTATGTGTGTAAAATCTATTTTTTAGAAGGGCCATATCTTGTTCAAGCATATCGGCGTTATTTAAGATCAATCTGTAAATACTCAGAGAGAAGAGGTCCAGTTCATGAGAGGATCAATAAAAATAGATGTGAGGATTTTTATTTAGCCATTTCGTTTGCAGCCTCGTGTCCTTTCATTGTATCTTAGCAGCAACACAGTAGAACATGAACAATTTGTGGTCCGTGATGGCGTAGGTTTCCGTTTAATTTAAATACGCTGGAGCATTGCAATTGCAATAAATAATTGCTATATCATAGTGCCGTGTACAATAACTCAGCAGCAAAACTCTGTTCAGTGTATGAATTATACTTTTTTTTGCTGTTCATTCTGAACAATTTGATGATTGTCCAGATTTTATTTCCGGTGTCAAAACTCCTAGGTCATATAATCTGTTCTTAAGGGAGATTTCCTTGTCAGAATATGTTTCAGATAAGACACGTGATTGTCGCTGACATGCCGTATACTATTTAAGTAGGATGTCACTGTCAGTCTGAATACGTCTGCAGTTTCTTTCATAAAGATACGCAACGGTGTCACTACAATGATCGCGTCAGGAGCGTTGGGTAAGCTCACGGGGCACCAGTTTTTCTAAGGCAAGCAAAGTTATGAAATTAGTTTCATTTAAGATTGATTGTGGCCTGTCCCTCCTTGATCGTATGACGAACTAGGATACAACCTAAATCCATTCAATAATTATTCGCTTAAAGCTCGACGTTACTTCTGTGATGTTGTTAAATCATAATGTAATGCGAAAATATGAAATTGACTGTCGCCTATCGCCTTACATAATGCCAGCTCAGTATTTTTAATGTAAGCATCTAAGGCATATGGTAGTGATACGCGTATGTTTTGGGGTAAGCATTTAATTCGTCAGCTACCGCATCTGCCTTCAAAAGTTTAAGAAGCGTTCCTGAATAGTAGAACCCATTGAGTAACCAGATCTTGAATTGTGTCTGCCATAAGCGGAAATATTTTGAAGAAAACCTTGACTAAATGGGCAAATATCTCTTTCTAAAAAGGTTTGGAGTACACCCAATAAGTTACAATGTATTTCTGAGACGCTTTTATATTTATCGTGGAGAAATCATTTATTACCACCATAATAGTGCGCCGGGCCGAATTTTCGTAGGCCCGGCAAGGCCTTCTAGGCCCGTCACTGCTGGGCGGGGCCCGAGCAGGTTATAACCCTAAGTAAGATGGATATGGTATTGATTTCCTGCCAAAGCTTAAAAGTTATTTCTCGATCAAAGAGAAATTTGGTGTAGAAGGTTGATCTCTCGAAAATATATGGTCTATGATTATATCATTTCCGACTTTAAGCGAGTTTGACTGTTAGTTTTCCAGATATTTTCAAAAAACTGAATGTTCACTCCTTTGCCACCCTTAACCCAATGCGCCACGCACGCCGTAATCTCACGGTTTTTCTGTTAACCGTTATATGTCGTTTGAAAGGATTTCTTAAACAGCATAAGATATTTGCGCATTTCTTAAGTTCTTTCATAGTGGAAATCGTGATTGAATTGAGGAGTAGAATGTTCATATTAGGCAGTTTTTCTTTTGTTTTTCTACCTTAACCCATTAACGACCAAGAAAATTCAAAAGCATGATATTTAAGAAAAACATAATTTCTTATAGTAATTGGGACCCGCTGAATCCAAATCCGTTTTCATCTACCTAGCGTGTGAGTCCTGGAAAGGACTGTTCGCAAGCGCGAACACTGGTCGATATCCAGCATATTTTTTTTATATGGACAAGACGTGTATTTATAAGTCGAATAATAATAATTTTTCTTCTCGCACAAGCTCAAAGCTTTAGCGAAGAAATGCAAAATTAAAATTCTGTAATATTAGATTATGCTGTATATGAATTTGTTTGCAATAAAAATGAAATTAAAAAAATTAAAAAAAAAATATCAAAGCTGTAGATTGTGTTGATCTCAATTATTTTAAGTAGTTTTTTGTCTATGAGATAGTTGCGTCTCAAAGCGTTCCTCCTGTTGACGTCTATGAGCCACATGTGTCAAATAAATTGATGGGTGTGACACTACGTGGGGCATGACGATTTCTTTTTTTCCAGATAATAAAGGTGTGATCGGTTGAAATTGGGACAACTGTTAAGTGGCACGGACTACATTTTCCTTTAAAACCCTCTCTTTCAGGCCTTCGACATGGCTTTTATTTTTCCTAATTACTTCCAGCTTCCTCGAGTGCAACCCAAAATATACCATCATCCCCTATCCCTCTGGGTCACCCGTGTTTCGAAGTGCATGCTACACATATGTCTGATCAAACAGACGGATTATTACGCCCGCCCGGTATCTTTTTTTCCGACCCGTGTCAGTCCACTTCAGATAGGTACTATTTAGCAATATTACTAAGGTCGTGCGGGTTTCGAAGTACAAGCTAGCCAGGAATCAGTATCACTAACACAGTTTAATATTAATATTTTGACATGTATATGTCTTTGGGGAGGCTACCTGAGAAATACTGGGTGTCGTTCCGTGAAAAAGCGTCACGAAAAACTGTAACGAAAACGTTTAACGCTTAAAATTGACCTTCCCGTAGTTCGATCTTCACCAAATTTGGTATACATTATCCTTTGATTGCTCTGACTCAGAATCGACAATCATGATTTCGATAAGTTGCGGGGATAGCGGTAAATTCGCCATTGAAGCGAACGAAAATTAATCCTTCAATTGGTTCTCCTAGCTCTCCCGGTGGACCGATGTCGACGAAACTCGGATGGAAGTTAAGTGGTGCGATCCTTAATATTTTGGTGCCAGCACTTCTTATGAGGAAGATGTCCTTGGACATAAAATGTCCCTTTTTCTGTGGGAATGCATTATAGACGTTATGTATAAGGATATGGATATCAAAATACAGAATCCGTTGCGACGAGTCTTGTAAAATCCCGACAAGTTGATTTTGAGTTTTGTTAAAGAATATTACCACCACAAAGGACATTTTTCTAGCATAGGAAACATATGGGCGAGTATTGGTGTACTGTATGTAATCGGTTTGAAAGGATTTTTGGGCTTCTGGAGTGACAAGATAACGGCTGCTGCAATGTGGATTATTTTCTAAGCAATAACGTAGACATATACATGATCTAAGATTTTTCCCTTAAGGGAAAACTTCTCGGAGTTTTTTGGATCTATGGAATCCTAACCTGGAGGTTAGATTCCCGGCGGAACTTGCCAATTTGGCATGCCATAGCCATCCTATATGAATTGACATCTTAATTCTTAGTAAAGCGTCTTTTTGCAACTTATTTTATTGGCTTGTCACATCTCTTCAGCGGGCGCCATTTAAATGAATAGGTAATAGTAATACATGACTTGAAAAAAAAAAGTGACAATTTTATCGCTCCTTTGCTGAGGTAGATCCTTATACAGATTTTATGAACTGCTACGTTTACACTAAGCCGTTACGTATAGCGCTTTGATTTGCTGACGGTTTCTGACCCCTGTAATCTTCTATTGACTGCATAAATAAATACATGTTCACAGTGTGACTTTTTTCGTCACCATTATTATTACGTCCACGCTCCGAAAATCCCTTGTTTTTTTGGTTCATGAGGCACATCTGACTCATATCCGCGACGGAAGGAATAGTGATAATTATTCCTGATACATGCCAAAGTTCCCCAAAAAGAAAAATCCAATAATGCGCTAGAATAAGCAATGTAGTTGTGCTCCATAAATAAATTAATCCAAAGGAGAAAGATAAGCTACCTATATAAATCTTATGCTGCATATAGGCCAGTGTTCGCACTTGCGAACAGTAATGTTTTTATCTATCTACATAGCGTACGATACACAATATTTTGGAATTATGTCATCCATCACAAAGTAGGACATCTTAACAATAAATCCTTATCATTACATTTTCTAATTCAACTTATTAAACTCGAAAGAAAACGGTTTCCAAAAGGTTCGAAAAATAAGGGTTCTACTCTACCGCATTTTTATCAACTAAGTTATCATGTGTACGGCGAAAAAGCCATTATTGATGATGTTTGTCAGAATCGTTTTTCTCATATCCGTTACGGGAATTTAAACGATACTACCCGCAATTGTGGCTTTCCCTTACCGTTAGAGATCGTTTAGTCCAACAGTATGATATATAGCTTCCTAGACATTTTCTTAAAAAATTATACCCTTAATTTAAGTTAAGTTAGTTTTTTGAGATTTTCATTTGGCACTGTAACCCTTGATATTTAGAAAAAAACTCAAGAGTCATAAAATCATGTCCCTATATTCCTGACAAAATTTATTTAATTTATACCAAAAATTGGTAAGATCGCGACAGATGTGTTGATTAAGATTGAGGCGAAACTGTCAGAGATGACTGTCGGATATATAATTAACAACCATTAAGGGAGGGTTCGCAGATCGAACTAATCTCCACCAAGGATATTCCTAAGAGGTCCAAAGCTCGCATCTGCCGATCATGTCAATCGTAGCCCAACGTTTACAAGGTCGCAATGGACGACTGGGTAATACTTAAAGCCGACGAACCACTGCAATGACAAAACCAGCCCTATATGCTCCTCATCAACGAAGAGTGTCTTCCAGCTCTTGAGGAGCCAGACCATAAATTACGTTTTGGCATACATACGTAATGCCAAGTTAAAGGTTTTCCGGTGAAATTCGGAGGACGATAGCAGGATCCGGTGGACGGAGCCAATGACCTACTGGAAGAAATGCGCACTGTGACAGCATGAAGGTAGTCCAGATTAACCACATCACTCTAAGCTTCCCTTTGATAATCTACTTGTCTGCCTAAGGGAGGAAAACATCGACATGGGACTTGTTCAGGAGCCCTTTGCCCGCAATTTAGCTCATCGAATCTAACAGTTGTTAGAATGGAGGTTCCACACGCATGTGAGCTGTTTATCTCCTCCGCCTACCTGGCTCACGGAAGGTCAGCACCTCCAGAGGAGCTGGAGCTCCTGGTTCAATTCAATACTCCGAGGAATTCAAGCCTTCTGATAGGATGCGAAGCCAACGCGCGACATACCTTGTGGGGATGTACCGAAATAAACGAAAGAGGCGAGGATCTGTTTGATTTCATACTGAATACTAACCTTACAATACGGGAAACTGTTCAACCTTCGTTTTTCTAAGCTCGACAAACCGCGCATGGTGGAACAGTGGAGAGGAACGGATCTGAAATCTTTCTCAGACCATAAAGATCCTTTTTAATATCAGCGTTTCCAGGAAGACTCCCAAACCTTACAGGAACCCTAAAACAATCAACTGGAAAAAGTTTATACAGATTGTTAAGAACAAACTCCCTCCATATCACTCGACATCGACAGGCTCCATGAAGGAGTTGGACAGGGGAATTGAGGCATGAGAAAATGTCATGAAAATGGCCTTAAAAGGTTAATGCCCGGTGAAGCGTAGTAAGATAACCCTTCCTTCATGGTGGAATGAGGAGAAGCTCAGGGAACTTACACACAACATTTTTAATATTTGCAACAAACACAAGTTCTGGCAGCCATATTAAGACTGTTTAAAATTAACAAGAAAGTCATGAGGACTGCAAAATCCCAAGAATGGGACGTGATAAATAAAGAGAGAAAATGGAACCTGGACCGAGTCCACGGCACTGGTCTCATGGCCAGCGCTAATTAGAGCTTACAACGTAATGAAGCTAGGCAGGGCGCACAAATAGGTATGTCTTGGCATCACAGGGGGTATGCGAACATGCCCGAGAAATGCGCTGAATGTATGTACTAGCGGCATGTAGTGCGGTAGTAGGGTCGCTGGACTGCTAAGCCTTAGCACTGATATTCTCAACCAACAGCCGCAAGATACGATCAAAGCTACAACGCTACAAAGCTAATATAAGGATATATGGGTGTTTCGACCAAGGACACTCCTCTAAGCATTTGAATGTATGTTCAAACGAACTTTTGCGCGTGGTTCGGCAAATCTAATGCTCTGTGAGGCGGCCAATATTTCCTTATATTAGTGAAATTCGAAAAGCGAAACAGACTATTGGTGAAGACCTCATTCCATTTTACCGAAATTAGATGGGGATTTATACACTTAAGAAAACGTAAGGGCGAAGAACCGCCTTACTCAATTGTTCACCTAAATTTTGACTGTGCAAATTTTACGCTGCTAAAAGATCGCTACATAATGTAACGCGAGGCAATGAGTCAATTAAATAAAAAAATAAAGCCATATCCAACGAGTTGGAGAAAATGTATTTATTTTGTTTTCCAGCACACTACACATGTATAGTTGAGTTCCTTTAACTTCATACAACATTTAGTGCTAGTCTTTCCAGGGTCACAGTTCATAATTCTCAACAAGGTTTTTTTTTAAAGGACTTCAAGTCTGTCTGTTGCGAGTCTAGTAGGGGTAGACCTTAATTCAGCATTCACAAAGGGAATTCTTAAACAATACTTAATTCATCCTGGCTGTTTCTTATGTACGTATATTATACAGAAAAAGGATATAATGAATGAACATACTTATGTGCATGTGATGCAGTGCGCCTCGACAGATTTAAATGCCAGAAACTGCTTTCACACTGAACAGATAAACGTTCTAATCACTGACCATATGGATGCCACTTTTAATGAGATTCTTTTTTTGATACCATTGATTTATTCTATAATAACTGGAGCCCTGTTGCAAGCATTAACTCCTCCTTTCTCGATATAACACTTCCTGCGTCGATATAGGTTTGCTTTGTTAAGTGTGAAAGCAGTATAGTAAGTTGTCATACATATTATGCGTACATGAAAAATATTTCTATAAACCTGAAGACTTCCATGTCCGCTACCCTATTGTTGTACGTTACTCTTGGCTTTATTTTCACTCTCATAGATTCTTTGCCGTTTCTTCACCTCAGGCGCAGAGTGTGTGCAAAGTGTTAAGCGATTTCGAAAGCGTTCACACGAGCCAGGATCTCGCTTCACTTGAGTATTATGCAAGTTCCGTCGTTCCAGACCATCGACATTGCACTTAAGTCATGCGTCGCGTATTCAATGCCGTACAGTACACCATACAAAAATGAAAAGTGTATACGCGGTAATGTATGTTGTCACTATTGTGAAAGCTAAGGATTTGCCTATGCTCTATGTTGTGTACAGTATAGTGACGCCCCCATGTCTGAACGTTCATTAGGCAAAATCCACTTAAACAAACTTGATGTATCCTTGGCATGTTGTTGTCGTGCTTATGCATTCCTATATGTGGCAATTCGGTTTTGTATTTATGCGAGTAGACGTGGTTTTGCATATGAATAGCAATACAAAAAAAAATGTCCTGGAGCTGGTGAAATTGAGACTTGGCTATACATATAGAAGCGTTTACTACAACTGTGTGTATAGGCCGCAATAGGGGAGAGATAAAACACGTAAAAGTTATTATAAGATAATTTCTCAATTGATATGGATTTAATGAGGATAGAGAGAAGGGTAGTGAATTGAGCTGAAGAATGAATTATTATGTAAGTGATTTAACGAAGGAAGGCATAGATTCCACTCATAAAATAAAAAGCCCGCTCAATTGGTTTTTATTTTTCATGAATCAAAGGAGGCTTGCGAAAAGCTCTTTGTCGTGACATTTTTTAGACGGTTGAGTCACACCCTACTACAATGATAGTAGAGATCTTCGATTGAAGTTTGGAGTGTTAAAGATACCGTCAGGGATTTGGAGCGGAGCGACCTAAAATTTCGGAGCGAAAGAGCGGAGCGTGGAGCGGTTTTCGGCAGGCTGGAGCGGAGCGATTTTTGCTTTGAAAGTCGCTCCACTCCGCTCCGCTCCAAAGTAAAAAATCAAGAAAATTCCGAGATAAAAAATTTAATTTTTTGGACGAAATTTTTCATTTTATGGCACTATTTGATGATTTTGGACGATTTAAAGGCGAAGAATTCGTTGAGAGACTTGCGAAATTTCGGATTATTGTGAAATTCTATGACAGAAAAGTCCTGTCCTGTACTCGCTGAATGAAACGCCCGTTTTAATTGAAATTAGTTATTAGGTGCATTTTATTGAATGGAGTACAGGACAGCTTCCATAACAATTTTGCAGATCTCGTTCTATACGGGATGTCCGAAAACTGTCGCATAAAGGCACCCAAATATGATTCCTGGTGATATTTCCAGCAAAAAGGAGTATAAAAAAGCCCGAATTATTAGTTCTTCAGCTACCACAGACATTTAAAGATTTTTCAAAAATTTAATAACAATTTTTCCTAAAAAAAATCAGATAAGCAGTTTAAGCTGTGTAAAAAAGCTTCAAAGACAAAATTTTGTGATCTTACTTCATATAATTTTTTTTTGCGAAGGAGGTTTTGGTGGTAGCATTTTTGTAAAATCTTTAAATGCTTTTGGTAGCTAAGGAGTTAAGAATTCGGGATATTTCCGGTACGCCTATTTTGCTGGAAATGACATTAATAATCATATTTCGGTGCGCTTATGCGATAGTTTAGTTTCCGGACACCCTATCTAGAACAACTCAATTTTATTCTCAAATTTGTACGAAATTGGTGCTATCCTGTTTTGTACTTGATCGAATAAAACGCACCTTTTAAGCCATACTCTATAATACGTAAGAAGATATAAGTTGAATTGATGAATTCGCGGAAAATTATAAATTTTTATTAAGAACAATGAAGTTTTGTTGTATGTTTGTAATCGAGCGGAGCGGAGCGAAAAAAATTTAGTCGGAGCGGAGCGCTGGAGCGGAGCGGTTTCAAATCGGTCGGAGCGGGAGCGGAGCGGAGCGAAAAAAAGTGTCGCTCCAAATCCCTGGATACCGTATAATATATAATATTGACTGTGTTTTTATACCCTTCGCTCATAGAGTGAAAGGGTATATTAACTTTGTCATGAAGTTTGTAACGCATTGAAGCAAGCATCTCCGACCATATAAAAAGTATACATATATGATCATCAGCATGACTTGGGGAGTCGATTGGGAGATGTCCGTCTGTCTGTCTGTTGCGACGCGTTTTACTCGGCGAATTTAAAAGCTATGAAGCTGGAATTTTGCACAAATGCTTCTTTTTGCTGCAGGCAGTTTTGTATGTTTGAATCGGTAAAATCGGACAATGGGGTCATGGGGCTGCCATACAAGTCCAACTCCCCTAATTAGGTTCTTCTGAGAAAAACTTTTTATTTGTGTACCAATTTCAACCAAGTTTCACACAAATATGTTTCTATTGAACACACATAACATACATAATGTAAGAATGGATCAAATCGGACTATGGGATCATGGGACTGCCCTACAAACCCAACCCCCAAATTAGGTTTATCTAAGAGAAACTTTTTTATTTGTGCACCAATTTCAGCCAAATTTCACCCAAATGTATTTTTATTTATGACACATAACATATGTAAGAATGGATCAAGTTGGACCATGGGGTCATGGGGCTGTCATACAAACCCAACCCACCATTTTGGTTCTTCTGAGAAACATTTTTTACACCAATTTCACTAAACCTTGAATTATGTGTCTTTATCAAAGCAACTAAAAAGGTAAAAACAAATGGAACCGTAGTATGGGGGGGCATGCTCCCACACCTGCCGATAAAATTTTCTGAGTAAATATTTTTATTTGCCCACTTATTTCAACCAAACCCCACACAAATCAAGAGACGCGAGAGCGTCTCGCCCGCCAAAGGAAAAAGAAAAACGAAAGCGAACAATTCTATGATTACCGGAGACAACTTGCTTTTTTGTTTGACCAGGCTACAGCCTTCCAGGCAACAGCCCCCAAAAAAAATTTTTTACCAAAATATTCCACATATCCTGTTCTAGTGCCTTTCCAAATAAAATCTTCGATCGGCACAATAACGGGTAAGATATATGCAATAAACGGTGAAATTTCCACCCTCACAGACTTAAGCGAGTAACCCAATTTCAGAATGAAGTCTACAGTTGCAGAAAGACTTGCTTCTACTGTCTCTCTTCGTGATGGGATTTTTATGAAATTTGGAACGAATGATCCTCTGGTGATCCTTCTAAAGAATCAATGTCTTCCATTTAGATAAGTGGATGGAATAACGGTAAATTAATAGGTAAAGTTAACAAAAGATTTCCAACAATTGCGTCTATCGGCTCATCGCATTGACCATTTTTTAAAACACACTGCGGCATTGAGACATTTGGATATTGGGACACCGGGAGACTGGGAGACTAGTATCTTGGGGTAGTGGGATATTAGGAAATTGGGACATTAGGGTCTTGGGACATTAGGACATTGGGGCATTAGGCAAAATGGGGAAACAGGGACGCGGAGACATCGGCATATTGGGGCATTGGGCCATCGGGATATTGGGGCATTGGGACATCAGGATATTGGGACAATGGGACATTGGGATATTGGGACATTAGGACACTGGGAGACTGGGACATGAGGACACTGGGATATTAGGACATTGGGACATTATGACCTTGGGACAATCGGACATTGGGACACTGGTATATAGGGGCATTGGACCACTGAGACATCGGAACGTTGTGACATTGGGACATCGGGATATTCGCACATAGGGGCACTCGGATATAAGAACATGTGAACATTAGGTTCTTGGGTCATTAGGACATTGGGATATTAGGACATCAACACATTAGGACATTGGGACATTAGGTACACTGGGGAAACTGGGACGTGGGAGCATTGGGGCACTGGGACATCGGGATATTAGAACATTGGGACATTGTAACATTGTGATATTGGCACATTGGGATATTGGAACATTGGGATACTGGGACATTAGGGCACTGAGATACAGGGAAATTGGGGCACTGAGATATTAGGACATTAGGCTATTGGGACCTTGGGACACTTGGTATACTGCGACATTGGGACACTGACCACTGGTACATTAGGACATTGGGCCATTGGGATATTATCACATTAGGATACTGGCACATTTGGGACATTGGGGTACTGGGATATTAGGAAATTGGGGTATTAGGACCTTGGGACATTAGGACAGTTAGACATTGGGATATTAGGACATTAGGTGGGAGACTGGGACATTGGGATATTCCGATACTGGGACATTGGGACACTAGGGTAGTGGGACATTCGGACATTAAACCATTGGGGCACTGTGATATTTGCACATTGGGACAATAGGACCTAAATTGGGACACTGGGACATCAGGATATTGGGACATTGGCACATTAGGATATTAGGACATTGGGACACTAGTATATTAGAACATTGGGACATGAGGACACTGTGACAATGGACCTTAGGGCATTAGGACATTGGAACATTGGGACACTGTGACATTGGGACAATGTGACATTGGGACACTGGGTCAGGGGGGCATTAAGACAGATCAGTAACAGAACGTTAACAAGGCGTTGGCAAGGCAACAACAGAGCGTTAGCAGATCGTTAACAGAGTGTTAACAGAAAATTAACAGAGCCTTAACAGAACGTTAACAGAACGTAAATCGAGTAATAAAAGAAAGGTAACAGACCGTTTACAGAGCGTTAGTCGAATGATTAAAAAAAATTAAGAGAACATTAACAGAACGTTAACAGAGCATTGACGAAAAGATATTAGAGTGTTAAGAGAACGTTAATAGAGCATTAACAGAGTTAACAAAAAATTAACAGATTACTAACAGAATGTTAGCAGAGCCATAACACAAAGATAACACAAATCTATTTTGCACAAAATACATATTAATAAACTATACCCATTTCATCCCAAAATTATTTTTAAAAAAGCTCAGCAACAGCCATTTGTGGCGTATTTGCAATTGCGTTTGCAGTATCTATTTATTTTAAAGAAGACCCTGTGAATATAACTTATGATATTAAATTTATGGAATATGCTGAACAAAAACCTATTGAAACTTTTCCCAAAACAAAAATATTAGTTGGCTATTTAAGTATGCAAAAATATATGATATCTGACCAAAAACAACAAAGTTGTAAAAGTTACCCCGCCAAAGAAAAATTCATCTGCTGCAAAAATAATACATATCACTCCAATCCGCTGCTCATATCTAATTTTGTTTGCTGGATGTACTTTTGTTTTAGTTGTAAATGCTGGAGAAGTTTAAATGTACAGGACTACTTCTTAAAGTAATTTGGAGGGAGCCGTCAAAGTGGCACTGAATAAACAAAATTAGATATGAGCAGCGGATTGGAGTGATATGTATTCTTTTTGCAGCAGATGAATTTTTCTTTGGCGGGGTAACTTTTACAACTTTGTTGTTTTTGGTCAGATATTGTTTTGTCGACGCAACGGAACTTTTGTGAAGACGAAAGGAAAAGAATGGGGGGATTAAATACAAGTCGTAGGTACGCCCGAAAAAACTTTTAGCCCGAGGGGAGCCGCGCCCGAAATTAGCCCCGGTCTCGTTTTGTGTTAAGGTCTTCAACCTTCGGGCGGGCGCAATGCATCTGACAGATTAAGTGAATCGTGTTTCTTGTGCCAATCAGCGATATGAAAAGAGAGTGAACTGAAACTGACAGTAGCTTAATCTTTATGGATCAAATACCCAAAGCAGTTTTCAGTTTGTCTTTGTATCTACCATATGTCTGCGGCCCGGCAGGGATGAAATAATGTCTCAGATGAATTGCGCCCGATTGTGTTATTTTCTGCTCTTATATGCAAATTTTGACTTCTTATACTCTTCACATTGAGTAACTACGTTGTGTTGGAACTTTTAGTCTTAATCGTTCAAAAGTGTGTTTTTGTGCTGTTTTCCCGAGCTCACAAAATTACGCAGGCTGGGAGGAGGTATTGGATATTACACTTTTGTCGGATAATGAGAGATTTAAGGTGGAACAATGGAGGGTGTCTTACCTTAATTCTTTTTCAGATCATAACTGGATACTTTATAATATAAATGTTTCCATGGAGACTCCAAAGCCTTACAGGAACCCAAGGACCACAAACTGGAAAACGTTTCGACAGATTTTCAAAAACAAACTTCCAAGTCTTCCAAATCACTCGATAAGCTCCGTGGAGGAGCTGGACAAGGGAGTTGAAGCATTAGAGAAAGCTATGGAAATAGCTTTTAAAAATTCATGTCCAGTGAAGCGGAGTAGAAAAACCCTTCCGCCATGGTGGAACGATGACCTATCCAAGCTTAGGAAGCTTACTTGGGACATTCTCAATATTTGCAACAAGCACAAATTTTGGCAGCCATATAAAGACTGTCTGA
This sequence comes from Microchrysa polita, assembly GCA_949715475.1. Lineage (NCBI taxonomy): Eukaryota > Metazoa > Arthropoda > Insecta > Diptera > Stratiomyidae > Microchrysa > Microchrysa polita. The sequence continues at coordinate 92,423,295 of OX454417.1, read as the reverse complement.
AAATATACAAAAAAGCCATCAGAACAGCAAAAATCCAAGCCTGGATCGAGTTCTGTAAATCCTTGGACCATATCAAGGATTCGGCGAGAATTGGAAAAATTTTGTCAAAAACACATTCATGCCCGTCCCTGATAAAAAGGGACGATGGCTTCTGGACCGAATCTACTGGAGAATCTCTTGGGATTCTCTTGAATACGCATTTTCCTGGGTGCGAAAGTACTTCCATACACAAACAGACACTGCATATGGCAGACAACCAACGGAGCGATTTTGTAGTCTCCATCATTATGGAGGAGAAGATTGCCTGGGCAATTAATAGCTTCTCTCTATATAAATCTCCCGGACCAGACGACATACTGCCCATTATGCTGCAGAAAATACAGGATCTTGTAGTTCCGATGCTGTTGCCACTCTTCAGGAGTCTTCTGACCTTCATTTACGTCCCCCAATCATGGCGACGCGTGCGAGTCGTATTCATACCAAATATAGGCAAACGTGGCCACGAGGTCGCGAAGGTTTTCAGGCCTATTAGCTTATCCTCTCAACGAAGTGGTGCGCAGCATCGAGTACAGTCTGCAATACAAAAAGTACACGTTAGCCGCTTTCCTCGACATAGAGGGGGTTTTCAACAATGTCCGCATAGAATCTATTCACGAAGCCCTTGCAGATTCGGGAGTGGAGGTGGGACTCAGCGAATGGATAGTATAAAAGTAGTGGCGTATGCGGATGATGTAGCGATCATAGTATCAGGAATGTGTCTCTCCGTGATCAGTCAGATCATGGGAAGAGCGCTCGGGTTAGTCAGCAAGTGGGCTACAAGCTGTGGCCTTGGTGCAAGCAAGCAAGACAAAGCTGATGCTGTTCACTACAAAAACCAAGATACCATCTTTTTCCCTTCTAAAACTTAACGGACAGCAACTCACACTATCGACTAGTTCGAAGTATTTGGGAGTCATTTTAGACCCGAAGCTCAGCTGGAAGTTGAATATTGAAGAGCGTGTTAAGAAAGCTTGCGTAGTTTTCTACGCCTGTAGGACAGCCCTCAATAAAAGGTGGGGCGTTAAACCAAATGTAGTACTCTGGCTTTATACAGCAGTGGTAAGTCCCATGCTGACGTATGGAGCACTTGTGTGGTGGCCAGCGCTTAGCAGAGAGTACAATATAACGAAACTGGGTAGGGTGAAAAGAACGGCATGTCTTGGCATCACCGAGGGATGCGTTGAATGTAATCCTGCATCTTCTACCAATCAACCTTTTTATTAATATACTGGCGGCATGTAGCGCGGTAAGGCTTAAAGAGTCCAGTGGCTGGACCTCCAAGCCATATGGCCACGCTGATATCCTCAACCAGCTGCCACTAGATGAGATCAAGGCTACAACAGACTTTGCAGTGACTACACTGAGTCTTGGGAAAAACTTTGCTGTCAAAATTCCGACTAGGTGCGAATGGGGTACGGGTGAGGCAGTAGGGGATTACGAAATCTCTATGTTCACAGATGGATCTAAGATGAGCTGCGGTGTAGGTTCAGGAGTCTTCTGCGATACACTTAACATCTCTGAATCCTACCGTCTTCCTGATCATGCTAGCATTTTCCAGGCGGAATTGTTTGCAATCATGAAGGCCTGCCTCGCACTCGGAAATATTCAAGACAGCCAAACCATAGCCATCTGCTATTAAGGCACTTAACTCTGCGAAGATATCCTCTAAGCTTGTCAAATGCTTTGAGGAGACGCTAAACAATCTTGGTAGAAAGCACTCAATCACACTAATTTGGGTGCCTGGACATACGAATATAGATGGCAATGAACTGGCAGATGAGTTGGCCAGAAAAGGGGCCTCTATGGATACCTCCTATGAGGAGCGCGTACACGTTCCGATGTCAACTGTCAGATTTCCTTGCATTATCTTACGATTGCAGGCGGTTACTGGCGAAACATAAGAACTTGTGCCATATCACGGAAGTTATGGCCATCATATGACTGGAAAAGGACGTCCGAGATTCTAACAAGACCGCGGAAGGATATCGCCAGACTTACAGCAGTTATTACGGGCCATTGGTCAATAGGGGACCATGCGGCCAGGCTGGGTATACCTCACAACTCGCATTGTCGTAGTTGCGATAACGCAAGTGAAAGAGAAACTCTAACTCACTTTCTCTGCAAATGCCCAGGTCTCGCTGGATCCCGCTATCGAACGCTCGGTCGTGCATTTTTTGATAGTCTAGAGCAGACGTGTCAAACTCGCGGCCCGCGGGCCGCATGCGGCCCTCCTCGCAGTTCTGTGCGGCCCGCGGCCATGTCGAAGCAATACAATCTGTATCAACACAAAAAATGGTGAAATTGGTAAGGCAAACAAATTCAGAAGTTGAACTCAAGTCTAAAAAAGTTACTAAGACTCGTCAGTGGCTTATGCAAGATTATTATAGGATTTTGTTGAAGTAACTCAATTTGGAAATAAACTGTGTTGTTTCTGTAGTTGCCGGAGCGATTAGTCAAATCACATTATAGGATCTCTTCTCCAAATACTACCAAAAAATAAAAAATTGGTTGGCTTTACCGAACATGAATTGAGATTTATTTGAAAAAATAGCAAAGCTACGGAAATCTTGGAATTGGTAACTGAATCACCTGGATGTGAAATTCCAACATAATAATTAAAGTCCAAGTGCCTGATTTTTAAACCTATACTTATCGAGCTGTACTGGTGCATGAGTTTCTTTAAAACCATATCACAAACGATTTTTTGTCTCTTTTAGCCACCTTTCTGCTGAAATTAATTTATTCTGACTATTTAGCCTTCCAATGTTATTTTGGGCGATCTCAGATTACTGGTGCTAACCATTTTTTATCATCTGTCCAAAATTTGGCGCAAGTCATGTAATTGTGGTTACTTGAAGATCAATCATATTTTCACGTTTTCGCTTCTTGTCTTAATTTTTTTAATGCTCTTGAAGTACATTTTCGAAAGGAAAAAGTTCTCACGGTTAATCCCGAAGCCGTCATAGTGATCCAGACTCTCTGCTATATTTTAAAAGTAATATTCTGTAATCAACTTTCGTAATACGAGTACATAAAAGTTTTTGAAATTTTCCTCCTGCGGCCCACCTAAACCTGAGGAGAGTCTTATTTGGCCCGCGCCAGGTTTTGAGTTTGACACCCCTGGTCTAGAGGATGCGTCGGAGGCGAAAATAGGGGAGCTGCTTCAGTTCCTCAATTGTACTGCGTGCCTCTAGACGCCTCTCCACTCATGACATTTAACCTTCTGTAACCTCCGTTTTTATTAGTTTAACGGAATATGTGGTTCCAAAACGGCGCCTTCTGCGCTAATTGGGCTTCTGGTCTGCTTGACCTAAGCCACCACTTTTACCTACCTAGAACACTATGTTGTAAAAGTAGGATTGCCATATAGATAGTTACATAAATTCATAAATACATCTGATGAGCGAAATATTCTCTTTGTTGCTAACCGCTGCCGGGCGAGAGACCTGGTACTACACTGAAAAAAATGGTTTAGACTTTTTATCTAAAGTGAAGTAGTTGACTTAAATTTAGATAGTTTTACCAAAGAAATAGCTGATTTCTCTAATCTTCGTAGCTGAAAATACTATTAAATTCGTTCATTTAACCACGCAAGATTAGAAGAAAAAGTTTAGTCAATTCTTCCACAAAAGTTGTTGATTGTACTATTCAAATATAAAATTTAACCACAAACAATCGTTCTTTTTTCTTCAACATAATTTAGCTATCCAACATTTAACAATTTATAGATAATGAATAGCTGTCTTTACAAATGAATTAATTGAATTTGCAAATATAGTAGATGTTTCAACTAATGACGAATAGAAAAATTATCCATATCTTCGTAACTGTTTCAACTACATAGAATCATAAGCTGAAAATCAACGCGAACTTTAGATGAATTCGACTATTTCTTTAGATAACCATTCTAATTTTTTTTTCTGTGTAGGTGACAACCCTAGTTATTGATGGCGTTGCGGATATGATTTAAATATTCCACTAAAAATGTAATAAAATGTCCGCTTCATGTCGAACAAATTGTTTTCCTTACACCGAACCATCTGTATACTCGGGTAGCCGGTAGCATATCCTTCGCCTCAATGTCAATGCGAAAGTTCATGAACCTGCGCCTCTCATTTTCCAGATGAATAACATCGGATTTCACAACAACCGCAAACGAAAGCGTGATGTAAAACGACACGACTCCTCTAAGTATAGGAATGAAAACTCATTCAACGAAGTGCTGTCGCTGTTTGTTGAAAATAAGATTTCATAATCATGAGTGAGAGAAAAAAAAGATGTTTTCATGTGCGAATTGCCTTGCTCGGAGACATATCCTTGTCTGCTCATATATGTGTATCCGTTTTAAAGAAAACTTTTTATAACTCAAGCACCAGCTTATACACAAAGTCGAAGTCAACTCAACGAGTTTTCAATTTTCCCCGGTTTTTTCCCATACATTTCGCTATATGATGAGTGCAAAACGTATATGAATGTGATAGACTCACGATGGCATTCTATATTTGTCAAGAGGTTCTCACATTTATTTTTCTTACGAAGATATACATATGTACATACTTCTGCCTTGAATGGTGAAAGTGGTGTGGGCACATCAATCCTTTTTATGCCCTTGTCCTTGACTAAAGATGGCAGGGCGGTGATAAAGAGAAAATATATCCACGCATTCTAAAACATTCCTTCCTACTATTAATAGGAATATTTGCATGGCACATCGGTTCGGTAGTACTGCAAATACATTTGAAAATTGTAATTGTGCACATTGGTAATACAAGCACTTTTAATATCACATTTGACATTTGCGCCAAATGGATTACTATACAGGAGGAAAGTAATGCAAAAAAAGGGTCAGTGGACTCTACAAGCAATACCTATCTACAAAACATCACGAAAAGAAAAATTGTTTAAAATTAATGGTATGAAATTAATCGAGAGAAAAAAGAAATGACATTGTTGATGCCTCGGGCGATTTCTTGTCATTAATATGCTAATCTGAGCTTTTAATTCAGATGAGTTAATCGATTCGATTCATTTATTCAAATTTCAAAAATAAATTATTTATTTAGTGCTTTTCAGACTTTATTACGGTTATCTCATCCAGACTCTGTATACGAGTAGGTATGTTGTAAGAGTTCGCTGAACCATATAATGACCGGAAATTAAGGTACAAGACGGTGTTTTTAGAATAATTTGCATTTCTCTCACGAATGTATTTTTTTTTTTGCTACTACTATGTACTATGAATTAATGAAAACGTCTATATTAACAATTCTCGCATTTCTGCAAAACATTTTGAACTTCGTTTAATCGTGAGAAAGGACCTTTTCAGAGTAGGTGCGTCACTAAGTTCGTTTTATTGTGCAGAGTAATTAAAATGTGGATTTTCATGATGCTTGTTAAGTCAGTTCATATTCCGTTATATGTTGTAAAAATATATTGAAAAAGTTGTTTTGATTTATTTTGGGATGATTGTAATCGATAACGAAGACACATTTGCGTGAGAGTCTACTGATGCCTTTACATAGTCCACGATTTTGTACTAGGAACAGCGCCCGCTCTAGAGTACAAATTGCCGCCACTTAGGTACATACTGTACTAGGCAGACTGACAGCCCATTCACATTGCCGGCGATGCGATGCGATAAGCTTCCTATCGCAAGAAAAAAAATTTCTTAGCATTTAGATAGGAACCAGCGCGAACCTGCCTGTACCATTCAGACTGCTTGCGATGCGACGTCGGGTTGTACGATGGAGAACTTTTCCATGTCGAATCATCGCGCTGTTTTGAAGAGGCAATGCGCATTGCGGCGGCCGGAATCTTCTACCAGCGACATGGGGGATGTGATTTGTGTTTGGATCGCGTTCGTAGTGGCATGTGGTTGTAAGATGGAGAACTTTTCTATGTCGAATCATCGTGCTTTGAGCAGCTGTAAGGTGCCTTGTCGCCGAAGGGAGCGACATGGACGATACGATTTGTGTTTAGATCGGTTTCGTAGTGGCATGGTGTATTGTATGTATGTACATAGAGAGGCTGGTTTCGTGCTGTTTGATGCTGATATCGATATGAGAGGCATGCTTTGTGCAGATCGGGTTGCATTACCATTGGGGATATTTATATATATGTACATACATACATGTCGGATGGTGTATAATGTTATAGATTTGTAGATATTAAATGAATGGATAGCCGTATGTATGTAATGTAATAATGGATCGGTCTACTAAAAAGCCTTTTTGGAAATTTACAGTGCTGTCCAACCCAGTTCGTAGCGTACGCGTACCCCTAAAAAAGGGCATTCGGATTTGACAGTTGTTGTTGTATAAATCTATGAATGGGTCAAAGAAATAACATTTGTGGAAATTTGCAGTGCAGCACAACCCGGGTTGCAATGAATTATTGAAAGTAGTGGTAGATAAGTGAATTGTGGGAACATACGGTGACAAGAAAACCGGGGTACCATTTTGGGTCGGGCAACCCCAAATTTTTATTTTCTGTTTTTGACCTCAAATTTGGAATCAGCGGTCCATAATTCTTCCCACGCAGATTGGACGGGAACAGGGGTGCCGATTTGATGCGGGCAACCCTAAAAAAATTTCCTTGTTTTTGACATCAAATTCGGAATCAGCGACCAAAATTTACCTAGTGTTTCTGCCACACCGATTGGACGAGTATTTCCACGAGAAAACAGGGGTACAACTTTGGGGGCGGGCAACCCCAAATTTTTTTTTTTGTTTTTGACCTCGAATTCGGAATCAGCGACCCAAGTTTACCTTAGTGTTTCTGCCACGCCGATTGGACGAGTATTTCCCCGAGAAAACAGGGGTACAACTTTGGGGGCGGGCAACCCCAAAAATTTTTTTTTTGTTTTTGACCTCGAATTCGGAATCAGCGACCCAAATTTACCTTAGTGTTTCTGCCACGCCGATTGGACGAGTATTTCCCCGAGAAAACAGGGGTACAATTTTGGGGGCAGACAACCTCAAAATTTTTTTTTGTTTCTGACCTCAAATTCATACATATTTGAACAACAATTAATACCAAATCCAAATGCCGCCCGAAAATTGTTTTGAAACGCGTAAGCTAACACTGAAAATTTCCAGAAAGGTTACCTACCTCTTTCAGTCATTCATCATTACATGACCTACCTACAATTTATCTACAACACTACATAGCCATACCGACAAGTACGTATGTATATAGAAAATACGAAGGGTGGTACATTAAATTATTATTACCTACGACAATCCATTCATTAATACCGACAATAATCTACAACACTACATAAATATACCAACACGTTTCTTTGTATATTAAAAATATCAATGGTAGAACACTCGAAGCGGCATGCCACGAAGTCGATATGAAATCATACCTTCGTAAATACAGCAGCAAATCGCACGAAATAGCGCCGGTATAAAATCCCATTCGAAAATCAGGTTTTCTTGTCGTGGAAGAAAAGCATCATCTCGCAACAAATCTCATCGCATCGCATCGCCCAGCCCGACACCGTAAGCAGTGTGCACACATCGCATCGCATCGCGTCGCATCGCATCGCCCGGCCCGGAAATGCTCGGCGTCGCTCTGTATGTGTACGCGGCCTGATAGTGGATAGTAGTTGATTCGTATGTGCGTCGTTGAAGTAGACGAATAGTTTTTCATAACTAACTTTAGTATCCATACTCATTCATCTAAAAAAATCAAGCATTTAAAAGTTTCAACTTCTGAAATAAATTATCACCCTATCTTGTTATCTATCTATGTTCAGAAATTATTATTGCCCTAACTCTTCCTTTGTCTTGTTAAACTCATTTGACTACTTTCCCTTCTTTAATTTTTGTGTAAACCACTTATACCTAAGTAAGATTGCTTTTTCCCATACAATTTCTTCGCAACATCTGTGACTATATGCTTCATGGTGGCCTTTTTCGTTAACTTAACATTTCCTGCCATCCAAATAAAAAGCTCTAAAAATCTTCTTCCAACCTCAAACAAACAGAATAAAAGCACCATCCGGCGTATAAAATCGAAAAATATAAAATTAAAGTAACCTGGGTAGTTGAATGCAGCCCGAGTTTCCGGAATGGTTAAGTATGTAGTCTACAGTCTGGCAGAAGAAGTGCCGTGACTTTACAACCGCCACCATACCCGTGGAATTGGAATATATTAAAAATATTGTAATAAAGTTAATTAAGTCGTCAACAGCAGTGGCATATAGCGCAGCCAGGATAATGATGCAGGCAAAAGTGAATGCATGAGACGTAGATGATCTAATACACTGTTTCCCAACAGGTGGTCCGCGGACCGAAGGTGGTCCGTGAGAGACCCATAAGTGGTCCGCGAGATACTATGGGAACTACTTTTCAAAAGGAGTTTTAATCGTGATTGATTAAAACAACTGGCATGATCTATTGCCTGTACCGAATTTGTTTTTAATACTTTTTACAGTTTCCAAATTTTGCAATAGTATCATTTGAAGATAAATCATCTTAGAGTAATCAACCAACTTAGTCATTCGTTAAAAAAGTTAAAATTTATGCCAAAAGCGCATTAAATGAATTATTATCTGACAAATTTAGGCGCCTTTACCTCTCAAAGTTAGGTGTGTCTGTCCTGTTCTGAAGAACCCAAAGAAATGCTGCCTTTACTTTAATTTTGGTATAGATACTACGTTAAACTCTTCACTCCTATACATTTTGTCGTCATAAAAAATGGACAAAAGTCGGTACTAAGTTACTCGATGAAATGTTACATTGCAGGTTTTAAGTTTTTCTTAAGCCGGAACTTCGCGCGCTGTTTGCCGTACCCCGCAAAAGAAAAACAGGAGAATTGAGATTTATTGTAATTTGCGTGTTTCAGTCAATTCAACCCTTTGACGATTCGTTGATCTATTGAGCTGGGTTCGAAGGAACTATTGCGCGTGGTTTGGCCGAACTTTTTGTGTTTGCTTCTACAAGTTCTATGTAGTCTGCTTAACATTATTTCAATACGAGGCGGTCACAGAGGAAGAATGTGGTGTTTTAAAGTGATTGTTGACATTAAAGAAAATAATAAAAAAGTCTAAAACCTTTAAAAAATCGCGAAATTCCCTTCATTAAAAAATGGGCCGTAGTGATTCACCTTCAAGCAAAGTGGTCCGCAGGCATTTGCGACTTGGGAACCACTGATCTAATATGACTGCGGGCTATGTATACTCGTACTTCAAGAGTCGAGACAGTAGATTAAATTTAAGTTTGCATGCGGCGTATGTGCTTCTTTCGTTGAATTTATATCCTTTTTAGAGAATTTTGACGAAAACTTGTGACGCAATATTTCAGAGTCGCAACTAAATGGTATTAAGAAAGAGAACTTATACAAGGTGACCAGTAATTCGACGTATTTCTTGCAAGAAGTAAACATAGAATGCAAAAAAATATATGAAAAATTAAGGAATAAAAATGTTCTACCGATCTTCTGTGTTTACCTACTGAGGACGACGAGATAAAAACCTTTCCGACTTCCTTAAATCGTGAAAATAATATTGGAAACCATCAGGCCCACCCAAATTACATTTTTTTTCATCCGAAAATATTACCTGATGCCATTGATCGGTCGAATGAATGTGAGTCCGGCAGTACTCCGAACGAGCTACTTTATGACGAGGGAGTAAAGGTGTTTTTTTCGTGAGTTTTTTTCCGTTTTAGATGCTGACACGTTTTTAGGACTCTTTGTACTGTCCGTACACTGGCATAAGTTCCAACCTTTCCTTTGATCTTCGCAGCAGATGGCGCAGAGTTCGAGGCTTCTCGTATAATTGCCCTACGTTCTCGTCTGTTGTAGCTCTTATTGTACGTCCTTTTTGGTTTTTGCCATACATTTCCGAATTTTTCTAAAAACTGCAACCAAAATTGGACGAAGTGTAATTTGTTACTGGCTGTCGCGAAAAATTTATGCGGATGGCAGACAGTTCGAAAACAGGGAAGGACTAATACCGGCAATCAAAGGGGCCTTTCAACAAGTCCCATTAGACTACTTAAAAAGTTTGTACAATTCCTTGTCAAAGAGACGTTTTGAAGTCGTACGCAATGATAGAGGATATACGCATTATTAATAATAAAAATTTATAAAAAAGATTTAAAACTAAACTTGATCATTTTTTACAAACTGACACCTATGAGCATATGAACTAGTACTCTAATGTCATATTGTTAATTATACCGTTTTTGGATTATATTTTCCTATTTTGGTATTCTTGAATAAATAAATAAATATCACCCCGGGAAATATGTTTCAATAATTAATTTATTTCCCATAATCCTGGCATTGAAGCCGAGTTCGTCTAATTTTTCACGTAATGGGATTGTAGTGAAAAATCTGTCAAAATAAAGGTGGCTTCCTATGGATAAAAATTTGGTTAAGTGTATTACGATGGAATGTCCATAGGTCCATGATTAAAGCCACAATCTGGGAAAGCTGGGACTTTCGAAGTCAACGATGAGCCCATTTGATGTTGTAGAAAGGAGATTTTTAATGCCGACTGGCCGAGGTGTTAATCGCAAAACCTGACGGGCAGGGCATCTTCCCGAAAATTGAATACGGCGTTACATTAGATACCAACTCGTTGCAACGATTTCGCAACATATCTATAATTGGCTGAACACGCCGAAATTTGTTTGTGGTACTTAGGTTAGGTTAGGTACAGCGGCCGCCAGATTTGCACCCAGCGCACTTAGACCAGAATTTGGTCCATTGTGATACCACCGAGAGAATCATGTCTTTACTAACTACCTAAGCTAGGAACCAGCCCGTGCTCACAACATATTTATTGAGCAGTATTGGGCTTACATCCCGAAGATCATCGGTATCGTAGAAATATCTAGAGCCCAGAAAACGCATTCGTTTCTCAGCCAGGGCGGGGCAGTGACAAAGTAAGTGATACACACTCCCTTCCTCTTCTTCATCATCACAACTTCTGAAAAAGTCGTTGTGAGGAGTTTGGAGTCTTCTTGCGTGCTCACTAATAGGACAGTGCCCTGCTATTACTCCCACCACACTGCGTATATGCTTTCTGTCTAAGGAAAGTAGCATGGCAGAGCAGATCTTGTCTAGTTTTGGCCAGATCATTCTCGTCGTTGCGCAAGTCAAGTCATGGATCCATCTTGTGTTGGTAGTGCGTTCTGTAGCGGTGTCTATTCAATGCGCAAGCTGCAATAGGTGTTTTCAAGATGGCGTAACCGTCTTCAACTCTACCTGCTGACGCATGCCGGGCCAAGTCATCTGCATTACGATTACCTGCAAAGCGACTATGCCCCGGTATCCAGCATAGCGTTATGTTGAAGAAGCTACCCATTTCTCTAAGTGCTGCGCGACACTTCTCAATGGTTCTTGATGTGATCGAATTGCAGCCTGACTATCTGTGAATAAAAAGACGTCCCTACCAGTGACGACGTGACAGCCCAAACAAGTTAGGGCTCGGAAATCGCGGAGATCTCCGCTTGGAGGACGCTACAATAACTAGGGAGGGCGAAAGGCAAATTAATATTCAATTCATCCGAGTGGATTCCTATACCAACTCCTGCATCTGTCTTGGAACCATCAGTATAGATTGAAATGGATCCACTGACCAAGTACCTGTTACTATCCCAAGATTCCCTTGAGGGGATCAAGCTACAAGTTCCTACCAAAGAAGTAATTGGGAACAGTGTAGTCAGTAGCTGGGGGTAGGTTAAACTTACGAAGTATCGCTGAATGCTCATAGTCCAGCGCTCGCCACACACCAGTTTCAAGTAGGCGTAAGGCCACGTTAGCAGCCATTCGTTGGCCGAAAATGTCCAATGGGATCAGTCCCAGGACCATATCTAATCCGAATGTAGGAGTAGTTCGAAAAGCTCCTGTAATAGGAAGAGAAGCCAACCTTTGAACTTTAGTGAGTTATTTAAAATAGGTAGCTGTTCTGAGTGCTATCCACCAGACACTAACTCCATACAGCAAAACTGGTCGCACAATAGCGGTATACATCCAACGCACAACTTTTGGCTGCAAGGCCCAGGTTTTTCCGATAGCTTTCCTACACGAGTATAGTGCTATAGTAGCTTTATTCACCCTTTCTTCGATGTTGGGCTTCCATTTTAGTTGCTTATTAAAGATAAGGCTAAGAAATTTCGCGGTTTCAGAAAGCTCAAGTTGAAAGCCTCCTAGTCTGGGAAGGTTAATGTTAGGAATTGTACGCTTTCTTGTAAAAAGGACTAATTCCGTTTTAGATGGATTAATTCCGACTCCACTGAGATCTGCCCAATCCGTTAGGATAGCTAAGGCGTTCTCTAATAGCCCGCTAAGAGTATCAGGAAATTTGCCTCTAACGGCAATAGCAACGTCATCAGCATAAGCAGTGACTTTGCATCCTATTCCTTCCAAACTCAAAAGTATTTTTTTTATCGCTAAATTCCAAAGTAGAGGGGATAGAACCCCTCCCTGTGGGGTACCTCTAGAAACATATCTACAAACAGACACAGCGCCCAAATTGCTTTGAATACGTCTAGAGGTAAGTAACATATCCACGAGGGTGCAGATTGGACCTTCAACCTGTAGATCAAGAAGAGCATCCGTGATCGCTCTGGGTTCAATATTGTTAAAAGCCCCCTTAATATCGAGAAGCACTACCATAGTGTATTCTTAATGATGAAGAGATTCTTCAATATAACTAACCAGCGAATGTAAAGCGGTGTCAACCGACCTCCCTTTCCAATATGCATGTTGTGACATAGATAATAGGTTTGGTGAAATGGTCGCCCGTAGATGAAAATCAATTAATCTCTCTAGCAGTTTCAGCAATGAAAGGCTAATGGGCCGGAGGTCCTTTGGATTCGCATGTGAACTTCTACCCGTTTTGGGGATAAAAGTAACTCTCACTTCTCTCCAGATAAGAGGAATGTGTACTAAATCCAGGCATGCTGTAAGTATGCGCTCTATCCAAGGATACGCATTGTCTACACACTGTTGCACTGTTGTGGTACTTGGAGTGGATGTATGCGTAAAATGGATGGTATTCCTTATTCTTATAAATTTTTTCACGAGACATTGTACTGGCAATGGTATGGTTTCGGAAATCAGCAGAACAAGACATTCCAACAACCATAAAAATGCTTTATATTCTCCACAGAGATAGCAGTTTCTTCGCCTAATGATAATAACGTATATACATTTTTGTATATTTGATGGCATCGTCGAAATGCTTTTCGAGGAAATACTTGAAAAAATATTCCACTGGCGTACCCATAGCTGGATCAAATGTGTTCATTAGTGTGAGCAGTTGGTAATTCGATATATGGAAATTCCAGACTCTTCCATGGATACTCTCTACATTCTCTGGTTCGCTCCCAAGGTGCCAACACAACGTCACCGATTACTTGTGCAACAAGCTATTTCTTCCTCGTTGGAATCACTGTCACTGTCTGTGCTTGTGTCTTGTATCCTATTAAAGGGAAGGTAGCAAGCTTAGTACCAAAAAAGAAGATAGTACAATAATTGTATTAGCAATGTTATAAGTTTAGTCGTGGCCCAAATGGCACAATTGTGCTATCTTATATTTACACTCACAAAATCGCCCCTTCACCACACAATTACAAGCTGCAAAACATGAAACCATGACGATAACATATACAGATTGTAAAAACTACACACATCCATTGAATGGGTCTCCACGTACTTGGCGCCATTCTCGTGCTTCAGCTCCGAATCGCCCGTTCTCATAGTACTATTTTGACCATACCGAAATTTCACTTTGTGCAATTTATAAATATGTAAGTGAAAACTGATTGACACTCTAAAATATTAACTTTTATCTTTTTATCCCAATTAACTACGAAAATTAATAACTGTGTCCGAGGCATTTCGATTTTTGGTGGAAACCTTACCCTGCTGTTGGGTTAAGCCCATTTGGTCCAATTACTGGCTCATTTTCTTTGTAGTCGTGATAAGTATTGCCTTAGGCCGCGGGCAGACTAAAGGCGTATTGGAGCGTAGCGTAGCGTAAAACATGTCGCCGAATACAAGCGTTATATTGGGCGACAAGTTTTACGTTACGGCCTTAAAATGTTGGCTCACGGTGTTTTTTTTAAGAGAATGAAAAAATCAAGTGCCTTGCATAAAGAAGGCAACAAAAAGGGACAAAAAAAATCTTTCAAAAAAGTTATAAATGTCATTTAATTCTAACAAAAAATTGTGTAGACAGTTGTGACTTATTTGGAGAATGATTATTCGATAAATTAAAGCTTATTTCATAATTCATATTTTCAAGGACCTGTATCACCTTTTATATATTTTTTTTTAAGTCTTAGTACAGACATATTTTTGGGATAATTAATGATTGATTGTACTTAAGTGAAAACTGAAAATACGCTTCTTTGTGTTAATAGGAAAATCTTACGAAAATCCCCAAACTTTTAGAATTATGCTAAATTGTGCACATACTTTCGTGCAATTCATTATAACTTATTCCTACTATATAAAGAATTTAATCACTTACCTTAATTTCATAAATAAAATCCGTTTCATCTAGTAGAACAATCCGGACGGAAATAATCCTCGATGGTCTGCATAGGCAATACATTTTGATTGGATTTGATACGACTACACTATCACCTTACAAATATGCACCATAAACGCGGCACTATCTAAACTATCATCTAACTATCTGAAGAATCTATTTAATTTTCGAAAAACTGTTGAATCTAAACATTTAGCACTTCTTTATCAAATTGATATTTCCACAAACCTTTACTGCACATATAGAATTATTTTTTCAACTTTAATTCAAATATACTCTAAACACTTCATAGCACTTTATCCAAGCCACTCTAGAGATCATGGGGCAGCATCTTCCTAGTGCTGGGCGGGATTTTCTATTTGCACATTCACTCGATGGAATACATTACACGCGGAATGACACGTGATATCGACATGCGTCCGTCGTCGTCCCTTTGAGAGGACTTGATGCAAGGAAAAACAACTAGGTATGTCTGTTCTAAGCTTACTTTATAGCGGGTATGCAGTTTTTCACATGTTTTCCGTCTGTGCAGCTTTCAACGAGTAAACTCAATGCATTAAACACTCATAGTGGAAAAAGTGCCTGGCAGACAGGCTTTTCTAGCAAAAAATAAAAAAAAATCCACATCCAGTAGGTTTCATGTCAGTTTTCAGGATTCCGTGCACGTTCCTTAAGCTGCGTACAGAGTGTAGTAGCCGTTGTCGTAACCTGTCTGTGTTCAATATCACCGACTACGTCCACATTGCAGCAGATAATCCATACTCCAGATTTTCAAGAGCCGATGTCCGTAGAGCATCATCACCATTTTTTCCCAGGACTTTGCAGTAGCTATACTTCACGTACTGTCTCGTCGGTATGCCTATATGCAGTCAACAACGTTGAACATATGAGTTGATTCGATGGTAGATGATGATTCTCGAGTGTTTTCTGCGTTCATCCAGTGAAACTACTAGCTAGGGAAACCATCAAGCTATCCTGTCTGTCTGTCTGTCTGTACGCGGATCTTTCGAACAACGCAAAGTTTATGTTTTTCCGGAAAATAGTCTCGAACTATATTAGGGTAGATTCGGAATTTTTGAAAAGTGATCAAATTTAAGCGGTACGTCTCATATATGTTAGCAGGTCCTGTTGAACGATAAATTTTTTCGATTTCGTGCACACGTTCAACTGCAACTGCATAACGAACAGTTTCGTCCGAGAGGATAAAGTATACACGACAAGGATAAGATGAAGCCTGCAAAAATGCTGCTGGATGATGTGTGCGCTCAATGCTTCTGCGCTAAGATGATGATGTCGACGTTGATAACACCCAGGATATATGTGTGTTCTGTTTTACTTAGATCATGTCATCAGCTCCAGCATCCATTTCACGTATAGGTACATGTGACTGAGTTGATGTCGGCGCACTCAGCAAAAGGACAACGACATTCTGCTTATATGATGATTTTTAGTCTGAAGTTAAGAAGTCGAGTTTCAGGATTTCGTAGAATTTAACCTGTACACTGAAATTGAGTTCTGCGTGTACGTCGGTGATGCTTTAATTTTGCCTGAAAATAGAAAAGAGAAAGAACAAATTGAAAAAAGAACCCGTGTACGTGTGCTTTAAAATTATGTACATATTAGTATGGTACAATTAAGTAAAAAAAAGGTCAAACGTAGACCTCTAAAATGGAGGGAAGTTTTGATGCAAAATTGTAAGATATACTTCCCACTTTAAGCTGTATATAAAAGATACACTAATTTGCGCGTCGGGTTAAGGCGGGATGGGGTATGGTGAAGGTTCAAAAATTCACTATGAAGCAAATATCTCGAAAACTATGAGTCTGGCAGCGAAATGGAAAATGGACAAAATAAACCATATGAAATTTCCTTTGTAATCATAATACATTTGCTTAGAAAATTATACCCTAGACCAGGGGTGTCCAACATAATTTTTACGCGTGAAAAACATTTTTATGAAGGGAAACGATCAATTTTTGAATTCGATTTAATTAATGTCAAATTATTGGCATTTGTTAAACGCACGTCTAAATTCAAAATAAAGTTGCTGGCCGGCTTGAGAAAAACATTTTCAAGGCGTCTCCTAAAAACCTAAACATGAACAAATTACGTGAGGATGGAATTTGTCGACCGAATGGACGTTAGAGACATTCCGTGGGTAGGGTCTAGGGTATTTGTCGACCGAAATGGGTGCCCATCTGACCGGATCGCAGCCATCGTATAGTAGTTGATGTTAATGTTGTAGCACCCTGATTGTTAACCCTAGAGATTGCGGAGTTGCTACACTTTTCATTATACCCTATACCCATAAGATAGTATAGGGTATATTGTTTTTGTTACGACGATTTATGTAACACCTCAAAGGAGCCACCGGAGGTATGGCAAAGTATATATAAATCTGATCTGATCAGGGTCGGTCCGTGATTCGAATAAGCCATGTCCGTCTGTCCGTCTATCTGTCCGTCCGTGTGTCTGTCAGTTCGCACGATAACTCCCGAAATAGTGAAGCTAGCGTTTTGAAATTTGGGTCAGATGATTGTTTTAATGAAAGCTTGGATGGTATTGAAAATGGGCCAAATCGGACCAAGGGTTCCCCTACCTCCCGTACAAATGACCCCTCCGTGATAGTTTAATTCGCCCATATTTTTTAACAGAATATCGCTAGCGACCAGAAATTTTCATCAATACCTAATTGTGACATATGCTTGAAGTTGGTGCAAAGTGGAGAACGTCCGACTACCCCTACCTCCCTTACAAAGTTATATTCAGCCATATCTTTTGTTAGAATGTCGCGAAAAACATCTAATTAGTATCAAATGGTAGCCTTGATATAATATTAAATATGTGCCAGGTCAGAACCATCTACCCCTCCCTCCCCCACAAAAAGATAAAATTGATTTTTTGGGTTTTGTGTGCCTTCTAGGTTTGTACATGGGTAGGGTATACACTCATCGTGCTATTCGCACGATTAGAACTCGTTGTGAATTTGAAATTGGCATGATTTTTGATATTTTCTCCATTTTCTTGGCGCTTTAACTCTGTTAATTTTGATTGTAGAGTACAACATTTTAGATTAAATTTATAGGAAATTTTGTCCTCTACAAAATTGTCTTGGTAGATTTTGTGCTCAAATGGACTCTAACGAAGTTACAGGCCAAAAACTGATGAAAGGGCCGATTTTAGATGGTTTTGTGAAGATAGCGGCGGGAGTACAGGGAAGAAAGTGACGCACACTTGGATTTTAACTTACCCCACCTGTCTTTATAACATATCAAAAATTTGAGAAGTCCCAATTTTTGCACGCTAACCCCTATTATTTCATCTCTATTGATTAGTATTATGTCGCACCAGAATTACGCCTCCATCTTTTCTCTTTTCTATAGCATGAGAGTCCGAAAGAAGACAGGGAAAGTATTAAGTATATTTATTGCTGTTGATATGTACTTTAATTTTAATCAACAAAATTTAGGTCCCTGAATCGAATAAGCCATGTCTGTGTGTCCGTGTGGCTGTCTGTTCGAAATAATGAAGCTAGCGGTTTGAAATTTTGGTGAATTGTTTGTTTTGCTAAAATCTTGGACGGTATTGAAAATTGGCCAAATCGGACCACGGGTTCCCCCACCTCCCATACAAACTACCCCTCCTTGATATTTTAATTCGGCCATAACTTTCGGTAGAATATCGCTATCGACTTGAAATTTTGATCAATGTCTCATTCTGACATATACTTTGAGTTGATGGAAAGTGAAGTAGGTCCGACTACCCCTACCTCTCCTACAAAAATATATTCAGCCATATATTTTGATGGAATGTCGCGAAAAACTTCAAATTAGTATCAAATGGTAGCCGTTGGATGCCTTGATAAGATAATAAAGTTGTGCCAGGTCCGACCCATCTGCCCCTCCCTCCCCTACAAAAAAAAATGAAATTGAATATTTTGGGTTTTGCGTGCCTTCTAGGCCTGTACATGGGTATAGGGTATACACTCATCGTGCTATTCACACGATTAGAACTCGGTCTCGTTTTCATTTAGCGAGGAGACCTTTTTGTCTCTTTAACACACAGAAAAATAAAGTATGAAAACAAAAGTTTTTAATTTAAAATCAAGCTTTTTTTCTCTTAAATTTTGCGCAAAATGGAACAATGTTTAAATTAAATAGGCAAACTTTTTATTTTTAAAACGTGTAAAAAGATTTATAATAAAATAGGTGTCCTTTTGAATTAAGAAACTAAACTTTTGAAATCAAGACATATCGTCAGTTTGAAACAAGATGTTGTTTTCTAAATTTAAAATGCAAGACCCCTACATTTAAAATCCATACCAATTTGGATCAAAAATAAAATCATTTTGAAACAAAAAGTTACATTCATTGAATCAAAATACAAATGCATTGAAAATTTAGGGTTAGGGTTATCATTCGTTTGTAGCTGCTCATATCCTGAAACTGTTTCTAGTCCGAGTGAAAATAAAAAAAATTCCGATTGAGGGAAAAATAATGTTTATTCGATAAAAATAATTGTAGAACACTTGCTTTCTTTGATTTAAGATGAAAAATAATTTTGTATTCTTATAAACTCGGTATGAAATCATCTAATTTCCTGAAAATCAATCGTCAAACTATATTTCAGTTTGTTAACTGCAAAGAAGTTTACTTAGTATCTTGGCTAATTTGAGACACCGAAGTTGATTTGCTCGATCCCTCAAACGATGAGTTTAGCCATTCTGTTATTACAGTAATCGTGGATGCTTCATGCAAATCAAAAAGCAACTCCTGTAGAAAAGAATATTTACTATACTGTTTACGTATAAAACCAACTTAAAGGTTTGGATAAACCTCGGGAGGAATGAAAATGCATACTTACTGTCGTGGAATATGTAGCAAATGCTATGGAATTCCATAAGCTACAATTCGAAAATGGTTCCACAATGTTCTCGCCCATTTTATGTTTTATTTTTCGATTATCCACTCTATCCTATCCACTATTTCGATCCCCACTCATTAGATATTTTGCACGATGAAATGACCGAGGAATCGAAAAATAACATATAAAATGGCCGAGAAAAATTATGGATTTTTCGGATTGTCGCTTATGAAATTCCCCAGCATTTGCTACATATTTCACGATACTAAGTATGCCTTTTCATTGAGAAAATCGCAATATCCGTAAGGTTCATCAGCTTTAGCACTTTAAAGTTACGTTGTGCTCGACACGACTGCATCGGCTCTAGTGACAGCGACTCGCTCATTTCATATAAAAACTCATTTTTCTCTCATTCTAAAAACGAGTTTTATATGAAATGAGCGATTCGCTGTCGGTAGAACCGATGCAGTCGTGTCGAGCACAACGTACTTCAAGAGTTATTTCTTCTTTCTTGAGGAATTCGCATGTATCGAATGAAAGTTGCCATTGTTCGAATAAGTGTTCAGCATCACTTTCCCTGTCACTGTTCACTATTTCGACCAAAACTCCGGTATCCAGTATGTAATTCGGAATAGCTTCCGACATTTTTCACAGTTTAATAAGAACGAAAATAATAACTCACCAAACAATTACTTTTAAGCACTACGCGTAATACGTGTTTACTGCGACTTTGTGAGTGCGCAATTTGATTAAAAAGATGACGTTGCTTTAATTGACTGCACATTTGAAAACAAGTACATATTTATCACCGTTTGTTTGTTTCAAACAAAAGTGAATACCTTTTGAAACTAAGTGGCTACATTTTGAGATAAAATGTTTTAACTTTTGAAAAAGAGAATATACGACCCTTTTAGATTAAATTATTTACATATTTTGAATTAAAAAGTGAGCTAAGATCCAACCGATTAAAATCAAAAACTCATACATTTTGAAATGAAACTTTTAAGGTAAAATCAAAAGTTTTTCAATCAATTTAAAAACAAGATAGTGACAATTTAAAATCAAAATGAATTTTTTTTCTCAGTGAAGGAAGCTGCTCGACGAAAAGTGGAGAAGTCACTTGCATATTGTACCAACCTATGTTCACTACGTTCATTAACGAAGCGTAATCAAATAATGTTGCGGCCAAGTGTTGATACTGTGGAATAAGTCCCTCCAGGCGGTCTATTCATCAAAACATACTAAAAAGGAATCATTAGAAATTTTAGCGCTTGATTTTTCTTCGGCTTTGAATGATTCTGTTCTTCTTATACTCCCCTGATACTAGCAAAATTTTATAAAACATTTTGGTTTCAATATTTTGCACAAGAAATATTTTAATGATGTCGATCTCTTATTCACGTAAAATCACGTACTCCAATTATGGGGCAAATGAAACTCACACAAACAATTTAGCCGGAAAATATGGAGATCGCGGAAGAAATTATTTTCGATAAAAATAATGCACCTAGAGTCATAATATTTCTCCATATATTTTAATAAGACAGGGGTGTTTAACTTAATTTTTACACGGGCCATATCGTTGGTTTTTACAGCGATGGCGGGATAAACTTTTATTGGAAGAGAAAGATTTTTACAATAATACAAGTGTCAATTTTACGATTAGTTTACCTTCACAACTGTCATTGATTGGATGTATTTCAAATTACTGAAATTCGTGAATGGCACGCCCAAATTCAAAAATTGTTTGCTGACCGGTTTTTGGGCTATTCTGGAATTGCTCTCTGCGTTATTATTTTTACGTCGCGCAATAAGTGAACAACGAAAGCGTATTTTTCAGCTAGCCAAGTGCGGGTGACAGTTCTTGAAAATGAAAGTTGTTATGCCATCGTTTGGCAACACCCGGGCCAACACCAACACAAGGGACCAACCATGGGCCGGTCGCGGTTTTTTATTTCAACACGGTTTTTGTTTTTCAGGCTTTTTTAGCACCTGTTCAGTATCGGGTTTTTTTTATAGATTTTCTTATCATCTATTCAAAACCGAGTGAACTGAGTGTTTGGTTTTTTTGTACACCATTTTAGCACGGTTTTTCAGGTTTTTTCTTTATTAAATCCACGATTCGTTTCTCATCTGTTTGTGGACTTCATTCATTCAAGAAGATACCTCGATTTTCTCGTCCAATCAGCGCCGCAAAAACACTAAAATATGGTCGCTGATTCCAAATTTGAGGTCAAAAAATGTTTTGGAGATGCGCGCCTCAGAAGCCCTGTTTTCTAGGGGAAATACTCGTCCAACCGGCGCGCGTGGCAGAAACACTAGAGTATTTTTGACAATTTTTTAACGCAATCTTTCTGTTATTTTACAACTGAACGCAGAAAGCACTGCGCTATGTCAAATCGCGTGTTTATCCGGCATTTTATTTCAACGGAGCCATAAGGTAATTTTGGGTCGCTAATTCAAAATTTGGGTTCCCGATTACCATCTTGGGAATCAGCGACCGAAAATGACCTCAGTGCTTCTATCGCGCCGATTCGATGAGTATTTCTCAAGAAAACTGAACAATCATTCTAAGGCAGGCAACCAAAACCAAACTGTTTTTAGATTTGCCGTCAAATTTCGATTCGGCGGTCTAAAATTACCTTAGTGTTACTACGCCGATTGGACAAAGGCAAATCATGGCTTAAATGAAGAAAAAAATTCTGCTTAAATGCGGTACAAAAGAACCTAGTTCATTCGGTGTTGAACATGTGCCAATCAACCCTTCGATCAAGACAAACACGATTCAACCGTAAAAAAATTGGATCCCGGCTACCTTTTCTATCGGAGAAGTTGAACAATATTTGTGAAGCATTCAATATTAAAGTCACCTCCGACTTGCAAATTTGGTGGACACAAACTTGTGTTTTTTTTTCGGTTTTGCATATAAATGTACGAGGGTCATTTGAAAAGTTTCCAGCCTTACCGGGAAAGAGTTATGGTACATTCAAGTTCTCTTGCCAACCAATAGATGGCCTTTACTTATGTATGCTATAAAAATTTCAAGTCATTCCGATTAGTACCAAAAAACAAAGTACCCTTCCAAAGTTGGCAGATCAGGTTCGTTGACAACAATCGATAAAATCGAGTATCGCGCGGTGATAAAATTCCTCTATTTACAAGGGAAAAAAACTCGGGAAGTGAAAGAAGAGTTAGACTCTGTGTATCATGAATCATCTCCCTCATTTACAACCCTGAAACATTGGGTGGCCGAGTTCAAACGCGGTCGTACAAGCATTTTTGACGATGAACGTTCTGGACGTCCAAAAACGGTTTCCACGAAAGATATCGTCAGTTTAGTGCACACAAACGAGATGAAAGATCACCGATTAACCATTAAGGAAGTTGCTGAGGCTTCTGGGATATCATCCGAATGGGTGCATACGATTTTACATGAAGATTTATACATGAGAAAATTATCCGCGCGATGGGTGTCGCGTTTTTTGACAATCAACCAAAAGCGCGTACGGATGGACTTGTCGCGCGAGACTCTTCACTTGTTCCAAAAGAATCCTACCGAGTTTTTGCGCCGCTTAATTATTGTCGACGAAACCTGCATCCCTCACCATACTTTGGAGACTAAACAACAGTCAATACAGTGGATTAAGGTGGGGGAGCCTACGAAGAAGGCGAAGGTCGTTCTTTCTGCCGAAAAGGGATGGCGACAGTTTTTTGGGACAGCCCGTGGAGTAATTATTTATGGTTGATTACCTTCAAAAAGGTAAAAACATTAACACACCCTATTACGCTACGTTGCTAGAACAATTGAAGATAGAAATCAAGAAGAAACGACCACATTTGGCGGGGAAGAAAGCACAGTTTCATCAGCACAACGCGCGGGTCCACACCTGTATGGTCGCAATGGCAAAATTGGATTCATTCAAGTTCGAATTGCTTCAACAGCCACCCTATTCACCAGACCCAGCTTCAAGTGACTTTTTTTGCTTCGAAACTTGAAAAAATTTTTGGTGGGAAAAAATATGGGTTAAATACCGACGTTCAAGAGGCAGTAATCCTTTATTTTTCAGGTTTACTTAAAGATTTTTTTTTCTGATGGCCTGAAGGGTTGGGAAAAGCGTTTGACCAAATGTATTTACTTGCTTGGAAGCAATGTCGGGAAATAAATTTTTGGTTGGCATGAATTATGTGTCTTTCTTTAAAAGGCCGGAAACTTTTAAAACGACCCTCGTATGTTATGCAATATTTAACTACATATTTTCCAAATTTTCGGCTAGGGAGCCCACCAAATACGCTTTCGGGCCATATTGTAGCTCACGGGCCGTATGATGAATGAGCACGCCTGTTCTAATGGATATATTTTTTAGATAATTGAATTGTAATAAAACTGAAATTGGGAATATTCTGGGTTCACTTTGTAAGAGAGATACCCTTTACTTTAATCCGATGGTAGTCATTTTGACACAATGGGGTTTAGGCGACTAACTTTTTTAGAAACCAAGGGGGGATGTACAAGTGAAATAAATAAAAGGCTATTCGGAAAATAAACTAAGAAAAGGAAATTGGAAAGGGGAATCAAGCGCAAACGGCGTGAATGGGAATGCTGGGAAATTCCATAAGCTACAACCCGAGACCAATTCCATAATTTTACTCGGCCATTTTATGTATTTTTTTCCGATTCCCCGGTTATTTCATCGTGAAATGTCAAATGACCGGGGAATCGAAAAATAATACATAAAATGACTGAGGAAAATTATGGAACCGGTCTCGGATTGTAGCTTATGGAATTCCCCAGCTTTCCCCGCATATTCCACGACATTAAGAATACATTTTTATTGAAAAAATCGCAGCGGACAACAATTTCGTATCTCGATGTCAGTACTAGGATTTAATGTGGAAAGTGTTTTCAACAAATCGGCATCAACACTTTACTCGGGGTGTCTTTTTAATATTTGGTATCTGTACTGCACTAACATGCATTAACTTCGGGTAAGGTGGAAATGTTGGTGGCATTTGCAGTCGTGTCGCACATTAGACACTTGAAAACAGAATAGACTTCATTACGGCGTGGCAGTGTCAATGATCTGTTGAAATGTGGGTTTCACCTACATTAGTATCGATGTTGAGGATTATTTCGAGGAGCACAAGGCGGAAAATATCCATCAAATTTGTCTGTGTCTAGAGGATTCGGAGAACGACTGAAAATAACAATTCAGCTTAACACTCTCACGGAAATTAATTTCAAAGCATACATATCGCTCCATAACCCACTTTAGACTCATCTGACACACATACCGTCATCATCATAATAATTCGCTGTTTTATGTCATCATCTACACCGTCTCTATTTAACCGAAAAAAGCGAAAGAGACTGATTGTAGCTTTTGCAAGTGGGAAAATTATTATACTATCCATCATATTCATCGGAACATCTTTGTCTACCTTGCCGAAAAGGCGAGACACCGAAAAAGAAAACGGGAAAAACACCTTAAACTGAAAAGGATACTCCAATTTCATTCATCCAAATCTAAAAGGATGAAGATGCGCTATTTTTTTTTTTGTTCGTCTAGCACTACATGTTGTTGTCTACGTTTTCGTCGTCGTTGCCATCATCAACGATAGCGCAACGGTAGTGGTGGTGTCAATTTATTGTAGTCGCGCTGATAAATTGCTTCCTTACAAAAGACGGATACAAACAGCAGGGCTCTCTCTCTCTTTCTATGCTGGTGAGCAACTTGAAATTAAACTTGACATCAAAGGAAGTGATAACACATACATTTATGTACATCTAAGGTGGAATTTCTTCTTTTCGGCAACGGAAGCTTATGTTCATATCGAGATCCTTGCCAAGATGATGAGAATAAAGTAAAGGTATATATAGCAATGAGGCGAGTATAGGACTTTTTGCCGACAGTTTTTTTTTTCGTGCAATACAAGAAAAGGGGTGTGTTCGGTTCACTGTTGTTGTTATGTCCTTTTTTATTAGCTTGACAAATTGCAATGGTGTACACAACCGCTTGCTTCCACGTCGCTTGTATAAATTGTGCCGCAACCTGACGTGATTGCGTGAGCACATAAATTTGAATTAAAGTGTGGAAAGAATGAATTTTCAAATTGGATGCAACCTGTGACAAGGGAGTTCTGTTCGTTGTGTAGATAATTAAGAAAAAAAAATATTTTAACGTCTTCATCTGTGAGTACATTTTAAGTATAAACAAGTATCTACGAAACCAACTGGATTTTACTAAGGTGACCAACCGTCGCGGATCCTGCGGGACAGTCCCGCATTGAAAATCGTCCCGGATTTGTCCCGAGAAACATCCAAAGTGTCCCGCATTCACTAGTTTTCTATGTGCTCGTATTTTCTTATTAAATGCTTCCTTTCATGTTGATATTATAATTCGCATAGTTCGTACTTCCTAGAATTAATTTATCTACTACATATGCACATTTCATTACAGGCAAGCAAAGATGCTTATTTAATATTTCCAAATGCAACATGTATGTACATATGTGGAGGAGACTCGCGACCTAATTTCTTCATTTTCAGTCAACATTTTAAAATCAGAGATTACGAATGTCCCTGTCCCTTGTACTGATGATCAAATCAGTCAAAATCGACATTACCGTCGGAATAAATGGAATACTACCGTTCTTGCGCTTATCTGTTTTAGAGTATTACTGGCTATATAAAACCAGATTTGCAACCCTGGGGACCCTGAGCCATTTTGTTGCCTACCCTATTTTTAAAAGCCTGTAATTCCGTCAATATTTGACCTATAAAATTGGTTAGGATATCATTGGATTGGAAATTCTGCCTACTTTCAAAATGCCAAACAGAGTTTTTATCCAAGACAATTATTTGAAAAAATATTGTTGAAAATGTAAAAAAAGAGCAAAAAATGGCTCTTTTTCGCTCGCCAAAAAATTAGCACGGGGACCCCAGGGTTGCAAATCTGGATTTATATAGCCAGTAATACTCTAAAACAGATAAGCGAAAGAACGGTAGTATTCCATTTATTTAGGCCTTTTTTTTGTAAAGTTTTACTGGCGTATATGATTTGAAATCATTTCCAATTCTAGTTAGGTGTTTTATGCCTTCGTCAGGGATCAATATCAGATGCTTGAATTAACAACTTTGCCAGGAGAAATAGCCGACATTAGAGAGTTTTAGCATGTCGTTGAAAATATACCGACATAGTTTGACATTTCTATAGAAAAATTCTCTTGCCTTACGTATACGAAACAATATATCACAATTTTGCATGTCCTAAGTAGGCATGGGTTTTTTCCGTATATTCTACGTTCAATAAACAGTCCAAATTGGCGAAATTATTTGTCGTGATTAAACACCCATGCCTACTTCCAGGGATTTGGAGCGAAGCGGAGCGACCTTAAATTTCGGAGCGAAAGAGCGGAGCGTGGAGCGGTTTTCGGCAGGCTGGAGCGGAGCGATTTTTGCTTTGAAAGTCGCTCCACTCCGCTCCGCTCCAAAGTAAAAAATCAAGAAAATTCCGAGATAAAAAATTGAATTTTTTCGACGAAATTTTTCATTTAATGGCATTATTTGATGATTTTGGACGATTTAAAGGCGAAGAATTCGTTGAGAGACTTGCAAAATTTCGGATTATTGTGAAATTCATTGTGATAAAAGACGTCTTGCGTTGCGTTTAGTCATCATAATCATCACTCTTCATAATTAAAAAATTCAAGATCATCCATGACAGAAAAGTCCTGTCCTGTACTCGCTGCATGAAACGCCCGTTTTAATTTAAATTAGTTATTAGGTGAATTTAATTGAATGGAGTACAGGAAAGCTTCCATAACAATTTTACAGATCTCGTTCTATACGGGATGTCCGAAAACTATCACATAAAGGCACCCAAATATGATTCCTTGTGATATTTCCAGCAAAAAAGGAGTAAAAAAAAACCCGAATTATTAGTTCTTCAGCTACCAGAGGCATTTAAAGATTTTTCAAAAATTTAATACTCATATTACCTACATATTTTCTCTCGGTCGTGGCCAACAATTTTTCCTAAGAATAAACCCAATAAAAATCGGATAACCAGTTTAAGCTGTGTAAAAAAGCTTCAAAGACAAAATTGTGTGATCTTACTTCATAAAATTTTTTTTTCCGACGGAGGTCTTAGTGGTAGCATTTTTGTAAAATCTTTAAATGCTTTTGGTTGCTAAGGAGTTAAGAATTCAGGATATTCCCGGTACACCTATTTTGCTGGAAATGACGTTAATAATCATATTTCGGTGCGCTTATGCGATAGTTTAGTTTCCGGACACACTATCTAGAACAACTCAATTTTATGTTCAAATTTGTACGAAATTGGTGCTATCCTGTTCTGTACTTGATCGAATAAAACGCACCTTTTAAGCCATATTCTATAATACGTAAGAAGATATAAGTTGAATTGATGAATTCGCGGAAAATTATAAATATTTACTAAGAACAATGAAGTTTTGTTGTATGTTTGTAATGGAGCGGAGCGGAGCGAAAAATTTTTAGTCGGAGCGGAGCGCTGGAGCGGAGCGGTTTTAAATTGGTCGGGAGCGGGAGCGGAGCGGAGCGAAAAAAAGTGTCGCTCCAAATCCCTGCCTACTTGGGACATGCAAAATTGTGATATATTTTTTCGTTTACGTAAGGCAAGCGAATTTTTGTATGGAATGTCAAACTATGTCGGTATGTTTTCAACGACATGCAAAAACTCTCTATTATACATACATATATGTATTCATATTTGATGGAGACGCTCGACAAAGTCACTTTAAGGGAAAAAGTCGTTGAATTTTGCACTGATAACGCAAATACCAATTTTGGAGGTGTCAATCATAAGGGCCAGAGCAACGTTTTTGCAAAACTGCAAGCGGGACCATTGGTATGGGATGCGCAGCGCATAGTGCATATAATGCAATTCAAACGGCAGCAGATTTATTGCCAATTGATATTGAGCACATTATTACAAAGATTTATTCTTGTTTTGTGCGCGTTTAAAGCTTTTTGCGAAGAAGCAGAGATCCAATATAAGAAAATGCTCGGAAACAACAAAACAAAGTGGCTCGCACTTTTACCGCCTGTAGAAAGAGTTTTACAAATGTATGTGCCATTAAAATCATTAGTGCAGTCATATTAGCATTTCAAATAGAAAAAAATAGAGTAAGGCGAATTCTTGTGGTTTTTGAATCAGTGGGCTCCCAGGAATCTAAAACTCATTTTGCTAAAAAAAAATTTTCATCGGAAAGGTCCCAAAAAGGACAAAAAAGGATACTCTTTAATCCTTGACCGGAGGTCAGCATGTGGGGTATCAGATCAAAGGGGACGTCGAGTACATTACATATCCGGTGTTTGTTTCCTGTTTCAAGGACCCTCAACGGAATAAATCGAGATTAAATGTAAAATTATTGTGTTTTCCGTGTATCTTTCCAAAGCCATAACTACGAAAATAATTCAAGTTGTCACTACGTTTCTCACTTTTCCGAATTAATAATAGCTAAAGATTCTATCATTAAATTTGCTAAGAAAAAAATTATCGGAAAGCTCTCAAAAAGGACATAAAAGGACACTAATTACAAACCTTGATCGAACGTGGGCATGCGGGGTGTCATATCAAAGAAGACGTCGAGTACATTCCATATCCGGTATTTATTACTTGTTTCAAGGACCCTCACAGGAGAAAATTGGGACCCAATGGAAAATGTTCGTGTTTCTCGTATATGTATCATTCCAAAGCCGTAATTTTTCGTTTGAGCCCGAATTATTCCATTTAGTGTCCTTGAAATAGGAAACAAATACCGGATATGCAATGCACTCGACGGCCTCTTTGATATGACACCCCGCATGCTCACGTTCGATCAAGGTTTGTAATTGTGTCCTTTTTCAGAGCTTTCCGATAATTTTTTTCTTAGCAAATTTAATGATAGAATCTTTAGCTATTATAAACTCGGGAAAAGTGAGAAACGTAGTGACAACTTGAATTATTTTCGTAGTTATGGCTTTGGAAAGATACACGGAAAACACAATAATTTTACATTTAATCTCGATTTATTCCGTTGAGGGTCCTTGAAACAGGAAACAAACACCGGATATGTAATGTACTCGACGTCCCCTTTGATCTGATACCCCACATGCTGACCTCCGGTCAAGGATTAAAGAGTATCCTTTTTTGTCCTTTTTGGGACCTTTCCGATCAAAATTTTTTTTAGCAAAATGAGTTTTAGATTCCTGGGAGCTCGTTGATTCAAAAACCACAAAAAAACTCAAACAAAAAAACACAATTTTTTCTATTTGGAGGCCTGAAATGGGATATTTTGACTGCACTACATATTTTCTATCACAAGAAAAGTGCCCTTCTGTTCTACATATTTTTTTTATTAACGAATGCTAAGAGCTCTGGGCAAAGTTTATACATACACTCAGTAGCGTAGATAGCTTTTCTGAGAGGGAGGGGATCATTTTCCAAGATTGCTTATACTTTTACGGTTATAAAATTTTGAATTTCAGAATAACAATTTCTGCATTTATTGCACTTCAAATTAGCAGTATTTTCCAGTAATTTTTTTAATTTGCAAAATAGAGAGCAACGAAAAAAAGCGTCCTCATAATTGAATTTTCCGCAAAAATTGTGTCACTGAATCGATAATTTGGCTTTCTTACTACGGTAAGTGAACCCAGAGTATTCCAATTTTCGTACAAATGTTTGCTATTGCGATTGGAGTATCAGAGCTTTATATTGGGTTAGATCAGAAGCACTAAATTTTTTTGGAGTCACGGAACACTTAGCATGGTTGCTTTTCTTCCCGGAACATCTCAAAACAGGGATTAAAATAAATGTATGTATATCTCCAGAAAAGGGAAATTGTGAAGACAAGAGCTCGTTGGGAATGCCCAGTATATGTGGATAAAGTACAGCTTTTGTGTTTTTAAACCGGAATTCTACGATAACTCAGAAATTTGTGGGTAGATATTTCTAAAGTTTTTAAACTTGTAGGACATCCTAGGAGATATCTTCAATAAAGGCCCTAGCTTTGACTGATGGTTTGAAAAGAATACCAAAAATGCGAGAAGAACTTAAAATTTGGACCGTAAAACATTCGTTAAAAGATCGTAGAAAAATTGCGATTAACTCCAATTTAATCCTCTAATTTATTTGCGCCTTAATTTAAATCCCAAAAACCTAAAAAAAAACACTGCGGACATAGTTTATTTTCTGGTACAACTTCATTTTCTATTTCATAAAGTAGAAAGCTGTAAAAGAAAATCAGTCGAGTCTCTGATGCTGCTCAAATATTTTACAGTGTTGATTTTTGGTACAGTGTAGCAGACTAAGCTTCGGAATTTTAAAATTTACAAACATTTTTTCGTATGGATTGTTTACTTTTTGTTGGCAAAAACTATTTCAAAATTTTTCCAAATTTGTATATCTTCTCGAAACCCCTGAGATCTTCACGGAACCCAAGGGTATCGCAGAACTCCGTTTGTTTGCTAATTTGTATTCGAATTACTGCCTGCATATGTCTTTCAATTGTGGAAATTTTGGAAAAGATTTAGTTAAAAAAAATAATCTCGGTTATAGCTTTGAGAGTTTTTCGTATTAAATTCAATAATATTGCGAACAACTAGAGAAAGTCAAGAGTTTCTTTGCCCTACTATATACGATAAAACCTTTCGACAAATTTTAAGTTATAAAAAAGAAAAAAGAATGTTGATAAACAATAAGGAATGCTGAAAAATTGGAAGGAGTTTTGCAGCGTTTTCTTTTTTCGCATTAGTTCTCCACTCTCCTGGAAAAAACTTTATAATCTCATCTCTATTTTCGACAATTTTCTAAAAGAAATAGAAAGCGATAAAATGATTGTCACGGGAATGGCCCATTCACTTCCACACTCAGAAAAATTTCAATGGGAAATCCCATTAAACTAATCATTTTGTCCCATTATTTTTAGTCAATAGGAAAAATCAGATTACTTTAAAAATATAGGAACCATTACATCCACTCGATAAATATCCGTTTGTTTTAATAGTTGACTCATTTTAAAATAACCACATGATCTAGTTATTTTCCAATAGGATATATCTTATTGAATTAATAGGATCAACCCTATGTAATAAAAAAAAATCGTTTCACTCGTAGTCTTATCGAACTATACTTTTTATATTTTCCCATATTATTATACCTTACACGCTTCGTCATTGTGGATTTTTTTAAGAATCACGATATTTGGCCAGGCCGAGTATTGAACATCCGATTTGCTAGTACTCTTTAAAACTTACCAAGTCACAGGTAGGCAACCGAACGATCTCGGCTACGGAGCATGATGTTGGTTATCTTGCAAAATACATAGGCTTGCAATTCAACTAAAAGGCCTATCCCAATAATGCAATAGGACGTCATATAAAACAAATGGGATCCATCCTATTATTAGTTAATCATATCAGATCTTGTAAATTTAATGAGACAAACTGATTGAAATATAATCTGATGTCCCATTGGATTTACAGGACACATTTCATTCCATACAAAATATCTCAATAGGATTCTTCCAGTTATATTAATTATTGCATCTGTTTACTTTTGTGAAGAAATCTGGTAAATTGCCGTCCAATTAAAATAATGGTACAAATACTTTTAAATTGACGGGGCCCATTTTTCTGAGTGCAGAATTGAAAGACAAATATTCAAGGCGGCTGGAGGAAAATTACAAATTATAATAAAAAGCGACTTAAATCAACTGGTCAAATTGAAAGGCAATATTTTATAAGACATGCCTGCAATTCCTACAAAAACTGCTTTCAAAATCTCGAAAAGCACTGTTATTGTACGACATGCTAAAACTAAAATAATTTCACTAAACGTTATATTTTTATATATTTTTTATACCTTCAAACGCCATTCACCCCCACAACATTACACTCTAAAAAGTGAATTTAAATTTCCGCTGAAAATGCGGTAATTTTACACTTTTTCCCGCTTATAATCACATACAGAGTGCATTTTTCAACAATTTCTGTGTAAAATAAGAAAATTACACCAAAATCGGTGTGAAATGTATTTTTACGCTACACTTCTGTATAATTCAGATTTTCTGGTGCATTTTTACAACGTTTATTGTGTTTAATTCGGATTTGTGGTGTATTTTTACAACGTGCATTTGAAGTTTTACTCATTTTTTGTAGCGTGCTCTCCAGTTGTCATACTTCAATCGGCTGTACTTAGCACAGTGTAACACATTTTTCCGAAAATTCTCTGCATTTAGAACTCATGTGTACACGCTCTGTGGCTCACTTGTTTGAGTCGCACTCTACGATGCTATAGTAATCTAGAGGTCCCGAAATATAATCTCGGCGTGGTCCAAAATTTCCGTACATGTGCGGATAGGAAATATTTAGTGCTTGCAACATTACACTCCGAAATGATATGCAATGTAACGTTGACTGGAAATTGCCTATAAACGGCTCAGTTACGGTACTGAGAAGAAGAACAAGTGTACAGATCGCACAAAAAAGACCATATTGCAACCTCCCATGCAAAAAAACTGATCTCTCTCTCTCTGAACTGAAATCTTTACAACGAAAAAAGAGTGACACCGCATTATATTCCTATTATTACGGAGTGTTTTTACACATAGCACGGTGTAAATTTGCTAATATATTGGAGTACTTTTTTAAACATTTTTTATGTAAAATTACACTTGATTTGCAAATTTAGATTGCAGAGTAATTTCACTATTATAATAGAAGGAAACTTTGAGTAAAAATTTAATAGAGTGTACCATAAAAATAGTTCATACGAGGTTCTATCTTATCGCACTTGTGAATTTTCTGTGAATAAATCCCTTTCTAAATTTGCAGCTCACCGTGACAACTGACATTTTGAAGGCGCTATAAAGCCTAGTACTGACATCGAGAGTGAAATTTTTGTCCGCTGCGATTTTTTCAATGAAAATGTATTTGTACTGTCGTGGAATATGTGGGGAATGCTGGGGAATTCCATAAGCTACAATCCGGAAACAGTTCCATAATTTTTCTCGGTCATTTTATGTATTTTTTGCCGATTCCACGGTAATTTCATCGTGAAATGTCAAATGACCGGGGAATCGAAAAATAATACATAAAATGACCGAGGAGATTTAAGGAACCGGTCTCGGATCGTTATGGAATTCCCCACCGTTTGTGACATATTCCACGACAGTAAGTATGCATTTTTATTGATAAAATCGCAGCGGGAAAAAATTTCACTGTCGATTTTAACACAGCCCTTAAAAGTTTATTTTCTGAAATTAGTTGATTATTATTTTATAATCTTGGAAATGTTTCTGTTATACTGTCAGCCCAATGAAAAAAATATTCTATTAGCAGTGCTTTTCGACTTACTGGATCATTTCCAGATTTATTGGAAATCCCATACAAAATGATGATCCTGGAAATTGATCCAGGGTATGACTTGGATCATCTGCCAAACTAGTCCCCCAGATGTCTCCGCGAACAATTTCCCCGAAATTTCCCGCATGTCATTTTGTTATTCAGTATTTTTGGTTTGTAAACTTTATTCAGAGTTAATAATTTTAATATTTCTTCACTTTTCCTTTTAATTGTATCTCGCACGGTGCATAATTGCAAATACAATTTATAATTCAGAATATCGCGTTGAGGAGTGATGACACGATAGTCAGCTGTTACCGAATTGGGAAATTTTGATCCGATTTCATTCGACTTGGACAATGATCCTGTCCGCGTGAGTCGAAAGACCCAATTGTCCTATACCCTGAAGTATACACATCATACTTAAAATGTCCCGGATTGGCATTAATAATACTCGTAGTGTATTGTAGTAGCCAGGTGAAAAACCTAGTACATGAGATTGCAAAATGTGCTGGATACTTTTTTTTTGTTTCTCATGTTTGTTCGGTGCTGAGCACGAATCCGAAGCTTCCCACAAAAATTTCGTTGTGAAAGGGTTAATATCGCAAAAGATCAATTGTAGCGATACCACTTAACGCATTATGTAGATTAATGTCGCGTTGGACCGGTAATCATGTTTTCTCTAACATGTTCATGGACAGCTATTCGCAGAAATGTACAGTTTCGGAGTTATAAGCCAAAAACGAAAAAACTCCGAAAATGTGGGGGGGTTTTCCGGGTTTTTTGGTGGGAAGCTCTGGATTCAAGCTCAGCATCACAAGAAACAAATTTACCATCTACGAGGTTTACCGTCAGGGGAGCACCTAGCCTTTCGGCCTTTATCTCCCGGTCCCTCGAACTGTTTGGACCTTCGGCGTTTTACTGGCAAGATGTTGTTGCCAGAAAGGGATTTCTCCATCCGGCGAATGCACTCACCTTCAGGAACCCAAACCCGGGGTTGCATCACTAGCTGACTGACATCACTAGATGACTTGGGTAACAACCTCCAGCCACTACGAGGCCAACACCTTGATGGGCAAGGACCATGGTCCCCTGGGCACACCCATCCCCGTAGTACACTATTCGCTATAGACTTCTCTATAGCAGGTGTGATCTTCCTTCGGCCCCCTATAGGTTAAGCCTCACGTCAGAATTCAGATGTGCACATCCCAGGCTCGTTGGACCTATGACTACGAGCCTGTGCAAACTCGTAGCGCTGCTTTTCACATCCAGGTGGCCCCTTAGGTATACTAGTCAGGAATGCGATTCGGGCAGTGTGGTCATCAATCCACAAACTAGTTAGATATAGGCGCGTAGGCATTTACCACCAAGGCCGTTCTCCCTAACTAGCCCCTTCAGGACTCGGGTCATGCGAAGCTGTCAACTCCGAAGCTCACACGATTTACCGTACGATGCACTCCCCCACCAGAGGACACCATAATCGTGCTTGGCCTTTAGTGACTTCCCTCCTGTAAGTCATGGGAGGAGGTAGGTCACGCCATGAGCCACCCGTACATAACTCAGGAGCTCGGGAACGTTACCGCCCGAATGGTCTTTGTACATATCCACGCCATGGCGTATCAACTATACCAGGGGCCCCCTTGCGCTGCTAGGTCCGCGGTGTCGCAGCTCACCAAAGGTCGTTGTCCCACTACATACAGCCATTTCTGGCTGATGTCACAAGGACACCGACCCCCCTGCGTGGACCCCAAGAAACAAAAAAAAAACTTTCTGCACCACATTTTGCAATCACCTAATGACTACACTAAAAACAGAATAAAATATGGAAGGCCACTCGCCATTGCAAAGGTGAATTGTGTACTGAAATAAATAAAATTAATGACTTTGATGCAATGGAAGATTGGGATGACACTTCGCATCACCTGATGGCATTTACGGTCGAAACTTACTACCTATCGTTATTTCCCCACTGTTATTTCATCTAACTATAAAGAAATCTATTTTATTTTTTGAAAATCAACCGCGGCACAGCTTTTCCAAGAGATTACTATAGATGTGGTACACATGTTAAGCCTCCAGGTGTTAAATTTTTTATTTTTTCTGCATTATGATCAACCGCACCGGTGCGAATATTAGCAAATTTGACAAAGTGGTCGGCCTTGTGACGGCTTTGTATGACACTATAGCCACACTATACGACACACGAACACTTCTTCTTGACACGCTGAGATTTAATACTAAACTCCAACTCCAACATTCAATATCACGGCAAAGTTTAACGATCTTTCATCTACTTATATGCGTTATATGAGTATCTACCTAGTACTTTACGTGTTCAGATTCGCGTCTTCGCACTAATACGGATCAATGTCAATGTTTATTAGATTTTTCATGAGCGAATAAAATTACTCATGTCATGTATCTACATATACATACATATGTGTAGAGTATTTAGTCAGAATTGTATGATTAAAGATAATAAACGAAAATAAAAAAAAACGAATTTAATCGGTCGAGATTCAAATTGCAGATCATAATGCGGAATGTTGATGTATGTCTTTGGCGCAAAGTAGTCGGGGACTAATATGGTGCGATTAAGGACGTAAGTAGGTGGACGGTTCAGCAATTTGCTGGATCTTATTTTAGTTCTTGCAAATGAATGAGCCCACGTTATTATAAAATTTGTCAATTATGATTCGGTTGGAATTATGATAGTAGAACCAGTTAGACAAATTGACATAACAAATTTCGCATATTATGTATAATAATTTTATTATTTACACACACATACTTGACATAGTCAAGTCATGCATTTACTTTTCAATTTTAAACAATTTTTTAAAGACTTTCCTTTTTTCTTGTCTTTACCCTATGGATTTCTTTAATTTTATATTTTATTTTAAATTATCGAAATACTCATGTATTTACATATTTTATTTATATTTCTAATCAAAATTTTTGTTATCGATGTTTCACAATTGCATATTATATACCGGGTTATTGGTTAAGTCGACCTATTCCCTGCAACACGTTATAATAGGGTCAAAATGCAACAAAATGAGGCCATAAATGTTAGGCCGATTTTCAATGGTCACTGAGATATATGAATTTTTAGGTTTTTTTGAAATAACCTAGAATTTCGCCATTTAACGTAAGAATTAAATAAACTACTAAGGTAATGGGTTGAAACTTATTTTTGGATTTTAGTCAACACTATAGCAGACATTTCTTAATCATTTAAAATTTCAAAAACCCATCACAATTAATTAATAAAAAAATGTGTCTTAAATTTTTTTTAAAGTTGATTTTTAATGTGGTATTACTAAAAAAAATTATATGACACGGAGTCTGCAGACCACTGGAGAAACATACTCGTGTTGTCAGCTTTCCAAAAAGGTGGCAATATCAATATAAATATCTGAAATAATTGAAACAGCTATTTGCAACTTGTTCGGGGACTATAATTTCGTTTGATAAAAAACGAGAAATCCATAACACATTTAAAACTTATCCCTACACCATAGCTGGGTACTCATATCAAAGGGCTCATCGAAGACATTTCCTATCAGGTATTTTTTGTTAATTATGTATAACGATAACGGAGTTAGAGCTAACTAATTCAGATTTTGTATCTGCAGCTATATCCTTAGGATTGCAATTCTTAATTTTTGGCTCTGATAAATCTGATAAATCGAAATTGTGTGTAAATGTCCTAACGGTAAACCTTCATTGAAAGCGGAAAAATAGTAAATCTATTTTTGGATTGGTCTAACTAAAAAAAAAATCAGCTTGCGTACAATTTCGCAACTCAGTGGGACATTTTCATGTTTTTGGGTCGTTCAACAAAAGTTGAACGAAATTTGAACGTGAGTTGAACCTAAGTTGAAAGTTACACTTTTTGGGTCGTTCAACAAAAGTTGAACGAAAGTTGAACGTGAGTTGAACCTAAGTTGAAAGTAACACTTTTTGGGTCGTTCATCAAAAGTTGAGCGAAAGTTGAACCTAAGTTGAAAGTTACACTTTTCGGGTCGTTCAACAAAAGTTGAACGTGAGTTGAACCTAAGTTGAAAATTACCTTTTTTGGGTCATTCAACGAAAGTTGAACGAAAGTTGAACGTGAGTTGAACCTAAGTTGTAAGTTACACTTTTTGGGTCGTTCAACAAAAGTTGAACGAAAGTTGAACGTCAGTTGAACCTAAGTTGAAAGTAACACTTTTTGGGTCGTTCAACAAAAGTTGAACGTGACTTGAACCTAAGTTGAGAGTAACACTTTTTGGGTCGTTCAACAAAAGTTGAACGAAAGTTGAACGTTAGTTGAACCTAAGTTGAAAGTAACACTTTTTGGGTCGTTCAACAAAAGTTGAACGAAAGTTGAACGTGAGTTGACCCTAAGTTGAAAGTTACACTTTTTGGGTCGTTCGACAAAAGTTGAACGAAAATTAGTAACACTTTTTGGGTCGTTCAACAAAAGTTGAACGTGAATTGAACCTAAGTTGAAAGTAACACTTTTTGGGTCGTTCAACAAAAGTTGAATGAAAGTTGAACGTGAGTTGAACCTAAGTTAAACGTGAGTTGAACCTAAGTTGAAAGTAACACTTTTTGGGTCGTTCAAGAAAAGTTGAACGCAAGTTGAACGTGAGTTGAACCTAAGTTGAAAGTTACACTTTTTGGGTCGTTCGACAAAAGTTGAACGAAAGTTGAACGTGAGTTGAACCTAAGTTGGAAGTAGCACTTTTTGGGTCGTTCAACAAAGTAACAAAAGTTGAACGAAAGTTGAACGAAAGTTGAACGAAAGTTGAACGTGAGTTGAACCTAAGTTGAAAGATGAATTCAAGATGAATTCGAGTTGAATTCGAGTTGAATTCAAGTTGAACCCAAGTTGAACCCAAGTTGAACCTAAGTTGAACTCAAGCTGAACGTAAATTGAACCCAAGCCCAACCTCTGTTGAACCTTGAATGGCACCCAACACTCACAGGGTACCACCTAGCCCAACTTCCGTTGAACCTTGAATGGCACCCAAAACTCACTGTAATGCTAAAAACGTAACGCTTTTTCGTTGCAATTTTCGTGACGATTTTCGATTTATGTGCCAGAGTCAAGACATAAAAATGTCGACATCGTAGAATGAAATGTTTTAGTTAGATCAATCTAAAAATAGCTTTACTGACAAAATTAAAATTATTTTAAGTTTATTTCTGATTTATTACCCAAAAAAGATAATGTACAATAGGTATTACGTACGCATTAAAACTCTAAAAACACCCTCGTATTGCGGGGGCAGCCCTCTTTCATCTGTAAACTAGAGATGAAATAAAAAATATGTTTTACTTTCCATATATGGAGTATACTTGATCGAAATTGATATAATTTTTTTTCTTTCAGCTTTTTGCATCTTTTTTCATTCGAGTTCTGACCAAAAACCACCTTGAAAATTTGGCGCTCCGGACGACCGCCCAGCTTGCCCTCCCTTGGAGCGGGTGCTGGAACTTAGAAAAGAGGAATATGTAATAATAATTTGTCGCGATTAGTGCGTGGGTCGCCTGAGGGAATATAACAACGAGCCCGAGGCTAATTTCGGGCGCCACCGAAATTCGGATACAGTTCGCTCTCTTCGGACTAAAAGTTTTTTCGGACATATCTACGACTTGTATTTAATCCCCCCCCCCCCATTTTTTTCCTTTCCGCCTTCACAAAAGTTCCATTGCGTCGACGAAACAATATTTGTGTGGGTTGGGATAAGTGGGCAAATAAAAATATTTACTCCGATTTTTTTTGGGAGGGGGGAGGGGATGCGGGAGCATGGCCCCATAGTACGATTCTATTTGTTTTGACCAATTTTGTTGCTTTGATAAAGACACATTAATTTAAGGTTTTGTGAAATTGGTGTAAAAAAATGTTTCTTGGAAGAACCTAATTTGGGGGGTTAGGTTTGTATGGCAGCTCCATGACCTCATGGTCCGATTTTACCGATTCAAACATACAAACTGCCTGCAGCAAAAAGAAGCATTTGTGCAAAATTTCAGCTTCATAGCTTTTAAATTGGCTGAGTAAAACGCGTA
Source organism: Microchrysa polita (assembly GCA_949715475.1). Lineage (NCBI taxonomy): Eukaryota > Metazoa > Arthropoda > Insecta > Diptera > Stratiomyidae > Microchrysa > Microchrysa polita. Next base: position 92,383,447 of record OX454417.1, on the reverse strand, counting down.
GCAACAGACGGACAGACGGACAGACATACAGACGGACATCGCCCAATCGACTCCCCATGTTATGCTGATCATATATGTATACTTATTATATAGTCTTAGATGCTTCCGTCAATGCGTTACAAACTTCATGACAAAGTTAATATACCCTTCGTTGACTCTACGAGCGAAGGGTATAAATACTAAGATAAGAAGAACAGAACATTGAACATGCAAGCGACAATCTCACACACGAAAATATTATCTTCGACAACACTTTAAACCATAATGTAAAATCTATACAACGCACACGTCCTGCGAAGTATTTTCTCTAATGTAGATACAATTTACCTCACCAAATATCTCGGTAGTATGACCCAACATCGCATTTATACGTACTGTTAAAAAAATGGACATCCTCACGCCGAAGAAATTTTCACGCACCCAAAGATACATAGCAATCATATGCATAAATGACTTCCATCCACCAAGTATCTATACCAGCAACTATGCAATACGTATGTATGTATGTATATTTCATTATTTTATATTTTACCCTCAAAACTAAGTCATTTACCATTTGTTCGCATTACGTCAATTTTGTAGTTAAATAGTGAATGCTCCTTACATCATAAAACCCCACAAATCCTCCAAAAGTGTCCCTTTGTTTATTCCTTCGCAGCAAAAACCTCAAAATTGTCAAATTTCATATACATATTCTGCAGCCATTTCCGTTATTTTTCGAATTTTGTATGAAAGCGACAGTAATAATGCTGTCACAAAGTGATCGCCATTGGCGACAGTTATGGGCGATTATCACCTTAGATGATCCCCAAAAAAAGCTCTGTCGCTTTTCGACCTCTGGGTAGTAGTAGCTATCTCTTTCATACACACGTAAAAACCCATTAATAAATTGTTGCCGGTTGAGGCGATCACTTTCTATTATCACCATTGGCGATGGCGATTATCCCCTTACACAATGTGCCCTCTGGTTCCGTCCACGACGCCAGAATATGCAGGAATTCGCAAGTGTGCTTACAACTAAGAAACAAAAGCAAAGTGGACCTTCTTTGAAATGATGGATATGGAATAGAACCGTGCCCGATGACTCTGTAAACATAACTCCACTGCCGAACACATACCAGACCAGCCAGTCTGTCACGGTCACAAATACAAACTATTCAACTTGCAAAAAATATTCAGACCAAACAGAGAAAATTGATATATTAATTATTTTAGAGCAAAATTCAATGGTCCAGTAATATAATTACTAGTTTTCTAGGGACATAATGTTTTCACGAGAAAACTAGTGAAATCTAACTAGATTTCTAGCTTCCATATATGATTCGGTTGATTTAACAGGTATTCCAGTTCAAATTAATAAATACCAGTTACAATATTTTATATTAACTTTAAAGATAGTAAATTTGTTCGCTAGTAAAAATTTACTGGAAAAAAGACTTACTGTGTACATATTTCCTATCCACACATGTACGGAAAATTCGGACCAATCCGAGATTCGATTCTCCGACCTCTCTAGATTACTAGCATCGTAGAGTGCGACTCAACCAAGTGAGCCACAGAGCGGGTCAAAAGAAATGGACAAGACAAACCAACCTAACAAATCAAAAAAGTTTCCATTTCCTGAACTATTGTTCTCGAATTAATTATAAAAAAAATTCTAATTACAGTCTTGACTCGATAATCCGGATCTCCTTTAATCCGGATATCACGCTAATCCGGACCACTAAATATTTCCACTATGTATTCTATAGTTCGGATTTCGGCAGCAATTTTGACTCTATAATCCGGATATTTGAGATTTTCAGGGTTAAATGGTAGATTTGGTCTCGTACTTTTTTACGGAACTGTTTAGCAAATGACATGATGCTGGCTAATTTCTAAGAAATAAAACAATTATCGACTTTTGTTCCGCCTTTTTATTTATTTGGATTGTTTTTCCTCAGAAAAGTGTGATTGCGCTAATCCGGATTTTCCGATGATCCGGATTACTCCTTGCAATAATTGATCCGGATTACCGAGTCAAGACTGTACATAAATATCGAACATTGACGATGACGTTGTCAACGTTTCTAATTCAATAAACTGAGTCTCATTCCTGCAACCGACATAACGCCATAGTTCTGCATTCTCTCGCGTAGTATTCCGGTAGGATGTTCACGTTCATACTTTATCAATTTAAATCCATCTGAGTTAAGGTACCGCAGAGGAGTATCATATTATGTATATTATCTAATATGGGTTAAAAGGGCATCATAATTGGCGATGTTTTTTTTCTGGCTATGTCTTTATATGTATACAAACCTTTCAACTTATTGCAATAATTTTGTTTTTTTAAAACAATGTTTTTAAACCCTAATTATAGCCAATCTCCTAAATAACATCTTTAAGACTATGATTAAGATCTTTACAAAGATAAAAACGCTCCATCAAGACAAACACTAATAACGTGACGCCATGAATCATACAAATTCACATAATAACCTATTAGTTACGGCCATTTTCTTTGAAAAGTTGTACGCGGCACTAGACAACGATGCTTTTGTATGTAGTTTGGCATATTCCAAACATTATCATTAAGGTCAAAGTTATTTCTTCTTTGCACCTTTTTATACATTCTTTCAAAATCCGTAGGATAGCCGCTGGCATACTTCCATCCATAGTCCATTCCTTCATTCAAAGAGCCATGGAGTCAGAGTCATTGCATTGTGTGTATGTTTGGTGCTAAACAAAATCAATTCATAAGTCAGCGAGTCTTCAATTTTGTTTGAGCCCATTGGGCATTTAACCGAACGTCTTACGACGTAGTGTATCATTATACTAAATGTACCGTAAAATATAAGGCAAAAAACCATTGTTGATAATCATAATGCAACAATGGCTTGTCGCGCTACAATGACGCAACACGAACATTGTGTTTAGGAGGAAAAAAAGGCTAGAAACGAGAATAGGACTGATATCATTACAGATATGTACATATAAACAATTTTTTTGAAGTGCCGACTATAAGAGTAATATTAGGAATTTACTAATTTCTAAGTTTGCGAATCAATATATCAAGCATATAATATATTTTAAACAACGATATGCTTATTCTAATTTTTTAAGGCCAGTTTTACAGCACTAGCTCATTCACTTCTACTGATGATAGACAGTTATATCATCGCTGTTAACGATTATTCGTCCTGCACATGACTAAAAGCCTTCCTCCGCTTTTGTATTATTACATTACATATCCCGAATCGTACCTTTAAATTGCACTATCTTTACTATTTCGACTTTAATTTCTATCGCATTCAAAATACGTACTTTATTTATAGAAATGCTTCCAAAGCTGCCACGCACAATAGGGAAGACTCATACTGGTAGCCGACAAAGCACGTGGAATGAATATGCTATTGTGTAATCAAGATCCATTCCAATTGCCATCTCAACTGAAATTGACAATTGCTTAGCAACGCATTCGATCCGAAGAGATTATTTCCAGTCGGCACGATATGAGTACATTATATCTGAATTCTGACTCTGAATACGATTTGCTTCATCAATTATTCTGACTCGTCCCTCGTTACTAATATGACACCCTCTAGATTGGCACTATGAATAAGGCAAGATTCGTTATGGACTTCTTGGAATCTGTCACATCGTCATTATGCATAATATGACTACCATACCAGCAAAATCATAAAATAACCGAAGCAAAATCAAGATTTCAATAAGCCATAAACAAATATAGAATATAAATTTAGCATGCTAGTATAGTACATACATATGATTGGCAATCTAGTATTGAACGAATTTTGCCAGCTTATCTTCGTTCGGGCTTTTGCTTTCGTCAGCCAAAAAAGGGAAAATTACTTTTCTTCGCTTTTTCTTAAGTTTTTTCATACTCTTAGGACCCCCGACGATTTACAAAGCCAAATTTGTAGCAATTTTATTGTTTCCCCGAAATCCATATACTAATACATATAACCAATGCCACATAAGGACTTGTAACAAATTTATTGACATTCATTAGCAGATCGAAAAATCAGCGGACATGAATGACCATTAAAACAAAATCACATTCATAATACATAATCAACGACAATTGGGCGAACTTATAATGAATAGAACAAGAAAAACGATTAAAATTATGACCCAAATATGGTAACGTGTCGTCGTCGTTGTTGTCATTGTAACAAGGTTTTAGACAATTTCAATTTCTCAAGATATAATTTATCTTAAAAGCTTCTTTTGGCTATAAACATGCTAATTTCCTCGTGTCACCTACGCACTCTCAGGTTTTAATGGTATTCCGCAGACTTTCATTATCGTTTGACATTTTATGGACGTTAAAACGCCAGAGAGTTTATTTTATTGGAATACATGAATGATATTGAGTAATAAAATTGAAAATTTCTTGCAATTTATTTATTGTATATTTTATGGTGTGCGAGCAGTTGTCAGTTGATCGATGGCTGGTACGTGTGCAGATTTGTCGTATTGTCAATAATGTAAAATTTCCAAGTTAAATGGTTTTTAGGTGGGTTTTTAACAGTCCGGTAACACCTTTTGTCCAATCTTGGAAGAAATACATTGTTTTCCATCCATCCATCCATACAAAATGACCCGAAAATTGCCTACCAGCAAAACTTTAATTTTGGTTGACTTTTCCCCTTATTTCTTAATAAACTAGTGGCATTGAATTTGAATAATTTGTATTGGAGGTACGCTTTGTTTTAATCCGATCGAAGTAATATTTGGTGGAGGGTCTAATGGGACTTAGCCTTAACGTTTACCAAAATTTTTCCGCCTGCTGTGATTCGGCGATAAGTTACAGGCATGTCTTTTTTTTAAATGTTAATAGGGGACATAGGGGAATGCTTTGACGGGGCAGTCTGAGTCTCCGTGTGGGACAGCTATATATATTGTTGGGAATAGTTATCCCAACTACCATGGTTCCAATTAAATTAATTCAGGAGCTAGAGCGCCAAATGTAACTATTAAAAAATGGAAATTACACCGAATGTTTTTAGGTCTAGTATATTATCTGCCAAGAGAAGGTATATGATATATACATTTTTACAGTAAAAAATGTGAAAAAAAACAGGTAAAATATGTAAAAAATGTAAAAAGCACTTAAAAAATGGGAAAAAATGTAAAAATCCTATTTTCGTCTTGCAACTGTCACTACGTGGTACAGTTTCATTTGTATTATTGTGCGTGAAGTTGCCGTTCGTGTTTGTGATAAATATTCTGTAAAAATGAACCCAGGAAGACCGTCCACCACCAAATTCAAAGAGTTGAATTTTACAAGGTTGAAGCCAAAAGGTATTTGACTTTTTGCAATATTTGCCACAAAGTATTGCAAAACGCCGCAATAGGCAAATTCCTATTTTTTGTTTGTTTATTACCCGAATGCCGAATTTTCCTTCAGAAACCGTTGCATAAGCACTAAAGAGGCGGGAGGGTGCCGAGAATGGAGTCTGGAAAGTGCAAACGAAAACATTTTGGAAACTTCTCAAACCGATTTGATTCCGGTAATTGGTTGGGCCTTATACTGTTGCTCACGTACCGTGCAGCGCAGGGGCGTACGCAGAAAAATATTTCGGGAGGGGTTTTAGGGAGGAGGTTGATGTTGGCCGTGTAGGTTCATCGCGAGTATATATAGCTGCTAAGTGTGACCAAATCACTTTGAAACACTTTGATTCATAGCCGGGTCAAAAAATCAACCTGAAAATATTTTGTGATACTAGAATCATCTTCTGATTGCATGAGGAATTCATCAAATGCCAGGTGCAAAATGTTCTCAATTTTCGTCTATTGAAACGCCTGTAGTGAGAAATGTCCTTATTTTCTATTAATACGATATCCTTTCCAAAATGTAGAAGAACGCTTGTAATCACTATGCCTATAACTTTTTTTCGTAAAAAAAAATCGGAACCCTCAAAACCCCTACCTAGGATAGAAGTATATTCAACGGAAGTTAAATCTAACTTTTAAAAAATTGTTAGGGTATGTTACTCGTACGTACTTATCCATAAGATAAGCTTTAAGCATGCTTGAAGCATGGTAATTTACACTGGCCGACGAATGCTTTAAGCGTATTCATTGGAAAAAATGTATTAGTAATCCACACTTAAAGCGTTAAAGATTAACCTTTGTTTATGAAATCATTATTATTATTATATTTTATTAAACAGTATATAAATATACAATCTAATCCTTAAGCGCTAGTGACATAGACCATCGGCTAAAGAAATTTAAGAGCTATTTGTATATATATTTGGTATGTTAGTATTATTGATAGTTTCTAAATCTTATTTTTAAGACTACAGGATTCGAATAAAGCAATTATTTTCTTACAATTATCATATTTTTTCGATTCTTTTAGGCATTCTATTATGCTGAGATTAGAGCTGTTTATTTTTGGGCAATTTAATAGATGGTTTATATTTAGTGGAACTCTACATTCATTACAATTGGGAGGAAGCTGCTTTTTGAGTATGTAGTCATGAGTCAGATGCGTATGTCCCAGTCTGAGTCTGGTGATGAACGATTCATCCTTTCTATTTATTTTTAATGGAAACAAAAATGGCAGATTTCCAGGATTCACATTGATAGAATAAAAGTTGTTTCTGTTCGGCCAATTAGCAGCAGCGTCTTCTTGAATTTTGATTGCTAAGTATTTCTTTAGGTCTTTTGGGCTATAAAGTTGACGTGTTAACATTGGATGACATGTTGCTATCTTCGCATTTTCGTCGGCTGCTTCATTACCTGTTATTCCTTGGTGGCTTGGGACCCAGTATAGCTTTATTTTATTTGAATGAGATATGAGCTTTTGTACTATTAATGTTATTAAATGTGATTGCTGGTTTGTGTTTAAGCAGGCGTTTATTACCGAAAGACTATCTGTACAGATAATATGCTTTCCTTTTCGATTAATCGTGAAGTCGATGGCATCGTGAATGGCACATGTTTCGGCTGTAAATATGGATGCTGAAGAGTGCAATGAATAGGCGTAGATTAGGTTGTCGCAGTCGTCAACAATTGCGTATCCTACTCCTTTGTCGGTTAGAGATCCATCAGTGTAGATGAAATTCCATTTGTTTCTTCTCATGGTTTCGTGATATTCAGCGAAGTAGGATCTATACATTTCTGGTGGGGTAGTGTCTTTTCTTAGTTTTGTTAGTTCTTTATTTATTGATGAACTTTCCAATTTCCATGGAGGATGAATGTTAATCTTTTTTGTGTTTATGTTGGCCGGTACCTCGTACTTTCGCAGCAGATCTAAACAGGCCGATAATGTGGAGATTATTTTTGATTTTCGTTTCCTTCGTAGCAAAAGGTTGTATGTTTCGCGAAGTATGGTCTTTTCTTCGAAAATTATTTTAATTGCTATAGAACTGGTCAGATAAAGTCTTCTCGTTTCTAAAGAAGGGAGTCCAGTTTCTGCTAGCATGCAAAATATTGGGCTGGTTCTATGGGCGCCGATTGATGATCTTATCGCTGCGTGATAGATTGTTTTGATTGGACGAATCATATAAGCGGCACATTTTCCGTATATCGGAAGACCATAATCTATTTTAGATAGAATTAGTGCTTTGGCTACATGTAGTAAACTTTCGGTTTTGCAACCGGAACGGTAACTGCTAAGAAACTTGACAATGTTTAGTCGTTTGCTTAAGCTCGTTTTCAGTTCGATGATATGTTGGTTCCAGTTAAGCCGTTGGTTGAAGTGAAGACCTAAAATCTTTAAATTCTGTACGCGTTCGATTGCTTCGTCCCCTATAGTAATTTCCGGTGTATTACAGGATTTCTTACGACAGAAGTGAATGTGTTTATATTTTCGGATGGAAAGTATTGAGCCGGTTTGAAGCCCAATCTAGAATTTGTTTAGTGATTAGATTTAATTTAGTTTCAAAATCAGGTCGATTAATGATTTTTGTCAAAATGATATGTAAATCATCAGCATAAAAGATATGTTTACAAAACTTAGTGTTACTCAACGTTATGGAGAGTGAGTTGAATGATAAAAGAAACAGAATTACGGATAAAGGCGAACCTTGTGGAATACCGTTTGATATTTCGAAATTTTTTGAGAATTTATTATTTACTCGAACTTTTATTTTTCTATTGGTCACAAAGCTTCTAATCACATTATAAATACGCTTTCCTAAGTGTAATTGCTCCATTGCCGCGAGAATGATGTGAGTTCCTATTCGATCAAAAGCTTTTTCAAAGTCCATCGCAAGAACGGAGAGATGGTTTTTCCTCGACAGGGTATCGCTGATTGTGTTTTCGAGGAGCAATAAGGCATTGATGCAGCTCTTTTTAGGTCTGAAGCCGATTTGATTTTTACTGATAGCAGTACTACTTTCGAGGAACCATGAGATACGCTTCGCGACGATCTTTTCGAAAACTTTAGAAAGGCAGGATATAAGTGATATTGGGCGATATCCTTCGATTCTGTCTTTAGGCTGATTCGGTTTGTTGAGGGGGATCACAGTGGCTATTTTCCATTCCTGTGGAAAAATGCCTGTGGCTAGTATCGAGTTGTAGAGTGCGCAGATTCGATTTTTAGCATCATGTGAAAGATTTTTTATCATGATGTAAGAGATCTTGTCGTCTCCGGGGGTGTTTCCTTTTAACGTTGAAAGTGCCGAGACTAGCTCTATCATGGTTATATCGGATTCGATTAGATATGCCTTTTTACTGGGATGAAGTTGGGGATGTTGCGATAAAAAATCTTCTTTGTCTTGCTGGAATACTGCCGAGTAGTTGCTGCTTGAGTAATTTGCCCATTGTTGTCCAAAGCAATCTGCAATGTCTTCTGCTATCGTGATGGTCTTGTTTTGGTGAGAGATGGTTGGTATTGACCACTGTTTGTAGTTGCCACTGATTGCATTAATTTTGTTCCAACTGTGTTTTGGGGATGACTTTGTGTCGATAGACATTGTGAATTGTTTGAAAGCGTCATATTTTGCAAGTTTTACAGCTCTCTTAAAGCAAGCGTTGGCCTTTTTGTATTGAATTAGGTTGGTGGTAGTTGGCGACTTTTTGAACTCCTTCCAAGAGTTTTTCTTTTGCTCATGTAAGTGTTGCAAATTTGTGTTCCACCATGGAACATAATTTTTATGCGCCTTGGGGGTCATATGCGGCATACTCGAATATGCTCCGAATTTGATTGCTTTTTTGATGGTTGATGCTTCCCGGTTTATGTTTGTACCTGCGGAGTTGCTACTTAGGAATGAGTCAACTTTGGACTTAAATTTATTCCAGTCAGCTAGATCTGTTTTAAATCTTGGTATTGGTGTGAATTTTGAAACACAAGTTGATTCTGTTTCAATGACAATTGGGAAGTGGTCACTACCCCAGAGGTCATTTAGTATATTCCAATTTAAGTTTGGAGCGATTTGTGCAGAGCTGATTGATAGATCAACAGTTGAAAACGTGCTGTGTGTAAATATTAGAATTTATCGAACTCTGAAATGTGGAAAAGTTCGCGATTTTGACGTAGATGCTTGCTTCAAAGATTTGGTTCGCTTATTATTATAAAGGGCGCTCGTTGTAATCGTATAATCGAATTCACATTTTTTATTTCAACATCCACTTTTTCGCGAGTACATTTTTTTTTCAATAATGTAGAACATACATACATACGTAATATGTTCTGAATGCCTGCAATGATTTGTGGGTGCCACTTATGATGCTTTCTTAGTTCCAGTTGATTCCCAGTGCCAACGGTGGAGCCGATGCAGTAGAAATTGTAGGCAAGAAATACCAACTGTGTTTTATTAGACCACCAGGATGGCATAATTTCTATAATAATTTGATTATAAAGTTGGATACGAGTTGTTCTCTATAGAGCTTAACTGCAAATTTGAACGGTATGTATTCGATCGAATAAAACGCAGCCATTATGCTAAGTAATATGTATTTCTGATGCATCATTAATTACAAATAATGAACCACACTCCAAATCGGTGACGAATTTGTATTTGTATGTCAGATTCCGATAACAGAAACCAGGGACGTACCGAGCAAGCATTTGTTAGGGGGGTGAAAAGTAAAATTTGCCGACTACATTTGAAAATTGGCCAATTATAATTAGAGGTACGGACATTTTGTTCTTACAAAATAGATGCGAATTTCGGCGAAAATTGCCCATTCATGCAAATAAATACAAAATGCTCTAATTTAGACTTTTTCACAACAAAGTTTATTTTTATCCAAAAATGTAAATTATTGAAGATATAATTTTTCATCTCAAAATTTTTTCCAGAATTTTTTCTTTAATAAGAATAGAGAAATTGTCAAATGCAGAGAGAGAGAGACAGAGTTCGCTGAATCACGAGCACGATGACTTGCCGAACACCAGGAAAGCACTTTAGTTGTAGGTTTGATGAATGAACTTTGATTTCTGCAATGCAATTTTTTTAGGGAGAGTTTTTCTCGTGGTTCGGCAGGCCCAAAAAATTGAAGTAGTTTCTCGTTTTGTTACCGTAAAGGTAGGTACAGTTTTCATGGAGCGAAAAACTTGCATTTATGTCTCCCGTGAAAAATAGTCGCGAAGACTTGCTTTTTATTCAATAAATTTAAGATAAATGTGCGCACGCGAACTGATTGATTGCCGAAGACACCTTTTCCATGTGAAATAAAGTGCAACTGCATTGTTTTCGCTGGCGAAATGTCAAATACCGCTGTGGAGATGGATACTTTCATGTGAAGTGAATACCACCAAGTGAATTCGATTTCACGACACAATTCGATGTAAATCCTTTTTATAGACAATATCCCTTGCAGGAAACATTTGCATCAAATTGTCTAAACGTTTCCGTTAACGTTCTTAAATGATTGATTATATTAATCTTAATCTACACTAAATGATTGCTCGCTCGAAGCTGATGTCACTAGACATGTCAAAATAAACTAAACAATCTTGTAAGCTTTCGGTCCTTAGTTTGAAAGCCTCTCTCGCTATCTCCCCAAAAATTTTGACACTCGGAGCAAGTATTTGAATTTCCGCATGAAGGCATTCCTATCGACCAAAATTTGAAATATGTCTTGAAATGGTTGCAGCAGTTTGGCTATTTTTCCAATTCTTCTGTGGACTTTGAGATAAAAACGTCAAGAAGGATTTTGAACTCTTTTCGGTAAAATGTTGCAAATTCTATTTCGGCTGTGGATTGAGATGATTTTCTCAGTTTTTTTCGGAGCACGACGAGTTCGTTGTTGTTTTTTGTGGTCCGATTCAGGGTCAATATCTAATTTTCTTGCGAAAATCATGAAGCTTTACACTAACACTTTACAAGGATTTCGCTGTTGTTGTTAATGTCTTTAAAAGACTTTATTGTACTACGATGAGTTGCACGGCGTCAATAATGTTCAGTTAAATTTTACAATTGAAACATTAATTTTATGTTTTTATGTCAAACAGCCCTGTTATTAAGTATGTACCTATACATTCAATAACATACTTTTAATATAGCAAATGTTTATATCCTTAAACATTTTTTAAATTTATTAATGTCGAAAATCGCAATCCTACATATTCCCACTGAGGTCAAATTTGCCGACTGCAGATGAAAATTGAAAATGTTAGGGGGGTGAGACACCCCCCATACCTCCCCTTAGCTACGTCCCTGACAGAAACTGAAAAAAATCGATATTCGTAGTTTTTTACATAATGTAAAAAACTCTTCATGTAAAAAATTGAATTTTTTACATGTGAAAAACTACGTAAAAAATGTAAAGTAAAAAACTCGAACAACTCTGCACAAAACACATGCAAGAATGTATCAAATCGGAGCATGGGGTCATGGGGCTGCCATACAAACCCAACCCTCCATTTTCGTTCTTGTAAGAAAATTTTTTTTTAAATTAATGTGTCTTTATCAAAGCACCAAAAAAGGTCAAAACAAATGGAATCGCACTATGGGGCCATGCTCCCGCATGCCCCAATAAAATTTTCTTAGTAAATATTTTTATTTCCCCACGTATTCCAACCTAACCCAACAGAAATATTGTTTTGTCGACACAACGGAACTTTTGTGAAGACGAAAGGAAAAAAATGGGGGGGGGGGGATTAAATACAAGTCGTAGGTACGCCCGAAAAAACTTTTAGCCCGAAGAGAGCGAAGAGTATCCAAATTTCGGCCACGACCGAAATTAGCCTCGTTTTTTATTCCTCTCGTTGTTAGTATGACCGTAACGTAATCATGTACCAACACTCGCCATATAACAGACGTTGAAATTTTTTCAAGGATATAATGGTGTGCATACTGCATATAATGACTTCACACACATCGACGATTCTTGAATTACATTACGTTCAAAATGGTGTAAAATTATTTTCGCTTGATGCGAAATTACCATAACATTACTGGAGGATTTAAGGAGTCAGCGAGTTATATAAGCTTGTGATTTTCCGCAGGATTTAAATGTATATATGTATGTATGTACCTGGAAAGAACATTTTCCGTAGTTAGATGGTCGATATTTTGTAAACAATTTTAGTTGTCACATTGAAATGTACTTTCCAACGAAAAGTTGTATCTATGTATATGTGTATAGGAGGGACGAAGGACACATACTACTCATTTTTACGAGTAGGATGGTCAACACTTCACTTAAATTGTGTATAGTAGTCACGACAGTATGTATGCCTTTGATTAGTCGATTGCATTGGCAAATTGTGGAATTCATTTGTACATACATCGTTTTCGCCTTTACACAGAGTTAATTCTCCAGCATTGCATATTTTGTGCAAATCCTTAAAAATGCCTCGAAAATTCAAAACCGAGGCACATACACATTTTTTTTTTTAATTTCCATTCTTTTCCTAACTGATTTTTGCATTCTGTGAACTCATTGTAAATTTCGTCTTCATAACTAAGAAGTTTAGTTTTGCATAACATTCCCGCGAATGTGTTCACAGTAGCGTTAATGAAAAGTCACATACATACAACATAGTTTATTAATTCATCTGTGAATAGGGTAGTGTGCGCTTATCGCGAGGAAAATTGTCGAAACAGAAGCTCTGCGGATATAATTTCGAGTTAGGTGAGCGTATTTACATAAGTTTGTTCAGTTTGTTGCATTTGCCCTTCTGTTTTCGAGGAATAAGTATTATCGGACCATATAAATACGCCTGAGAGAGTCGTTGCACTTATGCTCAAGGATTTTGTATACTCAGAAAGGCTTCACATACTTCGATGATTTCAGAATAACATATTGAATACACAGGGTAAAAATATGCCTTTAAATTTTACTTTTCAATAAAAAAAAGAACAATAGCTAGAAATCAACTAAGGCTCTGATCACACGGAAGGATTTTAGTCTCCACGAACCATAGACAACTAGGGGACTAGAGGACCAGATTCTGCAAGTAAGATCCTTTTTTCATATACATAATAAAGGCTTGTAGTAAATAGAAAGTCCCTTCTCAACAAGGAGAGAAACAATTTAGGTAACCTTTTTTACACTTATTTCCAATCTTCCCTAAGACTTTGACGAACTGCTCGCAGCATGAAAAGCTATTGCGTGTAGCATGCATTGGTAATGTCCAGAGTCCAGCCAGGGTACATTTGTCCGAAGTATACGCAAAAGAGTCACTTTCGAAAGCCAACATTTTTGTCTATCAATGCAATCAAATGCCAATAAAAATGTAAACTTTGTGAATTAATTTTTAGAGCTCTACTCAATTTTCGGTCAACTTCTACTCAAATTTCTATCAATTTAATTTATCAAGAGTAAGTTACAAGAGTTTTATTTTTGAAAATATACGAATTAACTTTTGTTTTTGTTTTTAACTTTGTTGGCTTTTCCATCGATTCGCATTCACAAGAAAATGGAAGCGACAAAGTTATGGAAGTCAAAATGAATTTTTTTTCAACCGTCACCATAGATTTGAAAAACGGTATTAGCTATGATCGCGATTTCGAACCTTTTAACGAACGAACTTTTTAAAGGTTTCTAGTGGTGTAACTTAAATTTGCTTATGTGTTCATTGCATGTTAGGAAACCTAACTATGATGGCTTGTAAAAATTATGCACAAATAGGGTGTTCCAAATCGTAACGTCAAGTCGAAGGCCAATGATAGCGGAAAATAGTGCCCCTGAGAAAATAAAATTAATGAAAAGAATTACAGTTAAATGTCCAAAAAGGCATGCCTTGTTGTAATTTTGTATGCTCTCTAACTGCAAACATAATATTTCCAACATTATCTTTTTGGACTGTATATACCTCTTACTAAATGCTCTGTGGCTCACATGGTTGATTCGCACTCTACTCTATCTAATCGGACCACTGACGGGACCGATGAAATTCGGTCCGATTAGCAGGTTGTCCGATTACCAAGAGATGCCAAAAATATATAAAAAATTAAGAAAATAATTTTTAAACGTTGCTATATATTGGAAATTTATACCACTTATTCATGAACATTAAGCACAGAAATTTTGAATATTCAATAGTTTAGAAAGCATTTCTATAATGAAAGTCAAATGGATTCCCCATTTCCCAATATGGAGACTAGGGTTCAATAAATCTTCGATTCCTTTGGTTCTCAGGCGTTTTGTATAACTTGCCCTTTAACTTCACTAGCATCTTTTTGTCACAGAAACTCCAAAATTGTCTCGCCACTTCATCCACCTAATACTGATGCAATAGTAGACGCCGTCTACGAAATTTCCAGTGCCAATAATATAGCGCATTTTAATCGGAACTTAAGTTTTTTTTAACAACAAAATGTCTTGCCATGTTGCCTGTATGGGAACCAGGAAGTACTCTGTAAAGTAAACTGTCTGTTAGTCCGTGTGTGGTGAAGTTTATCTGATACTGCTCCAGGCAAATAAAGTCATCAATATGTAGCTGTGGTCCGATTTTGTAGATTTAACCAGTGGTTGATCCGATTGTGGAGGTTTGTCTAGTACTGATCCATCCAATTGGAGTCACCGATTGTGGTCCATGGTCCGATAAAGAGGTGGTCCGTTTATAAAGGTTGCTTTGTATGAAAAACGAAATAAAATTGACCGAGGGTGGTCCAATTAGATGGTGGTCCGACTATAGAGTGGTCCGATTAACAGGTTTGACTGTATAGTTCTTGCAACATTATATACACTGCGAAACGATATGCAATGTAACGATGACTCGAAATTGCCTATAACTGGGGGTGGGGCCATGGTTCGTTAACTGAGTTAACGAACCATGGCCCCACATGGGGCTATAGGGTACTGAGAAGAATATACTTTGGACTGTATATACCCCCAACTAAATGCTCTATTAAATCAATTTGTAGTTTAATGAAAATAATGCACCGAGGTAGGTAGCACAATCGAGGATTTGATACAACTCCTCTGTCAAAAATACATAGTGCGCGTTTTCATCACTAAACATTTGGCCTAAATTTTATACGTAGCAAATCCACTCCAATCCGCTACCAACGATCGTTAATCGTAGTGGAACAGCATTCCATTCCTGGGATCAGTGGCGTAACCAGGATCTTGTCCTGGAGGGGGCTATGGCCATCCATCACATTAGTGGAATTATAAGTTTTGAAGCTTGCGCAAGTTTGTGCTATTTTCCATAAGAACTTAGGCACGCACAAAAAGTCCGGATAGAAATTTGAATAGTTCGGAAATCATTAAAGTTTTTTTTTGTTTATTTTTTATTTATCAAACAAAAAGGATAATTTACAACCAGTATTACATATGTACATCCCAAACATTAGTTTAAGTAACAAAAACCTTGGCTTTTGGTTTCGCCACTTTATTAACGTTGCGGCGTGGGAGCATTTGGACTATTTGGTGGCAACATTTGCGGGAATCTCTTTGTGGTCCCAACCACGTAATTTTACACAACTTGGGACTTCACGAAAATGTAGGCACTACAGTGAAACCTCTACTGACGGACACCTCCGAGAAGCGGACACCTCCCATAACCGGAAAATTTACACATGTTTTAGGATACATTTCGCGAACAAATTTACCTCTAACAACCGGACCCTCCAATAGACGGACGCGGACACTATATTTCTGTACATATGATTCGAAAAACCTCTCACAAACGGACAGAAAATTGACTTTCTCGCACACGATTTGGCATTTGAACAATTTTGCGATTTCCCTAGAGAGAGCAGTCTTTGGTTGTAATGCAATTGGTGGTTCGTGGAACAGGAAGAATTATAGTTAGAGTGGATAAACCTTCTCCATTTCTCACGATAACTGAGAGGTCTGCAAGCGTGCGTACCTGGCAGTCGGGTGAAGAGAGTATCTTCGGACTTGCTCCCTCTTTAGGCTTCGACCTTGGGCTTTCACGGCCATAACTGCCCTCGTCCGGTTTTCGCGACAGTTCGCTTCAAACTCTAGTCCATTACAGAGTCAGAGTAAAAGTTTTCTTGGAACAGAAGGAAGAAAGAATCGATGAAGTCGCCTCCGATTGATTTGTATAAGCTAGAAGCCAAAACATTCCTATTTCTGGACCAAAATTAAAGCCAAGGCAATAATTCTGGACTTTCTGCGTCCAATGGATGGTTAGAGAAGTGGAGTAAAAGGCACAATATAGCCCTTATATGTATAACTGGCGAAGCTTCGGATGCGTCGAAAGTAGACGTCGATCAATTCACAGCCAAATTACCCTCCATACTACATAGGTACAAGCGTGAAGTCATTTACAACACTGATGAGAGAAGCCCTTTCTTTCAATGAAGTTGAAAAAATGTGCTGGTGGTAAACTATTTAAAGAAAGGCTGACAATTTTATTTTGTGTTAACATGGCAGGCGAAAAGGAGATGCTTCTGGTGATCGGTATGGCAGATCCCCTCCCATCCTCAAGCTTTCAGGAAGCTTCGCCTCCAAGATTTGCCTGTCAATTGGAAGTCAAATCGCAAAGTGTGGACGATGCTTTCCGAATGGATACAACAATTTGACAGTAAAATGAAAACACAAAACAGAAAGGTGATTTTATTCCTTGATAATACTGCGCCCTACCCGAGAAAATTAAGCTTTACACATGTCACCAGCGTGTTTTTGCCAGCTAATTCAATAATCGTGTGTCAACCCTTAGATCAGGGGGTAATCTAGAATTTTAAGGTACACTACCGACGATTAATCCTGAGAACATCATTTGAAAAATTGACACAATAACGTCAGCTTTAGATCTAGCAAAAATTATCAATGTTCTTGAAGCTTTGTTCTTTATCAAAACCTCTTAGCACAAAGTTAATGCCCATAAAAAAAAAACAGATTTAAAAAGGCAGCATTCTCGCAAACAAACCAGACTCTTTTGGAATTTGACCCCAAAGACGACATACCATTGACCACCTTATTCGGTTTTCAAAATGTGTTCGGCAGTGCAAACAATCAAAGTCTAGGGGAATTTTGGACTATCAATTTCACGGTCCACATACTGAAAATCATGAAATTGAGACTCGTTATGAAGGTTCAATAGACATTGTGGACATAAGCGATGATGACGAGGAGACTCAAGAAACAAATCCAATTAAATCTTTTGCAGAAGCCTTGAGCATATTGCCCGCTTGCAGACTTTCTTTTTCTTTTACTTGTAAAATTAATATAAAAACCCGTTTTATACCAATAATAATAAATATGAAGTACATAGTATTATTTTAATGCTTTTTATATCGTAATGAAGCTTCTATACGTTTATATATTGAATTTTGTAACGATACCTCTTACAAGCGGACACCTCCAATAACCGGACAAAAAGACTGACACCATGAGTGTCCGGCTATGAGAGGTTTCCCTGTACTTGGTATAAATAAAAAAAATAAAATATAAATTAAAATTAAAAGCGTTACAAATATTATAACGGTACAAATATTATAAGCCTCGGATCCACGATAGTCATAAATAAGTGTGCCCCATAGGAATGAAAATCATTTTGTTTTTAAAGTGGAATATGGAAAAAATGATACTTGTATGTCAAATAAGTCAACAGCTATTTCTTTTCAAACTGCAATGTACCAAAAACAATAATTTTTACTTCATAGTAGCAGCTCGCACTACAAAACTCCCGGTGCTACCACAACGTCCCATTTGAAACTGCCTGGTGTCAGATGGTTCGTGATTGCCACTATACGGTTAAAAATTGATAGTAAATTGAAACATGTCGTAACATTCTCTCTAAAGTTTCATTTGAAGTGTTAAGCACCTCGTAACTATGATTGAATGGGAGAAAATTATAAAAGGTGCCCGTTACGCGTTTGGATAAGCAAATGCCACTAGATAGGCACGTTTGCAGCACGTTGCGATTTAAGTTGCAAAATGGTATACAGAACTCAACATTTCATTCCTCATTTTAGTGACATTCCATGGGCAAGAAGGCCCCATTTCGGGAATGACCAACGGTGAATGCTACTTTGTAAGACGAAATTGCAGTGGCATTTACGTTTTTGGTACTAAAAATGCTAGTTGGGATTCGCATAAAAATTCTAACATAATATTTTCGAAACGTGAAATCTTCCACAAGTCCGTTTTTTTTTTCATAAAATCATTTGTTTTGAAGATTTCTGTTTTTGCAAAAACATCTCCCGAGAACTACGCACAAGCAAGACGTTTCAAGAAATCCGAAGAGGATATTGCACAATTTGCACAAACCATCAAAACTGGTGAATAGCCTTCTCTAATACCAGGAATTCACATTTTTATCATTATTTATATGTAGGGAAACTCATAGTTTCATATTTCATTTTTCAATTACTCCTTTCTCAATTTCATTCGCAGTTTCGGGGCTTGGGAGGGACTTTAGCCCCCTTAGCCCCTCCCGTGGTTGCGCCACTGCCTGTGTTCAATAATCTCAGGATATAAATTACGCTTAGAAACAATATATTAAAATGTCTGATTTACAAAACGTTTAATTGTTCAATAATAAAAATAAGCGAAAATACGACAAGTTCATACAATTTCAAATTCAAACGATTCGATACATTTAATACAAATTCGACACAACGGATTCAACGGATCTCAAAAAACTGTCCGGTTATTCTGATTCTACTTTCCTCGAAAACTAAAAATTATTGAAAGTTGGAACGTTATTCCTGTTCAAGGCCAAAGTGCATTGAATTCATGTACATATTACTAATACTACTAGCCAACAATCTAATGTATGCTCGTATATAATAGTTTATCTTAGATCCTAACCTAACCGGAAGTAATAAATTACATTAATTTCGAAACTAGGTCAAACGGTCAAACACATACATCATAATCAGCTGATCGGTCAATTGACAAGTCATAAATAAACAAAGCAGGTACGAATCAAGTAAGTATTCAATTTCAATTTGCAAATCAAAACAAATAATTAATAATTTATGGTGTTTGCAGATTATTCAAGATGACGATGAGTACGACGACAATGCAATATGGACCACCTTGGATTTCGAGGACGAGGACGACGGTGACAACAACAGCGGTGACAATTTCCCATCAGATAAGTATTGTGATATGTGAATATAAGTTCATGATCCTTTGTGCTTTTGTTTTCCATGTTAGGCGCAACTAACGATGGTGACATGACGATGACGAAAACAAGAAGAAAACGACGACCATATCTTCCAAGGAGAATCCTGAACAGCCTGGGATTAAAGTTTTCAGTTCAGTTCAACGTGTTTATGCGTCAATATTCAATAGGGAATTTTAGGGCGCTATTACACAGTCATATATTGGTAATATATATTATAATAGATATTATCATATCCTGAAGCCTACTCGATTTCGTTCAGTGCACATGTAAAAAATTAACCGAATGAATCGAGAAGGCTTAATTATATGACTAGAAATATGACTATAAATATGACTGTGTCATGGAGCCCTTAGCAAGTCGTGCGAACTGTTGTGCGTTGTTTCCAACTATGTATGACTACAAAAGTTTCCGAAAATTACTAGAAAAATTGAATGATGAAAAGAAGGCAAAATTATTTGGCATGAAAAACATTTTGAAATTTGATTTTTGTCACGTTTTTTTTACGAAGTTTTAAGAACCGCCAGGTTCGCGTGTGTCACTTTGTATGAATTACAGCAAATTAAGGTGGTGTCTCTGGTTTTATCGACAACAAAACCAAATTCTAATTCAGGACTAGAAAAACCACAATTTTTCAATTTGCCAACTTCTCCATTAACGACCTACAAAGGCAGAATATCAGCCAAATATATTGCCTTTCTAAACTGACAAATTTTAAAATACAAACGCTTGCTATTCGAGCCCTATATAAGAATTTTTTTTCACTAAATGTGAAACCTTAACAATTCTTAAATAAAAATATTTTCCATTTGTCCATATTTCAGGAAATAAAAAATCAGTTAACTGTTCCATTTATTTGTGTGTTACTCAAGGTCGTATGACCTTGTAGTCATACACGTATACATTTATACAGAGCGGGCCACCGAATGCTCGTGGTATCAAACACGGGGTCAATTTTTGCCTGTGTTATCAATCCCAGCAAACAATTTCTATCGCCCGCAATACGAAATACATTCACCTTCCAGAAAACATTTCTCGAATTTCATATCGAATTCGGATTAAAGGCGTAACTCCCTTCGGGAAGGAATAGTGACCGACATTAATTTTTCAGGAAGATAATTGTGCTATGCTTACGAATACATAGAAAAAATGATTTTTTTTATTTTCCTTTTTTTTTGTTTTATCGTTTAACTTTTTTTTACCTTATTTTAAACTTTACCTTTTTACACTTTGCTTCTACTGGGAATCGAACCGGACACTTATCGTTTCGTAATCCTAAGTCCTACACGCCAACATGCGACAAAAAAAAAATCCCGCAGCTAAAATCGAACCCAGGACTATCGTGTCGCCCGTCCTATGCACTAACCACCCGGCCAGCCTCACATATAGTCAGCATTGCTCGTAAACAATACAAATTGTTTCGTGCTTCTATAGAAATGCTTGACAATTCTTTATTGAATCTTCGGCAATGAACCTTTTACTTTATATTTCAATCAGTTGGCATTGATTAGATCCACACACGCTATAGAGAAGTATTTAATGGAGTATCTTTTTAGGTTAACGTTTAGAGGAAGTGTTATCGAAGTTTTATAGCACCATCTTTAAATTGATTCTATAAGGATGTTACAAGCTTTCTGGAAAACGTTTTAAGGATTTTTTATTGTATCGAAATACTTCTTTAAGCGATGTCACACGATAAGCTGATTTTGTGTTACTATATGAATGCTACAGGGTGAAGTGAATCTTTTAAGCATTAGTCGTTTTATTTTTTGACAATTTCATAATTCGCTCGTTATGAAGAATTACTAGTTTCTTCTTCTTCCTTACCTCGTTCTTTATACCGCTCCATGGTTTCGCGTTGCTCGACCTGCAGTGTAGGCACATCGCCCGTTTTGGCGATAATATCTCAGCATATTTCTACAGGCAACTCTATCTTGGATCGTGTCATCGCCGAGACCAAGGCGTTGTTGTTGCTTTTTCATTTGACACATCCAGGTGTTCTTCGGTCTACCTCTGGCCTTGGGTCCATCAAGTGGAACTTCCATTGATATCGCTTTCTTTGCGGGGTTCTCAGGCGGACGCCGTTGAACATGGCAATACCAATCCATTTGTCGGTCTTCGAGCTTTTCGGTGATTGGTTGGTCTATGGACAAGCTGCCTCGGATGTAGCTACTCTTGATGTGGTCCCTTTTCGTTACCCCAACTAACATGCGTAACATTTTCATTTCAGTCGCTGTCATTTCTTTCGCGTAACCTTCATACATGGTCCAGCATTCTGATCCATACATGAGTGCGGGACGTACAACCGTTTTGTACAACTTGCCCTTTAGCTTCAGTGGCATTTTCTTATCGCAGAAAACTCCAGAGTTTTCTCGCCACGTCATCCACCCAACCTTTGTGCGATGTTTGATGTCATCATCGCATGTAGCTCCCTTGTTCACCATCGAGCCAAGGTACTTGAACTTGGTACAAGACTTAAGCTGCTCTCCTTTGACGTACATTTCTGGTATCGGTGCATCTGGGTCTGAGAATGGGCAGCATAAGAACTCAGTCTTTGTTATACTTACCCTCAGTCCATGCTCCTCCAGAATGTCACACCATTTTGTAAGTGCAGCTTGCAAGGCAACGATGTTTGGGCTACTGAGGACTATATCATCGGCAAGAAGAAGAGATATTTCTAGGCCGTCGGAGATACGTGTTAATAAGTAGCACATGATGATGTTGAAGAGCAACGGATTCAATACACTGCCCTGGTGTAATCCGACATTCACCAGAAATTCTTCTGATTCACCGGCTGTGCATCTAACCTTAGTCGTAGCTCCATCATACATGTCTCGTATCATCCTGACATATGCCTGAGGGACATTAAGTGCTCTCAAGGCCAACCATATCAGATCACGAGGTACTCTATCGAATGCCTTTTCCAAATCGATGAACACAAAGTGCAAGTCCTTTCGTGCTGCTCTATACTTTTCCATTGCAATACGAATGCACTGAATCGCATCGACTGTGGATCGACCTTCAACAAAGCCGCATTGATTGTCATTCAACCGCACAATCCTTCTCAATCGGTTGCAGACAACTCGCTCGTAGATCTTCAGTGTATGAGGTGTTAACTTTATAGCCCTATAGTAGTTGAGTTTACGTGAGTCTCCCTTGTTCTTATATAAAGGAAGAAGAAACCTTTCCCTGAAAGCATCAGGCATCGGTTGCCCGCCTTTGATTTTATTGAAGAGAACTGTGAGCCAACTAAGCCCGACATTTTCCATTTTCAACGAAAATTCCGCGGGGATTTTGTCCGGTCCGACTGCCTTTCCGCGTTTCATCTGATGCATTGCCTCCATCACCTCTTCCTCTGAGATATCTTCAATATTTGTGGTATTCGGCTCAGCATCTCGAAAAGCTGCTCGAGGAAATTCTTCATTTAGAAGTTCGTTAAAATACTCTCGCATCCTGCTACAAATTGCCGTATCGTCAATCAGCAACATTCCTTGCGCGTCCTCCACGTACTTTGGGCGCCTGTATTTCCCGAGCGTTCCTTCTCCTTTGGGCTGCGACCCTAAATATCCTGGCGTCGTGCTTAGGTCTCTCGCGCAAAGACGGTCCTTCGGTCGCAGTCTGAGTTTCTAATTCTTGGTAGAATTTCTCAGCTGCCGTCGCCTTTGCTTGAGCTACCAAGCGCTTTACGTTTTTCCGGCATTGCATATAATTTTCGCGAAGTTGAACCCGTTCGGTTTCACTGCTTGACTCACATTTCGTCCATGCCTTAAATGCGTTCGATTTGACTTGCACTGCATCCTTAGTTTCGGTGTTCCACCACCATGTTTCTTTCTTCGTGTGGAGTGGACCTTTCGAAACTCCAAGTGCCTTTCCCGCCCCACTTACTGACATTTCAGCGAAACTATTCCACATTTGTGTTGGACTATGCTCGGGACAGTTGGTGTTGTTTTGAAACCACTCCGTCATTTGATCAATGAATGGAGTCACTACAGGTTCAAAGTTGTCGTTTGTGAGATTGTGCCACTTGATTTTTTCGACTGGCTTGGGAGTTCTTCTATTTCTTGCTCCTCCTGCTTTCAAAATAAATTCTGACAGGAGCAAACGATGTTGGCTGACGACAGATTCACCCAAGATCACCTTGCAGTCTCTTACCCACCTTCTCATAAAATCGAAGCAGAGGTGGTAATCGATCTGCGTTTCGTGTTTCCTATCTCCGGGTCCACTACTGTAGGTGATCAGGTGTCTCTCGTTTTTCACAAACCATGTATTTAGGATGACCAAACCATGCGATCTGCACATGGTCAGAATAGCTTCACCTTCGTCATTTCTGACCGTTGAAGGGCTACCCTTTCCACCATGGCAATCCTCGTAATCATAATTTGATTCACCCACATGGCCATTTAAATCTCCTCCCAAGAACACCAATTCGGTATCTGGAATGGTCTGAATCAGGGTGTCAACGTCGTTCCAAAATGCCTCTTTTTCTTCTGGTGGCAGTCCCACTTGGGGAGCGTAGGCACTTATTACGTTCCACACCCTTCCGCAGATAACCAATTTGATGCTGATCAAGCGATCACTTCTCTTCGCGACACTTATTATGCTGCCAAGTAAAGACGACGCCAGAATAATGCCAACTCCGTTTCTTTGGTTTGTAACTCCATAGTAGTACAATTTGTACTTCATGGAATTCGTAAGAAACCGGGCTCTGTCGATATGGGTATTTAGCCACTTCGTCTCTTGCACGCACATAATGTCTATCCCCCTCCGCTTCATGATATCCTCAATCTCCTCGCTCTTTGACGTCATGGAATCGACATTCCAGCTTGCAACCCTCAGCTTCTCCACAATGTAATTGGACTGCCTTATATTGCTCGCCCCCGGAAACCGTCGAGCTCTGGCGCGAACTAGGTTCGCCCCGGGATCACTCAACCGCATAGCAGAAGTAGTGCCCAGCTGAGTAGTGCTTATATTTGCGTGAATTTCCATAAGGCCTTCCATTCTTTTACACCTTTTGGAGAAAGGTTGTGTATTTTGGCACTAGTGTGTGGAAAAAAATAAATTTATGGACTTTCCTTTTACGTCCGCCGGCTATCTCCAGACACGGCAACCCATACACACACACACACTAACCTATGGAAGGTCTTGTTGATGTTAAAATGTGCCTCAGGCTTCAGATGTCATGGTTGCCTGCGACCTTCGTATACTAGCGGCCAAGCACCCTCTTGACCATGCATTCCTCGGCGCATGCTGATCCACCTTGGATTAGGTCCCTTTTTAGTCACCTTCTACGACACGCCGGGAAAGGCGGTGGCATTATTCGCGACCCATGCTACAGGGCATAGAATTACTAGTTTATCATCCATTAAATAATAATAGGACGACATTACCCAGATAGGAGTCATATTGATGACGAAAAAGCGAGTTTTCGATTTTTCGCTTAAGAAAAAACCGATTTAAAGTTAATAAATGTGTTACACAACCTAATAAATATGAAATGTAGTAAATTATATAATTTACCAACATTGTTTTACTAAAAAGTTAAATCAATAATAACTAAGCCGTAGGCTCATACCGTTGTCAATTGTATTCAAAAACAATAATAACTTATAAACCGCGATTGCCATAGTCAAATTTTTCTTTGGCATACCTACCTACAAGATGGAGTGCTCCATTGTGCATTATAGTAATTGCATTCATATCCCGATTGTTAGTGCGCAGTATCATCATGGTCATTCCCCAGCACCATCTCATCGTCGTCGTCCACACCATATCGCGTTCTTTCGTTCACCAGGAAAATCTAACCACGGAAGCTACATCTTGTTCGGCTTACAACAACCATAAACTAGCAAATAACTTTATAAATACTCTCGCGTATACGCCATGCCCTAGTCACAAAATAAAGACAAAAGCCTGATTCTATTCTAGTATATGAATGCAATGGATTATCGTTGGACCCTTTTGCCATGTCCCATGTAAAGCACGCTCCTTCACGGATTTGCACAAGCAGATCTTATCATATTTTTGAAGCGGGCAAAGGATGGACTTTCTTAACAGCTTCTTGTTGTGGAAGTATAGAAGAAAAACCATATGCACGAGTCGCGTCGTATTTTTACAAGTTAATCCGCACAAAGGGACTCTATGGCTATATCTCACATCAGCATGATATCATCGCAGGAAAAATTCTATTTCATTTATTTATTATTCTAGTATGTTGTTGACGTTTCTTTTTTTGTTAGGTTGGTAAAGGGTAGGTGCACAATATGTATATCCTATAGTGCGGATAGCGGATAGGTTTTGTGTATATACGAAACCCTTTGCCGAGAATAGATCGTAGGATCACTACGTGTACTTATAGGAATATGGATGGCCAGTGCCATTCTAAGATCCAAGTAATATTTCTTTTGTTGTCTCCTTCATGAAGGTTTAAATTTTAGACGATGTATTACGGCAATCGAGATGTACGGAAGAATGTCCACTATACTAGCCACACAGTAATTGTGAAAAATCTTCGGATAGAAACCACTTGCTTGTATTATTTCCTATTTTAAATTGAATTATGTATACAGCACTTATTAATTTTCTAGAGTGCGAAAATATTTAATAATAATAAAAATAATTGAATAAATTCTGATCGATAAGCTATATAAACCTCAATGAAGCTATGTGGCAAGCTATGAAATGATACTTATATATTGTCACCACTGTTTTCACCTTCATGGTTGCATAGCCAAACAAAAGTTGCATCTTTCTTGTACAAGACGGTTATATCCAAATGAACACTGCCTCATATGCTATGGGTTCATCGAAAATAAGATATTACGTGCCGCGTGTAAGTCACCTATCATGTTCTATCTGAAAGATGATATTGTTCTCTTGGAGTTTCTCATGTTCTATGCAATTTTTCTTGTGTCGTTTCCAACTTTGTCCATGTCTTACCGTCATATCACCCTTTCTTACGGCAGAAACACACATGAGTCCCAAAAGGACTGCAAAAAAAAAATAGGCAACAACATCGTTTGCTTAGCATTCCAAAAGAACTTTGTACTTGTGTGATGTACCCTGATATCTAGTATCTAGCGTGCACTATCCGCTTGCTGCTACTTTATGGAATTGCAATGTATGTACCTACAACGAGCGGTTACATTATAGCCGTGAAACGCCACGATATCATGTAACCGTGAAAAACGAGAAGCTGCAATTAATTTACTGAAAATTCATTAAATGAGGTTTTTATAAGAATCCGATGTGCACTATCCCTTGATGGCAAATGGATTTATACGTACGTTACGTACGTACATATGTAGCGAGGCATTTCATTTTACGTCACTATCATTTGAACGGTTGACGAAAAAAAAACTAACACGTAGTAACATCGGTGGAAAACGTGTTAGTTCTACCATGTTCTCGAACTAACTATGTAAATGGTCCTCTGTAGTACCTATCGTATGTATGTAGTTTTTCTCCTCCTGCTTAAGATGAACTAACATTTATGGCTGAATGATAGTAAGTACGCGGAACGGATTGGAGTTTTTTTCTTGTTTAAAAAAGAGTGGCGACCACTAGGTTTGGTACCACATAGGTACTATGGGCGTACTTATACATATAAGTATGATGAGGACGACGAAAAGTAATGATCGTGAGTTCAAAACACTAAAATCGTGACTTGAACTAGAACTTCTGATCACTAAATTGTGTTCGTTTATAGATCAAGGTGCAATATTACTAGCCGGGTACTTACTACTATCTAGTACTTTTGGCCAAGTTGCATTGTGACAAGAATTTTGCTTTCAGCTGATATATGTATGTATGTAGTTCGGTAGTACATACCAACCAGTAGTTATTCCCATTTGTATTAAGACGCTTTTCGATAAGATGGCTGTTTTGTGATTTGATATTAAGCAAAAGCAGAATTGCAAAAGAATTTTCCAATTTGAGACAATGATAAAAAAAGTGTTTTGACATTTCATTGTGATCTGTAAAATGTGGCGGAGTTACCAGTAGGATGAGTAGGCTTACTGGAGTCGAAATAGGGTGGCAGCTTTTATTTCTTTGAAGTTATTGATAAATGCTGTGGAACACTGAATTTCAGTAAGATATAACTTATTTTCTAATTTTTGAAAGATCTAAGGGTCATATTAGTCAGGATGCTGTTGTGGCTAGTGCACACACATTCGGTGCATAGAGTCGTGGGTTCGAGTCTCACCGTGAACCAATTCAGTTTATGGTGTTTTTCAAACTCATGACCCATGCGACGGACTATGATCTCACTTACATGTTAAACGAGTACACCCTACAGAAGCCAAGAACCTGCATTTTAGCCAAGAAATGTATTTATGCCTTTCTCTGTCCTCACGTCATTACTTCCGATCTGATAGTTGTCAGAATGGAGGTTCAAGACATGGGAGAGCTATGTATCTCCTCCGTCTATATGGCCCATGGAGGGCCAGCACCACCGGAAGAGCTGGAGCTGCTGGTATCTTCCACAACTTCCAAGAAGTCAACCCTACTGATGATGTGACGCTAACGCACGACATACATTGTGGGGTAGTACCGAAATGATTGAAAGAGGTGAGTCGCTTTTTGATTTTATCCTAAATACTAACCTTACAGTGTGCAATACGGGAGATCATCCAATCTTCGTTTTTCCGAGTTCGGATAGTTACGCGGGATGGGAATAGGTCCTAGATCTAACGCTCCTGTCAGACAATGATAAATTTAAGGTAGAACAATGGAGAGTATCAGAGCTGAAATCTTTCTCGGACCATAAGTGGATACTTTTGAACATTAATGTCTCCAGGGAGATGACGCAACCTTACAAAAATCCTAAGGCGACAAACTGGAAGAACTTCAGGCAGATTTGTAGATCAAAACTCTCAACTGCGACAAACCCCTCGATCAGCTCCGTGGAGTAGCTGGACAGGGAGGTTAAGTCATTGGAAAAATCCTTGGAAGTAGCGTTCAAGGGTTCTTGTCCAATGAAAATTAGTAAGAAAGTTCTCCCTCCATGGTGCAACATGGACCTTTCTAAGTTACGGAAGCTAACTCGAGATAAATTCAAAATTTGCAACAAACATAAGTTCTGGCAGCCATACAAGGACTGCCTGAAAATTTACAAAACAGCTATTAGAACCGCAAAGGTCCAAGCTTGGGACGATCTGCGCCAATCACTGGACAACGTCAAAGGCTCAGCTAGAATCAGCAAGATTTTGTCCAAGCAAGGTCGTGTCCGTCCTTAATAAAAAGAGAGGATGGCACTTGGGCGGAATCAACTGGTGATTCTTTTGAGCTCGTGATGAATACGCATTTCCCTGTGTGCAGGAGCACTTGCACGCAGGGCTCACGATTGAATAATGGAGATGAACAGCAGAGTGATTTCGTTTTCTCCATGATTACTGAGGAGAAGATTACCTATAAAACGTCAGGTCCAGATGGCATACTACCGATTATGCTTCCGAAAACGGCGACAGGTTCGAGTCGTTTTCATACTGAAGGTAGGCAAACGAGGGCATGAGACCGCGAAGGATTTCAGGCCGATTAGTTTATCCTCATTCGTATTCAAAACGTTAGAGCGATTAATAGACTTACACATCCGACAAAGTCTTGAGAACTCAGCACTTTCGAAGTCCCAGCACGCATACGTGAAGGGAAAGTCCACAGAAACGGCTCTCCACGAAGTGGTCCGTATCATCAAACACAGCCTCGAGTACAAACAATACACGTTATCCGCTTTCTTAGACATAGAGGGTGCATTCAATAATGTTCGTATTGAATCTATTCATGAGGCCCTCTCAGACTTAGGAGTTGAACCACGGCTTGGGTCGTGGATAGTGACACTATTAACGACCAGAGTAATCCATGATGACTTAGGAAGTAGTCATCTGACTAAATTCGTGTGCAGAGGAACACCTCAGGGTGGTGTCTACTATCCACTACTGCAGATTGACAGGGAGATGATTAAGGTGGTTGCATATGAAGATGATATAGCGATTATTGTATCAGGAATGTGTCTTTCCGTGATTAGTCAGATCATGGAAAGAGCCCTCGGTTTGGTCAGTAAATGGGCCACAAGCTGTGGTCTGGGCGTGAACCCGGGGAAGACAAAATTGATGCTGTTTACTACAAAAACAAAAATACCGCCTTTCTCACTCCCAAAACTAAATGGACATCAACTGCAACTATCGCCCAGCTCGAAGTATTTGGGCGTTATTCTGGACTCAAAGCTCAACTGGAAGTTGAACACATCGACAGCTCTCATGCGGAGCGTGTTTGCGTCCCGATGGCAGCTGTTAAGAGTAAGATCTCACCCACTATTTAAGGGCTACTAATTCCAACTGGCGAAATCTGAGGACCTGCGTTATATCCCTCCTACGACTAGAAAAGAACTTCTGAGATTCTGACTAAACCGCGTAGAGATATCGCCAAGCTTACTGCTGTTATCACGGGGCACTGGCCAATGGGGCTCCACGCAGCCGGGCTGGACATTTCCTACAACGCCCATTGCCGCAGCTGCGGTAATGTAAATGAGAAGGAAACCCTGTTTCATTTTCCGTGTGAATGCTCGGGTCTTGCCAGAACCCGGTATAGAACGCTCGGTAGGGCTTTTCTGGGAGGCTTGGAGGATGCAGCTAATGTGAAATTAGGGGAACTGTTGTATTTCCTAAATAACACTGGCTGGTTCAAGGCCCCTCCCCACTCCTAAATTCATTACCTAACCTTCATCATAAACACTAGTTAAACTTCACGGAGATTGTGGTTGAAAACGGCGCTCTATCCGCTAATTGGGGTTTTGGCTAGCCTCTACCTAAGCCGCGACTTTTACCAACCAACCAACCATATATAATGTTGCAAGCACTATATATTTCCTATCCGCACATGTACGGACATTTTGGACCACGCTGAGATTCGATCTCCGGACCTCTAGATTACTAGCATCCTAGAGTGCGACTCAACCAAGTGAGCCACAGATCGTGTCTATGTCATGTCGGTATATGTATAATACAACCACAAATTGTGGCCATAAAACTCTCCAGTAACATGAACAGATCGTAAACTTGAAATGGGCTCTCAATTTGTTCTAGCTGAAACGTGTGACACAATCGTATCCTCCACAAAATTTATCCGGGTGCTTCGATAGTAATTTTCGCCGGACTAGTCGATAGTTCGTCACGCTCTGTGGCTCACTAGGGTGAGTCGCACTCTACGATGCTAGTAATCTAGAGGTCCGCAGATCGAGTCTCGGCGTGGTCCAAAATTTCTGTACATGTGCGGATAGGAAATATATAGTGCTTGTAACATAATGTATACCTATACATGCACTCCAAAATTATTTGCAATTTAACGTTGACTCGAAATAGCCTATAAACGGCTCAGTGAACGCACCATGCCCCACAGAGCGTGAACAGGACATACAGATGCCTAAGGTTGATGCCCAAGCGATTTTCAAAGATGCGAAGGCATAAAATAAAATGCTCCCCTGATCAAAGAAAACAATGTTATGAGTTTACATAAAATCCACCCTTATTGCCGACAAATTCGGAAAATATGTAAATATAGGTATTACAGAGATATTTGTATTTCTTCGATTGTCATTTTTTCTGTCTTTTTTTACCAGCATCGTTCTGCGAAAAATTGATTTTTCATTGCATTTTCCCTGTTTTATTGGAAAACAATATTCGAGCATTAAGAACATGCAATGTGGCGTCTTTCTTGTATTATCTACCAATACGGTGCAAGATCAATGGCATAATGGCGACCAAACTGGTTAAATTATTCACAATCTACTCGCACCAGACATAAATATGTAGCTTATTTCTGGATGAATCGATAAAATCATAATTTTTCTTTTATAATGTTAACGAACTTTTCTATGCAACAGCAATCATATCGTATGCACACAGCAATTTATTCCCAATCATCATTCTGGAATGCATTAAGCCTGAATAGAAATGTCACACGTACGCTTTGATTTCATATCTATATACATACATACTCTATAAAGAATCACACCTCAGATCCTCGCATCAAGTGTCTTCATAAAATTCATGCAAATTCGATTGAAGTCACACTTCATAGGTTTGACGATAAGAATTTTCATTACTATAATAAAATTCCCGCCCATCCAATCACATTCGATCACAATCATTGACTTCTAAAAAGAAGAAAAATGCTAAATCAAAAATGAAATTGTCTCTAGCATAAACGTACGAGGTACGACATCATAACAATTCAACGAAATTACCTAACATTTTCCAATAGCCCTCATATAACATTGAACGCTTCCTGAATTCCAAATTTGACCGTCGTCGTTGTTGTCCGATTCAATCGATTAGTCTGGTCTGGAATCTTTTGTTGGTTGTTCAATCGTCGAAAGATTGATTGCAAGAGGACGTTAGCCATAAGCAATCTGCATAAATTCTCTTAAGTTTCAATAATAATTATTCTATGTGCAACATTACAAACAGGAGGAGCCCAAGCTCAACTCCCAGGTGTGGTGTTTGCGCTAGCCATGACCATATATGAGACGTTGTCCCATGTTGAGATTTAAATTTTCCTTTTTTCACTAATTTCGTATTTTGGTCATTCGCACAGAGCGGTTTATGGTGAAGAAGACTTAGGTATTTGTACATGTAGTGATAGTAGATACTAAGTAGCCTTTATAGGTTCATGATGCGATTGTCGCGTATTCATTCGTGAATTAAATCGCCGACAAAAAACAATGGGCCACGCCAAGAATGCGATGCGACACGTACACGAAACGTTGGATATTCAACAAGCTCCACACAATTGTGCTGGGGCTCATAAAGATGATACACACCTCGTCCTCGTGTATGTACAATGGAAAGCACGTTGTATAGTACACTCTTCTGTTATGAATTATTTAAAAGGGATAATGATGGTTTTTCGTATTTTACATTACCTATCGCTATTTTCGCCTATACATTGGAAATATGCTCGCGTGTGTATATGGTAGGCAAGAATAAAGAATTGAAGAACAAAAATTGCAGGAATTTATCGGGGAGTGTTGTCAAAAGATTAGGCACGTGGTGTAGAATTACCGTAGGGCAATTTTTTGGCAACTAGGTATTAGCCAGAGCCGCGAGTCTCTAGAATACG
Organism: Microchrysa polita; assembly: GCA_949715475.1. Taxonomy (NCBI): domain Eukaryota; kingdom Metazoa; phylum Arthropoda; class Insecta; order Diptera; family Stratiomyidae; genus Microchrysa; species Microchrysa polita. The sequence goes on along the minus strand of OX454417.1, from coordinate 92,350,872 downwards.
AACTTTCTAGCGCCTAGGACTAATGGCTACACTCTTTTTTTGTGTATACATATATTTATTGGCTTGTTTGCAATGATTTCAAATCTCCTTTGAGCTACTCACCCATTAAATCTTTGCTTTCTTGAACTTGCCGCTTGTCGTTGGAACTAAAAAATTCCAAAAAATAGGAGCTAGACTAGCTAGCATAACAAAATAAGATGACTATTACAGCCAACAAATTTACATAAAAAGTAAAGCTAACCGTACTAAAATCGGATAAGAGGTTTGGTTTTTACAGAACTTCAAAGTCGAATTTGTGTGATTTGTGTTATGAATTGAAATTTAATTACAAACATGGCAACTTTTTTCTATGTAGAACTACCGTATGAACTGAATAAAGATATTTCTATTCGATCCGTTACGTCAACGAGGACAGTCTTGTTTTATATCCGGACTTCATTTTTAGCCCAAACCCATTAAATCCTAACAGGTTATGGGCCCAGGATTTCGGAAAAGTTCAAACGTGTATAAAAACAAAATATATAGTAATTTACGCCGAGTTGTATTTTCGTGGTAAATTTCGGAAACGTTTATGCTGTAAAGTTCACGTGGTCACGTGCTGAACGCGATCCAAATTCCGAAATTAAAAGGGCGCAAAAAATTCGATACGTGGAAGGCGGTGAAGGGGTATCTCGTATTATTGTGGAAAGTGGTCGATGGCGCTGAAGAGAATGCAGACAACGATCTGAAGGCGTATTCGGACATCTTTCTGCTATTAGATCCCGTTTGTTACTCATACGTCAATGAGTACCAGACAGCGCAAGAAGCCTGGAACAATTTGGGAAAGATGTTCGAAGATAGCGGCGTGTGTCGGCGTGTAGGACTTTGAAGCAGCTCGTGCAATTGCGTTTGCAAGATTGTGATTCAATGGAAGATTTCGTCGATAAAATGAGCTCTACGGCTTTCAAATGTGAAGAAGGCTGGCTACAAAATTGACGACGAAGTTATTGGCGCGCTAATGCTCGCTGGTTTGCCGGACGAATACAAACCTCTCGTTATGGCGTTAGAAAATACGAAAGGTTTGTCGTCAGATACTGTGAAGACACATATGTTGCAAGAAGTTACCTACAACACCCATAATGCTGAGTCCATGGCATTAATCGGGAAGAAGAAGGGCAAATTTCGCGGGAAATGCTTCGAATGGGATAGTGTTGGTCATATAGCACGAAATTGCCCTAACAAGAAGCAGCAGAAAATGAAAGAGAAGGGCATAACCAACAACAAAAGTTATTGCTATCATCTCTCGTGGCGAAAACGACTGCAAGTAACGAGTGGTACATCGATTCCGGTGCATCCGCACACATCACCATGGACCGAAAATGATTGAGTAAAACGTCAAAATCATCACACAGAGTAATAGTGGTTGGAAACAGTTCCAAATTGACAGTTGAGTGTATTGGTGATGCTAATATGATTTTACCGGACGGCAAAGGAACAGCTGTCACAGTTAGAGACGTACTGTATGTACCTGACATTTGTTGGAACCTTCTTTCTGTTAGTCAGATGGCGAAGAACGGAAAAACTGTTGTTTTCGATAATGTCAGCTGCCGAATATACGATGAAGAACTCGAGGTTGTGGCAACTGCACCTTTGATCAACAACATGTACCAGTTAAGCGCGTTCAATTCGACGAAGTGTGATGTACGCCACGTACGCTAGTGAAGACCAAGATTTGTGGCATCGTCGTCTAGGTCATCCATGTCACAAAAATCTTATGTTGACAAAATGCGCCACGAAAGGATTGGAATTCAGTGAAACCAAGGAGCTATTGTGTGATGTTTCCGTACAAGCCAAAAACAAACGCGACGACCGTTCAAAAGCAGTTGTAATCGTGCTAATAACGTTTTGGATCTCGTGGACAGTGATATTTGCGGACCGATATATCCGACATCTTTTGGCGGTGCGAGATATATTTTAACGTTCGTCGACGACTATAGCCGCAAAATATTTGTTTACATGCTGAGAGCCAAGACAGAAGCAATTGAAGTATGTATTCGTCTCATTCAACCAGCTTGTGGAGACTCAACAAGGCAAGAAGATTAAAATCATCCGCACTGATAATGGAGGCGAGTATTATAGCCGCAGCTTTGTTGATTATGTCAAGAAGCATGGAATTATATATCAAAAGACTGCACCGTACACCCCCAAACAAAATGGTGTTGCAGAGCGGGTCAACCGAACTATAACTGAAAAGATTCTATGTCTTTTGATCGATGCTGATTTGAGTAAGAGTTTCTGGGCTGAAGCCGCATCAACTGCAGCTTATTTAATTAATCGAATTTCATGCCGCGGGAACGACAAGTAACCTGAGGCGATGTGGACAAATACAAAGCTGGACCTGAGTTTACTACGCGTTTTTGGGTATAAAGCATACGTTCATGTACCTAAAGAGAAGAGGAGGAAGCTAGACCCAAGGCGGTGGAATGCATCATGATCGGGTATAGTGCTGAAGCCAAAGCGTATCGATTGTACAATCCTAAAAGTCGAAAAATTCTCGTTAGCCGTGATGTTGTTTTGGATGAGCGTCGCAAAAACGAGGTAAATGGTGCGTCATCTACTAATAATGTCGACCTTTTATCAGGCGCAAGTAGCGAGACCAGTGCCGGATTAAGCGAGCCCGGGGCCCGTGGCAAATGCAGAACGCGGGGCCTATCGAAATTCGATTAACCAAGCTAATAAATGGGTCCTAAAATTAATATTTCGGTTATTACGTCAATTCTCAAGGGTTTTTTCTCTTTCTTTTCAAAATATGAAATACGTTTGGCGAAACTACTTTTTCGCTTACCCTGTGTTGTATGGTGTCCATCATTTGTTTTATAATTTATTTCTTGATTAGTTTCCTCAGCCTCCACTGTAATAATAATTACATATTAAACTTGTTACTTCAGTTCGTTGGAATCGGATGACTTCATTGGAAAGCGGCTACCAAATCAGCATTACAGCATTTGCAATATACGACGAATGTGCAATAGAATTGTATTCGATTGCTGAAGATTTTTGGGCAACACATTTGTACATATCAATTACATCGCTCATGCGCAGTGGCGTACCTATCAACGCATTATGAAAATGGGGGCAATATTTTCTGTTTTGAAAATGGTTCAAAATTGTTTTCTATTGACGTGTGTAAGTTTGTCAAGATTTTTATTTATTTTAATTTCTGTAGACAAATAATACTTATTCAACAAAGAAGAATTAATTTTAGAAGTCCCCTTTTGGACGGCCTCTGAAAATTCAAAAATTCGATATTTTCCGAAAAATGATAAAACATGGTAAACTATTTCATATTATAAGTGTTGTCTATTAATATATCTTTCGATTGAATTGTTCCTTTTCAGGTTTACTCAAGTTCTTAAAATGTTACAACCAAACATCTAGCTAAAAGGCGCCTATAATTAATATACTCACGTAGCACTTATGCCAGAAGGCCAATTCATTCGGTTCTACCGATAAAAATTAAAAATCTTGCAAAACTTACACACTTCAATGAAAACCAAAATTTTTGTGACATAATTTGAATCATTTATTAAACAGGTGATTTTTCCCCACTTTTCATAATGTTAAAGCGGTACACCACTGTGAATGAGAGACGTATTTGTAATTTCGTAATTATATGGATGTGTGCAAATACATTTCCCAACATGAACTCCAAAAGCGTCTCGCGAGAACGTGAACTTGAAACACTGTAGACGTAGTTTTACGGGAATGCCATCATGAATTAGAAAGAAATATTTCTGTATTTTTATGCAATACAAACCCTGCTATAATTTTGGAACACCCTAGCGTAAATTGTTCAACAATAACGTGTTATAACAATTTATAAATAACTGGCTTCTAAAATTTGATTGGTTTTTATAATTTTTGTTTGAGAAAAACGCGGGGCTCCTCAAAGTGCGGGGCCCGTGGCATTTGCCACCTTATGCCACGTGGTTAATCCGGCACTGAGCGAGACAGTTGCTGGGTTTTTGAAATTGGAGGTCAACGATTTAGACGGTTAAAGCCCGACAGCCGACACGTGTCGGGCTATCGTGCCACATTGATGATGATAATGATGAAAAGACTAAGAGAACTAAAAATGGACATTTACTATTAAACGAAAGCAAAGTTCATTCTTGTTGTCCTTTTTTTAACACTTTTTCTAAAATTAGTTTATGGACAGTCTGGCTGGTCTAGCGGTTAGTGCGCGTACCTTCGGTGCACAGGGTCATGAGTTCGAATCTCACCGTGGATCATGGTGTTTTTCGAACTCACGAGCTTGTGACGGACTATGATCTCACTCAGATGTTAAACGAGTACCCATTTATGGGGTAAATAGCACTGCTGAGCGTGATGCTGATCTCATTACCTCAACAAAAAGGAGATAAGATCTTGGAAATAGGATGTCACTAACACATCCTGCGGCCTTAGTCCAATGTTGGATTGTCGCGCCTATTATTTATTTTTAGTTTTGGGACCGACCATTTAAGCTGACGTGAAATCTGAATTATTTTTGTAGATTTGAATACCCTAGGCAAATTCCTGACTCATATGGTGGTGAAAAACCGTTGGGGTAAATACATAAATTTTGTAACGTAATGTACAGATTTTCAGAGTGGTTGACACATGAAATCAAGCTTATCTCTGAAAGCTTTACAGCTTAAAGGCAATTTCAAGCAATTCAAGCAATTCGCAAAATAGCCTAATCTCAGGATAAGGATGAAGACAGAAGGGGAAGGGCCCACAATACATTTGCAAAAAACTTCATTTAAATGGTCCATGCGAAGAGTGAAATTTGTTAATTAATTAAAAATTATTTCTTTTTTGTACTAATTCACCCAACTACAAATAAGTTAACAAAGTTAGTATACTCGTATTAGCAATTTCTTTTCTTTGGATTATTTAAAGAAAGACAAAAAAAAACACAAATGACTAATTTAATTCACCTAAAATGGGAGTTGCGGGAAAACCAGGTCTCGAATAGCCGAAATGAAAGTCAAAGAAAGAAATGTTTCTTGCCAACCTTCGCAGGTAAATACACGGAGAGAAATTTCTGCAGTAAACTTTATCAAAACGAATAATTAAATTCACTAAAAATAAAATAATTAATATTCATCGCATAATTAATCAATTTTTATCGAATTACTACAAAATGTTGTGAATTTGACATATCGGTTGCTAATACAATTTTCATTACGTTGTAATGAAAAAAGTTATTACACACTACTTCGGTAAAATTTAATTACAAATGCAATAAATTTTCATCGAGCTCTAGTTCCTTACAAACTTTGTGAAAATATAAAATGCCAAAAAAAAAACAATATTTTTTGAAAAATTTTTTTGTGTGTCGTGTCGTGAAGTTTCAATTGAAGATTATCCTGCAATTTAGTCCTGTAATCCAGTGGTAAGTGAACAAACATAGAATTCCGTTTATTATTATTTATTTTTTCTAATTACATTATTATCTTATTACAGGAAGTATATTGAATCGACTGAAGAAGGCAGAATTTAAGATTTAACAGGAGCAAGACAGACGTTGTTAGTGTTAACATAATTTCAGTTTTAAACTGAGAATGCAGGCGGAATTCATCACACATACATCAAGGACAAGGTGACTTAAATGAATGCATTGCAATCAAACTCGTTTTGATATCGAATTTTAATTTCTTTCCTTTTTTTCACTTAATTGGTTGATTTTTACTGCTCATTCTAGGAAATAAATTCTTCTTACATAAAAAGATGAAGAAATAAAAGAAGATTCTAGTCCAGACCAGCTATGGGAACTTTCCTGTATAATCTTCTTATGATTTAAAAATAAATACCGTTACATTAAATTGAAAAATTGTTTTTCTTTTCATTTCTTGCATAAAGAACAATAGAAAATAGTGTTTTCGATTGTCATTATTTCGTGGTGAAAAGGTACTGTAAAAATTGTAATATTCATTAATCTGTAATGAAACTCGAATTGTCATAAATGTAAATTATTACTACGGTTGTAGTAAACTCTTACAGCAAAGGAAGTTCATTTTATTAAAATTTAATAAAGTTATTCACAACGCGAGTAGTTAATTTTACTACAAATGCGATGGGGTCAAAATTAATTACATTATTGTAAAATTTACTACAGAATTGATTAAATTTCACTACTATTTTCTCTCCGTGTACAGTTAGAACAATAATCATAATGCTTCTGCATATACCACAACAAAAACATCAACATATTCCATATTTCAAATGACATGAATTCATTCGGAGGTATGTAATTAAATCCAAATAAAATTGCAATTTTATCAGTTATTTGGATTTTTTTTCTCTTTCCGTAGAGTACGAAAACCATATTACGAACCACAGATAATTTTTGCAATATCGCGTATATGATTTTAATTGAATTAACATTTCATTGCATGCAATGAGATCAATCACGATTGTTTGCGGTCTTATAGACAATATTCCGCGTTACAACAATTATTATTATTCCGTTGCAACTTCAGTACTGGTACATAGGTATATATCGATTTTGTGGTCAGATATCTACGTATTATACCGAAACCAATGTAAATCACAGATATTCCGACGAAATAAAAATCAAAAATGTTCATTTTTCACCAAAATCGAAAATTAAAACTCATGATTTAATGCATTTTCAAAGGAAAAATGTTAATATTGTTTTATCGGCAAAATAAAAAGCGAACAATCAAATTGCATTGCATGGTCTATGCCGAATTACATACACATTCCACACATATTGTTTTTCCATTTACAAAATTTTTGTTTTAAATCAACTTTATTCATGGATATGTATACACTACTTTACTAAAAACAGCTTAAAATCGAAATTTACTGTGAAAATCATTAAATTTACATAAACGTTACAAATGCTTCAGTTTATTGCGAATACGTATGTATACATGTTGGCATTGTGCAATTCCATGTATGTACTGTACAACACACACACACACACACCATTATTTCATTTATGCACACAAAGAATATTGCAAAATCCATCTGCAATATAACCACCAAATAGCGCTTGCATAAGTCCGCAAAAAAAATCACTATAGCGCAGATAACTATAGGGATGGACCACAAATTTTAATTTAATTATCTACTGACGTGTAATTTATTGCAAAAATCAATATCAAATTAATTTACTGTCTTCTGTGGCTTAGAAAGAAGACTATGAATTGAACTATACGCCAAGGACGAAAATCCAGAGAGTCAACAAATTAATTGAATGTTGGCTGATAAGTAGCCATTTCTATTGAATTTTTTGGTGTCTGGCCAGGAATGGTGTAAGGCCTGTAAGGACTGGCCACAGTCGGAGATTAGTATTCATTTTGAATGATACTCATCCTTTGGCGGCAAATTCTCCACTAAAGGTCCATATACAATTACCATGTCTATTGTTACATTTTCTGCAGCCACTTCAGACTATACACATCTCTTCGCAGAATCCTAAAACAAACTAGACCGACACATAAACCCCTCATTATTCTGAATACGATATAATTAATTTGTTAGCAGCATCGACTCTTGATTCGGGTACGTGACTGTCTGACCTCCAAAAACACAGTGAGCGAAATTAATCCCCCCTAATTGAGGAGTGGTAAATAACCAAGAACGTATATGTCTACAGAACAGACATAGAAAAAATATTCAAATCATTCACTTCATTCTAGTATAATTGCGAGTTGATTCTTCAATTCAACCTCAATTAAAATTGAAAATCATGTCGAAGAAGACTCATGACTTCTTAGTAAATTGGAAAAAAAAACCCAAAATTACCAGCATGGACTAGAGGAAGTGCTCGTACTAGTATTTGAATTTCGGTCAAATTGAATTATAAATCAAGTGAACAAATGAAATTAGGACTCTGGAAAAAATCAGATGATCTTGCACTATAGCAAAGAGAGATGTGGGTGACCGGTATGACACACCCTCATCATACCATTCCACTCATTTGCACTTTCTATTTTAAAATTCAAATTTTCATGCAATCACGCGGCGAACGAGTAGAATTGATTTTGAGGATGGAGATATTGAAAGTGAATCGAATCAACATTTTAATGTTTAGAAGGATTTTTCCAGTTGTCATATTGGACTAGCCATTGAAGGACTCATTTGGAATTAATTTAGTATATTAAGATTGAAAATAACATTCTAATTTATTTCTTTTGCGGCATGAGGTTTTTTGAAATACTAAGCGCGTAGTATGATGTCGCGCACGCCGTTTGCAGTCCACTTTCCAGATAGGTACTGTTAATGTTAAATTGGAAGTCCTTTATTTTGACAACTATCACTTACGTCTATTACATGGGTGCGTTCAATGATTTAGTACATACTACAAGAAGTTACAACATCTCTCCCCTTAACCCATTAATGCCTGATGTTACATATATGTAACAGTAAGACATCCTTCATTTCAAACGGCTGCTAAAGGAATAGGATATCAATTCGGCACTAAAAAGTGTTTTATCCTGTACTAGACAATATTAGCAATACGTAGAAATCAAATTAGCTCAATTTGATTCACTATTGTGGAAGTTATAGAGGTTTCTTTCTGATGGTTTTTTCGATGTTGACGAAAATCGTCACGATGGCAAAAGTAGTAGAGGAATTTTATTTTTATATTTAATTGTATGAAAAAAATTGGGAAAAAATTAATGGTATCTTATTACATGGTCTTTTTGAAACAATACAAAAAATAAATGAAAAAAATATTGTCCGTAGTTTACGTTTTATAAGTACTTTTATAACACTGTTACATATATGTAACATCCGTCCTGATATGGGGAAGATGCACTCCTCGTATAAGAGGTATATGAGTATGTACTTTTTCAGTGTTTTTTTTTTATTTTATGGATTTTTTCCACTCTTGACGCGGTAGTCCGGAATAATTATAAAAAAAAAGAATTCCGGATTCCCTAAAAAAATCCGGATTAACGAAAATTTCCGGATTTTAACAAGACATTTTTATCTAGGAAAATAGCATAAATAGTCTTCATAAATGTTAAAATTTAATAAAAAAAATTCTATTATTTAGGGTTTTCCTTAAAATTAGTCATGTCACATGATTTTCTAGACCATTGTGTCTTCTTGACTGGCAAATTGAGCGGCCATATTTGGCAAAACATACCAAAAATATTGAGAGTGGGAAAGAATTGTTCCAGAAATCCGGAATATGGATACAATAGTTGTCCTATGTGGATTAAAATGATAGCCGGATTCAAGGGTATCCGAAGCAAGGAGTCAAGGCTTTATTTTCATGAGGCCAAGGATTAGTTATTCTATTTAATTCTGCTAATATAATATTTTAAAGGATATATTTTGAGCTACGAAAGAAGAAATGGTTTCTAATGTAGACCAAATTATAGACAAGGAGGAATTATAGGCTCTATATTTAGTCCTTTTTAGACAAATTGGGCGGATCGACAAATTGACAAAAAAATTTAAACAATAATTTTATAATTTACTGGCAAATCTTCCATAATCCTCAAAATCTGTATTGTTAACTACTGTACTTCTATAAACTTTTTTCCTATTCACAAACTATAAAATCTATTAGTTCTGTGGGTGCTCAAGAAACTTCTCAATAAAACAACAACAACTCCACATGCAAAAACAAATATATATTAAAATAAAATAATACAATATTTGACGTAATATTTTTGTAAGGCTGTTCATTTTTCGCACACATTTCGTATTATTTCTACGTTATTGTTGCCTTATCTACATTTCAAACTTCATGTAAAATATCGGCTTTCATAAATTATTCGCTTTATTAAAAAAAATTTACTAAAATGTTTTCTTTTTGAAAAAAAATTTAAAAATATACCTTGAACACACTTTCCCCGTATCATGCCTGATGTTACATATATGTAACACCCTCGAGTACCTCGAGTGCCTGATGTTACATATATGTAACAGTACCGGGAGCCTAAACCCGGCTTCCGGGGGAAAAATTTTTTTCTACAAAATGTGTTTTTAGCCATTTTTAGCCGACGTGGAAAATTTCAGCTCAATCGGTAAGATTTTAGGGTCTCGTCGTTAATGGGTTAATATTAAACATTATAAAATTTAAACAAATTCATAACATTTCATGAATAAATGCAAATTATATAATTCATTGTTTTTTTTAAGACTTAGATTAATATTTAACATCAATTCAAACTATATAATTCAAATAATGTATATTTCATTCTCATTATAAGCAATTATCAAAAATATTAAAATCATTTGAAATTTGAATTCTCATTTGGAGAAAATCTTTCAGGAGGTTTTCTTATTCTAGCAGATCTTCTTAAAATAATATTCTCCGAACTAGGCTTTTCCACAGTATTATTTGGAATTGAAAGGTTTTCTGAATTCGAATTATTTGGAACGCTATACTTAGAAACATCACTGATATCTTTAGAATGATTTTCAATATTTTCAGCATTGTCGGTGAAATCATATTTTCCATCATTAGTTATGTTATCAAACAAATTACGTGGAATATTCCTTTCAAGAACAGGATTGATGTTTGGGATATCTTGGGTTACCTTTGGGATATCAGCGGTATCTTGGGCAGATAGTCCCACCTTGCGCATTTGGTTAATGTATCTCTTCTACATCCTACCATCATCAAGTTTTGTTGTATAATAGATATCACCAATACGATCGATTTTGTGACAAGTAATTTCTAACAGCAACTCGATCTCCCACCTCCAATTGTCGAACTTTCTGTGGAACATATTTCCCCGAACGTTCCTCTTGTCTCGGCACTATTAAATCGAGCCTCGTTCGAATTTGTCGATTGAAAACCAGCATTGCAGGAGACTTACCAGTAGAAGGGTCTTCCTGTATAAAAGATGGATATTTGCTAATTCTTTTTTCAAATCAGGTTTTCTGCATTTTATGGCTTTCAATTCTCCTTAACCGTTCTTACGTAGCGTTCAGCAAGCCCATTTGTAGCGGGATTATAAGGAGCAGTCTTTTTGTGTTTCACGCCATTATTCTGTAGGAATTCTTAAAATTCTAATGCTGTAAATTGCGTACCATTTTCACTGACAAATACTGAAGGAATACCAAATCTACTAAAATATTCGTGAGTCTTTTCTATAGTATAGTGCATGTCGAAATACCGTTAACAACAAAAACTTCAGGCCACCTTGTGTACGCATCTATCATTATATAAAAATAAACTCCGAGAAAAGGACCAGCGAGGTCGGCATGAACTCGCTGAAATGGTTCTTTCGTATCTTCCCAACAGTGAATAACTTTCCGAGGGTTTGCCTTGATACTCTGGCACTCGCGGCAATCACGAGCTAGTACCTCAATATCTTTATCGATATTAGGCCACCAGCAATAGATCCTAGCTAATGCTTTCATTCTGGTTACTCCAAAATGACCTATGTGCAATTCAATAAGAATCGCCTTCCTATATACTTCAGGTATGTATACTCTGATACCGCGCATAATGCAACTATTCCTTAAACTGAAATCATGTTGATCTATATTAAATCTATCGGCAGGATCAACTGTTCGCCCATTACGTAAGCCATGTATCAGATTCTTAACTGATTTTTCTTGTAAAGTTGCATTACCGATTTGATCAGCTGTAACAGGTAAAAAATCAGTGTTATTCATTATGACAACATCGCTTTCCTTCAAAATATTATTGGTTTCTAAACAAGGTAAACGCGATAATCCATCAGCGTTAGAATGCAATTTTGAGACGCGATGCCGTATTTCGTAATCAAATGCTGCTAAATACACTGCGTAGTGCTGCATTCGATGTGCTGAAAGTATCGCTAACTGCTTATCTGGCGAAAATATTTGTGTAACTGCGTTATTGTCTGTAACCAGTACAAACCTCCTACCATACACATATTGGTAGAATTTTTTAATTCCGAAAATAATCGCGTATGCCTCACGATCGACTTGAAAATATTTCCTTTGAACTTCCGATAGTGACTGGGATGCATACTGAATTGGACGCTCCGTTCCATCAAGAAGAATATGACTTAAAACAGCGCCAACACTTACAGGTGATGCGTCAGTAGCAAGCATCAAAGGCAACTTAGGATTATAATGAGTTAAGCATGAATCAGACTGAATTTCATCTTTGATTCGCATGAACGCTTTTTGACATTGGGTATTCCAATTGAAAACTACATTCTTCTTTAGTAAATTATTGATAGGCTGTAAAGTAGTGCTTAGATTTTCAAAGAACCTTCCATAATAATTAACCAGTCCCAAGAAGGCACGTACCTACTTCCTCTTTATTTTTAGGAGCGGGCTAATTGCCTTAACTTTCTTTTTCACCTTATGGATACCATCTTTATCGATAATACATCCACAATATTCAATCTTATCAGCAAGAAATTCGCATTTATCGTGATTAATTCTAATGTTATAATGCTGAAACCTTTTAAATACTTCAGTCAATCGTTCAAAATGCAAAGCATCATTAGGTGCTGTGATCTTAATATCGTCAAAGAAGACGGACACGCCTTCAGTGCCTTGAAGAATTTGCTCGATTATTCTTTACCATATTGCTGGTACAGAAGCAACACCGTATTTCACGGTCATCGGGATGCACCTCGAGCTGCAAGTAAGCTTTTGATAAGTCTATTTTAGTAAACTTATCACTTGAAGCAAACAATTCCTCAATGGTTGGAATCGGATGTCTATCAATGATTAATTGAGAATTGACAGTTACCTTATAGTCAGCACAAATTCTGATCTTTCCAGAAGCTTTCGAAACGGGTACTATAGGCGTTGCCCAACGACTATGATTAACTTTAGTAATGATACCGTCTCTCTCCCATTCATCTAACTCTTTCTCCACCAAATCTTTTATGGCAAAAAGAACATTCCTCGCTTTAATAAAAACCGGATTGGTTGTACTTTTAATTTAAGTGTCGCTTGAACACCCTGGATTCTCCCTAACGATTCTGAAAATAATGATTTATAATTATGTATTTTTAAGTGCTTTTAACTGGTCCAGTGTTGCCAATTTAGCCGTTTTCCGGCCAAATTTAGCCGGAAATCGTGCTGTTTAGCCGGAAGAAATTTCTAATTCCGGCCGGCCGGATTTTTAGCCGGAATTGATTTTCTTCGGCCGTTTTTTCGGCTAAAATTATTTTATGATTTTTATATGAAAAACTTTTTTATTTATGAACCAATCTTAACCAAACTTAGCATAAAAGGATCCCTATGAATGTCACAAAAAATATGTGAAAATGGATGGAAACAAACGATGGGTTATGGGGCTGCCATACAAACCTAACCCCCCAAATTAGGTTCTTCTAAGAAAAACTTTTTTTGGGCACCGATGTTAACCAAACTTCATGAAAACATATTTCTAATGATCCCCTAAAACATACGTAAAAATAAGTGGAATCCTATAATGAGGCTGCCATACAAACCCAAACCCTTAAATTTGGTTTTTCTAAGAAAAACTTTTTTATTTGTTCACCAATTTCAACCAAACTTCATACAAATTTATTTCTATTGATGGGAAAACACAAACGTAAATATTAATGGAAAGGTTCCATGGGATCAAGGGGCTGCCGTAGAAACCCTCCCCCGCATGTTGGTTCTTCTAAGAAACATTTTTTGCTACACTAATTTCACGAAACCTTTTATTAATGTGTCTTTATCGAAACAAGAAAAAAATGTAAAGAAAGTGAAATTTTACTAAGGGACCATGTCCCCCGCTGCCACCCAATAAAGTTGTCTAAGAGAATTTCGCCTCGGTTTCGTTTTTTTTATTTTGAAACTAGAATTAATTTTTCGATATTCACAACCAAAATAATTAATCGCCGTGAAATTATTTCTACATACACTTATAGACGTGTATTAGGATAAGTACCTACTATGTCCACCAAGGGGGAAACTTGCATTTAGGTCTCCTGGGAAAAATGTGCCGTGGAGGCTTGCCTTTTTTCAACAAATTTAGGATAATCGGTTTCACGTAAACTGACGATTAGTACCTAGTTAGACTAGGTAATAAACTATAAACTACAATACATAGTGGATGTTCCGATAGTCCGGATTACCAATTGCAATAATTTATCCAGATTATCGAGTCAAGACTGAACTTGCACAACGTCAGATGATTCATAGAACCTACGCATTTAAAATCTATACCATTTCCCGCCCAAGCTCATAATTTTGGAACTTCAATTTCGTGCCTTTGGAGCATCCAATTTGTAATTGCGGATCATCAACAATGCCCTTGGCCATAGTTACGCATTGGACGTTCCTCTTAAGAATTTTATGTTCCACTATTTCGAACCTAAGGTAGTTATGAACTTGACCGAGAAATTTTACCTGTATACAACAATTTTGACTAGTTGAGCTATCTAACTCCGAACAATGTAAATTTTGACTGTAATACTAGCGATTGGAGCATATAATGCAATAAAACTAAAAAATCTGCCTAAAGCATAGTTTACGGGTAGTACTCCAGAAAACAAATAAATTTATTAAAATCAGTTTTTCACTATATTTTTTCGCAATGTGATTGTTTTGTACAATTTAGCCGGTTTTTTGGCCGTTTTTCTGACTGAAATTGATTTAGCCGGATTTTTAGCCTTTTTTGAAAAAAATATAGCCGGTTTTCCGGCTAAATTTAGCCGTTTTCTAAATTTCCAGTTGGCAACACTGCTGGTCACTGACTTTTGTGTGACTTGAAATAGAAACGTGATGCAAACTAAGTAATTTGTTCCAATTAAGATTCAAATTTCGAAGCTATTCGCGACCTAAAAGTAGCAATCGATTAGATTTAGCAACGTAAAGCTTGTAAGGATTTGAGTCATTTTCAACGCGTACTACAATATAACCCAGCAGTGTAATGTTATTACTACAATAGCTTGCGAGATTTAGGTTAGTCGAATGCAATTGAAAATGTGTAAAAAACCTATTTCGGGTCTCATCATTTATAATAGATACGGGCGATCCACTATCAACTTCAAACTTTAACAATTTACCGCTAACATTAATGTCTACAACAATTTTTTCTCTAGTATTATGAGTACAGTCTTGACTCGATAATCCGGATCAATTATTGCAAGGGGTAATCCGAACCATCGGAATATCCGGATTAGCGCAACCTTTTTTTCTGAGGAAAAACAGTCCACATAAATAAAAAAGAGGAACAAAAGCCGATAAATGTATTATTTTTTTGAAATTAGTCATAGCATCATGTCATTTGCCAAACCGTCCCGTAAGAAAGTAAGAGAAAAAATCTACAATTTCACCCTGGAAATCTCAAATATCCGGATTAAAGAGTCAAAATTGCTGCAACATTCCGGACTACAAAATACATAGTAGAAACATTTAGTGGTCCGGATTAGCGTGATATCCAGATTAAAGGAGATCCGGATTACCGAGTCAAGACTGTACTTTGATTTTCGAGATTAATATTTAAAATTTCTTGAAAATTCTTCAAAATTCATTTCATTATTTGCACTTTTATTTTTAAAACCACGCTTTCTTAACTTCGAAGATAAACAAACTGTAGATAAATGTCCTACTTTTCCGCACAATCGACATTTGGACTTAGTGTGGCGGGAAGAATTTGCCAAATGATCTTTCGACCCACAGCGATAGCAATTACGCTCGGGCTTCGCCGCCTTTTTACGTGCATCTTTCCGCTGGATTGTATTGACTGGATTGATACAGTCGTCCCGATCTCGTCACTTCCCTTTTCTGACAATTCCATTGCCTGGGCCTTATCGAATGCCGATTGTAAGGTTAGGTTTTGCGTCTCTAGCAAACGGCTTCTAATTTTTGCATTTTGCAACCCAAAAACAAATTGGTTGCGCAAAGCCGTTTCCAGATATGCCCCAATGTTGCGAAATTGATGGACAACTTCCATAAACTGACTAAATATTGTTCAACGTTCTCGGAATCACTCTGCTTTTTCAGGTGAAAACGGTAATTCTCCACAATCTCTAATGGCTTCGGCTCAAAATGTGCCGTTAGAATTTCCACCAATTGCTTATATGATTTCACAGAAGGCTTCTCGGGGGTTAACTTATCGCACAACTTGTTATAAGTCTCTTGCCCCATATAATGTAGAAGAAACGGAGCTTTTAAATTTTGAGGCGTTCCCACAATGGTAAAAACGGTCTCCAATCGCTCGACCCATCGCGACCATGGGCATCTCACTCCATCGAAAAACTCGAAGTTGAAATTACCTTGTGTTGTATTGTTGCATGATCCAGGTATTGTAGAGGGGTTTTTGGATGATGCAGTTGATGGAGAGGCTCCCGCCTTACTTGCTTTGGCAGTGGTGGACATCCTTATTAAGTCGAAAGTTCAAAAATTGCAGTTTAATTTTTACACAGCGAATTTCCCGCCATCCTCGTCGCAAAAATGTTAAATTGGAAGTCCTTTATTTTGACAAGTGTCACTTACGTCTATTACATGGGTGCGTTCAATCATTTAGTACATAGGTACTACAGGAAGTTACGACAGGTACTTTTCGTTATTTAATATTTTTGTTAAATGTTAGCTATAAATCCCTTCATAAAAGTAATCTTCTACATTTTCCAGGCATTTCTTTTCACGACCTTCCGCATACCAAACGATCTATAAAAAATCCCATAAAACATCCGTCATCGCGTGTCATCACCAATCTTCAATGTCTATAACTGCCTGAGCCTGCGCATCCATCCATCTAAAGTCGTTCAAGTCCAAGTGCAAAAGCAGATGAACCATGAACCAGTTGGTGGCACTATCTACCAAGACGAGCCCAGCGACCAGCGAGTTTAAAATTAGCCATCCATTGACGACTTAACCATCATCAATAGGAAGGTAATCAAAAAGTAACAGTAACTGTACGATAACTGGTCACTTTGATGATTAAGATTATTTGTACCGCTTACACATAAAATACACGAACGAAAAAAAAACTCCAGAAGGTAAGTGTGCGCCGCTCAAAACGCCAAATAGAACAAAAAAAAAAACGCCAACAGTTGAGAAGAGTAGCGCAGAATAACAGTTACATTATAGTAGAAGCTGCGAAGCTGTTATTGGAGTTGGAGCCCTGAACTGGACCCAACTGCTGCTGACCGACAGAACCACACTAAACCAGCGCGAGTAGCAGTCATTCAGTCAAATGGTGTGCAGAGTTCAATCAGCAGTAGAAGGCAACATCCAGCACCCGAGTAGATAGTAAATACGAAAAGTCTTCGCGGTTCAAAAGAATGAAATAATTTAGATGGCCAACAGCAGTGACTATACGACAAGAGATGCTGGTGCTGTTGTAATGCAACAAACAACTGTAATCTGTAAAATGACTGAAATATCTGGGATATATCGTGATGATATTGGCCAAGTTAATGTTGTGCTGCGTGCATGTAACCAGTCAGAATGATTTGGCGTTTTTTGTGTCTTTCATCAAAATAAAGTATGGGAAAGAAATTTTGTGTGCTTTCAACTAAATTATATTTTTTTTTTTGTTCGAAACATGAATAGAGTTGTTGCACTCATACAAAAATCTATTTGACGAATTTCGTGTAGTTTCTTGGCAAAAAAAATAGGTAAAATGTAAAGGGACTGCCCAATTTTTTTTTTCGAGAGTGCTACATTGGTGACTTATGTTATGTGAAGCCCGCACACATTCTCAAATTACACTCGTAACCGTTTGTTCGCCGGCGACTACGTTTGTTCGTGAATGTTCGTCAATTATTTTCGTTTGTTCGTCCTTAATTATTTAATAAAAGCAACTTTAAAATTCTAAGCGTGAACTTATCCCGCCGTCTATAAATATGGTTGGATTGGTATAAATTTGATATCAAGCGAAAGCCAGACGTTTGTTCGTTTGTTCGTCCTGAAAACGCAAGGATTCAGGAGTAATTAAGGAAAAACAGAAGACGAGACAAAAACCATACATATAATAAACACTGAGTACCATCTAGTGTCTCGTGACTCATGATTTTAGGGCGGTCCCTCTATCGACCTCGTTGGGAAAAGTCGCATAGCGCGACCAGCAATGTAGTAATCATCCTTCCGCAACGTATGACCAATCGACTGCCACTTTCGCCTGCGAGTCAATTCGTCGATAGGTATTTGATCCGTGCGCCCAAGGAGATCTTCATAAAAAATTCTTTAGCCCGACAACCTTTGCCTCTCTCTCTCTCGAGATCCAGAGCTATGGTCTTATGCGAGAGTAAGCCAATGTCGTCAGCATAGTCCAAATGTTGGTGGTGGGATTTCAGAGTCCGTTGAATGCCACGGTTACGTTCTTCAGGCAAAGCTACATGGAGCACATCAGCAATCACTAATAGGGATGCAAGCCTGCGTGACCTCGCTATGAACTTCGAAACCCTCCGACACCTTACCTTTACGGAGTACGCGACACTTTGCAACGACGTATGTATAGTATACGTATAAATATGTTGCCCTAATAATAGCCAATATTTTCTCTGGGACACCCCTCTTGCCTAAGGGTGCCCACATATAAGAAAAACCAGATGGAAACCCAGCCCTTTATTAGAAGTTTGACAATCAAACTATCCTTCCATTCCGTGGGAAAAGATTATCTATCCCACGCTCTACCAATGAGAGGGTGCGCTGTTAATCACGGTGTTGCTTGGTAAAGTTCCCCTGGAATGCGGTCGAGCCCAGCAGTCTTGCCACGTTTTAGTGCAATGATTGCGTCCTCAATTTCTTGTTTCGTTGGGGAAGTTGAACGTATACCTACGTTTTGGCGGGAAGCTAAATTATCAATATGAGGGGAGGAGGGCCTCAACATCAGTCAATCGATTTAAAACGGCAGTAAAGTGCTCTTTCTATCACCTCAACTATGATCGTCGGTATGGAGAAGTAGCCTCTTCCAACTGTGTTTCGTTGGTAGGAGCTACGACTACCTTAACACTCCTTGATGACACTGTACACGGTATGTATGTATTCAAATCATAATTTCGTGCAGTTTCCTCTGCCGTAGCAAAAAGAGAGTTTGCATACACTCTTTTGTCATGGCGTACTCTACGTTGGACTTCCCGAAGTTTCGAACGGTAAAGGAGGAACATGTTGTGACGACTTTCGTCTGTTGCTGACGCTAGACACACCCTAAGTTCGAAAATCCGCTGTCATGTTGAGTCCGACATCCAAAGCTTTGGTCGGGAGGCCGGATTTGGCCGAAGGATTGTCTCAGCGCAGTCTTTATGGCATCTCAGTGAGCATCAACCGGGCAAAAGAGAAAAATAGATTAATGCAAATGTATTTTGCTTCGAAATCATAAGTGCATCAGCAGTGTGCCTGGAGACTGAAACTGACTTGGCTAATAAATTTTTTTTGTAGGAAAATTCAATACAAGGACACCAATTTATCTTTGATCGAAGATGGGCATGAGGAGCAACATAACATAAAGGAAGTCGAGTATATTCTATTTTGGTATTTCTTCTTTGATTGAGGTAAGTAGTTTGGCACCATTCCGATGAACCCTTTTTTGGTTAAATGCGTTTTAGACTCCTGTCACTCTATTGATTCCAAAAATATTGCTATTCCTATTTGGGGTGATTCTGAGAGTTTTGTGAAGAGTGAAGCCGACACGTTTGCATTTTTTTCCAACACGAATCAATTCTATTTTATGATTTCGGAATTGAAATTCAAACATAAATGACCTGCTCAATGGTCAATTTTACTTATTAGAGCGTTAATTTCATTTGAAAAATCACTAATTTAATTTGTTGTCTAGTTTATAAGTGTTGAATAAAAGGTCCTTTTCGCAAATGCCTGAATGATTACAGGCTTGTTAGTGTGGTAAAGAGGATAGATCCCTAGTACATGGGATTGCAAAATGTGGTGCTTCCCACCAAAATTTCGTTGCGGAACAGGGTCAAAATTGCGAAACAATCAAAAAACCTGATATAAATTGTAGCTATGTATATACCGCTTAATGCATTTTGATGATTTATGTCGCGTTAGACCCGCAATCATGTTTTCTCTAACATGTTCATGGGCAGGTTTTTGCCAAAGTTCGAAGAAGAACGCAAAAACCAAATTTTTGGGGTTTTGCATCGAAATTTTGATGGTAAGTTTCAGACTCCAACTCAAGACCCAAAAAAATAATAATTTTTCTCCACCACATTTTGCAATCTCAAATCACTTAATGGTCTTTCGTAGAATATAGCTCTACGGAGTGATGATCTTATGACATCTTCTGAGATATTTATTTATGTATATTTGAGAGTAGCCTCAAGTATTTTTTGTACTCTCTCTACATTTTAGAATCTAATTTTCCCTTTTGACTAAAATTTTAACTGATTTATCCCTTGAGGCAACTATCCTCACATTCAAATATGCATTAGGGCAACTAACCCATAGTGCGGGCTACTATCCGCGAAATCAGATGTGTCTTTTCAGAACTATAACTTCAAAACGTTTATTGCACCAAAATACATTCGTTTAGAAAATAGTTACTAACAGATGTAGGAAAACCCATATAAAAGAAAACCGTCAAATAATGGTTTATCTGGCAAAATATGGCCCTAAACAAAAAGTGTGGCGACTATCCCACTTTTAACCAACCATAAATACCACCAATAACTTTACCAACATTATTTATATTCAAAACAAAATAATACAAAAATTATCAAGGTAAATGTAGCTATTTTTACAATTTCACATTTGCAACACAGTAGCCATAGATTGGCTCTCGGACAATAGTGATCATTGAGAAAACTAATATTCAACCCACTTTGGCAAATTTTTCTGTTAGTTAAGGACACCCATTAAAAAATTAACCCTATAGGCACTTCTTACCCCACATTCTTCAATATGAATTAGTGAGCACTATGCCCATGAGGTTTTTTTAAATGGATTTTAAATGGATGACCCTATACTGACCCTTCGCTCAAACAAAACAAATTAAGGCCACTAGAAATGATATAATCTGGAGCCTTTTAGGCTAAATTACAATTAAAGCGAAAAATTAAAAAAAAAATGACTACATCGCTTGATTTTATCTGAAAAACAGTTGTTTAATATATCTGAAAGTAGAATTAACAAGCAACGAATCTGTTACAATTGCTAGAAAACATATCTCCATTACATCATAACAACTGAATGTGAATAGTAGTGAATCACTTGACCATCTTAGGTATTTTAACCATGCAGACAAAATTATTATAAGAAGAGTTCTCATCTTGTTTTCTTTTTCTGTAGTCTGACATTCTTTCTTTTTTTTTATAGCTACTGCTCAATTTCGTCGGTTACCAGTCCAACAGAACAGCACACAAAAAGTAGATGAACTCACAATACATATAATACGACAAGATGAAGAACAAGATATTCCGTTACTTCTTGACTACTATCTCTATGCAGTATCGATTATCTCATAAATTTTTTCGTTTTTATCTTCTTTTTTTATACAAACGAATTTTTAATTGACCCCATATAGAGAATGATGGGGAGTCCACGACAGCTTAACCTTCGATTTGTTGTCTTTTGATTGACACAGTGTGTATTGTGTGTTGTGTCTTTGTTAAATAGAAAAATTTGATTCTATTTTGTTGATTGTTGATGAAGGTAACCCATTTCATGTCATAGCTGCAGTTCGAAGATTGGTTTCTATTTATACCCTATAATAACCATAAGATAGTATAGGGTACATATATTGTTTTTGTTACGCCGATATTATGTAACACCTCAAAGGAGCCACCGGAGGTATGGCATATACAGGGTGTCCCGCATTGAGTGGTCAATACTGTAAGGGTTGATAGCGCAACTTGTTTTAGCAAGAAAATTACCAATACAATCGGAATTTTTTTTACCCTTACCTTGTTATCGCTCTTTTTGTGAAAGTCATCAAAAATCGTGACTTGTCACGCAAAATTGTAATTTGCAGCACTCCTGATGACTTAATCCAAGATTTGATTTCAGTTTCAGAAACTAAATAAAATTTCACAAAAACTGAAGTTTTTCCTGTTGCCAACATTATCGGCACTTTCAAGATACAGTTACTCAAACTTAATAGAAATTTTAAAATAGATTTTTCATCGAAAATTCAAACAGTAATTTCATAACGGTGCTTTATACGTACAACTCTGCAAAGTTGATAAAAGTTGCTTCAACATGTTGGCTTTCCAACGGTATATCACTTTTCATATTTACATTGCGGGATTTTAGAATTACACATATTGGATATAAAAAAAAAACAAAGTAATTATTTTCTTATTGGATTATTTAAACTGAAATTTTATTCATTTATTTTTTATATTTTACTATCGCAATTTTGAAAATTTGTTAAATAAAAATTAAAATAAAGTTTTGAATATGAGAAAGAACCAATAAACTAAAAATATTAACTATAATGATTAAATGGGTCTGTTTGATGAATTGGAATAATGCTGCTGGAATTGGCCTCCTCCATTTTGTATGCAGACTCGACACCTTCGGCGCTTGGAAGAAACGTCCCGAAGGATTTCAGGAGAGGTTTCCTTGATGTTGTCACAAGCATCATTAATTCGCTGCAGCAGCTGTTCCCGGGAGGTAATCGGTTCAGAATAGACATTGCTTTTTAAGTTACCCCATAAATAAAAATCTAGGGGAGTAAGGTCGGGACTTCTCTCAGGCCACGCAACTGTCCCAAATCTGCCAATCCACTTTCCGGGAAATTCGTTTTCCAAATATTCTTTGATAGGTCTCGCATTATGAGCGGGCACCCGTCTATCTGCCATAAATAGCAAATATTAAATTTTAACCGTTATAAGTACCGTTACATTTGCCAAACAATGTACCAAATTTCAAATATCTTACAGTTCTGGTCAAAATAATGTAGCGAGATTCTATCTAATTATAATTGCCTTTGTATGTCTTTTTTCGAGTCAAGGGAAAATTGTTAACGATTCCACTGAAGCCATGATTTTTACCATTCAATGCGTGTTTACCTAAAATTCTGCAATGTAAATAAGAAAAGTGATATACCGTTGGAAAGCCAATATGTTGAAGCAACTTTTATCAACTTTGCAGAGTTGTACGTATACAGCACCGTTATGCAATTACTGTTTGAATTTTCGATGAAAAATCGATTTTAAAATGTCTGTTAAGGTTGAATAACTGTATCTTGAAAGTGCCGATAATGTGGGCAACAGGAAAAACTTCAGTTTTTTGAATTTTTATGTAGTTTCTGAAACTGAAATCAAATCTTGGATTAAGTCATCAGGAGAGCTGCAAAATAACGATTTTGCGTGACAAGTCAAGATTTTCGATGACTTTCACAAAAAAACGCGATAACAAGGTAACGGTGAAAAAAATTCCGATTGTATTGGTAATTTTCTTGCTGAAACAAGTTGCGCTATCAACCCTTACAGTATTGACCACCCAATGCGGGACACCCTGTATGTCCAATGGCAGTAGTCCCAAAACCATATCTAGTCCGTGTGAAGGTGTTGTACGAAAAGCTCCTGTAATCAGGCCAGAAGCCATCTTTTGCACTTTAACATGAATGGAAACCCAACAACCCCAAATTAGGTTCTTCTAAGAAAACCTTTTTTATTTGCGCACCAATTTCAACCAAATTTCACACAAATGTGTTTCTCTTGATGACACAAAACATATCTAAGAATGAATCAAATCGGATAATGGGGTCATGGGGCTGCCATACAAACCTAACCCCCCATTTTGGTTCTTCTAAGAAAAATTGTTTGCACCAATTTCACAAAACCTTGAATTAATGTGTCTTTACCAAAGCAACCAATAAATTCAAAACGAATGGAATCGTACTATGGGGTCATGCTCCCATAACCCCAATAAAATTTTCTGAGTAAATATTTTAATTTGCCCACTTATTTCAACCAAGACCAAAACTTTTGTCGAGACGGAATAAAAAGAATGTGGAGGGGGATTAACTACAAGTCATTGGTACGCCCGAAAAAACTTTTAGCCCGAGTAGAGCGAAGGGTATTCAAATTTCGGCCGCGCCCGAAATTACCTTCGGCCTCCGGGGTTGGCGAGCGTATAGCGAGCAGGGAGCGAAGCTCCCTAGTTAATTTAAATTTTCTGACTGCGGCATTGTACGTGTACCGGCAGTTGATATCCATTTTTAGAGTAATTATGTCTAGGAAACCGATAAGTCAAGACTAGTTTAAAATCGAAATGTGTCAATTTGATATAAAAATTCGTCAACGTGATTGAAACATTTGATTATTTGACATGGAAATTCGCAAATTTTTCATGGTAATTCGTACACATGATTTCCAAATTTGCCAATTATAAATGGAAATTAAAATTAATTTGTCATGAATTTTTTTAAATGAAAATTTTTCAGCTTGATTGTGAAATTCATAATTTGAAATGAAAATTCGTCAATATCAATCGAAAATTCATTAATTTGACGTGGAATTTTGAAATGGACATTCTTAAACTTGATTTGAAATTCGTTAATTTTTTGTGGAATCTATTGATTTTGTTATGGAATTTCGTCAGTTAATTTTCATCGATTTGTAATGGAAATTCGTCAACATGATTTGAAAATTCATCAAATCGACATGGAATTTCGCTATTTGTAATGGGAGGTCCTCAATGTCTTAAAATTCGTCATTTTAACATGGAATTTAGTTATTTAGAAATGGAAATTCATCGACATGATTTGGAAATTGATCAATTTGGATTAAAAATTCGTCATTATGAAAGAAAATTCGTCAATTTCGAATGGGTTTGTGTCAATATTTTAAAAGCATATCTCAAAACTTTAACTGAAGGCATATATCGACGGTTCGGTATTCATGTGAAAATTAAGAATGGTGTTGTGCAGTGAAAGCATTAAAAAAAATATGCGTTTCAAAATTTTTTTTTCCAAAATAAAAGTAAAAATATTTGAATTTGGAATTATACAATTATACATTGGTGTGGCACTATGACCATGACCAAGCGTTAAAGAAAGTGTTAACATCTCTCATTATAACATCAACGAGTATGCAAACAACATTGAAAGTGTTTATGGTTCATGATTAGTAAAAAAAGATTATATTTCAATCACAGACAAAAGTGAATAAATTATAAATATTGTTAAAATTGATATGGCGCTTTTTTATGCACAAAATCAAAAATTGTAAACATGAAAACATCAATATTTTCATAATTTCAATGGAATAAATAATTCATTTATTCAAACAACGGAGAATGACTTTCTGAATACATATTTCGCACAATAAAAATACATTTATGCACTCTTCATATGGGTAGACGCGAATGTATGTACATTATATCATCCTACCTGTAAATCGCTGCTTTCACGATTGCAATCCCTGGAAAGAAAAAGAAACGAAAATAATTTTATATTCATTCGAATTTTTAATTTGATCAAAGTACATACATACATACATATACTATCATTTCATTTAAAAGAAATTTGTATAGATTTTAACTTTTTTCAGCAGTAATTGGATGATGATTATGTGAACATAAGACTCTAGATTTAATATTCGTTGAAAATTCTTCATTAACCCTTTCATTCCCATTGTAAACTGCAGTTTACATCAACTTTAAAACACTTTTTCCGTGTTTTGGTTTACTTTAAATAAAAATGAGTAATATACACTGAAACTTACATACAACAGCATTCGAATAGTAAACATTTAGTTAATGCAAATCGATTGACATTTTTATGAACGCATTTAGAATTAAGGCTTTCAGGGTGTTTTCTTCCATTGTGACAAGTGGTGAATTGCTCCCCTCCTACATAATTCTAGGTACAAAATCCATCCGTGAAAAAAATATAGCGTTATTCTCCAAAAACAAAAGATTCATTTGCCAGCATTTTCTATGACAAAAATTAAATGGGGTGGCATTGGGTGGGGGACGCTGAAAGATATGTAAACTGTGGTTTAGATTGGGCATTTATGCAATAATATTTTCGCCCGTATTAGAATTAATCCGATATGAAAAATATGATCTAGGCGGAAAAAAAGTAGCAAAAAACATTTCAGATGGTGAAAATTGGGCGATTTCAACCGATTGGGGTATATGCCGGATTGATTAGAACCGATGCCCGGATTATCAAGTTGTCCGGATTTCAAAAAAGGCACCGGTAAATACTCCAGACTCGTCTATAATATATCATTTATGCTAAAATGCTAACTAAATTTAATAAATTTAGCCCCAGTAGACTCGATCAGTAAAACTTATAGTTTGCCAGTTTTTATAAGTTTAAATTGATTTAAAAACTTTAATTTGATTTTAAACTTTACTGACAAATGTCCCTTAATCCGGATTAGCAATCAAAATAACCCGAATTTTGTGGTCCGGATTGGCCAGATGTTTTATTTTTGTTATTTATTGGTTTCTAAACATAGCTTCAGTAAATGGGTTGGACCTCTTAGTCTTACTCATCGAGAAAATTTCTATCTTCTTTTTCGTAATAAAAGCTAAAAACTCACATTCCCGTTAACTATTTGTATTTGAAAAAGTGTCCACTCAATCCCAATGTAAACTGCAGTTTACATGCTATTATTTTCCAAACCCATAATTTGTTTTCTTTTTTTTTCATTGAAAATGTATTCTTAGACACAAATAAAGACGAAATAATAACAATATTATTTTTTTGCCCGAAGGAATTTAATTTGGGTAGAAAGGGTTAATTTGAAAAATTCCTTGAAAAAATATTTTCATTAAATATGAATAATATTTCGTGGAATGATTTCGTGAATTCATTTATCCAAAAAGAAACAAAATGTATATGTCGGTAAATAAATATATGTATTTTGCGAAATACTTTATCATCTGTCAAAAATATGTTTCTCGTCCGGGAATGATCTGCCTGCCATAATAAATAATATTATTTTCCCCGAATATGTATAACAAATTTTTTTCTGTTTTTCATACTCATAGGGGAGGGTACGCCATGTGTACATGTAGATATCATACATATCCTACTCCTGTGCCGATGCCGAATCGAATTTGAGTGAAAAGTTTCCCATGGCGAGGACTTTTTCAGCACCGACGATATTATTATGATGACGACGACAGCGAATCTTATGTTGTGGCAGTTGAATAAATAGAAAATTGTTAAAAATGTCGAAATGTAGGCTGCCGGCTATGACAGTTATTGTTCTTCTGCATGCGGACGATTGTGGGTGGTCCAGTTTGATAGAATTTAAAATTCACGGTTTGTCAATTTCATCGTTTATATCCTGGCTAAAAATATTCTCTGTAAATGTTGTTTATTTACTTGAATTTTCTGGGTTGAGGGTTTTTCTTTAAATTTATTATAAATTTTCTACGAAAAATGAACGCATTTTTGTTTATTTTAATTTTTTGTTAATAAGTTATGTTATGACGGAAAGTTGGATAAATTTAATTTCATTAATTTTATTTCAAAAGAGATTTAAAGCGTGGCCCACCTTTTAGCGCATCGAATTTACCGAATAAATCACGTTAGTATTATCGTCATTGTTTCTTCCGTTTTGAATAAAAAAAAAGAGACCAAGGCTAATTTCGGGCGCGGCCTAAATTTTAATACCCGTCGCATTTGAATGAAACTTAAGCTTCTTTTGCGTTAAAAATTTATACCGCAGCCCTATGACATGTTCCGATTCCATCTGCTCCTGGATGCGTTGGATGAATTTTGGTTGAGTTTCAAAAAGAACAAAAGTTTTTCTTTCAAGAACTTAACATTTGGGAGTTAGTTTGTATGACATCCCCATGACGTAGTGTTCTGATTTCATCCGTTCGTAGTATTTTTTAATTTGCGTTGTAACACACGGACGGGTATGATAATGTATGCTTCGCCTGCATGTCCCATTAAACCATTAACGACGAGACCCTAAACTCTTACCTAAAAAAAAAGCTAAAAATTTTCCACGTCGGCGAAAATGGCTAAAAACAAACCTTGTAGAAAACATTTTGTTTCCCGGTAGCCGGGTTCAGGCACTATGCACTATGTATTACATATATGTAACATCACATATCGATGGTTAAGCGCACAAATGTGTTAAGTACATTTTTCATTAAAATGAGTTAATTTCATTTTCTAACTGATCAACCCTATAGCTACTTTTCTGCACAAAAGTTGTAAGTAGTCAACTATTAGAAACGCCACAAAGCTGAATGTAATTCAATGTTAAATAAATAAATAACAGGCGCGATAATCCAGCATTGGACTAAGGCCGCAGGATGTGTTAGTGACATCCTATTTCCAAGATCTTATCTGCTTTTTGTTGAGGTAATGAGATCAGCATCACGCTCAGCAGTGTTATTTATCCCCATAAATGGAAACTCATTTAACATCTGAGTGAGATCATACATCATATAGTCCGTCACAAGCTCGTGAGTTCAAAAACAACATGATCCACGGTGAAATTCGAACTCATGACCCTGTACACCGAAGGTGAGCGCACTAACCGCTAGACCAGCCAGACTACATACAATTCCATCACTCTAAAAAGTAAATTTAAATTTCCGCTGAAAATGCGGTAATTTTACACTTTTTCCCGCTTATAATCACATACAGAGTGCATTTTTCAACAATTTCTGTGTAAAATAAGAAAATTACACCAAAATCGGTGTGAAATGTATTTTTACGCTACACTTCTGTATAATTCAGATTTTCTGGTGCATTTTTACAACGTTTGTTGTGTTTAATTCGGATTTGTGGTGTATTTTTACAACGTGCATTTGAAGTTTTACTCATTTTTTGTAGCGTGCTCTCCAGTTGTCATACTTCAATCGGCTGTACTTAGCACAGTGTAACACATTTTTCCGAAAATTCTCTGCATTTAGAACTCATGTGTACACGCTCTGTGGCTCACTTGTTTGAGTCGCACTCTACGATGCTATAGTAATCTAGAGGTCCCGAAATATAATCTCGGCGTGGTCCAAAATTTCCATACATGTGCGGATAGGAAATATTTAGTGCTTGCAACATTACACTCCGAAATGATATGCAGGCTCAGTTACGGTACTGAGAAGAAGAACAAGTGTACATATCGCACAAAAAAGACCATATTGCAACCTCCCATCCATGCAGAAAAACTGATCTCTCTCTCTCTGAACTGAAATCTTTACAACGAAAAAAGAGTGAAACCGCATTATATTCCTATTATTACGGAGTGTTTTTACACATAGCACGGTGTAAATTTGCTAATATATTGGAGTACTTTTTTAAACATTTTTTATGTAAAATTACACTTGATTTGCAAATTTAGATTGCAGAGTAATTTCACTATTATAATAGAAGGAAACAAAGTTTCCTTCTATTATAAGAGTAAAAATTTAATAGAGTGATGTTAAGTGCATAAAAATACATTTTGTGCGCACCAAGTGTGTTAAGCGCACTTACATCAATTGTGCTCCTTAGAAAATAGTAAATCTTTGTGCACACATGTGATAAGTGCATTTTCCGCATTTGGTGCATTATTTCAGGATGTGAACTGCAATGGTAGGGTGCGGAGCGGTTTTCGGGTGCTGTTTTGCATATATCTACACTCTATCAAATTTTTACTCTTATAATAGAAGGAAACTTTGTTTCCTTCTATTATAATAGTGAAATTACTCTGCAATCTAAATTTGCAAATCAAGTGTAATTTTACATAAAAAATGTGTAAAAAAGTACTCTAATATATTAGCAAATTTACACCGTGCTATGTGTAAAAACACTCCGTAATAATAGGAATATAATGCGGTTTCACTCTTTTTTCGTTGTAAAGATTTAAGTGGCAAACCTTTACAAATAATATAGTTATCAATAAAACTATTTAAGGATATATAAAATATAAACAAGTATCGGTCGAGTTTAGCTGATCAATTTTTCGTATACATGGGAGGTTGCAAATTGTTCTTTTTTTTTGCGATCTGTACACTTGTTCTTCTTCTCAGTACCTTAACTCAGCCGTTTATAGGCAATTTCGAGTCAACGTTACATTGCATATAATTTCGGAGTGCAATGTTGCAAGCACTAAATATTTCCTATCCGCACATGTACGGAAATTTTGGACCACGCCGAGATTCGATCTCGGGACCTCTAGATCACTAGCATCGTAGAGTGCGACTCAAGCAAGTGAGCCACAGAGCGTGTACACATGAGTTCTAAATGCAGAGAATTTTTCGAAAAATGTGGTACACTGTGCTAAGTCCAGCCGATTGAAGTATGACAACTGGAGAGCACGCTACAAAAAATGAGTAAAACTTCAACTGCACGTTGTAAAAATACACCACAAATCCGAATTATACACATAAACGTTGTAAAAATGCACCAGAAAATCTGAATTATACAGAAGTGTAGCGTAAAAATACATTTCACACCGATTTTGGTGTAATTTTTTTATTTTACACAGAAATTGTTGAAAAATGCACTCTGTATGTGATTATAAGCGGGAAAAAGTGTAAAATTACCGCATTTTCAGCGGAAATTTAAATTCACTTTTTAGAGTGATTATATACAAAAAGAAAAATAGAACAGAACAGCAGCTATTGAACCATTTCACAGTACCTACCTACTTGCAGAGCAGTATAATAAGTTATTTAATAGCTGCCTAGGAATAATAATTGTTTTTTTTTTGCAGAATAACGGTTCTGTTTTTAAATATAGGCATTTAAAAAGGGTACGAATTGCTAGAGATTAAAATTTAGCACTGCCGTTTGCTAAAAATCCGTAAAATAAATACACTTAAAGGTGTATTTTAAAGCTTAATTCTGCTAAATAAATGTTTTGGCCAAGCTTTAAAGCTTTTGAGTTTTTCCAATCGATTTCGAATTTTGATAATTAGCTTGAAGAATTTCGTAAATTGAGCACCTAAGCAACCCATAATCACATACCTAGTAGCAAACTATTTGCTCTGAATTTCGAGGAAATTGACGATTTTAAGCAATTTTTTCGGAGAATTAACATTCTATTTTCGAAGAATTTTACTGTTATTCTACTTATTGTTGCTTCCAAGAGCAAAGAAAAAAGTTGTTTTTACTTCGGACGATAATATTGCTGTTAATATGAGAAAAAAGTGAGGTTCGGACTAGAGAGAACCTTGGTGGAGGCCCTGAGTCAAGTTTTTCCAACACTGGATGCATAAGATCATAATAAAAATTTTACGAAATTGAGGTCGAGGACATATCAATTTCACTTAGAAATAATTAAAATGCATTTCAAATACTAAAAAATACCGGCGTACTGGCTGCGCCCGCAATACGAGTGTTTTTTAGAATTTTAATTCATAGTAAATATTTCTTGTACATATATTTTATAAGCAATTAATAAGAATTGTGCACAACATTAATGAAATGCTTCCTGTAAATCTATTTTTGGATTGGTCTAAATAAACGCGTTCCAGAATGAAAGGCGCACCTTTAATTAGACCAATCCAAAAATAGATTTACTATTTACCCTGTTTGTATAAAAGTACTCCAAGGCAAATCTACAGGCATTTTTCGATTTAAGATTTCTGATGGCCTCAGGCAAACGTAAGGATGGCTTGGCGTTATATATGAACTGAATTATTAGCTGTTAATCTACTGTTACTGTTTTTTAATCAAGGAAAAGCAACTTATGTGAAATAATTCCATTGCGTCCTCTGACATAAGAACCCACGCAAGCTTTCCTGTGAGTATTGAACAGTTATACTTTTGCAGCTATTCAGGGACACCTTGTTAACTTGGTCCTACAAACTTCAAAAATATTTGTGGCAAACACTATTACCATTCTATGCATTTCCACCAAATTTCATGTTCATTGTTTTATCAAGTTAAAATATATGCATTGAAGAAATGCTTAAGAGGCTTGCATTGTGAAAGGCCCTTACTAAATACTTATTTGGCTATATTTCCGGTTTGGATGCAGTTATTCGAACGAAAATTCCCTATATAATTTTCTAAAAACTCTTAGCAGAATTTTCATATTTGGAAACCTAAGAAGGGCTACACACGAACAAATTGAAATTTTACAGATTTACTGTTATTTACTTTTCCTTAGCAAAAGTCAACAGTCTTAATATTTAACGTATAAAAGGCCATACTGACCAATCTTTGTGCAAAGTTTCATATCGATCCTTATAACGGTTTAGAAAAACGGAGGTCGAAAAGGAAGTTTAACTTTAAACGCCAATAACTTTTTTACCGTTACTCGAAACTGGAAAATTTTAACTGATATGAGATGTACTCGTTTAGATCTTTGATTTAAATACCCATACGTCAATCTCCGATAGAAACTAAAAAGTCGACTTTTTTCAAACGTTCGGGACACCCTGTTATCTTCTTCCTATCAACTTCTTTGTACCAAAGACTGTAACCATTCTACACATTCCTACCAAATTTCAATCGGTTCAGCCGTTCGCGAGTTATTTAGTGAACAGACGAACAGACGGACGGACGAACAAAATCGATTTCATAAGGGTTTTTTGAAAAAAAAAAATTCTAAAAAACCCCTACAAACAGTCTTGCCAAAAAGAGTGATTTTTCATAAATCGCCGAAAACTATGGTATATAATACATACTGTTGTATATGATGCATTACCAGCCAGCCTTGTCATCTGAACGTGCCTGCGAGCACAACTACGGTAAGCACTTACAGTTATTTGAATAAACGAATTGTATAAATTTTATTATATTAGAGAGTTTTAGCTTATCGTTTGAAATAAATAGACATACTTTGACATTGCATATACAAATTCGCTTGCTTACCGTATACGAAACAATATATCTTGATTTTGCATGTCCTAAGTAGGCATAGGTGTAAAACACGACAAAATATTTCGCCAATTTCGACTGTTTCCAGAGCATCAAATATACGGAAATACACCTATGCAACACAACAACAACAGTAGGTTAAAGAAGAATTCGTTCATCTTGCCAAATCAAAC
Organism: Microchrysa polita; assembly: GCA_949715475.1. Lineage (NCBI taxonomy): Eukaryota > Metazoa > Arthropoda > Insecta > Diptera > Stratiomyidae > Microchrysa > Microchrysa polita. The sequence continues at coordinate 92,318,071 of OX454417.1, read as the reverse complement.
GGCATTTCAATTCAACGTGAAGAACAGCTGTGACTTTGATTCGCTGTGGTACTAGTCATACAAGACAATGGTACACTAACAGAATCTGCAAACGCTGTCAGAAGAAGGGACATTTAGAGAAGGTTTGTCTCTCTGCGGCGAATAAAGAAGAATCGCGGCGTGGTCCCCAAGCGGAAAAAAGATCTGATTTCAACCGAAAGTCGTTAAAAACAATATTAACGCAACGTTAACTAACCATTAACCAACAGTTTGCGTCCGTTACCATCGCATCGGTGGACATATGGTCCGGTTCGAAGTTAACAGCGGATCTCCATATACAATTATTTCGGAACACTTGTTTAGAAAAATTCTTGCCGAATATACGATTAACAGAAAAAAAGATCAAAATTCAGGATTTTCAAGGAACCTAGATTGATGTTATAGGGGAAACAATAATCGATATCAGGAAGGAACTATCGAAACTAGAGGGTCAAGGAATATTAGAGCGAGTCGATTATTCAGACTGGGCAACACCGATCGTGGCAGTGAAGGAAAGTGACGGCTCTATTCGCATCTGAGTAGATTATAAGTTTACGGTAAAACCACAGATAAAACCTTATGCTCACAAAGTACCTTCAGTAAATGATTTGATTGTTCGTATCGAAAATAGCAAAATATATACTAAGCTGGATATGTCCCAAGCATACCAACAATTGTCAGTCACAGAAGAAACGGCCAAGATTCAGGCCCTTTCCACCCATAAAGGTACGTATATCGTCGAACGCCTTCAGTTTGGAGTGGCAGCTGCACCGGGAATTTTCCAAAGTTTGATAGAAGACATGTTAGGCAAACTGCAAGGAGTCATATATTTTCACGACATAATGATCATAGCCACTGATGAATTAGACCTGGCTGTCAAAGTATGTGGTGTGTTGAACATTTTCCAACAAAATGGTCTACGATTGCAAAAAGACAGGCGCGTGCCAAATGTCAAATGCCGACTATCTCAGTAGAGCCCCTGTCGACAGTGAGAAGATTAATTTGATCGACAATAAGGATATTGTTTCGTTTACTTCAGCCAAGCTAGCAACTCGTTCCGCGAAGGACCGCATTTTATCAGAGACCCCTCGAGACGGGTGGCCTGCATCATCAAAAGCGTCAAGTACGGAATTAATCCCTCACTACGTAAAGCGAAATAAAATCTCAATTCTTGACGGCTGCATATTGTGGCGAGCAAGAGTCGCAATACCAGCGTGCGCACGCAACGATATTATTACGTACATTGCATGTAAGTCATTCAGGTGTAGTTAAAATGAAAACATTAGCCAGGCAGTACGTGTATTGGCCGTCCATCTATGTATAAGGTCATTCGAGAACTAGTGGGACGCTGCAGCAAATGTCAAGAAACTAGACCCGATCCCAGGAAAAGTGTACATCCATGGAACAAGCAGAGAAGCCGTGTTATCGTATACACATTGATCATGCAGGACCATTCATGAATAAAATATTTTCTACAAAAACGACCCTTTTATATGATTGTTAAGAAAACTCAAGGACCAATTTTTCGTTTTTAGGATTTTATAGAATTTTTTTTTCTTTCAAAAAACCCTTATGAAATCGATTTTGTCCGTCCGTCTGTTCACTAAATAACTTGCGAAAGGTTCAACCGAACATCATCAAATTTTGTAGGAATGTGTGGAATAGTAACAGTCTTGGCCCGAATACCTTCGAAGTTGGTAGGGCAAAGATAACAGGGTTTTCCGAAGAGATTTTTAGTATGGATCCGAGAGGGGCGTATGGGTACTCAAATCAAAGGACTCCACGAGTACATTTTATATCAGCTCTTTTTTTCCAGTTTCGAGCAACGGTAACGTAGTTATGGGAGTTTGAAGTTAAACTGACGTTTTCACCTTCGCTTTTCTAAGCCGAATCAAATATTTAGTAAGGGCGTTTCACAATACCAGGGCAGCATCTTATGCAATTGTTCACTGCATATGTTGTGACTGGATGAAACAATGAACATGCAATTTGGTGACAATGCAATAGTGTTTGTCACAAATACTTTTGAAGTTTGTAGGACCAAGCTAACAGGGTGTCCCTGATAAGCTGCACAAATCTACTTTTTCAGAACTCATAGGAAAGGTTTGTGTGGGTACTCATATCAACGGGCTCAACGGAGTCATTTCATATAAGTTCCTTTTTCTTTATTCGGAGAAACGGTAACGGATTTATATAGCTAATGAATTCAGTTTATATGCGTATAGCCATCCTGACGTTTGCCTGAGTTAATTTTTTTTTGTAGAGATTTCATCAGAAAGTTGAGTTGGATACATAGTAAATGCGTTCCAGGATGAAAGGGTATTTATGTATGTACGCTCGGTATTTTTTAAGACCTTTCCACAAAATTGTCTGAGCTGGTTCATTTTATTATGAAGAATAAAAAAATTGATCAGCTAATTTCACATCAGTGCAAAATGTTCCCATCATACACAAATGTTGTACCATGGCATAATATTTTTTTAAGTAAACAACAAAAAATATTGAATTCATTGGATTTTTATGTTCATTAGCTATTCAGATACAATATTTAAATGTCTGCAGGCGGATACAAGTGACAACTACAAGACTATATTTTGCATAAATTGCCAAAAGTGCATTGGATGGAGGGATCAGTCAAGGTTATACCATCCGCTTGTATGCCACCACACTCTGCTAGTGTACTGGCATAAAAGATGTGCTTATCGTGTTAGGGTTAGGTAAAAATATTTTAATAAAAAAATCGATGCATAGGTACATATTTATCTTTTGCCATCCACATCAGGTACACACTACACAGGAAAGGACACTTCAACGTAAAATTTTTCCATGATTCACTATATGCAAAGGCATTCATTCATATAAATTTAATCGTTATATGCACCGTCAAAATACAGAATTTACATAATATGTACACTGGTCAGCATATGTATTTTGACATCTCATATCCTCCAGCCCCGACACTGGTTTTGTTTACTAAAGCCAATAACGGTAAGTTTCTTTTATCAAAATTAAAGCACATATCGACAGCAATAAATATGCTTAATATTTTTCCCGTCGTCTTTCGGACTCTCATGCTATCGAAAAGAGAAAAGATGGAGGTGTAATTCTGATGTGCCATAAGTATTTTGACAACATTTAACTGTTTGATTGCACCCATTTTTTCGCAAGAACTGATGCACAAAACATATTTTTATTAATTTGTGAGTTCCCCATAATAATTTTCAAAAAAAATATCACCAGTGGCTCGAAACATAAACAAAAATCAGAATTTCGAAGATTGGTTTGAGCATCGATTGATGCAAGCCTTAGTCCTGGTTTACACATTGAATACGCTACTATTGAATTTTATTTTAAACGGTAAACTGTTTATTACCAAACAAAAACATGTTTCAAAACAAAATAAAAACAAATCTTGGCGCTCTCTGAAAGAAAGCGAATGTGAACCCCGCGTGATGAGTGAGCCACGATGAAGAACTCTAAGAAAGAAGTGAAATTTAAACCAAATTGTGCCGCAAAAAAACGAATATAACTTCCGACGATGCAATGACGACCAAAAGAAGCTTTGGCCATGGAAACAGTGATTTGAACTTAAGCAGCCTAGGCCATTGTAAGCAATATATCCCTGCACACTGTGGTATTAATTTTGAAAACCAGGTATCCGTTATTCCACATAAACTGGCCATTTTCTTTAAATATTGATTTTTTTTTTGTAAAAATGTAATAAAATACCGAATATTAGCCGAAAAAGCTTTTTCCGAAAGTTGCAGTAGCTTGAACTATATCCTTAGTAACAGAGATTTGCTTTTGGTATGGTTTTTAAATCTTTCTTTGGTTTCACTTTATATGCGTACGCATGCAATTTGCTTTTTTTATTTCTAGACCGAAGGTGGTCGTTATTACCTCTGCCTCCGATGGCACATTCTTCATATTCATAATATCAATTAGGACATTTTCCATAAATATTTGGAAGATTTTTCGGTAATGATTCGATATACACATCCCATTTCTGTGATGCATGGAATGGCTTTCTATTTCCTTTCTCTTATTCAATTCTGGTGTTCAATAATGAACAGTCTACCTTATGAAATTAAATTCAATTGCAGCGTCTCCGACCTTTAAACCAGGGTTGAAGTTTGCCTCTACGGAGGCTTAAACCAAACTTCGAATTTCTGATTTTTTTCCAATGTTTCAAGCCACTGGACACATTTTCTGCTTGGAATTCAAAATATAAACACAAATCATTATTAAAATTATGTTTTATCCATTTTTTTCCAGAGAAATTGGTGTACAATCAAAGATTCAAATATTGTCAAAATACTTATGTCGCATCAATCAATTTCGCACCAATCTGTTCTCTTCTTTATAGCAAGAGAGTGCGAAAATGGACAGGAAAAATATTAAGCATATTTATTGCTGTTGATATGTACTTTGATTTCCTAATAAGAAATTTACTGTTATTCGCTCAAGTTAAATAAAATCAGTATCTTGGCTCGAGAGTACCAGATGTCAAAATACATATGCCCGCTAGTGTACATACGTAAATATGCGTTGAAAAAAAATTATGTAAATTTCACCAAACAGCTGTTCGATTTCTTGATGATGATGACCTGCGACCATTAGATAAGTTCTTTCACCTTTCTTTCAAACAGCTCCATGTTTTTCTAGCGTTCCCTACATTTTTTCTAGTTTTATTCATAAGTGTTATTCAATCTTTTTTTTTCGTTTAATTATAGGTAGTATTCTCTTGTGGATAGGAAACAAAAAAAAACGGTAGTTCAATATTCCCAGTGGAAAAACAGTCTGGTGTGGTCCATTCACCATCTACAGTTTCTCGTATCTTTCACCACATCAGTTAGGTAAGGAGACTCTATCTTCTATTGTCATTCATTGTACGAATATCTTTTTTAATTGATACGTCTCTATTGTATAACCACACTCCACAGCATGAACTGCTGTTTCCATGAAAGGCCTAAAATTTGTATCAATGCTGGAGACTTTGAGTTGTGCTGATTAAAAAAATTTCGATTGCTATTCAATCGGTTTTTCATATCAATGTAGCTGTATTGGGGGTCGGTCATTGTCATGATCGTCGTCTCCTATCCTATCGATTGGAATCGATTTTTGTTTTGCAGTACTGCCGGTTTTTATACGGAAATCAAATAATACCGCAGAAAATAAATTAAAAGATCCAATTTGTAAAAGACTAAAAATAAAACAAAAAGCAGACAACGTGCGATAATGGACATATCATACTTGCACAGTAGAAGTGGTTCATCGAACCCACTTCAAAGATACATAATAATTTATCATGTTACCGGGCAACGAGGGAAAATTAATATGTAATAAAAAACCAACAAGGAGCTGTAGAGATTTATACTCATATGAATGTAGTACAAGAAGTGTGCCCCAATAATACGGCGGCTGACGGGTACCAACCACTTGCAAGCCACGATTGACTGACTGGACTGTGTCGGCATGCCAATATATTTTTACAATTGACTTCAAAGAGAGCAAATTCTGTAAATCAGTTTGTGCAGTAATTTTTTTATCTTATTATTATTTTCACAATGGGCACAATTGAGAGCATTTAATGGCCATTAATCGTTGGTCTAGAATGGAAAGAACTTTGGAGTACATAGTACCACATACATAAATGATGTCTAAATTGATTATGAGTGGAACGAATTTCCTAAAGTACACTCTATAATGATGGATATTAAGCTGTTTGATTTATCGAGAGTCAGAGAAGCGATCAAGTCATTATTCAGCTAAATTTATTATATGAAATGCACACAGACATTCTGTACCGAAAGTTATAGTTGAACGAATTTGAAATTGCAATCAAAATGGATTCCAGGTTGGAGAAAGGAAATGGTTTAAGTACATGAAGGTAATTGGATATGTGAAACAGGATACGATTAATTAAAAGTTGAAGATGATTTCACAAATGTTCTTTTATTGAACATTTGCTAAATGTCGTACGGTAAAACTCGAACTCATATTAATGTATACTGCTCAAAACAAAATAAGGGCCACTAATAATTTTCTGATTATATTTCTGTGGAAAAGGAAAATCATAGTTTTGTTGGTCTAATTTAATAAAACAATATATTTTCATTAAAGATAATGAATTTTATTTAATTTTGACCAGAAGTTACACTTTTTTTTAGCATTTTTTCGGATTTCTTACTTTTAGCGGTCATGTAATCGTAACAAAAACAATTAATTTGGCATGTCTAATCTGTAAAAAAAAATTGATTCTTTGTTTTTTTTTAGTATCATGTATGGCCTCCACTTTTTAGTATGCAGTCTCGAAGTCTGGACGGAACGCTTTCAATAAGCCGATAGACGCTTTCTTTTGATATCTCGTCCCAACACATTTTTAGCAATTGAATCAGCTGTTGCTTGTTTGTGGATGTCCTCTTCAGCAGTCCGCATCCGGCGTTTTAATTTATCCCAAAGATGTTCTATCGGATTTAGGTCCGGACTGTTGGCAGGCCACTCCATGACCTCAATATTGGCCTCCTCGAAAACAGACATTGTCGCCCCGGCAGTATGTGGTCGTGCATTATTCTGCATAAGTAATGGTCACATCCGTCCTGTTTTTGGCAGGACAGTCCTGTTTTTTCGACCTTACCCTGCCGCCCTGTCAATACGCCCAATGTCCTCTTTTTGTCCTTCTTTGTCCTGTTTTGGGATTTCAAGTTTAAATTTCAGAAAATAAGCAAATTGTGAAAACGACACCAAAAATTCGTACAAGAACAACAAAAGAGACAAGTGACTCCACTCGTTCGCTTTTATTTTCTTGCCAAAATTTTCGTTAGACGATTTAAAAAAATAAAGTGCCTCAATGTCGCCTATTGCTTAACAAAGGGTACTTAGGTTAAGAACAAAAGAGCTGTGCTTTTACACTAGATAGCCCTGGTGAGGAGAGCCCCATCTAGAAACATTGATACGAAAGGACGAGCTGGGAATTTCGTAGTAGGGATTTCGAAAAGAGCAACCTAGAATAGTTATTACACAGAGAGAAAAAGTTCTTAGTAAAATTAATAAGAATGCCTTATTGAGGCATTTTACCATGAATTCTGATTAAATACGGTAAACAATATGCTTTTTCCATAGAGATGTTGAGTTCTTTGACTCTCGAGTATATTTAAATTGGGAATCCTTCCCTTTCGTCTTGGTAGATCAATCGCGATAGCTAAACAACAATAACTATCTAATAAATCAAAACCCAACTAAACTTTTAATTTGCACAAAAAAATAATATATTCTGGGATCAAATCCAATGTTTACGGGCGCTGGCTCAACAAAGAGTGAGTGTAAATTACATACATTCAAAGGACATTTGATTAATTCGAAAATAACTGATTTACAAATTTTGGCGGAAAATAATTAATTCATTTACCTTATATTAGCGCCATCTTATAATTCAATACAAAACTAATCCGGAAAATCACATAATTTTGTAAACAATAAAATAGGTTATGTTGTTTGTTTACATTATACCACAAAATTTCAAATATTCAATTTATTATTTAATTGTATTTCTTTTTGTCTATTTTAGGTGATTGGATTATCGAGCATCATTGCGCTACCATCAGTGTTCAATGGGGTTAAGCCTTGTTGCCGGGGAAGTCGTCTCATCAGTAATTACCAAGCTGCAGGTGAGGCTCGATTACAAGCTCCACTTGAGGATTTTGAGCCACAGTCGGTGCAGTTGCAGTTTCCAATGCGCATCGAAGCGATGTCAGGTATACTATTATGCAAATCCTTGAAGTTCCGATTCTTTGTGGTTACTTGATTTCAGGTGCGCCGATGAAGCTTATACGATGTGGTGATGATGACGATATTTTCAACATTCTCCCCCCGATGAGACATCCGTCTCAGAACAGCAAGACTTGCATCGTAATAGGTAAGTTTCCATCGTAATACATAGCTTAGACGTGTCGATCAGTGCATAGCGTGTTGATTCAATGTGTGTTGGCCAATTCGTGATAATATGCAAAATTTAAGTACGGTGGAGTTCAGGCAACTATGTTGCCGGTCCACCTATACTTATTGACTTGCGTCCGTATATCGCGACAAATGGTGAACAGGAAACTCGGGCATTGTGGAATATGGAAGAAAATTTCAAAAGATTTGTTATTAGGAATAAATTCAAGGCATAGACTATCACCAAGGAAAGCCACATAGTGAAATTATTATATAATTGCATGGTACTAATTTTACTTTGCAATGGGAAGCAAAGCTATTTTGGTGATGTTGCGTTGGAATGTATTGCCATTCCTAATCACCGACACAACGCGTACAAGAGAATCCTTACCTGGGTGCAATTCGGTAATTCTTGCAAGTGGCCATTTACAAGAGGATAGCCTTTCGTCCTTCAACAAACACAAATCTCCAACCTGTGGGTTTGGTTCGCGAGACAACCATTTTGGACGATGTTGTAGTCTGGAAATATACTCATCAGACCATCTTAACCAAAAACCTTGTGTTAACCGCTGAGTGAGTTGCCACCGTGATAAATAATTCAATTTAACATCTAACAAATTGTTTTCTGGAACGCTCAGCATTGCGTCTCCTATCAAAAAATGACCTGGTGTCAATGCTGAAGCATCAGTGTGGTCGTCACTCAACGGACACAAAGGCCTTGAATTAAGGCACGCTTCGATTTGTGCTACCGTCGTGCACATCTCTTCATAGGTCAATGAAGTGTTACCCAAAGTTTTCTTTAAGTGAAGCTTCATGGACTTCACTCCAGCCTCCCATAACCCACCAAAGTGAGGGGAGCCTGGAGGGCTAAAGTGCCACGTTATTCCCTGATTGGTAACATCTTCCGCAATGCGCCTATTGGACTGTGCAATTCGAGCGAGCTCCGCGTTAGCTCCGATGAAGTTTGAACCGCAATCAGAGTAGACATCGCTACATAACCCGCGTCGCGAAACAAACCGTTTAAATGCACCGATAAACGCCTCAGTGGTCATATCGTTCACAACTTCAATGTGTATTGCCTTAACCGCTAGACAAATAAATATTGCTATGTAGCCTTTAAATATTCGACCACCTCTACCTTTCCTATCTTTGATATTTATCGGACCACAATAATCGACTCCCACATGAGTAAAAGGACGAGATATATTCACGCGAGGTGAAGGTAAAGTTCCCATTAATTGTGAAGACGTTTTCGCCTTTTGTCGAAAACATATTATACAATTGTGAATACATTTCTTCACCGAGTTTCGTGCATCCAATATCCAGTATTTTCTCCTTAATGAGGCCAAAACTAACTGAACCTCTCCATGTAACGTGTCCTGATGACATTTACGAATTAATAGTTGAGTTAATTTTCCAGTTTTGGGGAGAATTACTGGATGTTTCTCTTCGAAATTCATGTTAGCATAAGCGAGCCGACCGCCTATGCGCAAGACCCAGTGGCGGCTCGTGATCTCCTAAATTGGGGGTTCACAACTGAAACAAACAAGAGCAACAAATTCTTCAAAATTATGCAAATAACTAATTTCATTACCCCTTGAACTTTGTACCATTATGTAGCTTTTCAACATTTTTTTATTAGAAGAATTTCTTTTTTGGCCTCATTAGCCGTTTCGTTTATTTTTATACATATAGAGATATTTTGTGGCTAATATTATTAAATTGTAGGCCAATATAAATGATCGAATTTAGGAAGAGAAGAAGCGAAATATCTTGAAGACGACCTTAAAGTGCAACAAATATAAATTTCATTTCTGCTTATGGTTACCTCACGGAGAGAAAAAAATGTAGTGAAAGGTATTAAAACTGTAATAAAAACCATTGCATTTGTAATGATTTTTGACCCTACTGCAACTGATGTAAAAGTTATTACATCTGTAATGAAAAATGTCATTGCGCTGTAATAAAATTAACAATTTTCATAATAAAATTTGCCAGGAAAATAATTCGGCAATAATAGAAAAAATACAAATAGTGATTTTTTTTATTTTTCCTTTTTCTATTTTCATTTTTTTATTTTTTACTTCTATTTTATACTTTTTCCCTACTTTAACTTTACCTTTTTACAATTTGCTACACCTAAGCTATCTAAGATTACAAGTTATGTGAATAAATTAGTCGTCTTATTTTTTTACAGTTTCATAATTATTATGCGCTCTTGTTAATTTTATGTACAACACCATGCAATAATTATTATTACACACAGTGGTGAAAATTACCATTAACACAATAAATATTACTATCGATACAAATATCATGCAATGATTTTTGTCATTACACTGCAATCATTTTTACAATAGGCCAGCACCAGTAAAAACTGAATTGTAATCAATTTCACTACATTTTAATAACTTTCACTACAAATTTATTGAAATTGTATGTTGTGAATTGCATTGTATGATTTTGTTGAATTCATTGCACATTTTTCTCTCCGTGCGATAGAAACGGTTTTCACTATGGATGTTAATTCAATAAATTACAAATTTGACAATTCTTCAACAATTTCTCGAATAATATACACAATAGTAAATATCAGAGTTCTAGCTCCAAACGTTCATTTCCGAACCACTCATATCCTCGAAATTATACATCAGGAATTATTTTTTAACGGATTTTTAACCAGAGGATATAGCTCTAAAAGTGTGTACAAAAATTGTACAACATGGGTTAAACAAAATTTTTAATTACAAAATGCTACAAAATAATCACGATTATTTTGTTGGTAACAATACATCATCCGCACATGTTTCCAAATTATAAATAAATTTGTAAATATTGTTTAGCCATACTTAATACGAGTACATTCGTCATTATTTTTGCCTTGTTATTTAAATATTAAAAACAAACTGAGCAATTGATACATACGTAATCATAAGGATTCATAACAATGCAAATTGCATCAATTCAAAACGTATCAAACGAAAAAGCATCACCGATACTGAAGCTTGCACTCAATTCTTTCACTGTTCGCACATATTTTGTGTGCTCCTACGCCAGCGAGTGTGCGTCGATTGCTACTATGGGACATCGCATATGATCGTATGGAAACGGATGACGGATACAAGCAACTCTAACCGCACGTGCGATTAGAGAATAGAGGTGGCTTGTTGTCTTTGACTTGTATTAACAATTTCGGTTATTCTTCGCGGGTTTTTTAGTTGATATAGATTTTTATGTATGTATATAAATTTGAATTTTTGCTGATAGAAAATTTTACGAAGGGAAGTAATTTTGCGATGTAATGGTTATGATGAGTGTAGGGGGTTCACGTGCTCATGTGCTCCTAAGGAGTAACCGCCACTGGCAAGACCCCATTTCCATCCAAAAATGGATTGAATTTGAGGATTTTACTACTTTTGTTAATGGGTTTTCCTACCTTTAATAAAGTGATTTCGGCCTCAAACTCAATATCTTGGACGTAAATTATCCAAAATGTTAACGCTTCATTTAACTCGACCGTAGTTAAATGACTCGCATTCGACATACGTTTTAGACAAACGTTAATAAATCGTCGACAATACGCCGTAACACGTATTAATCGAGTTATAGAGGAAAATTTACTAAGTATAACTTCCAATTCGGACCTTTTAGTATGTATAAAATGACAAACTACTCTTTTTATACTTACTTCTTCAGTTGTTGCTTCCACCTCCGGTTGATCAGGCCACTGTTCTTCCGGAAGTAGCAGAAACTTCGGACCATTCCACCATAACTCGAAGTTCTTTAAGTATTCAGGACATGAACCACGCGAAGCAATGTCCGCTGGATTTAGCTCCGAGGGAACATGTCTCCACGAAATATCGGGAGCCAAATCCATTATTTGGCAAACTCGGTTTGCCACAAATATGGTCCATCTGCTCGGATGTCCTCTCAGCCAAGACAAAACAATCTTGGAATCTGTCCACAACTGTATATGTCGTACATTAACCTGTTCACCTACTGAATTTATAAATTGTTTTAATATTTTAGCTAACAACAAGGCTCCACACAATTCTAGACGAGGAATTGTAACTGGCCTTATCGGAGCCACCTTAGCTTTGGCCATTATAAGTCGTGACTGGATGCCAGTGGATCCTCGAGTTATACAGTATAAGGCGGCACCGTATGCGTATTCAGATGCATCACAGAAGCCGTGGATTGACACATCTGTAAAATTTTGAATAACAACACAACGAGGTAACTTAATTTTTTCAATAAGTGATATATCATTTCTAAATTCTTCCCATTTCTCTCTTAAATTTTTAGGTACCTCTTGATCCCAATTGGTTCCATGCAACCATAATTGCTGCATCAAACATTTCGGTTTGATAATAATGGGACATATCCAACCCATTGGATCATATAGCCGAGCAATGTCGGACAGAATCACCCTTTTAGTGAGTTTATCACTGGACTCCATCATATTGTATCGGTAAGTAATGTAATCACCTTTTGGATACCACAACATTCCCAGTGATTTATGTCCCTCGTCCAAATTAATGTCTTGGACATTCTTCATTTCGATATCCTCCATCGGTATATCCTTTAAAAGTGACTCTTCGTTTGAGACCCACTTCCTTAAGTGGAAACCACCTGATTTTAATAGGGTAATCAATTCTCCAATCTTTCCTTTAGCTTCTTTTAACGTGTGACCACCTGACAACACGTCGTCCACATAAAAGTTTTCATTAACTATTTTCGCAGCTATTGGAAATGCGGATTTTCCATCTTCCGCTAACTGTTTTAGCGTCCTTATCGCTAGAAAAGGAGCACTGGTCAACCCAAAAATGACCCTATTTAATCGATACTCTGAAACACAGTCATCCGGATGAAACCTCCAAAGCAATCTTTGGAAATCGGTATCATCCGGATGTACCTTTATTTGTAAGAACATCTTTTCAATGTCAGCAACAAATGCGTAATAATAGATTCTCCAGCGAATCACCACCGCAATCATTTCATTTTGCATCGACGAACCAGCCAATAATACATCATTAAGTGACAAACCCGAAGTGGTTCGTCGTGAAGCATCAAAAACGACCCTCGTTTTTGTGGTCGAGCTCTCTTTGCAAACCGCATGATGTGGTAGATAATGAGCCTGACAACGAGTCTCCCCAAAATTCGTTGTCAGTTCGTCTATTCTTTTGACCGGGCTCATATAATTTTTCTTTAATAAATCTTCCATACATGATGAGTAATCTTTATATAAATTAGCATCACGATCAAATTTTCTTTCTAGAGCCTTTAAGCTGGCTTCTGCAGCTCGTCGTGATCCACCTAAGTGGTCCCTGTTGGGATCATTTTTAAAGGGTAGGCGAACCACATACCTCCCTGACTCCTCTCTGGTGGTGGTTTGCTTGTAATATTCCTCGCATAATGCGTCTTCCACCATCATAGGAACCTCCACCTTTGGTTCTTCCAGTTCCCAAAATTTTCTTAGCTGCTGACTAATTTCCTCATTCTCATTTTTCCTTACAATAAAGGATTTTATTACACCGCCTTTGCTCCCATCAGTTTTTCCCGACAACACCCAACCTAGTTTAGTGTGTTGTAACAATATTCCGTTGGGAAGCAACCTTGTATCGTTCAGTAATAACTTGCCATAAGTGTCAGCGCCGATTACCATATCCACTCGAGCGGGTTTATTGTAATTAACATCCGCAAGTTGGATACCTAGTAGCGAAGGGTGTTGTATTGGCTGTATATGGCGAGTAGGCAAATTGCTTGTCAATTTAGACAAGACAATTGCCTCCACTAAAATTTCTTCGCTATTCAACATCTCAACACGTGCCTTAACCAGCCCCTTGGACCGCATTGTTTTTGAATTGCCGATTCCTGAGACAACATAATCACAATTACTCTTTTTAAGGCCTGCAAGTTGTACCGCATGTTCCGTAATAAACGAGCCTTGCGAACCTCCTGCGTCCAGCAACGCTCGCAAGGTGACAACGCCATTGTTGCCGCATACATTTACCATTGCAGTAGGCAACAACACATCATTTAATAATTGACTGTTCAAACTATTAATGCTGTTTGGTATAAATGGTGCAGAAGAGGTAGAGGGGAACGATACCGTAGGTGCCGGGGTGTTTACATCTTTGTGTAACATGGTATGATGTGCCATGTTACACTTCATACACTTTATCGAGCTTCCGCATTTTGAGGAAATGTGTCCTTTTCCCAAACAGTTGAGGCAGAGCTGGTGTTTTTTGACAACATCATAACGTTGACTTTGCCCCATGCTTATAAATTTCGGACAATTCCTAAGTTTGTGCTGTTGCTTGCAAATACAACACTCAAATCTCGATTCGACATGATGTGTATGAATTCGTTTTATCGAATTGTTTGATTTGCACGAAAAGGTAGTTGCTTCTAAAGTTCTAAATCTAGTAGTAAGGAACGTTTTTAGATCTGGAAGCAACAGGACATCTTTTTTTACTGCCTGTTCCTGCTCCCACAAAACACGAGTGGCGGCAGGCAATCTTTGCACTGTGTGGAATACAACCATAGAGTGCCACAAATTTTTTACTCCCAATCCCTCAATTATTTGGACCGACTCCATTGTCGAGTCCAATATCCCCTTCAGGGATGTAGCAGTCTCGCTAACTGGTTCCGTTCTCAGCAATTTTCTGAATTGATTAGTGAGTAAGACCGCTTTATTATCGTAACGATCGACTAAAGTTTTCCAAGCTGTATCCAAATTTTGTTCAGTAACCTTATATGAGCACAACAAATTGGCAGGTTCTCCCTTCAAGCTGCATTTCAAATAATGCAACTTTTCAACTTTACTAAGTGATTCCTTTTTCAAAATTAATGAGCTAAAAAGATCCCTAAAGGAACACCAATCACCGTAATCTCCACTAAACTGCGGTAGTTCGATGCGCGGTAGCTTTATTTCACTTTCGCGACTGGCAGTCGAACATTCCTGAACTTCAGGAGCCTTTGATTGTATTAATAGCTCCTCAATTTCGGACTGAAAGTCCATTACAGTCTCACGAAAAGAACCGTATTTATACTGTTTGAAATACGGTGTTTCTATCTCCTCTTTTGTTCCCCGTAATTCTTTGATAATTGTGGAGTGCGTTTCCATAAACGTATTCCACATCTCATCTATGTTCGAGGAGAGACGTTTCAGATAACTCATCGTCTTGCGCTCCTTAGCCACAAACGATTTTTTCAAACGTTCTAGCTCATCGATCAATAGCTCCTGAGCCCGAAATGCACCTTCCATGATAGCACCGTATAAAATATCAAACCAATAAATGAACGAACAAAGAAATACACCGTTCAAACTTACGTTACACCGACCCGCGGAAATCGCCAAAAATGGTTGTTGCAACAATTTGCACGGAACGTTTCGATTTTATATATGAGGAAATAACCACTTGTATCGACCGAAAAGCACTCATATGTTTATCCAAAAAACTTCAAATATTCCACTATAGGATTTACGATTTCAATATCACCACAATATAATAAGTATATGCAAAAATATAATAACTCCAACTATATGGAGGATTGAACAAAGGATGGGAACGGACTCACCACTTGCCGGACAATCCGGCTCGACGGACCAATGATGAGTTCTTTGACTCTCGAGTATATTTAAATTGGGAATCCTTCCCTTTCGTCTTGGTAGATCAATCGCGATAGCTAAACAACAATAACTATCTAATAAATCAAAACCCAACTAAACTTTTAATTTGCACAAAAAAATAATATATTCTGGGATCAAATCCAATGTTTACGGGCGCTGGCTCAACAAAGAGTGAGTGTAAATTACATACATTCAAAGGACATTTGATTAATTCGAAAATAACTGATTTACAAATTTTGGCGGAAAATAATTAATTCATTTACCTTATATTAGCGCCATCTTATAATTCAATACAAAACTAATCCGGAAAATCACATAATTTTGTAAACAATAAAATAGGTTATGTTGTTTGTTTACATTATACCACAAAATTTCAAATATTCAATTTATTATTTAATTGTATTTCTTTTTGTCTATTTTAGGTGATTGGATTATCGAGCATCATTGCGCTACCATCAGTGTTCAATGGGGTTAAGCCTTGTTGCCGGGGAAGTCGTCTCATCAGTAATTACCAAGCTGCAGGTGAGGCTCGATTACAAGCTCCACTTGAGGATTTTGAGCCACAGTCGGTGCAGTTGCAGTTTCCAATGCGCATCGAAGCGATGTCAGGTATACTATTATGCAAATCCTTGAAGTTCCGATTCTTTGTGGTTACTTGATTTCAGGTGCGCCGATGAAGCTTATACGATGTGGTGATGATGACGATATTTTCAACAGAGAAATCTTATTGAATCGAAAAGAAAAATCTTATTGTTATTTTTAACAGATTTTCGTATTATTTCCATATGATTTTTCATATTAATCCTAGCATTTGATATGACTTCCACATTATTTAGCAATTTCGATGAGAACATCTTATACATTTTCTCATAAAAATTTGCTTCTATTTAAAATCAATAAGAACAACTTTTTATATCAAAAAGAATACCTTTTTAATGTCATCTCATAAACAGTAATAATGACACGTGTTATTTGTGAATTGTTTCGCGAGTGTTTCAGTTCCCTATAAAGTGCATATGTATCGAAAGAGGAAGATCCATTTGAGTTTCTCCTTTCAGCAATCGAAGATACAAGGTAAGCTTACTTTTTCGTGGTTTTTCGTGATATTTCTGCTCTTAAGACCCAGAATGGTTTTCATTTTATGAGATATTATCGCCAAAACGGGCGATGTGCCTACACCGCGGGTCGAGCAACGCAAAGCCATGGAGCGGTATAAAGAACGAGCTCATCTTGTTTTCGCCACAGTGATCCTAATCGCATTTCAAAACGTAAGTTTGCAGCATGTTGTTACCTATATGAAAATTGTTAAGGATTTTAATGTTTTTCAGATTTTATAATACTTTTACCAATGGAAGGAAAACCGACGATACTTTTTTTGAGCGCCTGTCATCAAACTACCGACGGCTGTGGAAGGAGTTCTGATTCCTTAAACCCGGATTATCGTCGCTGAACATCAGATTTCAAGCGTTATCTGCGAGGTATTCATTGCTCTTTTCTTAGAAAAAAATCTAAAGTTTGTGTTAAGAATTTAAGACAAAACTTGCCCAGTAGGCAAGACTATTTCAAGATGTTTCGTTAATTATGTTGTCTAATAATTTCTTTCATTTGTTAGGTTTCATAAATGTACCTAGATATTAGCTTAAATAATTACATAAATGATTATCAATAAAACCTATTTTTTGCAGAACTAAGACTTTTTGTTTAATAGTACATACCATTTTCATCATTCAAATTTATAACTTCGGAACATCAAACTTATAATTATCAGAATGACAAATTTGATGGTCCAAAGTTGTAATTATGACTGGAAAATGGTATACTCAATTGCAGAATATTTGATATGAAATCTTATTAAGTGAAACAGTATTCTTATTGTTTTAAATAGCTCGACTTATTAAATCAATGAGACGTTCAGCTAATTTCTACCAGTTTCACCGATTGTTTCAATAAGAATTCCCTTATTATAATAATAAGATTCCTATTAATTTTATAAGGATTTCTTATAATTTGTCTGACAAGAATTTAATAAGATTTTCTCTATGATTTCAATAAGATAGTCTTCTTGGATGAAAACCATAGAGATATCTTATTGTTTTTCTTCTATTTTATGTGGTCGATTTTTCTCTGTGTACAAGTGACTGTGAAAAAAGTGATATCATTTGAGTCAGACAAGAGATAAACACATCTACGTAATACATGATGGCACACGGGAACCTGATGATTTTTAAAACGTCGCAAAAAATTGGAATTTCAGGACAGTTGAGGAATTTGCATTACAACCTTCTAAAATGTTGGTGCCGAGGACTTTAAACTTTAGCAGTCGTGTTTGGAAATTGCCCTAAAGTTTTTCCAGAAAATCCACTTCAATTTCCATTTAGCATAAAATTTATTGGTTCAAAGAGTCTTAGCTTGTAAGATAAAGCGTTAAAGCGTAATAAGCTTGCTTAAATTGAGAGTTTCACCGTTCCTTCAATATTCATCGCAATGCTTATGTCCCTTTGCATAAAGCCTTATTCCATTGACTGAAAAAACTTCGAACAAAGTAGTTTCGAAAAAATTAGACCACAGTGCAGAATGCGATAGCATCAACACCAGTCCTCCGCAAATTGCTTCTTATCTAGAAAGTCACATAATAAATGTTCGATCTCCCAATCGCCCCCTCGACCTAAACAGGCCTGACTTTATTTTCTTTGGGTTCCTGAAACTGCGTATTTTTTTTACATAAAACACGCATGCGTTGAAACAATTGAATCCACCCGCGGAGAGATGGGGCAAATTTAAGTTGATCCGCTGCGGAAAGTGAAAGAAAATTACAGAAAACCACTCTAAATTTTAGTATGATGAAAACGAACACCATTTTCTCGAATGTTTTTTTTAAAGGGTGTCATTTAAATTCCGCAACTGTTTTGAATGTTTTAGTGACAGAAAAAATCTTTTAGCATTAATTTCCGATTTTTTACGACCTTTTTGTTTTTACAATCGTCAGGTTCCCATGTGCCACCCCATAGAATTGAAAATTCTAAAGACACAGCGTTTTTGTCTTGCTGGTTGTCCGTCTTTTCATCCTGCTTTTTTAGTGGATTTGTCCTGCCAAACACCGATTTTTAGAACATCTGTCCTGCTTTTTCATAAAATAGTTATACGAGCATTATGCACAACGCCTGTTGTGAAAAAGGAAAGATATGTGACCTGACAATCCTTTCAATATAACTTTCGGACGTAATTGTCCCGTTATTTAGGATAACAACGTCCGCCTTGCAAGCTAATTCCGGCCCAGACCATCACACTGGGACCGCCTTGCCTCTAAATTTGATTAATGTAAGGATTCAAAAATACTTCTCCGCTTCTCCGCCAGACTGTTATGCGTCGGCCGTCACGAGAAAATTTTACTTTGCACTCCTCCGAGAAGAGCACCTTGCACCATTGTTGCATTTCCATTGGATATGTCGACGAGCAAATCTTAAACGATTCGTACGATGCGTCCTGGTAAGTTGTGTTCTGGTAACATGTCTCCTTGACCGTTCTTGGTCTTCGTGCAAACGATTCCTGATTGTTTCGCTAACAATGGTCGAAATCGTCCTCAATAGCCTACTTTGTAGTCCACGAGCACTAATGGTACGATCCCGTCGCGCACAAAGTCTCACATATCGGTCTTCTGTGGGGGTGGTTAATCGAACCTGAACCTTAACTGTCTGGTAACGGTTCCAAAGATTTTGAATGGCTCTTCGCGAATACCCTAATTGCAGGGCCACAGATTGTTGCGAACGAACTTCCTCCAACATTTTTAAGGCTCTGGACGATGCATTTAAATTTAAATGGCGCCGAATCACTGGCATTTTGTATTTTACAGTTTCTCCTTATCTTTAAAAGTGCAACAACTAATGTTGCAGTTAAAGAACTTGTCGAAAACTATTTCTAAATCCAAATGAGAAATAAACAAAACTTTCTAATGTATGACTCGTGACCCCAAAAGAACTGTTTAAGCCAGTTCCGTTAAAGCTAATGTAAACGAATCATACTGTGATAACTCACATCACATTCAGATACAGAATGGCATTTTTCAAATTAATTATCACACTAAAAATTCGCCAAAAGACATTGTTAAAGTCAACGGACAATAGTGGCCCTTATTTTGCTGTGAGCAGTATGATTAAAATGTTCATAATTGCATTTCAAATCCGAAAGGTTTTTGCATTTGCTTTAAACTTTTCTCAAATAACTTTTTATTTATTATAAATGGATTAGAACCTCATGAATTAGCTTAGGCAGGCATGTCAAACTCGCGGTCCGCGGGCCGCATGCGGCCCACCTCTCACTTTTGAGCGGCCAGGTTGAAGAAACACAATGTGTATCAGCACAAATACATAAAAAGGTTGTTGAAGGTGTTGAAGTCAAGAAAGAAATTTAATAAAATTCGTCAAGAAGTTGGTGACTTATGCAAGCTCAAATTGTGTATTTTTGAAATCTTCCTTTATGTGTACTACAAACAAGTCGCGCTAACGCCTAATGGAGGTACATTTTTTTAGGGTGGCATTTCTTATAGAGGAAAATATTAAGCCCTTTGTAATTTGTTTTGTCCTGAAATTCGGTCCAGAAAAGGGAATCAATCACCAGCACCAGTTTTTTTGGCAAACAAATTTTTGTATATTTTTAGCCACCTTTCTGTCCCAATTTAATTTATATCATTTTGGTTCCTAAGGTTATTTTGTTCTTCCTAGACGTTTCTGGTTGACTGGTGCTACAATATTCTGATCAGCTCTCCAAAATTTGACGTAAGCTAATTCACAAATAGTCAGTGGCGCAACTAAGAATTTGACCTGGATGGGGCTAACCACCATGCATTGAATGCATTTCTGGCGCCAGATGGATGATAGTGATTTAATCCCGTAATTACTATGACTCTATCTATACGGTACTGGTACCGTTGTATTTATTATACCTGAGCATCGACATCGTATCGTATGAGTAAAATGTCAGATTCGTTATCATCACGGTACATAATTTCTTGACTTCCTGGAAACCCAACTTTAATTCACGTTTTCAATATTGCAATTGGTGCGTTTATACAACAGAAACAACCGAAACTTGTGCAAATTATTTTCGACTAAATTGGACTTTTCCAGGCGATAGGAAATATTTTAATTTTGTTTTTTTTTTTCTGATTTTTACGGACTTCTACGACTTTGTATATGATAAAATCTTAGAAAAAGCATAGCAAGGATTGCATGCTTTAGTCCAGAGTGGCTAAGTGATCACAGAACCCATATGTGTTTGACTCCAAGTTTATTACACTACACTACACGAATTATTTTAAATGTCAAAATATTGTCGAAGCAATTATCAACCCTTCTGTCGCCGCCTACGAGCTGTTATGCCTGAGATTTAGCTGAATCTTCTGTAAAATTAATTTAATTTTTTGAAGAGGTCTCATTTTAGTTCTAGACACAGTTTGCATCAGTGGCGGATTTACCAATAGGCTGAGTAGGCTGGAGCCTAGGGCGGCAAATTTGGGGCAAACATAATTTTTTTTTTAAGTTAAACACATTGTAAGCCTTTAATACCGTGGAAAATTCAGTTTTCCAAATACGAATTATATGGCCAGATATAGAATTTATCCTTTTCATGCGATACGTTTTGGGAGCAGTGTGTGAAGTGTGTTTGTCACCGTTATGTGAGAACCTCAAACACTAGGAACGTTTTATTATTGAAGACGATTCTGCGAAAAGGCCTCTTTTAGTCAATTGCTTATGCAGACTGAAATTCGAAGCCAAGCACTTTTTTGCTTTATTTTTATTTATCTGACATATTTTTTTAATAAAAAAAAACATCGATTCTATCAGTATTTCCAGGCACGGATTACCCATGGGCAACCTGGGCAAGTGCCCATGGCGGAAGATTTTAAAAGGCGGCTATTTTTGAAACTTTCCGTTAGCTTAAAATTCTGTGAATGATTAATTTTGGGAAACTCAAGGAGCAATCATAATTAGACAACATCTTAATGCTCTTTTCCTAATCTTTTTCTAGTTACCTAGGCGTAGTCCAGGGTACCCAATCGCACACTTACATTGTAATGTAAATAATACTCGTTCATATAAAAATTTCAGTTGTCCTATGAACTACACTTCACTGCACACACTTCACACAAAATTCTGCTAATCTCACTCCGAATAGCCTACTGGTGGAGGGTAGTTCGCTTAAGCTAAGATTAGAAACAGTTTTTGTAACGCATTGGCTTCAATTAAACAAGGGTAGGAATCTAACATATGCGAGGATGTTTTGGGTGAAGCAATCAAGGAGCTCCAGAATCTACATTAAATGCTGGACATGTTGCCAAAGGACAAATAATTCGCAAAAAGAGGGGAGCAAGGGAGTCATAGTTCGATTTTCCAAAAAATGCGTGGCGTCTTGTTTTGCACTTTTTGCTGAATATTTTCTAGGGAGGAGGGACACTTTGGATGTTTTGTGGTGCAATTCCGGGATTTTAATGAGGGGCTCGTTACATGCGAGATCCGAGACGGCCGGCGGCCTAATCTAAGGACGCAGCTTATCTCTCCACACACTCTCTGTTTTGATATCCCTATTGTATTGATCGTTTGTAAAATTAAAAATTGTTCTGACGTATACATAATGTTTGTTTGTATCCAGATATTACGCTTCAATCCTAATTTAAAGATTTCATACAAAGTCTGAAATAGTTTTCAATTTTTGTATAGGTAACGAGAAATTCTGACAGCATTTGCCTTCATAAACAAAATAATTTTTACGAAGACTACATTATCAAAAATTAGCGTTCGTTCTAAACTAGTGGGTTAGTTGATCAATAACTAGGCAACCCTAGTAAAAGCAAGTTCATATTTTGGCGTTTTCTATTACTACTTTAGTTTTCCCCACTTGAAATTGGCTGGGATGTAACAAGCAATTGGTTTCGGGAGGGGTCCTCTCGATATTATATGCTCTATTGACTATCAAATTTGTAAGTAGGTAATATGTATGTATCCATCTTGTGAAAAGGTTTAAAAGAAATTTTAAAAATGTTGACGTTTAAATTGTTGAATTTGTATTTTTTTCTGCAGAGAAAAATATACAATACCTACCAACGATGCCAAAAATCATTTCAAATAATTAAAATCAGTAAGCAAGACTTTTGCTAAATAATATCACCGAGTCCTTGCATTTCGTCAAGTTGTCAATTGAGATTTTAACTCTTTTTGAAACAATTTAAAAATCATGAAATTGTCTTACCTTACAGTGACGGAGGGCGCAGATAGTGGCGCCACATAGGCTAAGCCCCGCCCTGAGTACTGTTCAATAGTGCATTAAAAGCGGGACACTATGAAGAATAAGAACCTACCCTTCAAACCGACGCTCCAACCAAGGAATTATTAGATCGCTTTTTTTATATTTATCTATCACATAAAAATAAAAGAATACTCAGGACCCACGAAGTGGAAAGCACTAATCTATTAAAGTGTAAAGGAGAAATTTGAGAATAATTGAAAATCAATCAAAGAAGTTCGTCCTGGAGTATTAATTCTCGACTCAAAAAACAATAGTGCTCCGCACATTTTTGCACCACTTGATTGGGTGGGAAACGATAAAAAAGCTAAACGCCTTGACCCTTGATTCAGGTAACGTCCGTTCAGCAATATTCTCGTAGAGCTTGGTAGGGGCGGCAAAATGTCAACAGCCTACTAGGGGTAAATGTGTAATTCCGCCACTGGTTTGCATACTATATCTTACGATGATACGCCGCCGTTTTTTTCGTTTCTTTAGGCATAGTTTAAACTAGGTGGGCCAAAAGTAATCACTCTATTGGCAATCGCTGTAACTTTTTTTCATTATTTTTTTTTCTTTCATTTTTCCTAATTTCTTAAGTAAGCAAACGTAGAATAGGAACCGCCGAAGCAGCCGGTCAGCTGAAAAAATCGCTGCTGTTGCTCAAGATGTCGAAAAGGAGCCCGGAACATCGACCAGAAGACGCGCCACCCAATTGGGCGTTAGGCGGGGGTCCCTACGCAGAATTTCGGTGAATGATTTAAAGAAGTTCCCTTATAAAGCGCAGAGAGTGCATCAGCTGTTAGATGTTGACCGCCAAATGCGTCTATTCGCCACATGTATATTCGATATTCGATATTCTGGGAAGAGTGATGGAAAATGCCATAAAACGGGCCCGTATGGTAATCAACTGTGGCGGCGGCCACTTGGCCCATCTTGTATTTCGCCGAACGTTTGATCGCCGTCTTCCCCTTGAAGTATATGGAAAGGGGTGGAAAATATTGTTGAACGATATATTTCACCAAGAAAGTAACAATAGTCTAGATCTATACGCCAACAGAAGGGTTAATTATCACGTCGGCATATTAAGAGAGTAATAAATATTACGCAGATTTTATATCTCAATTGTAAACAAAAAATTGACATTTGAATTAAATTTTCGCACATACAATGAACTGCCATAGTGTGAAATCGGTGCCATTTTCATTTTCTCATGCCCACTCTATGGACTAAGGCATGCACATGGGTTGCTATGCTTTCTCTAAGGATAAAATAAACAGGTACTGATAGGATATACGCCACTTGTTTGATACAATCTCCAGGCATGCAACCTCATCTTTTGTAGTTAGACTGACCTGACCAATGGATTTCCTTCATGTGAATATAGCTAAGATGACATTTATTACGATGTAAAACCAAAGCATACAACGTTTGGGTTCAGTTTTATTAAAAAATATTTTCGCAAAGATTTTATTTGACATATTTTTACGAAATCTTGTACACAAATATGTATCATTCTAACCGTTGGTTGCCTCCTTTTCTTTATAAGTCAGGTAATTCAACCCATCCCATTTCGGTCAAACGAATTAAGCACCACCTATAGATACAAACGCCTTGTATAGAGCGTAGATTCTTCAACAATTTCCAATGAAAAATTAAATTTCAGTATGTGATAGATAGAAAGATAGATAGATAGATAAACGTTTTATTTGCTATTCAAAATTTAAAATTATTTATAAAGTAGTTTAAAAAAAAACGATTATGGCGTGGCATATTGCCGTCTGCCCGGTTCGATTGACTAAAATCATTAAGTACATTCAAATGTTTACATTTAGCATATTCAATTGATTCATCGATTCCTTTTCATAATTATGCACATACACTTATACAATATAGTAATAAAATATTAAATGGTTAAATTAAATTATTGATTGAGCTCATTACATACGTTCGTTTACTATTTGGTGTCGATATTTCAGCGCTATGTTGCAGTACTCGTATAAATCATCCCAGTTGGATCCGTTTAATAAGTCTACTTCACGTTCATCCAGGACATTTTTACCGAAACATGATCTTCTAATTTCCTTTAGTATTGGGCATATACTGCTATAAACGCGTGTCCTCTCTGGTGTTTAGGTTACAAAGATCGCAGATTATCGGTAAATCGTTTCGATGCGGTATATAGTTCAGAAGCAGCATCTCTCCTCTAGCTTTGAAGATCGTCGAAATCTTGTGCGTACTGTAGCCGTTTTGGAAATTCGTGTTGTGCTGAAGCTCTTGGTTTAGTTTTACGTAAATTTCCCGATGATATGACGCCACTGCATCTTCCTTCGTATTCGTCACTTCAAAATTTATCTCATCGTTAACAAATTTTCGGAGCAAGTGGCAAGTGGTCCCCGTTCCAATTTACTTCGACTCCTATTTCGCTCGCCAGAGTTTGTAGTTCCGCAAAAAATCCTTTATTGTTGGCGGCATCCTGTTGTCCCGTAAGGCTGCATCCTTTATGATGTAGTTAATATGAATTTGCAACGTTTCAACAAATAACGGTTTTAGGCCAGTCTCTCGTAGAAGCATGTAGTTGGGGCTTTTTTCGGGAAGATGGAAAGTGCGCTTCAAATAGTATCGTTGTAGTTTCTCGACTGCATCGTACTTATTTCCACACCATACTTGCGCACCATATAAAAGCACTGACTTCGGTACTGCTTTGTAGATATGTATTATATTTCACCGTATGACATAAGTCAGGATTATGGAAACAGCTCTTCCAAATCGAGTGCATCGCCCATTTAGCCTCATTGAGTTTCTTTTCAAGATGATAATTGAAGTTCAGATTGCTGGTAATGTGAACGCCGAGGTACTTATAGCTCTTAACGATTTCGATCTCCCTTCCTTCAAAAGTCCACTTGTCATTTCGTGCCAGTATATGCCGCTTCTTAAACGTCATCACTTTCGATTTTACCGTCAACTTCCATTGATTGCAATACGCCTCAATATGGTTAATCATGCTTTGAAAATCTCTCGCTGATTTGGCGAAAAACAACATGTCGTCAGCGTAAAATAGTCCTTTGAGCATTGGTCCAAAAGCATCTACACCACCAGGCATACCGTCTAATATGTCGTCCACATACGTCGCAAATACATCCGGACTTATGACAACCCCTGACGCACTCCTGCATTTGTACCGAATTTCGATGACATTCGAAACCCGTTCTATATTATTATGGCTGTGGTATCCTTATACAGGGTGTCCGGAAACTGCCGCATAAACGCACCGGATTGTGATTCCTCATGTGATTTCCAGCAAAAAAGTTGTACGAACATACCCCCTTAGCTTAACCCTTTAGCTACCACAGGCACTTGAGGATTTTTGAAAAAAACATTTTTTTGTACGACTAAAACTTCAATATCTCAAAAGGTAGACTAGCTAGAATAGCGAAATAAGATGATTATTACAGCCAACAAATTTACCTAATAAATAAAACTAACCACAATGAAATCCGATAAGAGGTTTGGTTTTTACAAAACTTTAAAAGTCAATTTTTTGCGATTTGACCCAAAAACAATCTATTTTTCCATCTTAATTTTCTCCAACTTCTCCCAATGTGAGGTGCTTGTACGATTCTTTTAAAAATTGGCGCATAGTCTAGCGATAATTTCTTTCTAACATCATTTTATTCTAGCTTCGTTATTTCTAACAGTTTTATGGCCTTAAGTGCAGAAAACTAGGGTTAATTTTGGATCGATTTAGATAGAATTTGAATAAATTTTTACCAAATTGCAGATCTTTAGGGGCAGTTTGAATTGAATTAAATTGAAATTGAGCTAAAATTAACACTAGTTTTCTGCACTTAAGGCATTAAAACTGTTAGAAATAATGGAGCTAGTATAAAATGATGTAAGAAAGAAATGAGCATTAGACTATGCGCCAATTTTTAAAAGAATCGTACAAGCACTTCTCCTTGGGAGAAGTTGCAGAAAATTGAGATGGAAAAATAGATTGTTATTGGGTCATATAAAAAAAAATGACTTTGAAGTTCTGTCAAAACCAAACCTCTTATCCGATTTTATTGTGGTTAGTTTTATTTTTTATGTAAATTTGTTGGCCGTAATAATCATCTTATTTCGCTATTCTAGCTAGTCTTCCTTTTAAGATATTGAAGTTTTAGTCGTACAAGAAAATTATTTTTTCAAAAATCTTCAAATGCCTGTGGTAGCTAAAGGGTTAAGCTAAGGGGGTATGTTCGGTGCAACTTTTTTGCTGGAAATCACATGAGGAATCACAATTCGGTTCGTTTATGCGGCAGTTTCCGGACACCCTGTATAATTGTTCCAAGGCATATCCAAACTTTTACGACATTCCGTGGTTGTACAACTTATAAAAAAAAAAGACGGGCGATGAATAGTGTCGAAAGCGGACTTGAAATCCACAAAGAAAGCATATAGTCTGTGCTCTTGATTCAAGTACAACTCCGCTAAATTGTACAAAACAAAGACATGGTCATTCGTGGAGTATCCTGGACGAAATCCCGCTTGATTCTCTGATATAATTTCACCTTCGTTTAACCACCTAGCAAATCTTGCTTGTAAAATTGTGGTGAAAATCTTCCCCGGCGCATTTAGGAAAGAGATACCTCGATACGATGCAGGGTCATTGACATTTCCGGCTTTAAACAGAGGAAAAATCACCGCCTCTCGGAATTCCTCTGGATTATCTCCGTGATCAAAAATACGATTAAACTCCGTACATAGAATATTCAGAAGCTGTTAAGTCCCGTACTTGTAGAATTTTACGGGAATTCTGTCGGTTCCTGGAGCCTTCTTATCCTTGCAAATTTTCGTATGTGTTTGCCCCACACAAGGATGTTTCAAACGTGCACAGGCCATCGATTCTGACGATCATGAACACTATTCCTATTTTTATAAAAATTGCAAGGAAATGAAATGCTTCATATTTCATTTTGCATTTTTTCCTTTCCCAATTTATATGTCTGGGACCTTAGCCCCTCCCGTGTCCCACTGCAAAAAGTGTTCAATCAATGATAATAATCGATCATCAACATTTTGGCGTTTTCACTTCTGGGGTAAGGTTCATAATTTGTTTGAAGAACATTTTTAATATATGGCATTTCAAAAGGAAATAATCTTGAGGTAGTTATAATGACTTATAGTCATATTTTAAAGGTAATATGATAAAATTTCGAAAATAATTTTCTATAACCTTTTGCGAAATAACTACTCTGCGGCCCGCTCAAACCTGAAGATATTTGGCCCAGGTCAGACTTTGAGTTCGACACCCTTGGCTTAGGTCGCATGACATTTTTATGGCACAGGATTTGGCGTGGGAACTACAATTATTCCGGCCATAAATTTCGAAATTATGGTTCAAATAAATCAAACTTAGAAACAATCAAACAAATTTATTTTGCATCGTGCTGATTCTAGGAGAGTGTTAAAGAAACCTATAGAAAAATGCGATCTCGTTTACGAATATTAAAAAAAACTCCATTCCAATCCTTGACCAACTTACAAATTACCCTTATAACTTCAACATAATTTTCTTCGTTATTAAACACCATCTGTCTAGGTGTATGTTTAATCATGTAAAATGTACCATACCATTTTACACTTCGCTGACCTCGTAAGTGAAGTTGCAAATTGGTACAGAATACAAAAACTAACTTATTTCCCTATATATGTACATTACATATACATATGAATTTTTTTTTTGTATAGAATCGGTCTTCAGCAAGTAAATAAAATGCAAAACTTTTAAATCCATCTTCACGCTATGGTGGGCATAAGAGCAGCAGCACTTCCATTTAGTCCTTTTGCAGTTTACAACAACAATATACCTATTCTCGGGCCATACAACACTACACTCATCTCATACATACTTCCATATAAACATACTTGGTCTAACTTTCGCCTCATAAAGTGGTTCAAACCTACGGAAGTGTAACAAACATTCGTTCTATGCCACGTAACGCGTGTTCTGCGTTGTACTACCATTTTATGGTAAACAAGATTTTGCTTGCAAACTAACTTGAAAAGGGATTTCTGATATTACTTAACTTGGTGCGGTGCGGGTAATACGATAAGCCAAGGATATGTGTTGGAAAATGTTTGTTCAATAGATGGATAGTGGAATATGAGCCTTCTAAAGTGATGGTTTTGCGCTGGTGTGTTTATTGGTTGGTTTTAAGATGGAAATTCAGGGATGTCAAGAATTTAAGCTTCAGGTTTCTAAGCCGTGTTTGTCTGGCGTTCAGAATTTTAAAGAATTATTCCGTTTCAAAGAATAGTTAAAACCTAGGCAATCTAGTTCAAGTAGATCTAGCAATAATTTCCTATAGGGAGATGCATGAACACGCCTATAGGGCGGAACGATATAAGCGCAGTATATGTTTAAAAACAAAAACGAGGCTAATTTCGGGCGCGGCCGAAATTTGGATATCCTTCGCTCCCCTCGGGCTAAAAGTTTTTTTCGGGTGTACCTACGACTTTAGTTTAAATTGGTGCACAAGTAAAAAAGTTGTTCTTAAAAGAACCTAATTTGGGGGGTTGGATTTGTATGGCAGCCCCATGACCCCATGGTCTGATTTCATTCAATCTTACAAATGTTTTGTGTCATCAATAGAAACACATTTGTGTAAAATTTGGTTTAAATTAGTACACAAATAAACAAGTTTTTCTTAGAAGAAGCTAATTTGGGGAGTTGGGTTTGTATGGCAGCCCCAAGACCCCATTGTCCAATTTTACCGATTCAAACATAAAAACTGCCTGCAGCAAAAAGAAGCACTTGTGCAAAATTTCAGCAACATAGCTTTTAAATTGGCCGAGTAAAACGCGTCGCATCAGACAGACAGACGGACAGACAGTCAGACGGACAGACGGACATCGCCCAATCGACTCCCCAAGTCATGCTGATCATATATGTATAGTTTTTATATGGTCGGAGATGCTTCATGACAAAGTTAATATACCGTTTCACTCTATGAGCGAAGTGTATAATTAAGCTCAATATACAGTAAATTGACATTTGCTTCTAAAGCAGTGGTTCTTAACTTTTGGTATAAGAGGGACCATTTGATAAAACTCGCTAATTGCGGATCACCAAATCTGGTTGGTTGGTTAAACTGACGGTTAGAGCTAAACAGGCTTAAGCCGAAGACGTTTCGATAGAACATTCGAATAGTTATGTTACACTTACGAGAGCTAGATACAAAAGAGTAAGAAGCAGACGTTCCCGCATGAATTTCCAAGCGTGGTCTGGCAGATCTTCGAAATTCTCAAGATATCTGAGAAAATACTCAGACCGTGAACTTCGTCCGTTTTGGATAGACTTCTTCATCTCCCACTGCTCACTTCCAGCCTCCACTGGCGGCACTACACCAGGGAGAAGCCCCAATTGGCTGGTCAAAATATGTACACACATGTATTCGTTATAAAACACAAGAGAAACCTCTATCCGGTTGAGTTACTCTGATGATAGGCTATGAATGAAGATTTATTATAAGAGTCCCATTTTAATTTTGCTTAATAAGCATTTTGATAAAAGTAGCACTAAGCACTCATGCTGAGCCTTGACTACCTGGATGAATTGAACGTTTTCCACGAGGTCAAAAAATATAGATAGAGCACAAATTAGGGATGTTAAAAACCGGACGCTTGGTCCGAAAACCGGTAATTTTAAAACGGTTAACCGGGTTATTTTCGGTTTTTCCCTCCTCCCAGTTTTAACCCGGACGGTTGTTTGTCCATCTGGTTAAAACCAGCAAATTATTCTAGTACTTGTCCACTATGAAAATTTCGGATTCAAATTTCAGCCCTTAAACATACTTTCGAACTTTACTCTCCTTATTGCTACAGTTTAAGCCAGACAAACTTACTTATTTGAAAGGTCTAAATTGCTTCAGATATGGGTTTAATTAATTTTTTATTTGAGATTACTATATCCCCAAATAACCCCGAATCCGCCAAATCTGGAGATCGTACCGGCCATGGGATGGGAGATCGCCTCTGAAAGAAATGAGGCAGTTGGGGATATGTTGTTGCAACAAATTCATGGAGCCTCGTGCTGTGTGTGCTGCGGCTCCAGCTTGCCGAAACCACACGTCCTCAACGTTCTTCGAGGCTTATGCAAGAAGAAATTCCTCGATCATGTTCCTGTAACGAGGTGCATGCTCTCGAGGGCGAAGGCCCGCTGCTCTTTAGACCATGATGGCAACTGACTAGAATGGAACTTCCCTCTCCAGATGCGACCCCTCCCACCCCGCTACCCACCAAACTCACCGCTCGGAACTTTTTTGAAATAAGTAAGATTCTCAGGCGCACCCTGTACGTGCATTTTGATTAGATTTCGTACACGATACGAGCACCAGCAATACAAGTGTGCATGATTTATTTACTAAAATTCTAAGCAAATCAATGAAAAGACTCAGTTAACCGGAGAACCGGTATTTTGAGCCCGGTTAAAACCGGACGGTCTAACCGGCTTTGCAACCGAAAACAACCGAAAACCGGATTATCGGCCGGTTTTTGACATCCCTAGCACAAATCCCGGCACTGAGTCACACACAAATACAATGGCAATGAAAAAAGTCAGAATTTCTTGCCTTCCTGGCTTTTAACTTTCAAATAGGTAAGATTTAAAAATATTTTGAAAATTAAGTTTGAGCTGAGTGAAAACAGAAATACTTTAAATCCAAATAAGACATCAATCGCTTAGCGGGCCACCTAAGTTCGTCTCAGGGACCACCATTAAAGAACCATTGTTCTAAAGGATAGTTATATGTGCATGTATGTGCACGTATTCTGGCTCGTCTAGCGGTTAGTGCGCGCACTTTCGGTTCACAGGGTCCTGTGTTCGAATCTCATCGTGGATCATGGTGTTTTTCGAACTCACGAGCTTGTGGCGGACTATGATCTCACTCAGATGTTAAACGAGTACCCATTTATGGGGATAAATAACACTGCTGAGCGTGATGCTGATCTCATTACCTCAACAAAAAGCACATAACATCCTGGAAATAGGATGTCACTAACACATCCTGCGGCCTTAGTCCAATGTTGGATTGTCGGGACTGTTATTTATTTTTACTTTTACCTTTATTTGCATTTAAAACGGATCCAATTATGGCTACATTGATTCCACCTCTCAACTTGCAACAATTCACAGTAAAACAAGGGTTCAAAACTCGGTACTGCCAAAAGACTTCGTGTCTTTAATTTTCGCAAATATTTAATAATGATAATAACAAAAAAAATACTATGAAAGTATACTGTTGCTATAACAACTGCTTCACACTCCGAATTCAGTTGTTGAAGAAACGTGCTTCGCAATATATACATAGATACTAGTCGACAACACTGTTTGAGGAGTAACGGTAAAAAGAGAAACTGCTGAGGTATAGGCATGCTAATATTGTTTCGCTTTCTTATTTTTTATGTATAGTTACTTAAAATTTTGGGGACCGGCGAACAACGAAAAAAACTGCCTAGCGAAATCGCATTACAGAAAACAGAGTTCATTCATCAAACCTCCGATAAAACAGCTGACTCGGCGTTTGGCAAGCCATGCTCTTGATTCTGCGATCCCCTGCATTTAAAAATGTATCAATTCTAGTTAACGGGAAAAAATCAACCTAAGATGAAAACTTATTTTCCATACTTGATTGTTTTTTTAGAAAAATAAAATTTTGGTGGAAAAAGGGCAAATTATAACAATGGGCGAATTTCGCATCTATTTCGTAAAAACGAAATTTCCGTACCTCTTTGCATAATATAATTTAAAAATGGAAATTCAACCAGCTTTTGGCAGCAAACTGCTTCGGCGAAAACCTCAACGACCAGGACACCATAGGTTGCTGGTAGTTAGCTGCTAACGGAGCCTATACCGTTAAAATAATATCTTCTTGAAAATATCTCTAACCATTACATTTTACCGTTCCGCCTATACTATAGGAATCGAGATGCATCATTTTAGAATGCTTCAACCCCAGAAATGGAAAAATGAGGTTCGCCTTTTGTTTCCAAAGTAAAATGGATTTTAAAATTTTATAAAATAGTTTTAGCCAGAAAAACGGCTTCTCCCCTCTGACCGGTGAGCACCGTTTTTAGGATTTTTAGAATTTTTTCAAAAAACCCTTATGAAATCGATTTTGTCCGTCTGTCCGTCTGTTCACCCCGCAGGGGGGTTTGTGTCCGTGTGACACTCAGCTCGGAAGGCTGTTTGTAGTCGGACAGAGATCTTTGGTGAGTTACGACACCACGGACCTAGTAGCGCAAGGGGGCCCCTGGTACAGTTGATACGCCATGGCGAGGATCTGTACAAAGACCATTCGGGCGTTAACGGTCCCGTGCTCCTGAGTTATGCACGGGTGGCTCTTGGCGTACCTACTTCTCCCCATAGTTTGCGGGAGGGAAGCACTAAAGGCCTAGCACGATTTTGATGTCCTCTGGTGGGGGGGTGCATCATACGGAAGTCGTGTGAGCTTCGGAGGTGACGGCTCCGCATGACCCGAGTTAAGAAGGGGCTAGCTAGGGAGAACGGCCTTGGTGGAAAATGCCTTCGCGCCTATATCTAGCTAGTTTGTGGATTGATGACCACACTGCCTGAGTCGCATTGCTGACTAGTAAACTGAAGGGGCCGCCTGGATGTGAAAAGCAGCGCTACGTTGTCTGCACAGACGCGTAGTCACAGGTCCAACGAGCCTGGGGTGTGCATGCCCGAATTCGACGTAAGGCTTAACCAATAGGGGGCCGAAGGAGGATCACACCTGCTATGGAGAAGTCTATAGCGAATAGTGTACTACGGGGATGGGTGTGCCCAGGGGACCATGGTCCTTGCCCATCAAGGTGTTGGACTCGTAGTGGCTGGAGGTTGTTACCCAAGTCATCCAGCTAGTGATGCAATCCCGGGGTTGGATTCCGGATGGTGTGTGCATGCGCGAGAAATCTCCGTCTGACAACAACACCTTGTCAGTAAAAAGCCGAAGGTCCAAACTTTTAGCGGGACCGGGAGATAAAGGCCGAAAGGCTAGGTGCTCCCCTGACGGTATACCTGTAGATGGTTAGCTTGTCCGTCTGTTCACTAAATAACTCGCGAACGGCTCAACCGTTTGTCATGAAATGTGGTAGGAATGTGTAAAATGGTTACAGTCTTTGGCACAAATACCTTAGAAGTTGGTAGGAAGAAGATAACAGGGTGTCCCGAACGTTTGAGTACCTATATTTAAATCAAATATCTAAACGAGTACATCTCATATCAGTTAAAAATTTTCCAGTTTCGAGTAACGGTAAAAAGTCTATTGGCGTTTAACCCTAGTACTGACCTCGAGAGTGAAATTTTTCGCCGCTGCAATTTTTTTCAATGAACATGCATCCTTACTGTCGTGAAATATGTGGGGAATGCTTGGGAATTCCATAAGCTACAACACTATACAAAATTTGAGTCTATTTTTTAAACTGGAGACCACATTTCTGAGTTTAAATGCATTTCTTTAAACTTTTTCTGCTGAATTTTAAAGGACTGGTAGTTTAGAAAATCAGACTCATACCAAACGTATTTAATTTTAAACCTTCCCGTCTTTTGGTTTCGTTTTCATTTATATACAACTAATGATTTAAACTATTAAGTTTCAAAAATTCTGCCAAATGGATTTAAAAGTGTTTATGGACCACAGGGTATAAAAATAAGATATTCAATATTAAAATGTAAATTGTTGCTGAATTAAGAAATAAACAAAGTGGTGCAATTTCATAGTTTCTAAACTTTTCTGGCCTAAAAAAATTACTGTGCGATTAAATGCCAGACGGAAAACCTTTTAATTGTACAATTCGTGTGCTATTAGCACACAGTTTTAGTCGAGTTTTGGACGTGTCGGAACATCTAACAAATTCGTGTTAGCAAAGGAGGTAATTTTTCATGTTTTTTTAATGGTATTTTTAATGGTATGTTTTTTCTTTGTAGATTTCAACTTATAAAATTCGGCATCCAAAAGGACTTAATTTTGGACAAAGCAAAACTAAGGATTATTAATTGATAAAAAATTGAGCGGTATAGCGGTATATATAATCTAATTAAATAAGTTTTACAATAATAGTTTCATTGCAGATTGGGCAGACGTCATAGCTATTTTGTCCCAGACTAAAAAGACGAATTCAGTCATCACCCGGTCAACGTATCTAGTGTTTTTTTTTTAACTTCAAAATTCAGTTTACCTTTTTTGGTAACTTTAAATTAAAGCAAATATTTTAGCAAAGGTCTGCATTTTTATTTATATATTAAACTGGGGACTAACAATGAAACTTTTTAAACCAAAATTCTGAACTGCGGAAATTTATATTTAAACTATCGAAGTTTTAAATATTTGGTACTTAAACTAAATGGTACACAATCTAAACCACGCAGAATAATTTTCTAACGCTTTGAACTGAATACTAAACTCATAGGTTTTTCTTATATACGTACTCATAAATAAACTGTGTTTAAATTTTAAACGTTAGTTGTCTAACCTTTTCCTATGTAATTAATCTAGGACTTAATTATAGTCCGATATCCGTTTGAATAAACATAGAAACTCTTTCAGTTTAAAAAAAACGACCAGGAATTTTCACCGTGAATCCGAAAACAGTTCCATAATTTTTCTCGGCCATTTTATGTATTTTTTTTTTGTTTTTGTCAACTTTCGTCTTTGAAAAATTTGGACATAATGCGCTAAATAAATTTCGAATTGACATAGATTTGATAATTTTGGAATTTTTTAGTGATAGAGTGGTAGATTGTCAAATTTTGTAAAAAAAAAAGTCGTAGATCTACCACAAAAGTGGTAAAGTCGAAACAATGCGTGGAACGTTAAGGAAATAAGTTCAACTATACATACATACTGTTTGTTATGAACAACACTGGAATTTTGATATTTCCGTTCGACAAATAAGCGTTTGCATGAACCAGTGTTCATAAGCTTAGCTCCTATAAATTTTCAGGTATAGTTTCACCATAAGCCAACAAATCACTTGATTCTGTTAACATTTAACATAAGCTCCCACCACCTTAAAAAATGGAAATTTTTCAATATCCGCAGTTCTAAATAAAGGTTTTATTTTCTCTCTTCCCTTTGTGATTAACATGATTGAAACATACACACACTGAGACTATAAAATTTCTAACTCAACTCAATATTCAAACATACATAATTATAAAAACGTAACTACATAAATATACCCCACTGATCCCATCGATTGAACTGATAAATTAAATAAAAGTGCCATTGACCGCTCTCTGTGCTCCAATCTTGACTATTTATCTTTCGTCTTTAGAAAATGTATATTCAATTTACAGTGATTGGGATGTGCATGTGACAGGGCAATTTGACATCCCAATGGAAGCATAGAGAAAACTCACCCGTCACATGCACCGCACAAACCAAAACAAAAACCAAGAAAAGGAAGAAAAAAAACCGCTGAAATACACGAACGTTGCAGAAGGGAAGCAACAGAAGTAAACAAGATGTGTTATAGCCAGTAATCACCTTTAATGGCGTAATGAAGTTATTGAAGCACAAATCAATGGGAAAAGCATATAGGGAATGAGAAATAGCCTCCTTGTATCATCCATCATTCCGACAAGTCTTGGGTGTATTACTACAGGGTGACAGAAAAAAAAATTAAACGTTTAGAAGATGGAATGTGTGGAAAAAGGATTAGCAATTGCAATAAGTTGATGAACAAACCTGGGCAAATAGTAGGACCAAAAATCTCATTAAACGTAAATTCATATAGATCCATTTCTATCACATGATATTATAGATATTGAGCCAATGGCCTCTTGCAGTTTCCATTCCTTCGTACTCATACTGCTTCATTGGTGGATTTACCAATGGGCCTTTGTGTAGCCTCGCAACATTTAACTGGCTTCCGGAACTAAACCCCGTTCTGAACGCTCGACGCTACGCAATTCGGTAAGTAAAAGATACGCTTCGTATCTGAGCATATAAAACGATATGCGAGTATGTATGCGTATAGCGACTTACATTAAGGATTCAAATGTAATTTCCTGCAATTTCCCTACGGACAAGTTATAAAAATATATGGATGACGTTGTGTAACCATACCATGTTGTTCTGTTGCTCTACTAACACTTAGCTATGTAAGTACGATCTAAAAGAAAACCGGAAGATGTTGCCTATAGAGAAAGACCATGGCAAATCAACGTGAAAGAATCAATTAAACTCAATGCTTCATGTATTTTTTAGAATCTTGTAAAAGGGGGGAGCGATTATTATATGAGAAAAGAGTGTTTTTATTCTAGTCTATAGGCTTTTGGCTTTTTAAAGAGGAAGGATTCATATTTTTTCTTTATAGAAGGCTCAATGACGTGAAATGGCGCTAGGGAAGTGTGTCCACCCAGACGATGCTTTAAAAGGCATACAAGGTGACTGAAAGGTGGTGGTTGAAAGGTTGAAGGTTACGAAATAGCGAATATTTTTCCAGGATGTAGTTCGTACAAATTTCAGCCGTTTGAAGAAAAATAAAAAACAATAGTATGCAAATAGTTAAATTGATTAAATATATTTTCCTTTTAAATTCAATATTTCTATGTTTTTAGGTCTATTATATAATCAGCCAAGAGAAGGTATACGGTATAATTTATCATTGAAAAGGGAATTTTGCGTAGTTAAATTTAAATCGTACTCAGAACATTGTGCTGTAAATATTACAGTTAACATAAGCTATTGGCGAAAAATCATAATTTCAACCCTTTGCCACCCCCTCCCCCCAAATGTGACGCGCAAAACTTTTTACTGCGTAATGCGGTCAGGCCATAGAACACAAAAGTCAGCTCTTTTTTGGATGTTTGGGTTTCATAATTTTTTCAACTAAAATCACTATAATATGTGTGATGTATTTGATGTGGATGACCAGTGATATGTTTTGATGTATTTGACCATTAAATTTGTTTAAGTGTTGTGATTATCGTGGAATCTGGTGATGGATCCCCTTCCAGATCTAGTTTGTGCATCAGTCTCCACTTGTGGGATGGAACTCCTCCCTTTGCCGGGATGTACACCTGGTGTGAAACTAAGTATATAGGTACTCCGATCGAGGGATGGATATACTGGTTTGGTGTAAGATAAAGATGGAGCTCCTCCTATCTTAAAATATAATATTCACAACACTTCGGTATTCATTTATTATTAAATGGATGCTTCCCGCACGCTTCTATTCAACAGCAACACAACAACAGTCTAAAATAACTCATAATCTCACAAATATGCGTTTATCCTGGGCAACTAAGGCAACCAATCTTTTATTAAAACGAGACCAAGGCTAATTTCGGGCGCGGTCGAAATGTGGATACCCTTCGCTCTCCTCGGGCTAAAAGTTTTATCGTGCGTACCTACGACTTGTATTTAATTCCCCCCCCCCCCCCCGTTCTGTTCCTTCCGTCTTCACAAAAGTTCAGTTGCGTCGACAAAACAATATTTGTGTGGGATTTGGTTGAAATAAGTGGGCAAATAAAAATATTTACTCAGAAAATTTTATTGTAGGATCCCCGAGTCATACTGATTTTATATGTATACTTTTATATGGCCGGTGATGCTTACTTAATACACCCTTTCAGGGCTCTCGTCCACTGCAAGCGTAAACTTGAGCGGCGCGGCGCTCCAGCGGCAAAGCTTTCACAAAATGTGCGAAAAAAAGCTTTTACTAGTAAAAGGTATAAGCACACACAATATTCAGAAAGCTTTTCCATTGTATTGAATGGAATTTTTGTTTATTTTGCATAGTTACGCCATATTTTGCTTGGTTACGCCATTAAAATTCGGAAAAGCTTTAAACGCGGGGGCGCCGCTCGAAGCAGGTAATGGACGGCAGGCGTCAGTCTATGAGCGAAAGGTTTTATACCTTATATATATATTAGCATATTCAAGTCCTTGTTTTCGTTATAAACAGAAAGACCCCGACAATCCGGACCTCTCGATAATTCGGATTAGGATCTATGGAAAATTTTGAAAAGTGTGAATTTTCTAAAGATAGTTGAAGCGTATATTTCTCCTTATTTATTTCGAAAACAAAAATATACTCCAATTAATGGGAAGGTTTTACCTTGCAAAAGGTGCGGTAGTCGCAAATTTTTTATATGTTTTAAAGGCAGGTGGGATGAGTTAAAGTCCAAGTTTGCGTCTCTTTACCCCCCGTGCTCCCGCCGCCATCTTTAAAAACACATCTTAAATCGGCCCTTTTATTAGTTTTTGACCTATAATCCTCCCAGTTCATTTGACCACAAAATGTGCCAAGACAAGTTTGTAGAGCACAACATTTTCTATAGTGCAGTCAAAATATCCCAATTCAGGCCTCCAAATAGAAAAAAATAGAGTAAGGCTAATTTTTGTTGTTTTTGAATCAGTGGGATCCTAGGAATCTACAACTGATTTTGCTAAAAAAAAATTTGATCGGAAAGGTCCCAAAAAGGACAAAAAAGGATACTCTTTAATCCTTGACCGGAGGTCGGCATGCAGGGTATCATATCAAAGGGGACGTCGAGTATATTACATATCCGGTGTTTGTTTCCTGTTTCAAAGGAATCAAAGGAATAAATCGAGCTTAAATGGAAAATTTTCGAGTTTCCCGTGTATCTTTCCAAAGCCATAACTAAGAGAATAATTCTAGATGTCCCTACTTTTATCACTTTTCACAATCTATAATAGCTGGAGATTCTACCATAAAATTTGCTAAGAAAAAAGTTGATCGGAAAGCTTTGAAAAAGGAGATAAAAGGACACTAATTTAACACCTTGATCGAACGTGGGCATGTGGGGTGTCATATCAAAGAGGACGTCGAGTGCATTGCATGTCTGGTGCTTGTTTCTTGTCTCAAGGACACTAAATGGAATAAGTCGGGCTTAAATGGAAAATTACGGCTTTAGAAAGATGCAGATACGGGAAACACAAACATTTTTAAGTTGAGCCCAATTTCCTCCTTTGAGGGTCCTTGGAACAAGTAACAAATGCCAGATATTGAATGTACTTGACATCCTCTTTGATATGACACCCCACATGCCCACGTTCGACTAAGGTGTGCAATTAGTGTCCTTTTTCAGAGCTTTTCGATCACCTTTTTTCTTAGCAAATTTTATAGTAGAATCTTCAGCTATTATAGATTCTGGAAAGTGATAAAAGGAGTGACAACTTGGATTATTCTCGTAGTTATGGCTTTGGAAAGATACACGGGAAACGCGAAAATTTACCATTTAAGCTCGATTTATTCCTTTGAGGGTCCTTCAAACAGGAAACAAACACCGGATATGTAATGTACTCGATGTCCTCTTTGATATGATACCCCGCATGCCGACCTCCGGTCAAGGATTAAATAGTATCCTTTTTTTGTCCTTTTTGGGACCTTTCCGATCAAAATTTTTTTTAGCAAAATCAATTGTAGATTCCTGGAAGCCCACTGATTCAAAAACAACAAAAATTAGCCTTACTCTATTTTTTTCTATTTGAAATGCTAATATGACTGCACTACTTTGAATATACTGGTAATTTGTACTCTACAATAAAAACTGACAGAGTTATAGCACCAAGAAAATGCGGGAAATTCCAAAAATTATGACAATTTTGCAGTTTTGTTTTTTGCATTTACATACCAATAACTCATTACAGCTGCGTTGTAGCTTTAAGTCTTCTAAGTATGTTTTATAGAAAATTTTATTGCCATCAAATTTCATCAAGTTGTGTTTGTATGATGCACAGGAAGCTAATAAATTCAAAGAGAGTATGATGACTTCTATCCACTTGGCAACGACTTTGAAAAGTTCCACGGGAAACACGAATTTTCATTTAAGTCGAATTTATTTCGTTGACGGTTATTGAACAGGAAACAAACGCGGACCCTTTTGATATAATGCCCTGCATGCCGCCCTCCGGTTAATGATTAAATAGTGTCTTTTTTGTCCTATTTGGGACCATTCCGATCAACATTTTTTTTTGTAAAATGAATTTAAGATTGCTGCGACCCCACTGATGCAAAAACTACAAAAATTAGCCTTATTCTATTTTTTTCTAATTGAAATTCAAATCAAATAAAATGCACAAAAACTGTGAAATTATTTTTGATATTTTCTTCATTTTCTTGGCTCTATAACTCTGTAAATTCTGAATGTATAGTAAAACTTTATAGATTAAATTTATAGGAAATTTTGTGCTTTGCAAAATACTCTTGGCACATTTTGTGCTCAAATGGACTGGAAACGAGTTATAGCCGAAAAACTGATAAAAGAGCTTATTTTAGATAGTTTCTTCAAGATGGCAGCGGGAGCACAACGTATCAAAAATGCGTGACCACCGCACCTTTTGCACGCTAACCCCTATATTTCCTTCTCTATTGATTGGAGTAATATTAATTAACTTTAAACTGGTTAATTTTTAAATGATTCTAGTAAAAATATTAACATTTAGTGCATTCCGGTCCCAATGATTCCGGAATATCGGGGTTCTATAGTACCTATAGTCCAGCGGCAGATTTTTACAACGCTTGAAGGCGGCAAAAGAATATTTCTACCTTAGTACATTTTGTGTGAAAATCTTCACTGTTTGTATGAATTTGGATTATAAAAGCATTACACAATGTTGCCTAGTCATAATTTGGTAATTGGTTGATGCTTTGAGGATTCGACTTTATGCGGATTTTTTTTTTTGAGTTGGGCAAATAGGCATATTTTAGAGGAAAATTTAAAAAATACCGGCGTACAGAGGGCTGCGCCCTCAATACGAGTGTTTTTTTTTTAGATTTTCGATGCATACATAGTGAATAATTTTGCACGTATATTTTATAGGTAATAAATAAGAATTATGCACAATAAATGAAATGCTGCTTGTAAATCTATTTTTGGATTGGTCTAAATAAACGCGTTCCAGAATGATTTACTATGTATTATCGCTACACATATTAACTGAATTTATTAGCTGTAATTACGTTACCATTACTCCATGTCCGATAAAAACTAAAAAAGTCGACTTTTTCAAATCTACGGGACACCCTCTAAGCTTTGTCCTACCAACGTCTAATTATTTCGTGCTGAACTCTTTTACGATTCTACACATTCCTACCAAATTTTATTACGATCGGTTAAGCCGTTCGCGAGTTATTTAGTGAACAAATTTTTAAATCTCCGGGACACCCTTATATCTTTGCCTTACCAACTTCTGAGTATTTAGTGCCCTAGACTGTTACTATTCTACACATTCCTACCAAAATACATGACGATCGGTTAAGCCGTTAGCGAGTTACTCGCCGCTAGCGAGTTAAGCCGTTAGCGAGTAGTTTTCCGCGATTTTCACCCTGTTGGGCAACGAAATTTTGGTGGTAAGCTCCTGATTCGTGATAAGCATCGCATTTTACAATATCAAATACTTAACTATTATAAACATGTTTCGGACGCAGCCACCGCACACCACGACACTCCCGTGGGGCCCTCTGCCGTCCGGTTGTCCCTTTTCAGTGTGGGTCGCACTCAAAAAATGGAACATGGAGTACATGGCACGAGACTTAACGACGGCATCTGATGAGAGGTGTCGTGCCATGTACTGTCGGTCGAAATCGACAATGACATTTTTTTTGAGTTCCCCCTCGCGGGGACGATATTGTTCCGAAAAAAATAAAGGAAACATAATTTTTTTTTCTCCTTGTTCCATCTCAAATACTTATTAATGAACTATAATTTAATTACTATTTTTTGGAGGTTAAATCACAGATTCAGATATTTAAAACCGTATAACAATAATTTCTGTAATTTCTACTCAAATTACTAGTTTCTTCCGATTTAACATATTTTTCAGGCATTCTTCATTTAAAAAATTATATTAATTCAAGAATTACGATTTAAAAAAATGTGGCAGCCCAGCATTTATCAAATGAAAATGTTATTTTACTAGGAAGACTATCTGGACTTACCAAAAGAGACAATCATTGTTCATCAAAGAGATGCAGTATATCAACTATACATGTAAATTTCGATTGATTTCTTTATACCTGATATATTTATGATACTTTGTCTTCTACTAGGAGCCCCACCTGTGTATTGTATTTGCGGTTACACCAAGAACAAAGCCCACTTGGATCACAGGAGAAAGAAGAAGATACTTTGTCTGTTTTCAGTTTCAAAACATTTTCATTAATTGTGAAGATATTATGATTTTAATGCATGAAATTCAAAATTAATTATTAGAAACAATAACCTATAATAAATTTCTTCAATATCCTAATATTTATCTTTATACAAATCTCAACTTGTCCCACAACTGTCTTACAAGTTACAATACACACTAACTAAAAGACAAGCTCGGTGTCTCGCTTTAGATTCATTTATATTAAGACGGGCAGCAGCATAAGAAAACCCTTTCGAGCGTGAAGTTCAATAGCGTGAAGTTCCGCTTGAAGAAAACAGTGTTAATTCGTGATACTGTTTCGGTGTACATATCTATTGAAACGGTGCATTATGTAGGATTCCATTCCATATTACATTGACCCATGCTGTATAGGATTACAAAATAATTTTTATCTTTTAATGATATAAATTACAAGGCACTGATACATTTCTAATAAATGTAAATTGTAATTCAATGAACCGATGTCAAAATCTGGTATGTTGATTTGCACACAGTCAGTGACAGAAGGGCAGCAAGTAGGTATGTATTCGGATACTAGTATCCTTGAATTCAAAAATACGGGTGTACTTATGGAGTGGATATCAGGTTTATGAAGAATATATCAAGGATGTTTTACTTGCAATCGTCGATTTTTTATGGTCATTATTGTCACAAGCTTCTGAAAAGAAAAACGAGACCGAGGCTAATTTCGGGCGCGGCCGAAATTTGAATACCCTTCACTCTCCTCGGGCTAAAAGTTTTTTTTGGGCGAAAATATGACTTGTGTTCAATCCTTCCCCATTCTTTTCCTTCTGTGGCGTCGATAAAACAATATTTGTGCGTTTTTGGTTAAGTGGAAAAATAAAAATATTTACTCAGAAAACTTTATTGGGGGGATGCGGGAGCAGGATCCCATAGTATGATTCCATTCGTTTTAATTTTTTTTTTTTTGTTTTGACAAGGACGCATTAAGTTTTTTTTGAAATTGGTGTGGAAAAAATGTTTCTTAGAAAATCTAAAATGAGGGGTTGGGTTTGTATGGTAGCCCCATGACCCCATAGACCGATTCCATTCATTTTTACACATGTTTTGTGGCATCAATTGAAATCCACTTTTATGAAGTTTGATTGAAATTGGTGCACAAATCAAAAAGTTTTTCTTAGAAAAACTCAATTTTGGGGGTTGGGTTTGTATGACAGCCCCATGACCCCACACTCCGATTCCAACCATTCTTACATATGTTGTGTGGCATCAATAGAATCACATTTGTACGAAATTTGGTTGAAATTGGTGCACAAATGAAAAAGTTTTTCTTAGAAGAACCTAATTTGGGGGGTTAAGTTTGTATGGCAGCCCCATGACCCCATAGTCCGATTTGATCCATTCTTACATATGTTTTGTCTTATCAATAGAAACACATTTGTGTGAAATTTGGTTGAAATTAGTGCATGCATGAAAAAGTTTTTCTTAGAAAAACCAAATTGGGGGGATTAGGTTTGTATGGCAGCCCCATGACCCCACGGTCCGATTTTAGCGATTCAAACATACAAACTGCCTGCAATAAAAAGAAGCATGTGTGCAAAATTTCAGCTCGATAGCTTTTAAACTGGCCGAGTAAAACGCGTAGCAACAGACGGACAGACAGACAGACGGACATCGCCCAATCGACTCAGCTCGTCATGCTGATCATATATATACATATTTTATATGGTCGGAGATGCTTCCTTCAATGCGTTACAAACTTCATGACAAAGTTAATATACCCTTTACTCTACGAGTGAAGGGTATAAAAATATGTCAAGCAGAAATAC
This sequence comes from Microchrysa polita, assembly GCA_949715475.1. Classification (NCBI taxonomy): domain Eukaryota; kingdom Metazoa; phylum Arthropoda; class Insecta; order Diptera; family Stratiomyidae; genus Microchrysa; species Microchrysa polita. The sequence goes on along the minus strand of OX454417.1, from coordinate 92,273,246 downwards.
ATCAGTATTCTAGGTGCAGTCGCTTTAATGCATCATTCTTTATTTCTGAAAAGTGATGGAAACGTACGCCCTTAGATAACGACAAGTACGCGCTAGATGGGGCGTCCACTTGCCTTAAATCGTAATTAGAAATAATTGTCAAAATGTTAGCTTAAAAAGAAAGAAAATTCTATAAATATTAAAGAAATTTTTCCATACAATATTTTAATTAAATGCTTCCTGGTTTCAAATAAAACATCCTGTTTTCAAACAATAAAACTTTCTGTTTTTTATCAGGCCCATCTGCTCAAATCAAGGAAATAGAACTGAAAATTGCTCTAAAAATTGACAAACTTTAAGAAAACACATTAACATAAGTAGTCAAATTTTCATTAAGTAATATAAACATGTTATAGCCGATACATACTACAAAGAAATCCTGGCTTTTATTAAAATTAATCCAAATCCAATCAAAACTCTGGATACTACATAGATGGAATCGTATGTAAATACGAATAATTCCAATAGTATCCAGGGTTTTGATTGGAATAATTTTAATCAAGTCCAGGATTTGTTTCTATAAACATAGTTTGTATTGTGTATTTCTCTCATGTATAACATGTATGTGTTAAGAACAGATGAAAGCCAACCGTCATAATGGAGTTTTCCTAAAAATTATTTTCTTTCTTCGCAGAAATGGATAAAATCGGGGATTGTGGGGTACCTAATCGGGCTGCTAAAGAATTAATATGCATATGTATTTGAACAAAGCGTATAAAACTAAAAAGTTTCCATCACAAAAAAAAAAATATGTAATTCCTGCACTAAATTTTGCATATTGTATTTTATTTTCATAGGTTTCCCGTGTGAGTTCTAGTCCATTAGCCTAGTTTTTTTTTCAGGATACCTACAAAATAATACTCCGGAAGCAAGCATCATATTTCGGATACAAGACCACAAAGACGAACAATATACATAGTTCTCATTGTTCTTTGAATTCGTATTGGGGTTTTCCTCCTATCTACATACAATATCATTTTTTCATGTCATATCTTTGATCCAAGATATAGGCCTAAGCCCCTTTGAAAATATTGTTCTTGAATCCCGAGGAACAGAACTTTTACATGTTATTGTAGTTTTGCCATCATGAGGTTTTTTTGTTGCATCTCCTCCACTGGTGGGCACTATGCATTAATTCCTCTCTTCTCTAGCCATCGGTTCTTATAGTTTTCCGCAGCTAGCTTACTAACGGAGTACATTCAGAATAGTCAGTCCGCGCAGATGGGCATACTGTTATTAAAAAAACACGGTAGGTATCTATAACCATCATAGTATGTACATAGTTTGAATGTATAAAAAGAATGCATCCATTGTTTCAGATTTTTCTATTCCCTATGAGAATTGGGAATACAGAAATGTTTTAATTATGAGAAATGGAAAACATTATAGACGAAAGACAAAGCTATTTCACTAGGAGGCTCTGTGTTAATGTTGCATTTTCTTTCCTACAGGCGCGATTGTTTTATGTCGGTATCGCAGCCACGTTCAGAGTTCCATTATTATTATAGTTACATTATATTGGGTGAGAACTATTAAAAAGAAAACGTAATCACTAAGAAGATATAAAATCAGTGCATCCATGTAATGTTATAGTTGTGTTCATCTTTGCATGATGAATCAATATTGTTGATTATACATGCTACATTAACGCTTTTGTTGCACGGGAAAACATTTTATAATGGAAAATTCATTGGATTTTTTTTATATTATTAACGAACGAATTGTTTGAAGCTTTGAAAAGTTATAATGCTGGTTTGATTAGATTTTTTCGCGATGTAAATTCCTAGTCTGCTTATACTACGAATTATCCATTTTACTAAGGGTGCCACATAACATCAAAAAAATCGAAAATTAAAAATTTTTGAAGCCACTGGGTCAACTTACATTTCTTTCGGAGTTAATTTTATTTTAGTCCAAGGATGAACTTCACCAATATAAGTTTACTGTTTTATACTCGTATATCATTACAAAAATGGTTTATATATTTTAATTTGTCTAGTTTAAAACTTGTCCTGAGAAGATTTTGCGATTTTTACGATTATCGAAATTTTTAGCAAATGCTGAAAACCGACTGACGCCTGCCGTCCATTACCTGCTTCGAGCGGCGCGGCGCTCCCGCGTTTAAAGCTTTTCCGAATTTTAATGGCGTAACCAAGCAAAATATGGCGTAACTATGCAAAATAAACAAAAATTACATTCAATACAATGGAAAAGCTTTCTGAATATTGTGTGTGCTTATACCTTTTACTAGTAAAAGCTTTTTTCGCATATTTTGTGAAAGCTTTGCCGCTGGAGCGCCGCGCCGCTCAAGTTTACGCTTGCAGTGGACGAGAGCCCACGGTACACTTAAAGTTCTGCGAAACAAACAGTCCTTTGTTTCCATGAAGCTTATATACGCGCAGAGCGTAACAGTGACATGCTCACATTTTATTTTATTTTTTGAAAACTGCTGCCTAAAAAAAATTTCACTTCCAAAGGTCGACTGCGTTTTGACTTTAGTTATAGTGGTGGAGTTATTTTTGAGGTTTCGTTAGTTTGTATAGAGAATATTTGTTTGGGCAAGAGACTTCAAAAATTAGTAACGAAGCAGGATAGTGCAAAAAAAGCATAATAGCTAACCATTAACATTTGTTGAATGTCAGGTTGAGTGTAAGCAGGGGGACCCGATTAGTGGTATGGTGGACCAGAAAAAAAATGTTGAGTTGCTGATCTATTGAGTTTCGGTCCTGAATTAAAACAGCACTCTTTAAAGGCAACGGCTTATAACATGCTCAAACCAGGATAGAGTTACCTGCAGTAATACAAGCCAGCAAGAAGAAGAAACGCCTACGTCGGTAACTTAAAGTGGTTACAGAGTTCTGAAATTCCGATGAAGAAAGCCTACCTTGCCTGATGATATAAAGGTTGGAAAACGATTAAGCACCCACAAGTTTACAAATGGCTTTAGAGCATAAGTCCTTCTTGAATTTACTAAATGGCGTTTCAATCACACTGGACGATTGAGGGAGAAGTTAAACTCACGCACATGCCTTCACACTATGAGAAGATTTTTATTAGAAATCGCTTTCAAAACACGGCAAAATTTATGGTGAATGATTTCATTTTAGCACACATTGTAATTTTGGACAAGTCGCAGGCAGGGCCGGATTTACTCTATACGGCGCTTCTGGGCAGTAGTCAAATTCCTGACATCCGTTACTGGGCCTGGAAGTTGGCTTTTCTACTTCTACATGGCAACGAGAAAGTATGTACGTAAATGTTATGTTATAATTTCTATGGACCTTATGCAAAGAATGCAGTATCACCAAAATATTTTTGAAAATACGTTGGCTCCTGGCTATACAAACGTCTGATTCGTGAATCCAAGTTTGTATAGGTACAAATAACACATTTCGGGGGAAGTGCTTTTTATGTAGCGTTGTCCACTAATGGGAGATCAATGCTTACATGTGATGAGACCATGTTACTATTGTGAAGTCTATTAGTTCCCAACTTTTTCTGCGCCACGACCCCTTCCCAAATTTTTAAAAACGAAACGAAAACGAATGAGTCTCCCTTTATCCCTATGACTTTTTTTTAATCTTGTAACACTACCCCTAAAATTTATATTACTTTTATAAATTGGTTAATACCGGGAAAAGATTAGAATTCGAAAGTTCAAAGACAATTTCTTTTATCGGAGACAGGGTAAATTTTCGAAATATATTATGTTCGCTTATACCAGATGTTTTACTGACTAATTTCAAAAGCATCGTTCGACGAACCGACGACGCACTCGAGCAGTACTAAATTTCGGAACTGGCTTAGAGAGGTTAGTCTGTCCATCACTATTCTGCTCGAACACTAGAATCAATTTTTTCAATTGCTGTGACCTTAACTTCTTCCCAGATGCAAATCCTTGACCTTGAACATGACCTATAGCTCTCTCTCTTTATACCGTAACTCCTAGTGGAGCATGGTGCGTTGATGACTACCGTGTGTAGTCATCAACGTTACGAAAACAACTGAATTCGGAGTGTGATACGGTTGTCAGCCATACCACTTCCTAGTCGCATTGTTAGTTTATTATTCTACGATAAGAATATTTCTTATCATTTTCTTCTGAATAATAAACTTGCGACGAGTCGTGCCGAGTTTGGAAACTCGTTTCTCTATGAGTGTCTATTTCACAGAGTGGCGACCGAACGATCACGGCCACAGAGCACGACCTATAGCTACTACCCTCTAAAAGAAACAATCATCAAAATCAATCAGTTTCCGCGATCACTGTTAGCTTCTTTTTCCTTGACGTCCCTTTCCGAATTCACTGTTACATGGGTATACAATTGTCAAGGACCGATTACCAAAATTCTCATATTTTAGTGCAAATTCCAAGCCCTTTGAAAGATAGATATGATTTCGTTAAGCAGAATCTCACCTGTTTTTTTTTTTAAGACATTTTAGGATATTTTACACTAGTCCCACATATTGCAAACGATGATGGATGTAGTCAATCGTGTAATAAAAATTCATAGTATCTGGTGGAAAATCAAAATTACAGTACGTGCAAATCCAAAATTCAAGGACAAGTGACATCGTCCCGCTCATTTTATGGAAGACATCAATATAACTGACTCCTATCGGAGATTTCTCCTTCTCTATTATTCAAAACTTTCACCGTTTTAACCGATTACAAGTAGTAGAAGTTTAGTGAAAACTGCAGTTAATTTAAACAGCTCGGCAGCGCCCGCTCTAGCACTTCGCCGCCCCGGACAAGAGGACAAATTGCCGCCCATCGGTACTGTACCAAACACATTGATAGTAGATATCCATACTATATAGATCAGTGGTTCCCAATCTTTTCAGTTCTTGCTTCCTTGCGAGGTCTGCGACCCCCAACAAAATAGGTGTGCAAAAATTACCGTTGCCAAGGAATGCTTTTAATTTTATACGTAAGTTCAGGATCTATTTTCGCATTTTAAATTGTTTGAATATTTGTTTGTTAGTGCAGCCCATATTTTAAACTATTGGAATTTTTTCGAAGTATTTGAATATCGTGATCTCCGCATGCCGAATTTCGTCGTGAGTTCGGCCGTCAGCATGGCTTCAGTCATTCCAAAAGACCAAAATCCGCAAGATTCATTCTATTCATGCAAAAACTAGCTGACTGGTGCGGTCCTTTTTAGAATCGCGAGTTTGTCAATTTCAATCAGCCATATCATCAGCTGTATGGTCATCCAACGAATTTAGTAGCAGCAATTTTTTTTAATCAAAGAAAATAAAATTGTTGGCAATTTGCAACATTTTGCAACAACGGATCACTCCTGTTGAGTTTCAACAGAAATTCGAGTCAGAATGGTTAGTGTTGAAGTCACAAAGGGCATCAACATTAGAGTTGTGCTGCGGCTCCTCTTCCCTAGTCGTCGCGCCTCATTAAGGGGTGCGCCCTTGAGTTTGGGAAACAATGATCTAGATCTATAGAATGATTGTCGTTGAATCGATTCAAGGGGGTTTTTTCTCTTGAATCAAGTGATTGTACTCATAGTCGTTGCTACAAAACAATTTAGATAGTACAACCAGCTGACCTAAGAACATTTAAAAAAAAACACAAAAAAGCATGGTTACATTGGGATTTAAACCATCTTCTTCGGATTTTGCCCTTCAATGCTAAATTAATGAATGCAATGGGAACCCACTTAAGTCATCCATTCACGCGAAGGTTTGGCGAATTGAAGTTAAAGTACGCTGCGATATGTCGATGGAAATTATGGAAAACAACTCCAAAAAATTATTGATAATGCCTTTGTGGATAACAATTCTCACTGAGGAGTCTGTTTTAAACGCCTTAATGTGCTCAGCGTTTATTCGACTCCCTATTTCTGATTTCATATGAATTTCTTTGGGAGTTCAATATTTATTTAGTGGTTGTGCTCTCCTGTTACTCAACAGACTAAACAAAAACTTTAAATCTCATCTTCGGGAAATCGCATATAAATGAAAAAATAAAATTTCGTGCAATTTCGTCCTCTGAAAATTAAGCAAAAACTAGGTTTCATGCAAGCTCCTTAATTCTGGTGAAAAGAAAATGAACTAAATGTTCAATAGGAGGACGAAATTAGCACATATACGAGTAATTCTCCGAAGCATGTTTTTTGTTTCTTTTTCAAAGAATAACTTAACCAACACATAACTGAGCGAAAAGCCTGACTTTGCTTTTCGAAAGTAGGGCGAGTGCTAGCATCACAGACGTAAAATTTGTGCATTTTCTTCCAACCTTTTTATTTCATCTGTAGAAAGGAAACCGAAGACCTTTCCACTAAATCGAAGTTTAAATTGGTTTTTGTTTCGCGTGGGGACGAGCTGAACAAGGGTTTCAAGCCGTTTTAGACAAAAAAATGTACTCGAAATCCTATGCGAGTTCGTTCACTATCAGGTGACGAAATCGATAAGGGTTTCAGACGGCTTCAGTACTTGAAAAGCTGATCGATTTCGTCACCTACGTGGGGACGAGCTGAACAAGGTTTTCGATATACGCGCCCCGGTCAGTTGCCAAGGTTTCCCATATGGGTGTGTTGGTGTATCTAGCGTCACAACCCACTGACCCGGGTATTTGTATGCCAAATTTCTGTTGTTTTTGCAGTAGCTTGCAGAGGGTCGTCGCAAGCTTTTGCGAAGCCTGAGGCGAAGATACTTTGCGGGCTCCGTTTTAGCGAAAAATTTCCTAGCGGTTCAAATACAAAACCGATCAAAATCACATACCCCAGAAAAGATATGTTTGGAGTTTTATGTTACATATCTCTAGATTTCAAAATAAAACAGAACAATCGAGGACCAATGGAAACAAAAAAAAAACATGAATTTTTCGAAGAATACAAAGAGACAGAGAGAGCAGAAATATGTACATTGAAAAATGCAATGCGGGCGCAAATGTATAAAAACTGGTGCCTTTATGGATAGCAATGTTAGAGGGGATTCCCGCTTTATTAAATCATCGATTTGATTACCAATTGGTACATATTGATATTGTACTGTAATTTGAGTAATGCAAGTACATTCTACGATGTATTTTGAATTCAGTGACATACGATTCGATCTAGTATCCAGGGTTTTGACTGGACTAATTTTAATCTACACTAGGATTTGTTGGTAGTCTGTATCGGCTATTATTCACTTAACAGAAAATATTGTGAAAATTTAAAAAAAAAATTTTTTTTTTTATTATAAAACAATTGCAAAAATTGTGTTTTTTTTTTTTGGTAGTTGCGAGTATATATGTAAACAAAATTGACACGGGTATAGGTAGGTTAATTATTTTTATAAACTGATACCCTATCGCCACATTCGGCTTGCGAACCGTGCTTTGTCGACCACAAGGTTTTCCCATTTTCAGCATTTTTATCAGAGTAAATCACAACTAGGCCATTTTTTTATTAGGGTTTTTTAGAATTTTTTTTTCAAAAAACCCTTATGAAATCGATTTTGTCCGTCCGTCCGTCCGTCCGTCTGTCCGTCTGTCCGTCTGTTCACTAAATAACTCGCGAACGGCTCAACCGATTGTCATGAAATTTAGTAGAAATGTGTAGAATGGTTACAGTCTTTGGCACATATACTTTAGAAGTTGGTAGGAAGAAGACAACAGGGTGTCCCGAACGTTTGAAAAAAGTCGACTTTTTTAGTTTTTATCGGAGATTGACGTATGGGTATTTAAATCAAAGATCTAAACGAGTACATATCATATCAGTTAAAATTTTCCAGTTTCGAGTAACGGTAAAAAAGTTATTGGCGTTTAAAGTTAAACTTCCTTTTCGAGCTCCGTTTTTCTAAACCGTTATAGGGATCGATATGAAACTTTGCACAAAGATTGGTCGGTAGGGCCTTATATACGTTAAATATTAAGACTGTTGACGTTTGCAAAGGAAAAGTAAATAACAGTAAATTTGTAAAATTTAAATTTGTTCGTGTGTAGCCCCTCTTAGGTTTCCAAATATGAAAATTCTGCTAAGGGTTTTTAGAAAATTATATATAGAATGTGTCTACGAATTTTAATTCGAATAACTGTATCCAAACCGGAAATATAGCCAAATAAGTATTTAGTAAGGGCCTTTCACAATGCAAGCCTCTTAAGCATTTCTTCAATGTACCTATATCTTTTAACTTGATGAAACAATGAACTTGAAATTTGGTGGAAATGCATAGAATGGTAATAGTGTTTGCCACAAAAATTTTTGAAGTTAGTAGAACCAAGTTAACAGGGTGTCCCTGAATAGCTGCAAAAGTAGACTTGTTCAATACTCATAGGAAAGCTTGCGTTGGCTCTTATGACGGGGAACACAATGGAATCATTTTATATAAGGTTTCTTTTCCTTGATTAAAAAACAGTAACAGTAGATTTACAGCTAATAATTCAGTTCATATATAAAGCCAAGCCATCCTTACGTTTGCCTGAGTTTCTTTTTTGTCAAAGGCCATCAGAAATCTTAAATCGAAAAATGCCTTTAGATTTGCTTGGAGTACTTTTATACATACTGGGTAAATAGTAAATCTATTTTTGGATTGGTCTAATTAAAGGTGGAACGCGTTTATTTAGACCAATCCAAAAATAGATTTACAGGAAGCATTTCATTAATGTTGTGCACAATACTTATTTATGGCTTATAAAATATATGTACCTACAAAAAATATTCACCATGCATTAAAATTCTAAAAAACCCTCGTATTGCGGGCGCAGCCCTCTGTACGCCGGTATTTTTAGGTGTTCGTGTGTTGCTTGTGTATGACCAAAGTGTAGTCGGCTGAAAATAATAGTTTGACGTCGTCGAACTGAAATCGGGAAGTTTATTGGACCTCTGGTGGGATTGAGGTTCTTGTAGTGATGTGTGTATAGATCCCATTTGTCTAAAATCGTTTTGTTTATGCAAATACACAAATACACACACCATGTCCTTTTTATTGAAAGTGTTTTGCGTATAGTTATAGTCGCGTATTTCGCAATAGAATCCGCAAAACAGTACCCCGAAATGTTTGCATGCCCTGGTACATGATAGGAAACAAAACAAATTCAATTAATTCTCAAACCTGTTTTTCTGTAGGTAGTGTAAATATCAATGTTAAAATTTAGTTTGGTTTCCATTGATAAAGATAAAATCTTTAATTCCTTAATCTTATATACGAGTATTTTGTTCCTATAATCACATCTTGCACTGGATATGTATCGAATTGCCCGTAATTTGCTGTATAAAGAACTTATTTCCTGTGATAGAATTCACATCCTCTTACTAAATCAATTAGTATCTTAACTTCAGCATTCATATCTGTCACTTATCATTTTGAAGTTCTTTTCAACTCAACGTAGGGACACATACATGCATACATGTTACGATGGACACGATATACGGTGACAATAACGTGCTCACCTCAACGAGTAATTCATATCTTTAAATCTCCAGTTGGCTTCAATATGAATTAAAACCATGACTACATGGCTTTATTCTATAGAGATGACCCAAGAAAACGAGTCCTTTACGACACTCAGTATGTAAGTACTCGTATGTTTGCATATAGCAAACGTAATATGTTTTGTTGCTCCTATAGGCTAATTAATTCTGATAACGTGACACATAGTGACGAGCCATTTTAGTGAAATGCCTTAAATTAATCTACTCTGCCTGCATCATCTGGCGATGTTCTATACTATGCAGCTTTGCCTACAATCTTTGCATGTATCTGAATTATATCATAACTCCAGAACGACAAAGAATGAAGTATTTCCTGGCGTGTTGTGTACTTTTGCATATAGGCTAGCAAAATACAGCGCTATAAGCATGGGAACGATACTGCATAGGTACTGTGCACATATCTTACCTTTATATAGATAGATACGTACTATGTAAGTACGTATGTACATACATACATAATACATGTGATATGTATCACGCGTACTTGAATCAAGATGATTTGATCAAGTTTACGCGACATCGAAGATGGAGAGGCGTGTTGCTGCAAAGCAGCTTATAAGGACAAAAAGCTGACTGACTTGTTGTTGTTCGAGAAAATCGGAACATAAATGTCGTATGCGATATGCGTATATGTATAGCACCCATACAGGGTGCCCCGCATTTGGTTGTTAATACTGTAAGGATCAATATAGGACAATGTCATTAGAGAGTTTTAGCTAATCGTCTGAAATAAAACGACATAATTTGACATTCCATATAAAAATTCGCTTGCTTACCGTATACGAAACAAAATATCTTAATTTTGCATGCCCCAAGTATAGGCATGGGTGTATTTCCGTATATTTGATGCTCTGGAAACAGTCGAAATTAGCGAAATAATTTGTCGTTTTTACACCTATGCCTACTTAGGACATGCAAAATTAAGATATGTATTTTGTTTCGTATACGGTAAGCAAGCGAATTTTTATATGGAATGTCAAATTATGTCGTTTTATTCCAAACGATATATACTAAAACTCTCTATTAATATAATTTTTAAATTTTTCATCGAGATCATGATATGGTGTTTTTTTTTGTGTGTAAGCCAACGAAAATCACGACTTTTCCCGTTAAATTCAAATTAATACCAGTCCCCTAATCATGGAACAATTTGACTACAGCTCCTAAAATAATCTTCTATTTCACTTAAGCTTACGTTTTGGCGGTTTCAAATATTAAGTAAAGTTGCTGCCAAACTACATCTATTCAACTTTAGAGAAATTTCAAAATCTATTTTTCGTTTGAATTTTAGTTAATAACCCTGGTCTGCGGTGAAAAAATTTCACAGGGTTCTTATACGTGATTTTGATAGTTTTTTCTGGAGCTGGAGCTATTTAAAAAAATTAGGGTTGGGTACGATATCCCGCCCATCATATTCCCGTTTTTCAAAATCACGACATTCAATATCCCGCCATTTCAAAATCCCGCCAATTAAATATCCCGCTCAATTAGAATCCCGTCTAATCAAAATCCCGCCAATCCAAAGTACCGCCATTTCAATAATATTATTCAAAATCCCGCTGTTCAATATCCCGCTTTTCAATATCCCGTCACAAAAGGTAAGTATTCTTTCAAAAATCGCGCGCGCGATTTATGAAAGAATACTTACCTTTTGTGACGGGATATTGAAAAGCGGGGCAGAAAAGAATACTTACCTTCTTACTACATCACATTTGCCGTTGAAATATTGATACAGATTGGAAAGTGAAAGCTAGCTAGTATTCTCTTATCAGTGAGGCGGTGAGATAAAATTAATTTCAATATTTGTGAAAATACCTATGTATTTTTCCGAATTGACACGAAGTTTGGAGGATGCAGATGCCAAAAAATAGCAGATTGGTTTGGAATTAATTATATCCATGGGAAAAATACCTTTAGACGTAGCCAGCAGTGACATTCAACTTAAGAGGACTATGAAAAAAAGGATTTTCTGAGAAACTTGGCGCATAAACTAATGTAAATAATTGAAAAGTCGAACGCATATCTATATTTTTTTTGTTAACCATAAAAAAAAAATTGGCGGTATTTTGACGGGATTTTTTTTATTATTTAGTAGCGGGATATTAAAATGGCGGGATTTTGGAATGGCGGGATTTTGGAATGGCGGGATTTTGAGGTGGCGGGATTTTGAAATGGCGGGATTTTGGAATGGCGGGACTTGATATGGAGGGATTTTGAAATGTCAGGATAACGTAAAGCGGGATTTTTCGGAAAAAGCGGGATTATGAACGGGCGAGATTTGGTTTTGCGGGATTATGTAGGTGTCCCAAAAATTTAATTACATACAGTTTAGTTACAAATTCCAATGAAGTGTTCAATATTTTCTGAACCAAATATTTCCTCCAAAATAATTTGACTCAAATTAGTTAGTAGGGATTGTAATAAAAGGTTTTTGACTGAATTATTAATTTGTCTAATGTCAGGTTGATTTAAAATTGTCATAATGTGCAATTCATTAATTAAATTTCCATTAAACGCATTATTTTAATTAGTAACTATGTTTTTCAGAGATTAATTTTTTCCAAAAACATAAAAACTCTCCCTAGATGTAAAAAAAATCCCAATTGACTCTAAAGTCAATGATACTATGATGTGAGCTGTGAGGTATTTGCAGAGCATGCTGTTTCTAACTACCCTGCTTATTTATATGCCTTAATACCAGCGACGTGCATTCATAATAAGCAATTCCAAACTGCTTGACTAGGAAAAACTCCGGATTCATTATCACCGACATCACCAAATATCATTTTTGACAACATTTTCTCCTCCTGACGATTTATTCCGAAAACCCCGCGAAGTATGTATGTACATGCAAAAACTAAAACGAACACCATGCCGCACATAATCGAACCAAACTTGTTTGCAGCATGTGTACGGACTTGGCGAATGTATCTATCATATCATAATTCATGTACACGTACATGATGCAGTGAGCAAAGGAACATGTTGATTCCAGATGCTTGAGTCGGTTCATATGATGGGCGAATATTTATACCCTTCACTCGTAGAGTAAAGGGTATATTAACTTTGTCATGAAGTTTGTAACGCATTGAAGGAAGCATCTCCGACCATATAAAATATGTATATATATGATCAGCATGACGAGCTGAGTCGATTGGGCGATGTCCGTCTGCCTGTCTGTCCGTCTGTCCGTCTGTCCGTCTGTTGCTACGGGTTTTACTCGGCCAGTTTTAAAGCTATCGAGCTGAAATTTTGCACACATGCTTCTTTTTATTGCAGGCAGTGTGTATGTTCGAATCGCTAAAATCGGACCGAGGGGTCATGGGGCTGCCATACAAACCTAACTCCCCCAATTTGGTTTTTCTAAGAAAAACTTTTTCATGCGTGCACCAATTTCAACCAAATTTCACACAAATGTGTTTCTATTGATAAGACAAAACATATGTAAGAATGGATCATATTGGACTAGGGGGTCATGGGGCTGCCATACAAACTTAACCCCCCAAATTAGGCTCTTCTAAGAAAAACTTTTTCATTTGTGCACCAATTTCAACCAAATTTCATACAAATGTGTTTCTATTGATGTCACAAAACATATGTAAGAATGGTTGGAATCGGACTGTGGGGTCATGGGGCTGTCATACAAACCCAACCCTCCAAATTGAGTTTTTCTAAGAAAAACTTTTTGATTTGTGCACCAATTTCAATCAAACCTCATAAAAGTGCATTTCAATTGATGCCACAAAACATATCTAAAAATGAATGGAATCGGACAATGGGGTCATGGGGCTGTTATACAAACCCAACCCTCCAAATTGAGTTCTTCTACGAAAAACTTTTTTATTTGTGCATCACTTTCAACCAAAACTCGTAAAAGTGCATCTCTATTAATGCCATAAGATATGTGTAAAAATGAATGGAATGGGTCTATGGGGTCATGGGGCTTTAATACAAACCCAACCCCCCATTTTAGATCTTCTAAGAAACATTTTTTCCACACCAATTTCAAAAAAACTTAATGCGTCCTTATCAAAACAAAAAAAAAATAAAACGGATGGAATCATACTATGGGACCATGCTCCCGCATCCCCCCCATAAAGTTTTCTGAGTAAATATTTTTATTTTCCCACTCAACCAAAAACACACAAATATTGTTTAATCGACGCCACAGAAGGAAAAGAATGGGGAAGGATTGAACACAAGTCATGTGTTCGCCCAAAAAAAACTTTTAGCCCGAGGAGAGTGAAGGGTATTCAAATTTCGGCCGCGCCCGAAATTAGCCTCGGTCTCGTTTTTGTTTGTTTTATGTGCGAATTTATATGAGCGCACTCAAGCAGAATTGGTGTTGATTGACTTACATGTTGCGTGTGGATTGAATATGGATAGTAGACGTTAAATGCATGTTGAGAGGAAAATATAAACTTCAGTTACATTTTCCAGAAGAAATCAGTTGACTACAGGTGACTTTTTGTGGAATTTAAAAAAATGTTCAACTTTGTGTGTTTTTTGGGAAAAGTTTGTAGTTTTCTCTTCAAATTATGTCGGAGTTGTGCTGTGCGGCAGATTTTTTAATAACATCAGAATTTTCGACCCTTTTATTCGCTAAGAAAGGAGGATCGTTCAATCTGGGTGGTCAAAATTTGAAATTCATTTTGAATGTAAACAAAAAAGCTTTACACGGAAATTTAATTTTGAAACATATGAAAAGTACATTTGGCTTACCGGAAGTTGTAAATTAAATAAATTATTTTGTTGGCCGTGTCTTTTGTTCGAGAATCTGTTTGGAATAAATCCGGACTTAGCATTTAAATATTTAACTGGTTCAGCTGTAAAGCACGCTAGTTCGGAAACACATCTTCAGTCGTTAATTAAGTTAGATTTCTTCGGATCGCAAAGAATAGAGCTTATGTTAAATTACCAGGCGGCATTATTGATTAGATTACATAACGAAAAAGTTGACCGTAATCGGAATATTTTGAAACGTTTAATCGATACGATGATTCATCTCGCAGAGCAAGAGCTTCCTTTATCGGATTCTATGATATAAGTGCCAACCGTAAGGCAATAACTTCTCATATTTTCAAAGGATTTTAAATTATGTCGGTAATAAGCTTAATGCACAATGCTACGATGGCGCAGCAGTAATGAGTTATCAAATCCGCAGAGTTCAATCTCTAACTCGCGAAAGATATGAGCCCGCATTGATCGTTTCATGCTATGCTCATTCACTAAATTTGGTTTTGTCTAAAACGGTTGAATTGATTCCAGAAATTAAGCGTTTTTTTTGCGTGCATAAACGAGATAGCTACTTTTTTTCAGTACATCCACTTAAAGGGCAGATCTTTTTTCATCTATAGTTAAGCGCCGATTACCACTTGTTTCCAAAACGCGTTGGCATTATCATTTTCGAATTATTAACGTTATATTTGAAGACTAGGATGATATTATAATAGTATTTGATACGATTTTAAATAATTCCGAGAACTGGGATGGCAATTCCTTGACCTCTTCCGATACGTACACATCAAAATTTACAGAATTAGATTTTCATTTTTTCAGAAATATTCTCCAAAACCGATGTTTAATTTAATATAATTCAGAGTAAAGCTATAAATATTTCATATGCAAGCCAAACAATTATTGGATTTGTGAACTGGCTTGAAAAAGACTTTTCTCGGAAGTTTGAAAATTTATACATATTCGAAAGTAGCAGAAGAATATGGAGCCACCGCCGCAAAAATCTAGAAATTCAAAAGGTCCGATACAAAATTTGCGAAGGATATTTAGAGAGATTGTATACGTCATTATCGGGCAAATTCGAGAGAGATTTAATTCATTCAAAAATCTTTCATTCTTAGAATTACTCGAACCAAATTATTTTTCCAAATTTAAATCAAATTTTCCAGAAAAAACTTTGACTCGCTTATTGAGATTCACAATTAATTTTTAGATAGAATAAAGCTAAAAAATTAACTTAAAGTTATTTTTTCGTCAGAAGAGTTTAGAAAGGCAAATGTGAATCAAATTCTAGAATATTTACAAAATCGGCCTTAACTCGCGAATAGTTTTAAACAAGTATATATTCGAGCAAAATTATTAACAATATTTCCAGTCACTGTGGCTTCTGCCGAGAGGTCGTTTTTAACTTTATACCGTATCCATACATTTTTAAGAATCACCAATCCTAGGAAAGGTTTTCAGATCTTGTTTTGATTGCTGCCGAAAAGGATATTCTCATACAAATGCGAAGAGAAATTTTTTGTTTATAAAGTAATTAAAGCTTTTTTGGATAAAGAGAGGCGTGAAGAATAAGAAATGCTTTATTTTTTTATTCCTGATTTCTTCTAGAAGGCATAAAGCCGCTTGCTTTAAACGCTTTTGCAACTGTGTTTATTGTATTATTCAGTTCATTTTTATTTATGTGAAATTGGCTTTGGAATGATCAACTGCTTGACTATGAGGAATTTTCACTGCACGTCACTGCTTAATACGGTGGATAAATGGATCGGTGACATGATTTTTTGAATATTTAGGTGATTTTGACGTGTTCTGGGCCCAATAAAAAGCACCATCATGTTGATGGAGCTGATAATTGACATTTTATGAACATATCCTATTCTACCTAAAACTAAAGATGAATAATTCCATCAACAATCAACAATGCATGTATCGCTGCCACAGTAAGACTCACAGAAGCACAGGTATAGTCTATTTTTATTTCCACAAAACATTTCTGCCGATTGTAAGCCCACAAGATAACTTGGATTTGGATTCAGTCACCCATTTTTAGGGTTTTTTAAATTTTTCAAAACACCCTTATGAAATCGATTTTGTCCGTCCGTCTGTCCGTTTGTCCGTCTGTTCACTAAATAACTCGCGAACGGCTTAACCGATTGTCATGAAATTTGGTAGGAATGTGTAGAATGGTAACAGTTTTTGGCACGAAATACTTAAAAGTTGGTATGTCAAAGATAACAGGGTGTCCCGGACATTTAAAAATTTGTTCACTAAATAACTCGCGAACGGCTTAACCGATCGTAATGAAATTTGGTAGGAATGTGTAGAATCGTAAGTCTTTAGCACGAAATACTTAGACATTGGTAGCACAAAGCTAACAGGGTATCTCGGAGATTTGAAAAAGTCGACTTTTTTATTTTTATCGGACATGGACCTATGGGTACACAAATCAAAGAACTCGATGGGTGCATTTCATATCTGTTGCTCTTTTCCAGTTTGGAGTAATTGCAAGGTAGTTACAGCTAATAAATTCAGTATGTGTAGCCATGATACATAGGTAGTAAGTCTATTTTTGGATTGGTCCACTGAACCAAATCGCCTGCTAAAGTAAAGAAAATATGGCTTCAATCAAGAAAAAAAGACAATAAAAAACAGCCAAGAAATATTTCTCTTCATTTGAGAATTAGTGACACTGATCCAAGTGAAATGCCATTAGCAGCGCTTTAAGAAAAAGTAACTTTGAATCAAGCAAACTTTTCTTATGAAAAAGACAAGAGAATCTAAACAAAAATAAAAAAATTAACTTGCATCCAACCAACATCGAACACATAACCCCATTCTTCCCAGGCAAACGCGCTACCCACTGAACCATAGACACTTCTGACTAGTCTACTACAAAGCTTCAATATAAGCTAAAGCTAAAATAAAGCTTTTCCACGAGCTTTGCATGGAAATTGTCAAAAAAATTTATTATCAAGCATTTGTTTGCTTGAATTGAGAATAATGGTTTAGGCTTGAATCTACTTCCTATTTCTCAAAAGAAGGTCTTGAAAATAGGATCGATTCAAGAAGAAATTGTCACATTTTGAGAAATTTTGTCAAAATTCGGGAGTTTTGCAAATGAGAAAAGAGTTTCTTTATTTTAGATAGCCCAATTTTTTCAGTGTCTAACTAAAAATGTCTGAAACGCGTTTATTTAGACCAACCCAGAAATAGATTTACCATAGAAGCATTAATATTGTACATCTTCATCTTATTTATGTAGGATTTTTATGTTATAAACACTATTTTATATTTCAATAATAGTTTTTTATTAATAAATAAACGTTTTTACAAAATTCGCGTCTTATTCGTCTTGCGTCTTATTTTACAATCTCTTATTTTTCTTCCGTCAAATCATAATTTTCATCTAGTAGGTAATCTAAACGTAGTAGTCGGTGCAATGCCTACTCTGTTGCCGTAACCATTCCCACATTTATTACCTATAAAATATTGTATGTGCAAAATTATTCACTATGTGTGTATCCAAAATCTAAAAAACCCTCGTATTTCGGGCGCAGCCCTCTGTACGGCGGTATTTTTCTCGAATACCTTTTGCAGATCATGATACTTTAAATGTTGCCGCTGACACTTTATTGCGGTGATCCTAATGCTCTCTTTCTACTGAATGACTTAACAACGATTTTTTTTTGATAATCGATATATCATTGGCAGTGCAGAGCCCCTTAGAATCTTTAGAACTACTTGAAACTTGTATAGAACAATTTTTTTAGCCCTTTCAATATTGACCACCTAATACGGGGCACCCTGTATAAAATAGATTTACCTACCCATTTGTACGAACGAAGTCATATATTTAATCAATGAACACTTTCAGGATTAATTACTGACTTTTTGAAACCATAGCAACGACTCATCGTACGAGTAGCTTTGTCTTTCATGGGTTTTGTTTGGTAAGTGATTAAGATGAGTGACACTGATATGCTATAGACACACCCGAGGGTTCCATTCGTGGGAATTTATATATGAGTGGTCGAATATTATTTATGAGAAATCGATAAAGTATCGCATATATGTACATGTATCTTCATTAAGATATTTAGTCTGGTCAATTACCAGGAGAAAGTTTTTACTAAAGAAATTTTTTGAAAAACCCTCCGGAAAAGTCGGAAAATTGGAAAAATCGAAGTAATTTATCAATTGAGAACGGCTGGACCGATTTGGTTAAATTTTTTTTTTCAGTTGTTTGCAATTACCAGCAGAAGGTTTTTACGAAAGAAAATGTTGGGAAAACTCTCCGGAAAAGTCGTAAAATTGGAAAAATCCAAAAAATTCATCAATAGAGATTTAGTTCAAATTTTTTTTCAGTTGTTTGCAATTGCGATCAGGAGAAGGTTTTTACAAGAGAAAATTTTGGAAAAACCCTCCGGAAAAGTCGGAAAATTGGAAAAATCGAAGTAATTTATCAATTGAGAACGGCTGGACCGAATTGGTTAATTTTTTTTTTCAGTTGTTTGCAATTGCCATCAGGAGAAGGTTACGAAAGAACATTTTGTTTCCCAAAATGTTCTTTCGTAACCTTCTCCTCCGCGAAAGTCGCAAAATTGGAAAACTTGAAAATTATTTTTTTTGCTTGCAAAATTTTTCCACAATAGCTTTTCGAGGGAAGAAATATAAAATTCTTAGTAGGAAACTCGGAAAATTCAGGAAGAAAGTTTTGCATTTTATCGAATGAGATAAATAATTGTTGTGCTGTGAGTAACTATCAAACACGCGCAAAATGATGAGGACAGTTCTCACACTTTTACCTTCATCTTATTCTGTTCATATTGGCGTATCCAGACCGCATTGTGGAACAAATACAAGGACGAGATGGCTGAAGACATTTAGCATAGAGTTCGCATAACAACTTCGAATTTCGATCTTGAAATTAACGACGAGATGCGCAATGAAGCGTTAGTTCTTATCGAAGACATGACTGTGCTCATGTGAGGCAGTCTGCTGTCGAAATTGGGAATGCCACCACCAAATCGTTTGAAGGACGATGCAATTGCGCCAAATCGTTTGATGGACGATGCTGCTACATTGTTGGAAGGCGGTCGAACTGCACATTCCGCTTAAAAGCTGCCGATGAATCTACTCTTGGTTGAGAATCCATTGTGCGCAATCACCAAGAGTTCGGCAACAGCGAAATTGATGCGAGAAAGCAAAACCATCATTTGGGATGAATGTACGATGGCGCATAAGCGGGCTTTGGAGGCAGTTGATCGAGCGATGACGGACTTACGAGGTGATTTGAGACGTTTTGGTGGGGCTCTTATATTACTATCCGGAGATTTTCGTCAAACGCTTCCCGTCATCCCGAAATCTACTGCTGCGGATACAGGGCCGGATTTAACCTGTATGCCGCCCCTGGGCAGTAGGCAAATGGCCGCCCTCAGCCAGTAGTTTAGCTTGAAGCTAGTAGGAGTCGCATACACACATGGTAACGTTAACGGACGTATCTGATATGAACATTTAATTTTTTTCCAGTAACCCATGTCTACGTTTTGCTGGATGCGGACGTAACCAAAGGTCCTTTCAGAAAGTATTTAAAAAAGCATTCTCATTGTCACACCTCGTAGTGTTTTTGAGATGTCCTTTGTCTAATGTAATTAACCTAAGTTCCAATTTGGAGATTTTTTTAATTTTTGGAACAAAAATAAATTTAACGAAAATTTTGAAAATGCAAGCTCGGAATGTTATTCAGGGAAAGTCATTAGGTACCGCTTTTAAACGCTTTGCTGATTTTTTGTAATCTTAAACGATTTATTGTGAGTGGAAGTTTTAATTTTTCTACACTGAAAACGTGACAATTTAAAACTAAAATTTGTGAAAAATTCTTCTTCTGAAACCCAATCCCGGGTCGCAGTTTGGGTAACAACCTCCAGTCATCTCGAGATAGTAAGGTACCATGGACCCTGGGCAAACCCATCGCCGAGGTACACTATTTGCTAAAGACTTCCCAATAGCAGGTGTGAGCCATCTTGCTTCGGTCCCCTCAAAGGTTAACCCTCACGCTAAATTCAGACGTGAATACCCCAGGTTCATTTAACCATCAGCTTAAAGCGAATTGTAGTGCTGCTTTTCACATCCGGATGAGGGTCCTTCAGCATACTAGTCAGTAACTAGAAAGCAATTAACATATTTTCCTAATTATGTCAACTGCTCCTTGAGTCAAAGTCCATCTTTCATAGAATTTGAAACCAAAAGAAAGCTTTAAAAATTTGCCGACCCTCAAAATCTGCCGCCCGGGGCAGCTGCCCAGGTTGCCCATATGGGAAATCCGGCCCTGTGCGGATGAACTTAATGCATGCCTGAAATTGTCATCTTTGTGGCGGCATGTCAAGAAGTTAAAATTGACTACGAACATGAGATTCGCATTGCATAACGACCCATCGGCGCCTGAATTTTCAAAAATTTGTAAAAATCCGTTGACACCGTGATCGACGAGGATGAAGCGACCAACTATTCGACGGAGTGAACTCGCCTGATGTGCCAGGAGCCCCGCCGAATAATTTACAGCTGAAGGTGGGATCGATCATAAACATGTTACGGAATCTGAATCATCCGAAATTGTGCAACGGTTCGCGGTTGTCCGTCAAGAAACTGATGAACAATGTGATTCATGCGACGATCATCAAGGGAAAATTCAAAGAAGAGGTAAAGCTTATCCCACGAATTCCGATTATTCCAACTGATCTTCCATTCCAATTCAAGCGGATTCAGTTCCTCATTCGATTGGCTTTTGCACTGACAATCAACAAATCGCAAGGCCTATCGTTGGAAGTCTGTGGGATTAATCTCGAATTTCCCTGTTTTTCGCACGGTCAGCTGTATGTTGCCTGTTCGCGTGTTGGCAAACCGTCTTCGTTGTTTGTTTTTTTTTTCGCCAGAAAACAAAACGAAAAACATTGTTTATAATATCACTCTCTACTGATTTTTATTCGATTCAAATAAATCACACTGAAAATTGAACTATCTGTGTTTTTAGAGTTTATTTGAAGGCGTTGAATTTGGGCGAGGCGAATATTTATAGGTATAGTATTATAGTTAGGAGTTGGGAGTCAAAATCGCTAATAAATTTAAAGTTGTGTCAAATTGTGAGCGAAGCGAACAACGCGAGCGTAGCGAGCTCTAGATGAGGGAGCGAGCGAAGCGAGATCGATCAGCTAGATCAGCCGACTGTCAGTTAATTGATTGGCTGTCAATCTGGTATGGAATATGACTGTGACTCAAAAGTGTGGATCGACCTTTATACTGTCCGGAATCATGTAGTTTGGATTGGACGCTGTCAACTATAAGGCGTCCGATATCTTCCCGAATGAATTCCTGTAATGAAAATCTCAAAGTTGGTTCTTCAAAGGAACATTTTTTCCCTTTACCTCTTTCAGAAGGGAAAAAAAAACATTGGATTACAAATGAAGATTTGCCAAACCCTTACCATTTGAAGCGCGAATATGAAAAGTGAAGTGAAGAAAAAAGCAGCAAACGACAAAAAAAATATTGTTAATTTGATCAATAATGTTGGTCTGCGAATTGTTCGAGTTCAACCAAACCGTAATGTACAACTATACTTCGCTTTTATTATGAAGTTATACACTTTTCTTTTCTAATCGTATCAAGGGCAAAACTAATAGCTCACCTTGCTTTTCTTTTTTGTTTACTTCAAAGCAATAGGTAGCCCTGCGATTGTTGACAATTTTTATTAATATAGCAAGTACTAAATATGCTAATTGTATCTCGTATTGGACTGGATTTTAACTAACTAAATGTTGTCTAAAATACACCTGATACAGTAATTATAAGCATCTTCAACGACAACTTAATCGACTCGAAATCACGATTCTAATCTTCTGTTTCCATAAATATTAGGCTAATAGAAATGAATTCCAAGGTTGATAAATCTATTTACAACCAATCTTCCGATATGCATATTAATAGATTACTCCATTTTAATCGGAAAATCCGAATGGGTATACAAAATAAATTTATATGGATGCCCTTATTTAAATTACAAACTTTCAGTGATTTGTCTAAAAATATGCGGATATTTCGAATTATCAAAACATTTCTTGAGGGTTAATTTGTTCATGAAATACTTTTGGTGGGATTCGATCCGCTCGATATAAATACCCAAGACGATTCTTCCAGTGATCATCAGTTGTTGTGATTTGAAAAATCAACTGTGTCCTTTCAAATAAACATTTGTCAAAATGAAAGTGATCGTCTGCTTGTTGGCTGTTATTGCTGCTGCCGCCGCTTGGGGCCCAGCTGGCTGGGGTGGATATCGTGGCGGATGGGGTGGCCATCGTGCCGGATGGGGTGGTTACGGTGGATGGAATCGTGGTTATGGATACGGAGGACACACCGTAGTGCGACACATTGCTATTGCTCCAGCTCCAAAAATTATTGCCGCTCCAGCTGCTAAGATCATTGCCGCTCCAGCTATTCGCATTGCTCCTGCTCATTATGGTTATGCTGGACATGGTTATGGATATGGACATGGACACGGTTATGGTTACGGACACGGAGCCTATTCTCATTGGTGGTAAGCTGCTGTGGACAAGTTTGAGTTTCGTGGAAAAGAAGAGTCAAATAAGCTTTATGTAACGAGATAATGTAATATTGTAAATTTTTGGATAATAGAATTTAAGAAAATATATGCATAACATTAAGCAGTTATTTATTCATTCCACATTATGCCAATGTTTCTCAGTCGATATTTTCATAGAAATTAGAACTGGCGAAAAAAATATGGATCGATGTTTGTAATCAGAATTGCTCCGATTTATCCATCCCTAAGTTTTACCCTATTTTCAATGTTTACTATTACTCCGGTGATGAAAATGAACCACTTTCGTTATGAAGAACGTTTCAACGAAGCAAAAAAAAATGTGTACGTTGAAAAGTTGAACTGCGTTATATTAAACTTTCATGGAGAAATTATTTCCTTGCTCCTGGAAACCTAAAGTTAGTTAGAGCATTATGCTTTGAAAAAAAAAAAACATAAAAAACCAAAAACAAACATAATGCAATCATACAATTTTATTGTTTTTATTTACTTTATTCCCTCTACGCTCAACAATTTCCATGTATATTTATTTTTAAAGTTTTCATTATTTTTCAATATTTATGAAACCCATTTTGTATGATTCTCTGAGGTATTGCACAATGTTGATGATAATTGCAAAAATATGCTCCCATAGGGATAACATACAAGAATATATTACATATCGTCCTGGGAGAAGGAATGTGCATAAATAAGTATTTCTACAAATGTGTGTGTATGTTTTCACCCGCGAAGAGATACATTATTGAAGCTTTGGCATGGAGAAACGAACCAAGTTTAAAATACTGGAAGGACTTGATGGTGTTTAAGCGATTTATGCGTAGAGTCTGAAAATATTTGAGAATATGGTCCATTCCAAAAATAAAACTTAAATTAGATTTAGAATTGGGATGGTTTTATATGTAAGGGACCCTCAAGCTAAGTCAATCGCAAAACGGACCTCGAGGAATACTCTAAAATCTGAAAGGGTTCGGCTTAATCCATATGTAATCAACGATACATCGCATATAGAGTTTCGGAGTGTATATAATGTGGCAAGCACTATATATTTCCTCGACCAAGCCGAGATTCGATCTCCGGACCTCTAGATTACTAGCATCGTGGAATGCGACTCAACCAAGTGAGCCACAGAGCGTGACAATAATAAAAATTAAATATTGAAAAATTGTTAAATGTTTTTGGATAATTTTTGCTATTAGCATTAGACCTTGCACTTGTGTAAACTCGACATTTTAAATTTTTAGAGTGTGGCCTAATTTATCGAATCTCCCTCCCAAAAATTAAGCCATACTCTAAACATTTAAAATGTTGAGTTTACACAAGTGCAAGGTTTAATGGTAATAGCGAAATTTATCCCAAAACATTTACAATGTTTCAATATGGGGTGGGAATTTTAATTAATGATATTTTATACTCAATACTTCATTAAGTAAAACATGCCCAGTTAGGGCTTAATCAGGGCAGCTACCCTCTGCGCCAGGTTTTGGGGGCTGCAAATTCGGGATGCTCTTTACGACAAATTTACAATTAACTTAACAATACACTACTTAACACGATGCTAAAATTATATCAGATTAGAACGTAATGTTAAGAAATTGTTAAAATTCTACAAAATATGCGAATCATCCGGTTTTCAAATGACACGGAACGGAGTGAATTCCTTAACCAAAGTCGCTATACATTCCGGAAAGTTCGTGCATATTACTGATATTTGATGTTGCTGCCGAAAGTTGGGAAATTTTCGTAGCGTCACATGTTAAAGCAATAACACTTTGCCATGTTAAGGCCTGGATAGACCTCGGGCGGAATGTAAATGGAATTTTTGTTCCCTGTGATTTTTTCAATGAAAATACATACTTACTGTGGAGTATTTGACAAATGCAGGGGAATTCCATAAGCTACAATCTGAAGACGGTTCCATTATTTTTCTCGGCCATTATGTATTATTTTTTGATTTCCCGCACCTCAACCTAGTCTTTCACGCTACAGTCATTTCATCGTGGAAAATATCTAAAAAATATCTAATGACCAAGAAACATCTTGGAACCATTTTAGGATTGTAGCTTATGCAATTCCCCAGCATTTGCTGCATGTTCCACCACAGTAACTATTCATTGAGAAAACCGTAGCGGACAAAAATTTCATTCACATTACGCCCGAGGACTATACAGACCTTAACTGGCCAATTTTACCGAGGTAGAAATAGTGACATCGCACGGCGGGTTTTTTGTTATTAAGTGGTGGTTATTAATAGGTATTTAGGCCCAAACCAAAAACTAAATTAAACAATGGGAGCCCTTAGAGGACTGTATCTTGCAAAGAAACAACTGGTTTCGAATAGGAATTGATACGATAGCGACTGACTATATAGGATCAAAGGATGCAACAATTGAATCCAGTTACATTTTTATACCCGTCACTATGTGAAAGGGTATATTAACTTTGTCATGAAGTTTGCAACGCAAAGAAGGAAGCACTTCCGACTATATAAAGTATATATATTATTGATCAGTGTGACGAGAGAAATCCATTGAGCAATGTCCGTCTGTCTGTCTGTCTGTCCGTCTGTTTCAATACAAACTAGTCCCTCAGTTTTGAAGCTATCAGGCTGAAATTTTGTATACAAGTTTCTTTCTAGTGTACGCTGTATATATGTCGGAACGAATGGAATCGGACCATGGGGCCATGGGGCTGCCATAGAAATACACCTCTGAAAATTAGGTTCCTCTAAGAAAAACTTTTTTTCTTTCTGAACCAATCTTAACTAAACTTCACCCAAATGTGTTCCTAGTAAAGCCTCAAAACATATATAGGAACGGATGAAATTGGAATACTACGTCTTAGGGATGTCATACAAACCAACCCCTGAAAACTAAGTTCTTCTAAGAAAAACTTTTTCCTTTTTAATCCGACCTTAACCAAACTTTACCCAAATGGGTTCCTAGTAAATCCTTAAAACATATATAGGAAAGGATGAAAGCGGAACACTACGACGTAGGGCTGCCATACAGACCAACCAATAGAAATTAGGTTCTTTTAAGAAAAGCTTTTTTCTTTATGAACCAATCTTAACCAAACTTCATCCAAATGTGTTTTTAGTAAAGCCTCAAAACATATCTAGGATCTAGGAACGGATGGAATCGGAACTTTACGTCATAGGGCTGTAATACAAACTAACCCCTGAAGAAAAACTTTTTCCTTTTTAATGGAAATGGATTCCTAGTATAAACTGACCAGACGTACAGCATTTTGACCTGTCGTACAGCAAAACGTACAGCATTTTCCATGCCACAATATGAAACCTACATCACTCCTCAGTTACGCCTGTGATCAGTCTTGCCTGCTTTTACGATGCAAAATTGTATGCCCCTGTATGATCGATATTTAGCGAGATAATCGCATTTTAATGTTTGGCAATCACTAATTTTCGACAGATCGGGAACCGTTCCCGATCATTGAAAATTGAAATTTGGCTCACTCTCCAAATTACACGGTTCAACCTATTCGCAATCGAATGTTATGGCTGCCCAAATCGCCGTTTTGAGTTTTCTATTTGAAAATTGTCCATCACTCGAAAATTTGGAAAACTTCGAAATTCAGAAAACTTGTAAAACACCGTACACTGTTTGGTGAAAATTTTAAGGCTCCAGCTGTCAAGGTTCAGAACTTACATCCGTCGAAAGTTGCGATTTAAAGTGTAAAGTTTCACTCATACGCGATCGTTTTTTACCGATATAATAAAACTTCAATCGTTCACTTTCGATAACTCGGGAACCAACGGAAATTTCTGAAATTGGCACATTTGTAGAGCTACTTGGCGCACATTTCCTGCATAAGTTTCAAGGTCCTACCTATCTGAGTTCGGAAATTACAGCTGCCCAAATTGCCCTTTTGTGGTTTTCAATTGAAATTTTATCCATAACTTGAGCAGAATTTTGAAACTTCGCAGACTTGTAGAGCATCGCACTGTCCATATTTGGTGAACATTTCACGGCTTGATACCAAGACTCTGAAGTCACGGCCGTAAAGACGCGATTTGGATTTATTTTTCCTATCACAAAACGATGGAAAATCCGCCGCTGTACTGCATGCGATTCCCTTATCCCCTCTATTGGAAAATTCACTCTAAAGAAGCGAGTCTGTAAGAGTTTTAGATCAGGGTTTTCCCCTCAACATGCCCTTCGAATCCGTTAAATTTTTTTACACCAGGGGACCAGCCTATATAACCATACATTAGTATAGAATGCATACTCTCCTCCAGAAATATCGCAACAAGGGTTAGCCACCTCTTCACCGCTTTGGAGGTTCTCCTCGGACTCCATAGCTACATTGAAACTGTGCCTGGAAAGCTACCACCAGCTTAAGAATTCTCGGCCCATCTCATTGGGTTTCGTTTATCTATTGCAATAAACAAAACGAAGTTTTTAAATAAGTATAGGTACTTTGCGGCCATCATATGAAAAGCCAGGTGCCACATCATACCACAGTCCTTACAGTTATTTCTGAAACCTTCTTCTTCTTCTATTTTATATGTGTGTAAGTATAATCTTGAAGAACTCTTTTTTGTGTTTTTCGTGTTAAAACATACGTTTGTTCTTCATATGTTGATGATTTTTTTAAGGGGAACATTGAGAACTATAGGGCTCCCTGTTTAGTACAGAACTTTGCCTTCCCAAGAAGAAGATATCACTCATGAAGGCAAGAAGAATATGAGGTTATTATATGGCATGCATACTTGTCGTATCCGTCCTGTTTTTGGCAGGACAGTCCTGCCTTTTCAACTTTAACCTGTCGTCCTGCCAAAACGCTAAAAGTCCTAATTTTGTCCGGATTTGTCCTGTTTTTGGACGTGGAAATGGCATCTCACCAAATGACGAATATGACTTAGTTTAATGAAGACTACATTTAAGTGTTAAAGAAATTCACAAATAAAAAAATTGGCTTTTACGACGGTTGTTTGATGTAAATCGTCGTGGAGCTAACCACTGTTAAAAGGGCCAAGCGCTGTGAAATCCTCCTTCGCATCGCCATGCGATTATTCCCTTTTACTTAGTTCAGGAGCATTCTTGACAAATACTATTTATGGAACAGGTATTGAAGACATGGTGAGGATATGCAGTTGCCTAAGATTAATGCCCAAACATGCATGAGTATTAAATAGAATTCTCCTCCAATCAAACTAAACCAAACAAGCCTTTCAGTTTCCAAAAAATCTACACTGAATGCTGAAAAATTCTAAAGTTACGCAACTATTACAGACGCATTTGTATTTCTGGTTGTCCTGCCAAACGATGACTTTTTCTGCGCTTGACCTGATTTTATCGAAAAAAAATTTACGAGCCTTAGCATGCATCATGACCTCGTGAGATGTTATTATTTCTCCAAATAGGCGCGAATAGGGGGCGAGGCTGAGTATTTTCCTGAAAACCGAAATCTGCAAGAACATAATGTGTACAGCATTGGGCCTTCGGGAGTCTGGTCACCTTATCCTAGTAAATCCCTAAAACATATCTCGGGACGGATGGAATCGGAACATTACGTCATATGGCTGTAATACAAACCAGCCCCTTCAAGTATCTTCCTGGACTAGCATCCAGGAACAGATGGAATCGAAACACGTCATAGGGCTGTGATAGAAATTATTAGCACAAAAGGAGCTTAAGTTTCATTCAAATGTGACGGGTATTCAAATTTCGGCCGCGCCCGAAATTAGCCTCGGTCTCGTTTAAACAAACATGTAAATTTAAATATTTCTACGAAGTGCCATACGGAAATATCTTTTATCGGCGTTCTACTTTTTCTTCTTCAATTGCAATTAACAATTTTAATTTTTAGTCGCAATGCCCCACACTATATGTATCAGCTGCAAGGGCTCAATATTTATATTCTCGAAGATGGATGATTTTTTTTTTACGAAAGCATTCATTTTGAAGACATTTTTTCCTTTTTGCAAATATTACTTCAGACCAGTGTATCTTCTAATTTGCAGAAAGTATATAAATAGAATGGATTTCTGGGTTTGGGAGGGACTTTAGCCCCCTCAGTCCCTCCCGTGGTTGCGCCACAGGCGCAATCTGACAATTTGGAGGGATTTCGAAAATTTCACAAATAAATTTTCACGTCTTTTGTAGCTAAATATAGGAAGATCTTCTCCATTCTCCAGTAGTACTGAAGAAAATGCTGGTCAAAGACTATGACTCGCTGATGATCAAAGTGGATTTGGAAGAGAAGACACGGTTCTAATATTTATAAGGGAAAAAACACAAAAAGTTTCCCTTTACTTGGTTAAACAAAAGGCTTTATCTCACAATGACTGTTACGATGAGTAGTGTTGAGTTTGGAAATGTCTCATGTTTATGTATCGTATTTTTCCAAGAGACATTATCAAAGTGTATTTTTGTTTAGTGTAACGAAATTAGTTATGGAAATGGAATTTATGCAGGCCCCCTTAAAATATTAGCCCAACCCCGATAAACCAAAGACCGTCTTTAAGTTGTAATGTATTGTAAGTATAGTTCGAAATAAGTGCATTTTATAAATTTCTGGATTCTTATATGTAACTATAAAATGAAGATAATAATCAAATATGAAAAATTAAAAAAAAAATTGTCCATTTAGCATCCTTCAAAAAGCAAAAACTTCTGCGTAATCGCGTCAATCATCTATTCGTTACACCCCCAATTTATTCTCATCATAACACAGTAGAATATGATTCTCCAATATGATTTTGATTTCCTTCTGATTCTGATAAATCGTCGAACATTAACCTTACGTGGTCGTCTGCACTTTTTTATCTTTCATTCTATTCTTAGAACAAACTCTGTTCAATATTCATCTTAATCACGCATTCCATTCTGAATTAATTATTACATATATCTTTTGTTAGTATATTATCTGAAATCAAAAACTTGGTTCTGAAACGTCTCCGTTTTTTCTTGTGCTATGTGCTAATCAACAAAAGGCCCCAACATTTTTTTGAACCCATTCTTTTCGATGGTTATGATGCGGAATTGTGTTTTTTTTTTTTTCATTTACGCATAACAAACATCAAAACAGTCAAGATGATTAACCCATGAATTGTAATTTATAGATGTGAATTAATTTTAAAATTTATTAGTTTATTATCGTGAGGTTTTTTTCTTTCTGTCTTAGGTCACAATTCGATGCGTGTTATTTCGTTTTTTATTTATTCAAATTTGTATGTATATATGTATATTTTAGTGTTTTTTTTTCAGAAAAAAAAATGTGTTGTACACATAAAACAGTTTTGAAAATTTATTGAGAAGAACTGTAAATTGACATATGGCAGCTGATAATAATAGAGGCTTATGATGATAGCAGTTAAGAGTAGAATGCCATTTTAAATGAATTAGTTTATATGGGGAGAACATAAGTTTCGATGTTTTGCATAAGACATAAGAAGAGTGATATAACATACATATATATATATTCCTTGTAAGATTTTTTTTTATTTCTCATACTATTTCCAGATTATGCGTAAAACAGGCGATATTTTATTCTGTCATTCAAATGTTGAGATTTTTAACACTGCAATTCTTCAAAAGAAGACGTAAAATTTAAATATATGCTGATTACGTGCAAAAATATTTATTTAAATGCGGAATTTGTCATATAGACACCTTTGCAATTCTTTGTCCTATATTCAAAATATTTATTATTGGTTTTCTTATGGTTAACAATACTTTTTTTGCATTCACCTCAATTAACAAATAAAATGCATACAACGCTAAAGAATCAAAAATAATAATAAGAATAGTCTAATGAAATGATGTTCATATTTTTTCCATCAATAGCTAACCAGAAATCTCTATTCGAAATTTTATTTATAATAAAATATTTATTGGACATTCTTAATCAAAGACGGGCTTTAGTTTTTAGTGGCTTTTTGTATTGGAATGTTGAAACTCAATTTAAGATGATTTTCAATTACATATCAGGGCCGGATTTCCTATATTTGCGCAACTTCCCGGGGCGACAGATTTGGAGAGGCGGCAAATTTTTGAAATTTCCATATTATCTATTAATTTAAAGTTATTAAAAAAAACAGTTCACATATTTATATACAACGGACCCTCGGTTAACGAACTCCTGGGATAGCGAACATTTCGTATAACGAACGAAATTTCCTGATAGATAATATTTCGCTTAGCGAACAAACTTTCGGACAATGAACAAAAAAAGTTGTGAAAATTCTGATTTTTGTGTAAAACTTGTGTTAATTTTCACATCTAAATGAATTTAACGCTTTTTTTGGGGGTTTAATTAATATTCGCTTAATGAACGTTTCTGATAACGGACATTATCCCGGAATGCATTGTGATCGTTAACCGTTTCACTGTATCTGTGAATGCGGCCTTTGTTCGCCCAACTAGGCTCTACAATTTTCAAACTTATATAAAAACAGATTGATAGCAACAATTTACTTATTCACGCGGTAATATATTTCTTATTTACTTATTACCCCTGGAAAATTGGCATTTCACTTCGGAAAAATTAGGGGAAAGCTGGATTTTTGCATGAGCCTTCCTTTCGAGGTCCTAGACAAGACCCTAAGAATCCCTGTCTCTACGAGTGCCGCTAGCGGTGCTACAGAGGGTCAAAAACCCTCGAAAACCGGTTTTTCTGAATATATCGATAACGGTAGCATATACTAAAAAGTGGTGTATGGCAGATTTGAAGCTATTGTGTTTTTTCAATAAACGATGGAAATACCGGATACGTTCGGGCACGCCTAACGGTGCCAGGAGGTCTAACGGTATTTTTAACATATTTCACGAAAATATCTATAACGGCAACTCGTACTAAAAACTTTTGTATAGAAAATTTGTAGTCTATGGAGTTTTGAAGAAAGCGGCTAAATTTCATATCAACACACGCAGCCTCAAGAGCGCTATGGGGGTTCAAATCTTAAAAAAAAAGGTGTTTTTTGGGGTTTTTCGTGAATGGCGCTAAGACGGGGAATTTTTGATTATTTTCCTGAAAATTTCTGTAACGGTAACGTATACCGTAGACAGTCTGTAGAAATTTGTTGTTTCTATGGTTCCAAATAAAATGCTCCATCGATTTGAATGCACCTGAGGCAATCATACGTGCACATAGATACCCTACATACTATACAGGGTGTCCCATTCATGGTGGAGAATATTTTAATGGGAGGTAGCCTGGCTCACTTGGCGAAAATTAATGTACAACGGGACCCCTCTATTTTTAACCGTTACTATGTAATAGCATTTTTTATCAAAATGCCCGACTTCCTGAACAAAATCAAAATTGCCACACCATCAAACATTTCATCCGAGATATGACTTCACTTTCTGAAACTACATAAAATTTCCAATAAAACGACACCTCGCCCGTTACGAAGTTGCTCGTATCTTCCGAGATACACTCGTTCAAACTTTAAAGTAATTTTAAAATTGTACGTATACAATTTTATTATTTGATTTAATTTGATTTTGATGAGAAACCAATTTTAATTTTTTTTTTAAATTTGAATGGGTGTATCTCGGAAAATACGAGGAACTTCGATACGGGCGAGGTGTCGTTTTTTTTGGAAATTTTATGTAGTTTCAGAAAGTGAAGTCATATCTCGGATGAAATGTTTGATGGTGTGGCAAATTTTGATTTTGTTCAGGAAGTCGGGCATTTTGATAAAAAATGCTATTACATATTAACGGTTAAAAATAGAGGGGTCCCGTTGTACATTAATTTTCCCCAAATGAGCCAGGCTACCTCCCATTCAAATATTCTCCACCATGAATGGGACACCCTGTATATACTACACATAGTTCCTTAAAAATTAGTTAGTTTAAACGTTATAATGCACGTATGGTTGCCTCAGGTGCTTTCAAATCGGTGGAGCATTTTATTTTGAACCATAGAAACAACAAATTTATACAGACTGTCTCCGGTATACGTTACCGTTACAGAAATTTTCAGGAAAATGGCCAAAATACCGAAATTGTATGCTTCGGATTCTCATTACGCCCTTAGCATTGCGCGCATCAATCTGAAATTCGGATATTTAATTAAGCGTTGTATAAGCTACAAATTTGCCATTTAAAAGTTTTCGGTGCACATTACCGTTATAGAGATATTCCCAGAAAACTGTGCTTATTTGGATGTTTGGACCCTCATAACTTCCCTAGGGGGGCTTCCATCCTTGGGGACTTCTGGCCCCTTACTAACAGCCACAGGAGCTCCAAATTTATCTCGGATTGAATCTCTGAAGAGGTTACCGTTATTCAAAAATTTCCGATAAGCGGTTTTTTGTTTAACTTTGACCCCTCACAGCTTCCTTGCGGTTTCCCGTATAGATGAGCCGTTTTGGCATTTTAAGTTGAGATTACAGAAGCAACAAATTGTTACAGGCCTCCCTCCCGAATACGTTCCAATTATTAAGAAATTGAATTGAAATTGAACAACCGAAAAATACCGTTATAGTACGGTTCGGACCCTCATAGCGCCCTTAGAATTGCACGCATCAATCTTAAATTCGGACATTTAGTTAAGCGTTGTATAAGCTACAAATTCGCTTTATAACAGTTTTCGGTGCACGTTACCGTTATAGATATATTCCCCAAAAACTGCTTAATTGAATGTTTGGACCCTCATAGCTTCGTAAGGGGGGATTCTTTATCTTTGGGGACTATTGGCGTCTTACTGACAGCCACATAAGCTACAAATTTCTCCTAGAAGACCATAGAGCACACTCCCCTGTCTTAGCGCCAAAAAACACATTTTTTTAAGGTTTGAACCCCCATAGTGCTCTTGAGGCTGCGTGTGTTGATATGAAATTTAGCCGCTTTCTTCAAAACTCCATAGACTACAAGCGTCTATCTATACTTGTACAAAATGTGGCTACAATTTTTTGCAGGCATAAAATCGCCTAATTACACGTATCAACGGTCAAATAATTTTTGGAAGCACGTAATGGTTTACAGTTTTAAATTGCAGATTTTTGACGATAGATACTAGGAACAAAACAAATATTTATCTTAATTTTTTTGAACAAATTTTTATACGATAATTTTATTTTAGGAACTTAAGAGGACACGTTTTTGTGAAAATGGGGGTTTGATAACTAGAAATGTCCCCCCCTTTTTTTAAGGCAATCGTGGCGACGACTATGGATCTAACAGGCATTAATTTCGTCGCCAATAATTAAATTTATCAGTGTTCAATACCGTTAGTTCGAGATTTTCAAAAATAAAAAGAAAGTAGACCTAAAGGTAACTTATTGATCAAAGAAATGCTACGCAAATTAAAGAGTACAAATTTTGAAAATGATTTCTTCAATAATGATGATAAAACATGAATACGAATTTTCCTGGGTTCGCCCTCGTTCGAGTTTCCATCTAGTGCTGAAGTGTCCATCCAGGCTGTGACGAGGAGTTTTCGGAGACTTCATTGGAAGTCAAGACCTTTCGATTGACATCAATTTCACTAGGCGTAACGAAAACTGCAATTTCAGTTTGGTGAGTACATGTATACCAAACCGAAATTGCAGTTTTTGTAAGGCCTAGTGAAATTGATGTCAATTGAAAGGTCAATCAAGTCTCCAGTATCCAGTCAATTTAGTATAGACTGTATCGGGAGACGATGTGACCTCGTGCAGATGAAGTTCCAATTCGTTCAATGGTGATCAAGTTCTTTCGTTATATTTGGGTATTATGGAAAATTATGAAAACAAACAAAGTGTCCAGTTTTTTGGCACGTGGTGGTTAAAGTGCCTCCTCAAATTGGAAATTTGCCAATTTGATTTAAAAGTTCGTCAATTTGATATGATCATTTTGAAATTCGTCAATTCGCTAATTTGACAAGAAATTTCGTCAACGTTATTTGGAACACATCAAAATTCAAATTCATCAACATGTTGTGCAAAGTCTTCAATTAGACATCATCAATCAGTCAACATGATTTGCGAATTCATAAATTTTAAATGGAAATCAATTTGACTCCAGATAAAGTAAAACTCGCAATGAAAGATTGTTAACATGATTTTGAAATTTCTCAATTTGATATGAAAAATCGTCCAATTGACATGGAAATTCGTCAGTGTGAAATTAAAATTGGTCAACTTGATGCGAAAATTTTATTTGTAAGCTTGGGAATTTGTAATGTTAATAATGACAACATAAAGTGGATATTCGTCAATTTGGCATGGAATCTCGACAATGTGATATAAAATTCGTGCACAGAAGTTCTTCGAGATGAGACGATTTTATATTTGACTTCTTTTAGATCAAATGAACTGGAGAAACAGCTTTATTTAAACTTGTTTGGAGTTCTCGAGTGTCCACTGTTTTCCAAGTATTATGAACACTAAAAGATTTCTGGCTCGGCGAACTTCGTATCACTCCACCTTAGATATTATCGTTTTTTACGTAGCTATTTAACTATTCTGTGTAGAGACCAATCCGGTGGAGGAAATTTCCCGAAATCCACTAAACTATTCCAAAAATGTTGGCCAAAGGATCAGGAAAGCAGATGCTTTGAACATTTTTCCCCTCGCGAATTATACTATTCTGGCCGATTCGGCATAACAAATTTACCGGAATCCGCTTATCAGGGGATAAATGCAACATTTTTTGAAGAAAACAGTGTTCATAATTTAGTTCATTGTGAATTTTGTGCATGTTCTGCTATTCGGGGATGATTCTAATCGGGTGATACAAATTTGCTCAAATCCTCGAATTCGCTCTGGAGATAGATAAACGTATTTGAAAAAGAACTGTTTACATAATTTTGATTATTGTGAATTTTTCGCATGTTTCAATATTTATTTTGGGTGTAGACCAATTCGGTGGAATCAATTTGCTGAAATCCGGCAAAACTTTTAAGACATACAGAAAGAAATATATGTGAAAGAGAACTGTTCATCTAATTTTGCTCATTGTGAATTTGTTTGCGTATTTCAATAGTTAGGTTAGGTTAGGTACAGGGGCCGCCAGATTTGCACCCATCGCACTTAGACCAGAATTTGGTCCATTGTGATACCACCGAGAGAATCATATCTCTACTAACTGCCTAAGCTAGGAACCAGCCCGTGCTCACAACATATTTATTGAGAAGTATTGGGCTTACATCCTGAAAATCATCGGTATCGTAGAAATATCTAGAGCCCAATTCCCCCCAATTCGGTGGGAAAATCTTTCAATAGACGTTAAAAAATATCTTAAAAAAGAATGGTAAAAAATAGTTATTGTGAATTGTTACTCATTGTGAATTTTCTGTATATTTCAATAGTTATACTGATATTCTGGTCGGATCTTTGTGTAGACCAATTCGGTGGGGTCAACTTACAGAAATCCGGTACGGTGATCATTCGGCCGGTCGTTATTCGCCACATTGGAAAATTTTTAGACAATTATAGGAAAACGAGTGTTCGAGACTCGGCGCCGTAAAACTTTGCGTTTATTAGGACTAAAAACAAATAAAATGCAATTAGGTACGTGGCTCATAACTGTATCAAATTTCCAGTCCAATTGTCGAAGGAACGTTGTTGATGGCAACCGGCATTTTTTGGACGATTTACAGGGTTCCCTATAGATTAATTAAATTTCGGTAAATCCATTCTAAACTCACTAAAAAATTGGCTCTCATCTAGTGTCTAATTAAAGCATTTGTCATAGAAGGAAACATTTCAATTACATTTTACATAATGTACCTAAATTCATTGCCATGGTGACACGTAATCAAATCCTCCACCTCTTGTTATGCAAATTAAATTGAAACTTGATGACAAAAGCGGTGCTCATTGACACCACTGAATAAACAGAATGGTTAATGACTTAGCTCCTAAAAGTACAAGCACTCACTAAAATATCACATTTCAATCTTTGTAGTATGTTTGTATGGATGAAATAAAATGTTCTTGTTCTGTGAGTACGCCTGTGATAACTATATCTTCAGGGTACTCTATGCGTAACAACATCTACTTTAAAGGAGCTTATTACAGAGAGAACTATTCTTAGTTCACCTCCCGACTTGGCACTGCGGGAGTTTCAGTAAATTGAAAATTTTACTGAAAAGGGAAATTACATTGTTTGTAATTTCTCTGTTGTACTGGGTGAATTAATTGTAAATACTCAGCAGTCAGCACGTTTGAATTTTAATTGAAATCTTGTCGGTGAGTACAGACTACGCTTGGAATAAATAGAATGAGGCAAATATTTATAGTATTCATGAAAAATAAAATTCATGAGAACATGGAAGATATTATTAAAAAAAAGTATTCAAATATATCTCTACTGAAGTTGATGCTATTGAAGTAAGCGTTAAAGTACCAAGGTGGCATCACGGTACTGACAACGGATTTAAAAACGATTTTCATAGTTTAGCGTAGAATCTAGTTTCTTCTTTTTTAGTGATGCGAAGAGCTCCGTAAAACCAGTTTAGGGAAGACGGTTTTCATGGATTAGCAAGGATTAAATTGATAGCACAATAGGCCCATTGGCTTCAGTGCTGCGAAACCCTTCGGGTTCACGCCCCTCTACAATCTAGGATTAAATAAGTCCAAACGGCATCTTATCTGGATTCTGAACTTACAAAAGGTTTTCATACCCATAACTATAGCTTGTATTTTCGAAGCCAATATTCCCCGTTTTTTGTAGATATACCGTAGATATACTTGTCAATTGAGTAGAAGGGCATATTCATACTCACAGACATAGATGATGCATTTCCACCTAACCATATGCCATACGAACGTTCTTTAATGATTTCAAAATGCAACATAAATTGCGTCCACTTTGCAAGTAAAAATAATTCAAATTTCCAACGAACAAGTATCGCTAACACAGCAACCTTGAACCGTACCAAAGAACCGCGATCAAGTGTCAACTATGTTTGCAATCCATTCTTTGCATTCACTTCCTCGGCATTTCGTCTCCGAAAAGGTGTCCAATCTTAACGCACTTAATTTTTTCACCTTTATGTCTATTTATGGCCGAACAATGCAATTGCACTGATTTCATTCACAAGTCGTTCGTACATAATTGGAATTGAAAACTATTACCATATGCATATACACAAACACAGAGACCTTAAAGCGGTAGTTGAACATATGCAATGCGATCTCGGCGATCAGCGCGATCACACACTAGAACATTTTATAAACAACATCCCTTGTAGCGAAAAGTTTTGCAGATTAATGGTCTACAACACCATCGGCGTGGCGTGTCTTTCGATCGATCGATCGTCGTCGACGGTATTGGTCTTGTTGTAGAGGTCTTCAAAGAGATGCGCTACGAACGATATCTTTTTCAGAATGTGTATATGGAAAAAAAGAAGCTCCCGATCTTGGTTAACCCTTCTGTCGGCACCTACTACAATATGCATATTCTATACCCAATAGGTCTGGCTGGACCTACTGAGAAAATTTTTTTATTTTTTAGAAAAAGTTTAATTTTTATCGGTAGAGTCATTCTACCCATTCTTTACAGCCATTTATAAACAATAAAAGCATTAAAATCGTTTTTGGAGATATACTGGAAGCGTTTTTAAGTAGACATATTTTGAGGTGGGGTTAGTACAAACATGTTTCTCCCTTATTTTCTTCATTTTTTTGCTTCTCTTCTTTCATTGCGTATCCGTACAGTAAGTTTAATCGAGTTTTCCGATTCCAATATCTTTGGGGAAATATTTGGTGCTTTGTTGGTAGATTTTACCCCGATATTAGTCAGCAGATTTGGGGAAATAGATAGAAAGAAATAGGGAATTTTCAGGCGCAAAAATCTTTTCATTCTAAATTTTCCGTAAATATCTCAATTAAATCTATTTAGAAACATGTTCGTAAGTCACTAATACTTAGTTCTTACTATTACAAAGGAAATAAAACTCATTTCAATTTCCTAGAATCAAATCTCAGTTGATTAGGTGATGTTATAAGATGTGATAAAATTAGGCATATCCAATTTGCGAACTTCGGGGCCTTGTAAAGCAAAATCTCCGAAAATGTTACCGTTTGTCGTATAAATTGAATTTTAATAACATTACTACATCATAAATAAGAGAATTTTAAGAGAATTTAATATTTTCACTTTTTACCTCAAGACAAAAATAGGGGGAAAAACTATAGGTCTGGCCAGACCTATTGGGTATCAAAAAGCACTATATATTGAAAATCATCAAAACCTTACTCAAAACTTCAAAAGATTTTTTCAAATTTTTGCAAAAATGCTTCTAAACATATTATTCTAGGATATCGTGAAATATGAAATCACTGCGATTTCATCTTCTATATTTTTTTCACCAAAATATAGTGCCAAAGGTCTGGCCAGACCTTTGTGCCGACAGAAGGGTTAAAACGTAACGTATTCATACTAGAGAAACTAGATGATGCGATGAAGCGCTTCCCTAGCATATCGACTTGGTGCCGTACCCCATGTCCCATGCAATAAACGACGACAATGTCTTGGGTGTATGTAGAATGAGGTGAGATCGTTACTTTGTCGCACAAAATCGGCCGGGCGTGCGGCTCCGGCTACTACTATACCTAGAAAGGACAGGACAACAAAATTGTAACAATAACTTGATCAATGTTCAGGTTAATTTAATTTGCTTGCTCTTTTGTAGCCTCCAGTACAAGTACTTACACTTTGCATGCATAATTTAGTGAACCTACTTTGAACCGATACGGACGATGGTGGATTGGATTATATCGTCTAATAGGGGAGAGAGTCGACTATATGATAATTTATGGCATCTGTGTATATTTATGATTTATGAACAATTTTTCAAACTATAATCTATGATGCACGCGGCATTCATAGCCATTAGGTAGCTGGAGGAAATTTGAAAAATTTCTTAAAACGAATGATGATGCCATCAAGATTAGTGTGTAGGTTTGATGCTGCGAATGATAAATGAAACGTTGAATGCATCTATACATAGCTGAAGTAATTAACATCTGATTGAATGCCAAAGTAACAAAATGTTAACAATTTAAAAATTAAAAAAAAAGAATACCCGACGAAAAAGACTTATTATTATGCAATGATGATGTCATATGTTAGACGATACGATTTTAAATGCAAAGAATGGATTATGTTATTGTCATCTTTTAAATCTTCAAAATACACAACACAAGGTCAACGATAAAAAATACTCACAAGCTTTAACACCTTTATGAATCACGTTAAGGAGGCTTTTAAACCGAAATTATTCAATTCTGAACTTTAGTACCAATATTGATGTATGTATTACCTGAAAAAGTATGAAAAATATGTTAATTTAGCATGATATAAACATATGTTCAGCATGTTTAGTGTTCATCTTTAAAGGAAGCCTAATTAAGCTTTGTTTTAAAAACGATGGACTCCTGAACCTTCATTAAAAAATTAAAATTGACATATTTGACATGACGTTTATGACGATCCAAACGTATATGCTTCTGTCCTAGTTTAATGATTTCAAACAAAGGCTGAAGCAGCATTTCATTTTTTTAAGGACTTAATTTTGGCGGTAGAAATGCCAATATAGGTTTAAATATACTTTACCCATTTTTCTCTGTTTAAATTGTCGTAATTGTCATTGTCATAAAAGAACGGAAAATTTCACTGACACAAAAAAATTTTTTTTTAAATTACGAAAATTAAAAGAAAAGTTTCTGGTAAAGAACATAACGGAAAAATTACCATTTTTTCAGTAAGATGTTTTTGAGTAAAATATAACACCAAATACTTTTTTGTAGGGTTATTCGTTAATGTTTTCCAAAACGATCGATCAAGAAAAAAACCTTAGAGAATGAAAAGGATTTAGAAAACAATCTAAACGCATTCTGAAGAAAGTACTTACTACATACATACTTTCTTCAGAATACATCACTTGGCAGATGGCGCTAGTGCCACCAGCGAGACATATTAGGAAACGGCATGAAAACTTTCCGGCCGTTGTTGGAAAGTGCATCACCGAAGTTTCCGGAATAGTGGAAATGGGTATATAAGGGCGTCGACTAGAGTCAGGAGTCAGTATAGTTTTACGCGTGGATTATGTCGGATCAATAACTAGTCAGTAATTAGTGAAATTGTAAATCGTGTATATATCCGTGTGTGTTGTAATAAATAGTGTTACAGTAAAGCGAGTGTTATTCATTATCGTGTACGCGAAAATCTATCGAACCCACTGGAATGTCTAGAAAAGACGAGAAAAATATAACAATTGGTGTCAGAAGTGGGTTTTTCAAGGGCGTAGTAGTGTAACTCGTGCGCGGAATATACGACGTGAAATTTCGAGAAAGTTCGCTTTGGAAAGTTCTGGATTGTGAACCTACGCGGTCGTGTTGAACTAGCGTGGGCAGATTCAGTGCGTGAAACTGTGTGGCCAGTGCATTCGGGAATATGTATTTGAGAATTCTACGAGAATTTTCGGGGAAGTTCGCGACGAAACATTCTAGAAAGTGAACGCAATCGTGTAGGACCAGTGTGACGAGATCCGGTAAACGTGAAATTGCGTGTGTTAGTGAACATTCGAGAACTCGACGAGAATTTTCAGGAAAATTCGTGACGGAAAGTTCTGGAAAGTGAATTTACGAACTTCGGGTTGGACTATTGTGGACGGAAAAACTTCTCGAAAGTGAATTAGTGCCGTAACGCGTAGAATTCGAAAACATTCGAGAAAGTTCGATTCGCGTAAAAGTGAACTGTGGACAATTTTTAGTCGAGAAACAAAATGCCGCGTAATATCTCGCAACTAAAGGTACGTGTTCGTAGAGACGACTCACGTGATGATCGCTCAGCGATCGTGGTTTTGCATCCAATTCCGAGCCGTATTTGAATATTTTTTAAATGGTGGTACTTTCCTTATGTCGACTATGACCCAAAGGAACATGGCTGCATAGAAATTATCCGCATATAGTGCCCAGAACCGGTGGTTTAACAGCGATCGCTGAGCGATCATCACTTGAGTCGTCTTTACGAACACAAACCTTAACAACGGTTGAATTAAAGCGTGAGCTGGCGAAACGGAATTTGTCAACTTCGGAAAAAAAAAGCGCGTTGTTTGCTCGGCTGATGGACGCATTGAGAGATGAACGACAGAATCCTGATACGGTAGAGTTTCGAGAAGAGCAAGACACCTGTGAGGCAAGTGCAGAAGACGAAGCCGGAGACCCAATGATGCAGTTACTAAGAGCAATGTCAGAACTAAATCAGCGGTCGGCGAAGTCGGAAGATGCACTCTTCGCATTAAGTGAACGATCAGCCAAGATGGAGGAATCGATAAATTCCGAACTGAAGGAACAGAATGAACGGTCAGCCAAGTCCGAGGACGCAATGAACAAGATTGAGGAATCGATAAAGTCTGAACTGAAAGAACAAATTGCGGGTTCGGAAAGGTCGATAGCAACCAAGCAGGAAGAAGCATTCAGCCGTCTAAAAGCCAGCCTTGAACAAGAATTTGAAAAACGAAAAGGAGAAGTTCTGAATATAATCGACGAGAAAATCAAAACGGTAGCCAAAGAGGTGCATAAGTTTAAGAGTGTGGCAGAAGAAGTCGAAAAATTACGGAACGACCTAGATAGATTGCAAACATCAAACGTCAACTTTTACCAGCAGAGTTCGATAGTAGGTGAGGAATTCCAGAAGACAAATAGCCACCGAGAAACAGCAAGAACAAGTGTAATAGTAAAAACTGACTCAATTATTAAAAGTCTCAAAGCGCCGACTTTCGATGGACAAATGTCTTGGAACATCTACAAGACACAGTTTGAGGCTGCTGCGTTGGTAAATGGTTGGTCGGATAGCGAGCGCGCCACGGCTCTGGTTCTGCGTTGAGAAGACCTGCTGCTGAGATCCTGCAATCGATTCCTGCTCCACTTCAAAAGTCTTACATGGATCTTGTGAAGGCGGTGGATGTGCGATACGGAGACGAGCTCATGAAGCAAATATATCGATCGCAGCTTGGAAACACAGAAGCCAGGAGAAACACTGCAGCAATTGGCTCAAGACATTGAACGGCTTGCTCTTTTGTCATACCCGACCTCGGAACCTGAGCATCGAAAGGAGACAGAATTTGATGTGCTTACTACGGCTCTCCTGGATCGTGAACTACAACAGGCGTTACGGCTAGCTGACAAGCGGACGATCAAGAATGCACTTGCATACAGCCTGATATTTGAAGCTGCGAAGCAAGCCGCCCGTAACTGTGTGCGAGTTCGAGAGGCTGATTGTGTCTGCCAGCGACTGGATGCATCGAGGCAAGTTACCAACGGTGATTCAATTCGGTGCTGGAACTGCGGTGAAAAGGCGGTCATATCCGAAAGAATTGCCAACAACCGAGGAATGCCATGTTGGTATTTTTGAGTTTACGGCCAACTTTTTTCAATTTATTTATCTTCCGCGAAGAGCGCACTAATAAATTTCCCCCAAATAATTCATGTTTGCACTAAAATATTTGTAAAAATAAATTACTTGGATAAAAAAGTAACTGAAAATGACATTTGATTCCTTGACTTAAGATATCCTTAAGTATTTCCTTTGACTAAGGTCGCCTCGAGTAATGAATTTTCATTCGATAAGGTTTAGACTTTTATCCGAGAAAATGGTATATGTAAAATATATGACAAGTTTCTCTATGCCTTGATTACATTGAAAGAAATCTTTTGAACATTTTGCCTCTTGTTGAGTA
The DNA here is from genome assembly GCA_949715475.1 of Microchrysa polita. Lineage (NCBI taxonomy): Eukaryota > Metazoa > Arthropoda > Insecta > Diptera > Stratiomyidae > Microchrysa > Microchrysa polita. The sequence goes on along the minus strand of OX454417.1, from coordinate 92,229,776 downwards.
AATGTGCGCTTTCATTGCGACAGATGACTTTTTTTTTTGGTCCAGAAAAACACATTGTACTATGATGTTATCGAATCGCAAGCATATTGTGAGCGTTGCTGACTGAACACTCTTTTCTATTTTAAAGAACACTTTTTTCAACAACTTTTAATTAAAATAAAAAAATTAAAAATGATGAATAACAAGAAACAATTGATTCAGAAGCATTTTCAAACACGGAAACGGCTAGATAAATTTAATCTTACTAGGTGCATTGGAACGTTCGACTAAGTTCCAAGCAATGAAAATAAATCAGAAAGAGAAGCTCAAGTGAAAAGAAATGCCATGCCTTTCTAATGTTCTACCACCATTATTCGATTTATTTATAACAAGGTTCAATCATCATTCATCAATATACAAATTTGACAAACTACAAAGAATTCATCTTGAAAGTAATGTAAAAAACATATTAGGAATTTTCTGAATTTTACTTCAACGATAGGGCCAACTTGAAACAAATAGTTTAGTAATATGTAGTTGATAATTAGATATTTTTTTTATCCGAAACTGCTTTTAAAAATCGTTCCTGTAAACAATCATCGAAAATTTCAAAAATGTCCTGGAAATATCGTAACGTTCAATTTTGGGCACCTGCCGACAGGATAGTGTCATAAGTAGAGCCCGGATTCGCGATTCAATTACACATTAATGCACGAAATTGCACTTTTCAGGGTATATTGCACACAATTGCACGTTTTTAGGTTTTTGTATGAAAACGAATATTTGCAACCCTGTTTCATAACAAATTTGCAATGCTTTTCCTGTGACCACTGCTCCGAAGCCTAACCTTCTAAAAGCCTAAAAAATGACTTTTTCATATTGCACGTAGGCAGCCGCCTTTTGCCAATACATTTTTCACTAATCTGCGATCAATGTACTAATTTATAAGACTCAACATAGCATGGGCCAACACTTCAGTTATCATGCAAACAGAGAACGAATTAGGATCGACTTAGGCAGCTATCCTGAAATATGAAACGGACATATTCTTGAACACTTAAGGATAGCACAATCATGAACATGTTGAAAACTTAAGCAAAGCTTTACTGCCCAATATTTTTGGCCTGTCTGCTATCCGTTCTCATAGGGAGAACTTTTGTGATTCCGATACTTTCAGCTATATGTATGTTGGTAAAGTAAGTGTCGCTACTGTCGATAAAAAGAAAAAGCAATTCTTCTGTCGAGAGCTGATAGCGTTATGTTCCATATTTTTAACAGATAGAAGTAAGTCCTAACTCCCGTTCAAATAGTTTCCGCACCTTTACATTCACTGGCGTATAAACGTATGGGCGCTCAGCCGTTTCTTTTATGTCTAATACGTACAACAAATTTTCGAACGGAGCCTCATTTTGATTTTACTTGATCAATTCTATAATAGATGAAGCCTTTTTAATAGGTTTCCCATGTCAAGTGACATTCCATTTTTTTCTTAGCCCATTAATGCCTGATGTTACATACAGGGTGTCCCGCAATACTGTAAGGGTTGATAACACAACTCTTTTCAGCAACAAAATTACCAATACAATCGGAATTTTTTTCACCGTTACCTTGTTATCGGTCGTTTTGTGAAAGTCATCGAAAATTGTGATTTGTCATGCAAAATCATAATTTGCAGCCCTCCTGATGACCTAATCCAAGATTAGATTTCAGTTTCAGAAATTACATAAAATTTCACAAAAACTGAAGTTTTTCCTGTTGCCAACATTATTGCCACTTTCAAGATACAGTTACTCAAACTTAATAGAAATTTTAAAATATACTTTTCATCAAAAATTCCAACAGTAATTTCATGACGGTGCTTTATACGTACAACTCTGCAAAGTTGACAAAAGTTACTTCAACATATATCATATATCATATCATATCATATCATATATATCACTTTTAATATTTACATTGCGGGATTTTGGAATAACACATATTGGAACAAACAAGGTAATTATTTTCTTATCGGATTATTCAAACTGATATTTTATTCGTTTATTTTTTATATTTTATTATCGCAATTTTGAAAATTCGTTAAATAAAAATGAAAATTAAGTTTTGAATATGAGAAAGAATCAATAAACTAAAAATACTAACTAATGATTAAATGGGTCTGTTTGATGAATTGGAATAATGCTGCTGGAATTGGCCTCCTCCATTTTGTAGACTCGACACCTTCGGCGCATGGAAGAAACGTTCCAAAGGATTTCAGGAGGGTTTTTCTTGGTAATGTCGCAAGCATCATTAATTCGCTGCAGCAGCTGTTCCCGGGAGGTAGAATTTGCAAAATGTTATCCTCATCTGACAGTCGCTCGGTAAATTCCTGAACTTGCATAAGGTAGTACGGATACCGCTTGTCTGACTGAAGAGTCCTTTGGATCGTCATCTGAGGAGTATCCAGCTGAAGTGCTGCTCTACGCGAGCTTAATTTTGGGTTAGTATCGAAGAGATTACTCTTCTTCTCTTTCGAGCTCCTTCTCTACCGGTGTGGTTTGGTGTTTGACCTGTCTGTCCAAGAAGCCGATACGTTCTTTCGAAGGTACGTCTGCCTCGATTTCGTCGCTGTGGGTATCGCCGACTATACCCTCGAGCTGCTTCAAGTCCATTTTCTCCTTCAACCCCATACATAAACACCATATCGGCATACTCTCTATCGAAGAATTGGTTTTGCATCATCGCCAAAGTAACCAAAACAATCACGCTCGCGAAGTGAAAACATAAGAAAGAATAACAGCTTTAACTGTTATGAGTACCGTTGTGTTTGTCTAAAAATGTACAAAATTTCAAATATCTTACAGATCTGGTCAACATAATGTAACGACTAAAGGGAAAATTGTAAGCGATTCTACTGGAGCCATGATTTTTACCATTCAATGCGTGTTTCCCTAAAATTCTGCAATGTAAATATGAAAAGTGATATACCGTTGGAAAGCCAACATGTTGTAGCAACCTTTATCAACTTTGCAGAGTTGCACATATGAAGCACCGTTATGAAATTACTGTTTGAATTTTCGATGAACAATCTATTTTAAAATTTCTATTAAGTTTGAGTAATTGTATCTTGGAAAGCAAGAATAATGTTGGCAGCACGAAAAACTTCAAAAAATAAATGAAATAAATGTTATTATTGGTAGTTTATGTTTAATTAAGTATGTACTTTTATAACACTGTTACATACAGGGTGGCCCATTAAAAGTGAACTAGTGTAAATCATGCATAACTTTTTATTTTTTAATATTTTTTTTCTGGAATTTGGTAAGAATAAACTAGACACATGGGAGATATGTTTACACTACTTTCCAGGTAAATACGTTTTGAGGAAGGGTCGATTTAGGTAGGTTTTTGAAAGAGTTTATTTTTGAACCATTCCATTCACAAAAAGTACGTATGCGGACAGGTAGAATGGAATTTTGCTAACGTTTTATTAACTTCATCAAATGCGTTAGGTAATGACACCATAATAACGAAAAATTAATGAATGGTAATGAATGCTTGTCACGTTGCTCAAATTTATCAAGTTTTTATAAAATTACATTGATAAAATAAAATGGAAAGGACTCATATGCGTTAGTATTGAAAAAGAAACAACATGGAAAGATATACGGTTCAAATAATACAAATTTACACGCGGAATAATAATTCGATTGTCGAGGCACAGCGCGAGTATCGACGAATGCTACATGTAAGAGTTGCTCCCTTGAGATCAACGATTCGCAGAGTTGTTCGCTGTTTTCGAGGACAAGGAACCGTTAATAGCCCTCGACAAGCACGGAGACGACGTGCGGGGACGAACGAAATCATTAAGCGGGTGGAAGCCAGCGTCGAATCAGATGCAACAACATCAACCCGAAGAAGGTCGTTTCAATTGGGGATATCACGAACAATGTTATTCGTTCTTTTGTCCAAAACCGACCAGATATGTGGTTTCAGCAAGATGGAGCGCCTTACCAAACCGCTGCAGCCACTATGGAGATTTTAACGGACTTATTCGGCGAAAGAGTCATTTCCAGACTTAGCTCCACTAGATTTTTTCTGTGGGGATACCTTAAGGAGAGAGTCTACAATAATAAACCAAGGACAATTCAGGAATTGAAGCAAAAAATTGTAGTGGAGATCCGAGGTTTGCAGCCAGAAATATTGCGAAAGGTTATGGAACATACCGCAGAACGATCCCGTCTTTGCGAAGCCGCCCGAAGTGGTCATCTAAAGGATATAATTTTTCGAACATAGTGTAATCATGTCTCCCAAGTGTCTATTTAATATGTGAAAATTTGAAAAAAATCGGTTTAGAAATGTAAAAAGTTATTCATGGTTTACACTAGTTCACTTTTAACGGGCCACCCTGTAAATGTAACATCCCTCCTGATATGGGGAAAATGCACTTCTGGTATACGAGGTAGGTACCTATATAAGTATGTACTTTTTTAGTGTTTTTTTATTTTATTGATTTTTTACGCTCTTGACTCGATAGTCCGTATTAATATAAAAAAAGACAAAGTCCGGATTCCCGAAAAATCCGGATTAACTAAATTCCGGATTTTAACAATTCCCTTTTTTTAGGAAAATAGCATAAATAGTCTTTATAAATCTTGAAATTTAAGAGCAAAATTGCAATTATTTAGGTTTTTTCTTAAAATTAGTCGTGTCAGATGATTTTGTAGATCCTTGTGTCTTCTTGACTGGCAAATTGAGCGGCCATATTTGGCATAACATACCAAAAATATTGAGAGTCGGAATTAGAATTCCTCTAATAAGCCGGAATATGGATACAATAGTTGTCCAATGTGGATTAAAATGATAGCCGGATTCAAGGGTATCCGGAGCAAGGAGTCAAAGCTTTATTTTCATGAAGCTAAGGATTAGTTATTCTATTTAATTCTGATAATATAATGTTTAAAAGGATATATTTTGAGCTACGAAACAAGAAATGGTTTCTAATGTAGACCAAATTATGGACAAGGAAAAATTATAGGCTCTATATTTAGTCCCTTTTAGAGAAATTGGACGGCTGGACTAATTGACAAACAATTTGAATAATAAAATAAAATTATTCAATACTTCACATAATATTTTTGTAAATCTGTTCTTTTTTCGCACGCATTTCGTATTATTTCTGTAGTCTGGCTGGTCGAGCGGTTAGTGCGCGCACCTTCGGTGCACAGGGTCATGAGTTCAAATCTCACCGTGTTCCATGGTGTTTTTCGAACTCACGAGCTTGTGACGGACTATGATCTCACTCAGATGTTAAGCGAGTACCCATTTATGGGGATAAATAACACTGCTGAGCGTGATGCTGATCTCATTACCTCATCAAAAAGCAGATAAGATCTTGGAAATAGGATGTCACTAACACATCCTGCGGCCTTAGTCCAATGTTGGATTGTCGCGCCTGTTATTTATTTTTTATTTTATTTTATTTCGTATTATTTCTACGTTATTGTTGTCTTATCTACATATATATTCGAAACTTCATGTAAAATATCGGCTTTCATCTAATTAAAAAAAAAATTACTAAAATATTTCCTTTTTGAAAAAAATCGAAAATATACCTTGAATACATTTTCCTCATATCACGCCTGATGTTACATATACGTAACATCCTCGAGTACTTCGAGTGCCTGATGTTACATACAGTCTTGACTCGATAATCCGGATCAATTATTGCAAGGGGTAATCCGGACCATCGGACCATCGGAATATCCGGATTAGCGAAATCGCTTTTACTCAGGAAAAACAGTAAAATAAATAAAAAAACAAGAACAAAAGCCGACAATTGTATTATTTCTTTGAAATTAGTCAGCATCATGTCATTTGCCAAATGGTCCCGTAAAAAAATATGAGACCAAATTTACTATTTCACCCTGAAAATCTAGCTAGCGGGGAAAAAAATTTCTGCAACAAAATGTGTTTGTTGTTAGCCATTTTTGGCCGACGTGGAAAAATTTCAGCTCAATCGGTAAGGTTTGAGGGTCTCGTCGTTATTGGGTTAAATAAGTACCTACACACCTAAGCGCAACACCATTGCAGCCGCACCATTTCTAACAATAAAGTCATTATCCATGAAATATTAATATGTGATACATAAATATCAATATGTATGTAATTGATGCAAGAAAAACCTGTAAATTAACGTTTACCTTGAACGTTTGTTGATTTGTCTTAATCATACGTCTCCACAAAAAAAACAATCTTGCATCTTTCTCCGGTTTCTATTTCCAGTTTTTCTCTTCATTTAATTTTTTTTTTCACTTTCGCGAATGCAACCGCGGTCGATGACAAGAAAACAGTTATGTATTCAGTTGCCAATTGGAAAAGATGATTACAGTTCAGCACTACGCCTTAAGTGATATCAGCGATTCTCGGCGCATACATACTGGTTTTCTGTATTTTTATTTTTCACCAATATAAACCCAAAGTGTAGTACACTGGCGGATCATACTAACTATACTAATCTCGCTAAGCTTGACCAAGCTCATCGCACTAGTCTAGTGCAATAGCTATAGAGTAGAAGCCATATCATGACCACTAACTTGTACAACTGCCGGCCGCTGCAAACGCTACGAAGATTTCTTGTTAGAAAATGAAAAATCCAAGAAAATCACTAACGGTAGATGGAGTCTACGCGATCTCGCGATCGGACCCAATCCATGCGGCTGATCTGCATCAAAAAAACAGTAGAATACTAGATCCAACTATACTACCATACACCTAAGTATAGCTGGACTGGAAGATTTCAATTTTGCGGAAAACATTGCCATGAGGAAAATTTCATATTCTATGAATTCTGCCACCGGTTCTGTAGCGTATGTTGTAGTCTTTTGTGGTCATATTCGTATTTTCAATAAAATGACCGTGAACGTATAATGACAAGCGTTCGAAGAGAAAGGCGAGGGTTTAGGTTCATCTATTGCACTTCTTGAAATAGCATCGCCCAGCAACGCATAACTGGTATTAGCGGTAAGAAAGATTCTAGTATCTTTAACTACTTCTCTGGTCTACTCTAGTCTCATCAGCATGTTCGTCGACTGATCTGGTGAACTTTTGGACCTATAATCCTATAAGTATTATACACGAAAAGCGACACATACACAAGCTACAGCACACACATGATTTGGTTTGGTCTATTCTATTTTAACCATAGATTTCTTTCATTTCTCATCTTCGTCGGTTGGTTGGGTTCCACTTTGGGACGTAGCTTTGATAAGCAAAAATCTGGCCTATGCAATTGTTTTGCATTTTACCGTATCTAATGCGGCGCGGCGCGATTTAAAATACAATTTACATCTTTTGGCCTTAATCGAATTGCCTAACGGTATTGGTATGAAGATTATTCTTATGGTTTGTAGGAAAATGTTATTCATGCTGAGAGTATTGTTTGATTTTTTTGTCCTGAGCTAGCATTGGTTTTGTCGAGTTATGTACATATCATACAAATCTTAAATTTATATTTATTTACGGTGAGTAGGTAATGGAACAAATTTAACACTATAATGGAAAAAAAAACGTGAAAATGCATTAAATACACTCGGCTTCACAAAAATCGGGCCACTCGCCACTTTCGAGCTCAAATTAAATTTTCTTAAAAAGTGTGAAACTTACAACTATGAAAGTTATATCTACAAAAAGTGCATTTAATGGGGCAATTCAAATGACTATGATTTTTATCTGAAGTACCGTTAACTCACGCAACAAACACAATGCCTGTTTTGATTAGAGTTCGCGCTTACCGTGTGGCCCGGTTTCATTGAAGATCAGTGTACTTTTTAGATAAGATTATCCTCTTTTTTAGGCTATAACTTCTACGCTGGGATTTTTTGTTACATACATCTACATATATTTTAATTTGTATGGTGGAGACATAAAATTGTTAATCAATATGATATGATTTTTCCGTTAGTTTATCCATCTCTAAACACACATCCTAACGTATGCACCGGATGAGTTGTGTGTGGTTAATACACAACTCAAATTTTTGCCGACGTTGTTCGATTTGCCCCACAAGGATTGACAGCAAATTATTCATATTCACGTTTCATGCATAATAGCTATGACATACATATGTATATCCAAATCATTATGACGATAATGCGTCATGGCGATGAAAGTTCGAAATTGAGGTGCACATATGTTTTCGCAACGCCATCTAGATATACAATCCAGATTATCAGCTGATAAAAATGTCGCTAAGAACCCCAAGTAACACGTATTACAACAATAGCAATAGAAACAACCACAGGCTTTCACAGGTTTTCGTCATTAGAATTCGTCATTTACTTTTGACGCTTGGGTAAATGATGAAAATGTCCCTAAAAACAGCGATACTTTGATGAATATTCTGTTCAATAATTTAAAAACACGTTTTGTTTTGAAGAATTTGAATAGTAATATGTAAAGATTGATAACAAATTTAATATTTTTGCAAAAATTCTTGTTCTTCAATTTTGCAACACATGGCGTCGCCTGTCATTATTGAGCAAATGATGGTCCAAATGTGTAATTTGGAAATCGTGCTAATGATGGTTAATTTTCGTGATAATGATGATAATGATAATGATTACAAGTTTGACACACATATCTTCGAATGACGCAAATACATGTCATTCGAAGATATGTGTGTCAAACTTGTAATTCACGAATCTGATGAAAGATGCAAGTATAATTACAAACCTAATTTGCTGCTGATTTTTGTTTGCGAATGTAATATCTAATATGTATGTATATGTAGATCGCACGTAATGAATGCTCTAATTCTAATTTGTGTTTTCATGGAGTTACATACTTTATTTCTCACAATATCAATTGAAAAAATAAATAAACCATAAATATAATTTATGTATGTATGTAGATATACGGCATATTGATCTATGAAAACCTATAAATACATATTTAGCAATTTATGGTTGACACTTCTCATACGAGATCAATAGAAACAGATAAAACTGCAAGTGTAGGCTGTTTCCGAAACAATTTTATCAAATACCTAGTTGGTTTGTGTTTGATGATGCAAAATATGAACATGCGTTAAGTGCACAGCTGGTCTACAAGGAAATCAAATGTCAATAGAGTCGATGATATCATAAATGTACTGGAAAGTTAAATTTATTGTAGTCAATATTCCACATCTAAATTCTGTTGTGTTAAAGGTCTGTTCAATTTTGAAGCTTGTTTTGGATAAAACAAAATTATATTGAATTCTATTGTTTCCATAGCCGGTTTCACAAACGTTATCGAAAACTAATTTTGTTTTCAGCAGTAAAAAAATTATTTTCGCAGCTTGCATTCGTCTATGAATATTAAGTTTCCACGAGGAAAACAGACAAAGAAAATGCATGGATTTAGTTTTAAATACTGAATACAAAATTAAATAAAAGATTAATATAATATTACTCTGTCGTGCTCTGTGGCCGTGATCGTTCGGTCGCCACTCTGTGAAATAGACACTCATAGAGAAACGCGTTTCCAAACTCGGCACGACCCGTCGCAAGTTTATTATTCAGAAGAAGATGATAAGAAATATTCTTATCGTAGAATAATAAACTAACAATGCGACTAGGAAGTGGTATGGCTGACAACCGTATCACACTCCGAATTCAGTTGTCTTTGTAACGTTGATGACTACACACGGTAGTCATCAACGCACCATGCTCCACTAGGAGTTACGGTATCAAGAGAGAGAGAGATAATATTACTCTACGATAGAAGACGAGACACCGACTCTACGAGTTTGGCCATTTGGAGAATATGCGATTCTGTTTATCACAATTTGCAGATTTCAGCGTTTCATCCAATGAAAGGCGAGCCTAAAGGTAAGTTGTCCTCGGCGCGGCCGCAGCGACTCTAGTGACTCTAGCGGCTCTAGTGCAAGTTCCCTACCCCTAGCAGCCGTCGCTCAAAGCCCACAAACACGCAAGTGCACCACGTTCACCATTCGTCCATGCATTATGTACAACAAGAACCGCGCGACTGCTGATTCGTATATTGGCCGAAGGAATACGACCGTTGTGCGAAACAACTACCTTACCCCAAGCAGCCGTCGCCCGAAGTGTTCGTAGAGACGACTCATGGGATCATCGCTCAGCTATCGAAGTTAAACCACCGGTTTTGAGCATTATATGAGTATATTTTCTATACAGGTATGTATCTTGGTAGGAATGTGTAGAATAGTAACAGTCTTTGGCACAAAATACTTAGAAGTTAGTAGGGCAAAGATAACAGGGTGTCCCGGATATTTAAACATTTTTTCACTACTCGCGAACGGCTTAACCGATCGTAATGAAATTTGGTAGAAATGTGTAGAATCTTAACAGTCTTTAGCACGAAAAGCAAAGGCGAACGTATGATTTGCGGGGTAATGAAGAATTGATTTTTTTTTATTTTAATTAAAAAACAGGATTATTGGACTATTTCCACGTTACGTTAATTAAAAAACTTAAAAATAAAAAAAAATAGTCTGTACACATTTACTAAAGCACGGTTTACATGGATTAAGACTCTATCGACAACTCTACAACCGTGCTACTCATAACACTCGACTGCCCGTTAGTGGAAGAGTTAAAAATTCTTCTTTACGGCAATTTTTACACGAGTAGAGAGAACAATTTCCTTTACACTAAAATAATTTTCAACGCGTATAAGCTGAGCTAATGGCAAAATTAATAGTTATTTTCGAAAACAACGTTAAATAGATTTTTTCAGTAACCATATTGAAAGTTCGGTGACACTTTTTAATATTCTGGTAGGTCTACATCGAATTTCATATAGCGAACTCTTATATAAGGTATTCGGCTTTTCAACGTCCAGCCGCAAACGGGTAGCGAGTATTGTATGTTTGCGTAAAAGCCTACATAGGCACCGAATCTAAAAAAGTTAAAACCTCTCGATCAATTAATTAATTTTCTTCATCACATGACGAAAACATTTTTTCATCTTTTTGATTTTATGAAATAGTTTTGAGTAAAAAACAAACGAAATACATCTCAAATAAAGTCTTCGTACTTCCATACAAAAAATCTGGCCAATTTTTTACATATGTTTAAGAAAATACATATACATATACATATATGTACATAAATAAAGTCTGCATACATATGTATATAAGAAATCATAAAAAGGATTCTTTTTTGTGCACCTGAAAGTGATTTTTTAAGGATATCAATGGCGACATTATGGTCGATTATGCCTTTCAATTTTTTTTAAGTATAAGACACCACCACTTGTCTGTAGATACTAGAGGGTGTTTTTTAAGAATGATAGAACTTCAAATTGAAAAAAAAAACACAAAGTAATAACTTTTAGTCAATTTTTTTTTTTTTGGAATGATAAATGTATGACAAAACGATTTCAGGCATAATGGCCACCGCTGTTCTTGACGTCTAATTCTGGCCGTATATCACCAATAACACGAACAATGTTGGCCTTCAAGGCGTCAATTGTTGCTGTTGTTTGTTTATCAGAATAAACCTGTGATTTAACGTAACCCCACAGGAAATAATCGAGAGGTGTTAAATCGCACGACCTTAAAGGCCCATTTCTTGAAATCAACTTATCAAATCAAATCAAATTTTGATTTTAATGATGGTTGATTTTTTTGATGGTTTCTTCGACGTGTTAGTGCTATTGCATCATTTAGTTTTTAGAGAGTAGGTGGTGCGAAATCTATTCACAATTCGACGGATGTCTTGCTCAGATGGACGATTATGTATACCATAAAAAGTCGTCTATAAGTTAAGCGAATCGACGACTGATTTTTTAAGTAAATTTTGATAATTTGGAAGCGTTCTTCAGGCGTGAGTCTAAACATTATAATTTGTCATAGTATACTGCAATAAATAAAAAAAAATTGATTCAAATGTAATATTTTGTGTTTTTTTTTAATTTGAAGCTCTATCATCCTTTAAAAAAACACCCTTTATATATGAGTCGGCCATTTGCAAAACTCGTTAAATCCAAAATTGTGAAAAATTGAGTTAATGATGCCATTTTATTCCACTTTTGATGCTCTATAGGTAGGATTAAAAATATTCTAACTAATTTTAATAATTACGGCGTAAAAGCGCGATAAAAACTGCAAACAGTTGCAAAACTCGTTAAATCCACTAGCTGTACAGTTGCAAAATACGTTGAATCCAACCACAATATTTTGGTTTCAAAACTCGTTAAATCCATCAAAACAGGTGCAAAATACGTCTAATTCAAATTATTTTTTTCCGGTTTCTTCGAGATATTTTTGGTGAAAGTATTTAAAATGAATTGTTCGAGGAGCTGAAAACGCTAAATTCATGGATTTATGTAATAAAACGAGTTCATTTCGGAACATATGCTTTGAAATCATGGTTTTGAAAAATGCCGTGCGTCTGTTCACACGATAACTGCCAAAGTAATTAAGCTGGCGGTTTGAAATATTAGTCATGTTGTATTTTATAAAATGTCAAACAGTATTGAAAATTGGTCAATCCGACCAAGGGTTCCCCTATCTCCCATTCAAATAAACCCTTCGATCCCTCGGCCATAACTGTCGACAGATTATCACTAGTGACCTAAAATGTTGATCCATGCCTAATTTTGACATACCCGTAGAATGGATGGATGGAAAGTAGAATAGGTCCAGCGCAAGGATACCCTACCTCCCCTACAAAACTATATCTAGCTCTAACTTTATATGGAATGTCTCCAAAAACTTCAATTCGGTGTCCTGTTAAATACCTTTATAAAATATCAAGGGGAAACCAGATCTGACCCATCTATCCCTACCTCCCTACCTCCCTACCCCATACAAAAAAAAATTTAAATTGAATATTTTGAGGTTAACGTCCCTTCTAAGTTGGTACAAGCGTGGGTATACATTCATCGTGGTGTTCGTACGATTAGAACTCGCGGGTCTCGTTAAGAGGTATATTTTGGAACGCAGAGTTGGGGTACACACAATATACTACTGTTTTGAAGTGTGTAATGCCAGTAACTACATGAAATAGAGATATCCTTTGATTTCTGCATATCCTGAAATTGATTCGCGAATTCCAGCTAGATCGAAATAGGTTCAGGTTTCAACAGAAGGCTTTCGGAAGCTTGCAGCCGGGTTTCTTCGGCCGAAATTAGTCAAGGACTGCTAAGGCCACTCGATTGTTATGATTCTGATTGTCTCATTTAAATCTGCTGTACGGTTTTCACGGCTGCTTCATCGAGCACATTGCTAGGATCGCAATAATATCCCTGGGCTTTTTTATAATACGGAATGGCGTGATTTTTACGAAAACTTTTGAGCGTTAAATTCAATCGGGTGTTGAATGATAGTTCCAGTATTGGCTGTATTCCGCAAAGTTGAAAGTTGAAATTTGCGCTATCGTCGAAGGTTCGAAAGGTACCACGGCCCTGAAGATATGATCGCAAATGCTAAGTGTGCCTGAAATACGAGATAAGTATGTTTTTGTTGGCCTCCAACAGCGTAATTTCGTATTCGCACAAGTTTCGCATTAGGTTTTCAAAAACGTTAAGTTGACGGTTAATGAAATTAGCTTGTGGAAAAAAAATTCTCGATCGATTCAGCATTTGTTTACCGATCGTCTCGAGCTTTAAAACCTGTCGTTGGAAAGTCGATTTTGTCGGGCGATCGCGTATCTATACTGTAAGAGTAATTGACTAACAAAAATCAAACGAAGCAGTCGCACCTAAAACAACATGTCCGCCAGATTGACAAAATAGATGCGCCCTTACGATGAACTCTTAATTAGATAATCCTGGAATTAAATCAGATCGAGTCCACATCATCTAGCTTTATTTTCCGTTAACGACGGACTTATCAGCAAATCGAATTCGGGGTATGCGGCTTCATTAAGAAGCATTTCTCGAACATTGAGCGCCTTCCTTTATTTCAACCAAAACAGGGCAGCAGAGAAACCTTCCGTCTGAGAAACCCTCAAACCAGGCGATATAAATGGATGTTACACTTGAAGAACCCAAGGTTAAAGGCAAACTGATCAACACTTGGATGTGTCAAATGAAAAGCCAGCAACACATTGCTCTCTGCGATGACACGATCAAGATGGAGGTGAAATAGGCTGAGGTATTAGGTACCACCAGAAAGGGCGATGTGTCTACATGTCACCGCAAGCAACGCGAGACCGTAGGGCAGTATAAGGAGACGGAGAAAAAGTAAAGTAGATCACTGTAGGTCACTTTGTACGGAAGCTACAATTAATTTTGATTTGATTGAGTTGATATTTGGTATGATAAGTGTAATGAAGCTTTGCCTTAAAGACAAACCGAAATTTTCCTCCTTAATGTAATTTGGAAGAGTTACGGGCGTGTACATATTTGTTTTTTGATTTTAAATAAGGATGAAACAAGGGCCACAGGATCAAGATAATTTTCAGTAAAAAATTACTGGAGCTTCATACATTTACACACATTGCACAATTATGTACATGGCTTAACTTTCGTATTTTCAGGAGTAATGATGCAAAATGTTCCTATCTAAAAATACCCAGCAGGATATTTTCTAAGAACAGGTCGAGTAATAAATTTTATTACTGCCAAGGAAATTTTATTTAGCTTAGGACATACTCGGAATATTTTCATATAGATTTGACCATTTTTGAAATAGACATAAAAAACTGAAAAATGTCACTTTTTCCCCCTATTTCTCCTTATATACTCCTTGTTCAGCAGGACTTTTCCCGCATATGTAGAGGGCAATCCCCAACAATCCTGTCAAGTTTAAAATATACACTATTGCCGCCAATTAATGCATATTTTCTAGGCTACATTTTGAGTTGCAAAACTCGTTAAACCCCATCTCCAGGTGCGAAACTCTTTAAATCCAAATAATTTTCTGGTTTATTCAGAAAACTACGAATGTAGGATTATTATGCCATATCGCAGCAATTTATTTAGATGGTCATCCTAAATATATTTCGAGAAGAAAAAAATACAATATGTGCACAAACTTTTCACCGGTTTTTGCGATTTTCTCTAAATAAATTACGCTTAACGAGTCTTGCAACTTGACGACCCTCTTATTAAGACATTTTTACATTTTCTAAATTATTTTCCCTATTGTTCAAAACAAAAAATGTTTGCGAAAAATTTAAAACATTGAATTTTACTTTGAGAAACATTATTTTCATACCCTATCCTCATTCAGCTAAAATTTTGAGTTGCAAAAGTCGTTAAAAACCCTTTCCAGTCGCAAAAGGCGTTAAATCCAAACTTCTCCTTTCTCTAATCAGGAAAATATTAATCTAGGATTTTGAAGCTGTATCTAGTTTTACTTGAAGCACAATCCTAAACGAAATTTAATGAAAAAGTAATCATAAAAGTTTTTTAGAAACATACCAGCGGTTTTTTTCAATTTCCACAAAATAAACTACATGGCGCTTAACGAGTTTTGCAACTGGACGACTCATATCAAGTACCGCCACCAAACATGGCAAACAAAAACAGTACATTTTAAGGTAAAGGCACTTGTATGTATGTAGCTACATATTGTAGTGTATTGTATACCTCATAGTGTATACCACGTAATATTAAATAGTGTAGTCAAGCAATAAGGTATCCCATATCCGAAAATAGGAAGAATAACAAACAGACGAAAATAGTAAATAGTATGCAAGTCCATTCATTCATTTTGCTTTGCAATCCGATATGCAGTATGTATGCATATGACTGGAATTGTGCATATGACTTGAGTGTCCGCGTTTGAGACATTGAAGGTCAGTTAAATTCTGAAAAACTTTTCCCATGGGAACCGAGAAATTGCTTGACGCGCACTTTTTCCTTAGGCTTAAGGCTTAAGTAATAATGTAAATTAGTATAAATAGTGTTAAGCTTTGTAAATAAATCATCAGTCTTTAACTATAAACTTTGATAGGCAGATCTCTGCCGCCGTTTTACATTGACCGATCAAGTTCAGCAGTGGCCAACTGCTTGCCTATAATTAGTGGCAGATAAACATGGTAAGTTCGACAGTTAACCTACTGCTTGCCTTCTAACGGCAGAACAAAGCTTTTATTTCGGCAGTTTGTGCCTACTAAAGACCGGAAGACAGCCGCTCTCCAAATCACTGTCTTAGGTCTCAATTGGCTTTTCTTTTAACACTTTCATGTGAAACACCGAACATATTACAATATGCCTCTTCTTTAAGAATGTAATATAGTGCAGCCTAACTCCTGACGCCTACATAAATATGTAAATGTGTTATTGAGGCAACAATTGGCATAAAAAATATATTTTTCCTTTTTTCAATAGTACATTTTTAAGCCACCCACTAAGAGTTAAGATCCAGTTTTGATTATCGATGCAAAGTTCGTATATTTAGAAATAAGCAGGTTTTTTAGGTGACCTAGTCTAATGTTGTATAAATAGAAACATCCTAATCTGATTTGACAAAAAATCAGATTCATAATTAAACCACCTTGAATCGCAAATTTATTACACTACAATTTGAATGAGTGATGCTACCGAGCCGAAAAAAATCAAACTGTGAAATATAAGGAAATTCTTCAGAATGAATGTCATGAAAGGGACGACTACCAATTTGGTGTATACTGAAATGACTTGCACTTAATAGTGCAGTCAAAATATCCCATTTCAGGCCTCCAAATAGAAAAAAAAATAGAGTAAGGCTATTTTTTGTGGTTTTTGAATCAGCGAGCTCCCAGGAATCTAAAACTCATTTTGCTAAAAATGATCGGAAAGGTCCCAAAAAGGACAAAAAATGATACTCTTTAATCCTATTACATGAAACAAGTAATAAACGCCGGATATGGAATGTACTCGATATCCTCTTTGATATGACAACCCGCATGCCCACGTTCTGAGAGCTTTCCGATCATTTTTTTCTTAGCAAATTTAATGGTAAAATCTTTAGCAATTATAGATTCGGAAAAGTGAGAAACGTAGTGACAATTTGAATTACTCTCGTTATTATGGCTTTGGAAAGATACACGGGAAACACAGTAATTCTCCATTTCATCTCGATCTATTCCGTTGAGGATCCTTGAAACAGGAAACAAATACCGGATATGTAATGTACTCGACGTCTCCTTTGATTTGATATAGGATTAAAGAGTATCCTTTTTTGTCCTTTTTGGGACCTTTCCGATCATAATTTTTTTTAGCAAAATGAGTTTTAGATTTCTTGGAGCCCACTGATTCAAAAATCACAAGAATTAGCCTTACTCTATTTTTTTTCTATTTGAAATGCTAATATGACTGCACTATAAAATCTTTTCTTGTTTTTTTTTCGAAATCTAAAAGTCAAAGTTGTAGTTTATAGCTACCGTGAGTTTACTTTAAAACGTTTAACTGTTACATTATGTTATAATCTGTTCAAACTACCACTCCAGGTTATTTTCATGCTTGCATAAGCAAATCATCATCAAATACACTTAGAGGTGGTCCTCTCCGGGGACCTTTTCATTCGCTACACTAAATTGAAAATAAATTTTAACAAAAAGCCCGAGTCAGACGAAAAACGCCACAGGGACCTCGGCACAAATGGTTCGTGTGTTCTGTGTACATTCTCGTACTTTAGATGGAACTCACAATTCGAGCTTTATCTTCATTAACATAATCCTCTTCTTGCGAGGTGTGCAACATGTGACAATTTGGTCGTAATCTCTACCGTATATGTATATACTTTATAGCCGCATAGCGCTTTACATACAAATTCAATAAATACATTTGTGCCACAGAGTATGAGAAATGGACAATATCTCATGCAATCCTTGTTCGCTTGTTAGCCTACGTTTTGTCTGATACTACCGCACACATGATAGTGTATTCCTGGATGGGCAACATTATTCTACCGTACATATATCTTTATGTCCGCAGCTTTAAGCGATATATGTCTTGTGTTGATTCGGTGCATTGGGCATGGGCAGGCCATAAGCACTTAAGTTCAGGTGACGACAACCCTTCGTATCGTACCAATGGACTCATAAAGATGGCTAAGACGACACTTCAGGGATAAATTGCGTGCAATTAGAAGACATGATTACAGTTTGTGTTACAGTTAGTGTACATGGGAAGATAGAAAATTTGATTGGTCCAATGGAAGGACAAACACCAAACATTATATTTACTTTCTTACAGTGGCGGATTTACCCATTTGCCGCCAGAAGGCTTTTCACATATTGCCGCCTCTACTGAAACCCTACTTATTGCCGGGAAAAATTTACGCTTTATTTACCAATTATTTTCAATTCACACTTTATACTTAAATACGTATGATCTTCGAGCTTTTCGCTTCGTGGGTCCTGAGCATTCTTTAATATTCGTCACAGAGAGTAAATAAAAAAATAATGCAGAGCGTAAAGCTTATGCAATAAATTTTCTGCTTGGAGAATCGGTTTAAAGTGGTGAATCCTAAACTTTCCTAAGGCTCAAATATTGATGCCGTTTATGAATTATGGTTTGATTATAGGCCACCATTTTGAATCAAAATTATTTATTATTGGTTGTGGACAATTGGCAAAATAGATTGTAAAATTTGGTTGAGCAAAACCACCATCAATAGGAAAGGCAGAATTCCACAATTTGAGTTCATTTATTGAGTTTTGAAATATTGTAGTATCCAGGCTAAATCATCAATAATTGACCATTCAGTATGTAATGTCTAGGCATGGCTAGTTGGCAACTACAGTGCTGCCAATGCTTCAAATATGAAAGTCGCATCCAAGATACAGATATGTATATAAATTTAAGAGAAATCTAAAAATTCATCTAAAAAAGTGTATTCTTCTTCCGTAAGACATTCAGCTGAATTGATGCCGATGCCCTTTTCATGCTTAAAACTCATCTGAAGCTTGAACGTCTTAATTACAAGATGAGTTAATGAATTTTTTGGATCAAAGTTAATCTATGCTTCTCAGATTTATTTTTTTTAGTGTATTCCATTTCTACATTAACATCAATTTTTGCAATTTCTAAGAGGCGCCACAGATCCTCCGATCGATCGGCCAGATTTTTTGATTGCGAGATAAATCGGAAGGTGTGTGGGTTCATCGGATTCATTTTTTTGATTTGACATGTGGAACGTATTGCCAATGCTATTTTCCGTTAAAGCTGTCATGGCAATCATGTGTTCTCATCCTAAAGTCCTCCACGGCAGTGTGAACAACCTAAAACATATTTTGCCGCCCCCTGAAATTTGCCGCCCTAGGCTCAAGCCAACTCAGCCTACTGGTAAATCCGCCACTGCTGTCTTATAATACCAAAGGAAGCATTTAAACATCAGGAAAGAATGCATATTCTTGAATATTGCTTGACAATATGTTTTAATAAATAGAGGTACACTATACGCAATGAAAGCTCCCGTAGACGCCGCATATGATTTTGTCCTGCGACAGATACCACTACAATAAATTAAAACTTGTTTTTTAGGGTTTTAACGATTTTACAAAAAACCCTTATGAAATCGATTTTGTCCGTCCGTCTGTCTGTCCGTCCGTCTGTTCACTAAATAACTCGCGAACGGCTTAACCGATCGTCATGAAATTTGGTAGGAATGTGTAGAATGGTAACAGTCTTTGGCACGAAATACTTAAAAGTTGGTAGGACAAAAATAACAGGGTGTCCCCGACATTTGAAAATTTCTTCACTAAATAACTCGCGAACGGCTTAACGGATCGTCATGAAATTTGGTAGGAATGTGTAGAATGGTAACAGTCTTTGGCATGAAATACTTAAAAACTGGTATGGCCAAGATAAAAGGGTGTCCCGGACATTTACAAATTTGTTCACTAACCGTCGTTATGAAATTTGGTAGGAATGTGTAGAATCGTAGCAGTCTTTAGCACGAAATACTTAGACGTTGGTAGGACAAAGCCAACAGGGTGTCCCGGAGATTTGAAAAAGTCGACTTTTTTAGTTTTTACACTGAAAAAAATGGTTTAGACTTTTTATCTAAAGTGAAGTAGTTGACTTAAATTTAGATAGTTTTACCAAAGAAATAGCTGATTTCTCTAATCTTCGTAGCTGAAAATACTATTAAATTCGTTAATTTAACCACGCAAGATTAGAAGAAAAAGTTTAGTCAATTCTTCCACAAAAGTTGTTGATTGTACTATTCAAATATAAAATTTAACTACAAACAATCGTTCTTTTTTCTTCAACACAATTTAGCTATCCAACATTTAACAATTTATAGATAATGAATAGCTGTCTTTACAAATGAATTAATTGAATTTGCAAATATAGTAGATGTTTCAACTAATGACGAATAGAAAAATTATCCATATCTTCGTAACTGTTTCAACTACATAGAATCATAAGCTGAAAATCAACGCGAACTTTAGATGAATTCGACTATTTCCTTAGATAACCATTCTAATTTTTTTCTCTGTGTATCAAATCAAAGAACTCGATGGGTACATTTCATATCAGTCGCTTTTTTTCAGTTTGGAGTCATGGTAACGGCGTTACAGCTAATAAATCCAGTTAATATGTGGAGCCATGAGACATAATAAATCTATTTACTAAATAAACACGTTCCAGAATGGAAGGCTAACGCCTTTCATTCTGTAACACTTTTTAGTTAGACCAATCCAAAAATAGATTTACGAGAAGCATTTCATTAACATTGTGCATAATTCTTATTTATTACCTATAAAAAATATGTTCAAAATTATTCACTATGTATGTATCCAAAATCTAAAAAACCCTTGTATTGCGGGCGCAGCCCTCTGTACGCCGGTATTTTTTTACCTCCTTTACAAGCTCCGTGACATTTGGTCTACATAATATTTTTTCTATTTTGTGAAATCCAGATACATACACCCTTTGACATTTGTCTAAAAAGTGTACTAGGATGTGCAATGAAAAGCATAAGGAAGAGTATAGCACATAGCCCTTACGTTAAACATAGTGTAGTGCCAAATTGAAATTATTTTTCTGAAAAACAAAATTCCCCCTAAAAATGGTATCCTGTCAGCGATATTTTACATGCATGGATATGAATTTCAAATTAAAACAGTGCAGCTCCTAGTACACAGTCTAGTGTCATGGTCGTTACTGCTAAAGTAGTTCTGTCAACTAAATTGACGACTGTAATAAGAGCAAGGACTTTCGATATTGATCTTATGAGATTTCGAAACGGAATAGCTTACTCCATGTCCATGACTCTCCAGTGACACAAACTCCAACTGATCATTTCACGTTCATCGTTAAATCATTGCGACTGCACTTGCCCTAATGAAACGCTGCATTTGTACTCTTTTTTCCCCGTTCGCACTATGCACATCACACCGTGACCGCGCGTATAACCTACGTTTGGAAATCAATGGTAATAAAGACGATTATCAACCGCATTCGAATTGATTAATGTTGATTATAAAATGCATTAACCTTGGTGAACAACAAATCGTATGTTAGCTTTAAGATGCAGAGACATCGTTTTAGAGGTACTCTCTATACGAGCTAAGAGCATACTGGCAACATAAATGTCGATCCATATCATTCATTCATACGAGGACATTAATCAAATTCGATTAGTGCAATTTTAAAATGTGGGTTTTTTGTTGCGACACATCGACTCGATCTAAATATAATTTGTGCCAATATTTTTACATTACAAATTAGCTCTAGTGCCTGGTATATCCTATATAGACTTCTGTATACATATACGGTCAATGGGTCTGGAGTACTGAATGAAAGGAGTTGAAAACTGCATGTGCATATGATGCAATTCGAACGTAACCAGAAAATCAAATTGAAAAATTTTGATTGATTTTACATAGGAAAATGTCTGCAGGCGTTTTATTAAAATATGGAAATTGGAGTGTTAGGTGTTAGTGTTAAGGCATGGTTGTTGCATTGATTGGAAATCAACTTTTTGGGCAATTTGCATTATGAAACTGTTTACAGATTTTAGTTCGTTCGATACTAACAGGTCTTAGGTGAAAATTGTTTTCCAATTGAAAAAGGGAAAAAGACAATGGAAACAGCATGACGATTATTTAATATAATATAAACTCTAAGGCCCGTATTTATAAACGTAAAATAAATAACAGGCGCGACAATCCAACATTGGACTAAGGCCGCAGGATGTGTTAGTGACATCCTATTTCCAAGATCTTATCTGCTTTTTGATGAGGTAATGAGATCGGCATCACGCTCAGCAGTGTTATTTATCCCCATAAATGGGTACTCGTTTAACATCTGAGTGAGATCATAGTCCGTCACAAGCTCGTGAGTTCGAAAAACACCATGGAACACGGTGAGATTCGAACTCATGACCCTGTGCACCGAAGGTGCGCGCACTAACCGCTAGACCAGCCAGACTACTATTTATAAACATACCGAAATTAAAAAAAAAATTAAATGTCATTTCCCTTACTTTTTCACAGAAATCACTAACATACTACACAGACGATTGTAGTTACTTGAGTTAATGATATTTGAGTTCAAGTATGTTTAACTACATCTAGTGACACACGAGTAAAAAATGCAATTTCATTTCAACTGTCAAGGTAAAATAATTCACTCACTAGAGTCCGGATTTCTATGCAACTGATATGCATTTAATATACGATTTGCAAAAAAATAAACTAATAAATTTTATATCGAGAAAATAAGTAATCCTAGAATATCAATTCGAATAAATACAAATTCGTATTGGCAAGTAAATCCTTAAAAAAACATTATTTCTTTTGCTATTGATTTTTATACTTTATTACAAGAACTAGCGAATTTTGTACTATCGAGTTGTACAATACTGTTAGTTTAAAATTATATAAAGTAAGAAGAAGTAGAAGAATAAGAAGTAGAAGTTAACTGGTTCGTCCACTGCGTTTTTTTTTCTCTCCAAAACAAGAAAGGACAGGGCTAATTAATTTATAAACGTAACGATCATACCTTCTCCACTTCTACATATGCTTTCACTTCATCTATAAAAATTCTTCACAGATTTTACTGCATGAAAATTTGTTTCCTTAAGTTGACAATTAAAAGCGTCGTCCTCCCGTCAGTTTTTTTTACGTTTTACTGAGCTAAAAAGAAATTCTGTTCAACCCAGAATGCTTAAAATTAAATAATTTGTTTTTTATTACCTTTTCAAAGTTGAATCTGCCACCATTCAATTTAAATCTGCCACCATTTCAATTTAAATCAACTGACAGGACAAATCAGCTATTACTTCCAGTTTTCCAGTATTTTTTTAAGTAGTTGAGACCGGATTCCTCGACGAGTAAATATCATTAAATTTTAATGACGTTGTGATAATGATGTTTAAATGAAATTTTTCGAGTATCATAAAGCCAATGAGCACATGACACACGTATTAGTTAAACATAATCAAGAGTTTATGTTTATAATCAAGTTTATTATGTTCATCTAGTGTCGTCTGTCTAGGGCAGATGTGTCAAACTCGCGGCCCTCCTCGCAGTTCTGTGCGGCCATGTCGCAGCAGCACAATCTGTATCAACACAAAAATTGTGAAATTGGTAAGGTGAACAAATTCAGAAGTTTAACTCAGGTCTACAAAAATTACTAAGACTCGTCAATGGCTGAATTCAAATTGTAAGAAAACGACCGGACGGGTAAACTTGCACGACAAGAACCATCGTATGATCATTTCACACTATCCGATCAAAACACGGACCGGCGAACAATAATCACACAGCAAGTATGTATAAATGTTGCCATGCACGCTCCAAAGTTAGTGTACAATGAAGTGACGAGTCGACAAGATTAAAATGCAAGTAAAACACGCGCTAATTGTCTTTGCAGAACGCCTGAACTATTGGTAGATGCAATCGTCTTATCGATCGTACGATTCCTACGAAAGAAAAACAATCGTGTCACGATTTTTTTCTTTCGTAAGACTCGTTCTTACAATTTGAAATGAACAATGCTTGTCTGCTGGCCACTACAAAAGCTCTCTTGTCTTGCAAGTTTACCCGTCCGGTTTCGTCTTATAGTCTGAAATCAGCCAATGGCTTATGCAAGATTATTTTAGGTACTACCAACAATTTGAGGCTGGCTATTTGATTTTATAAGACAGCTCATCTTTTTTGTACAGGACAATACTAAGTCTCTTCCCAATGTTATTTTGGGTGACCTAGGATGACTGGTGCTAAACATTTTTTATCGTCTGTCCAAAATTTGGCGCAAATCATGTAATTGTGGTTACTTGATCATCAATCATATTTTCACATTTTCGCTTCTTGTCTTAATTTTTTAATGTTCTTGAAGTACATTTATGAAAGATGGAAGTTCTCACGGATAATCCAGAAGCCGTATAGTGATCTAGACTCTCTACTGTATTTTAAAAGTAATATTCTGTAATCAACTTTCGTAATACGATTACATAAAAGTTTTTGAAATTTTCCTCCGGCCCACCTAATTTGGTCTTATTTGGCCCGCGGCAGGTTTTGAGTTTCACACCCCTGGTCTAGGGTGTTATATTCACAAGTCAATGCATTTCTGATTTAAAGAGAAACTTAAGGAGACCTTGAAATTTTTTATAGTCAACCTCACTTGAAGTCAAGGTAGCCACCTACCCTGAAATATTATATTTCAAGTCTATTGAAAACTTAAGGTCTCCTTGAGTTTCGCCTTAAATCAAGGATGCATTGACTCCTGAATATAAATGATTTCTATGAAAAAGGATGAGAAATGACATTTAATTTTTAAAATTTCGGCATTTTGGCAAGCAAATGCGAGACAATTGGTTTGCGGTTCTCCTCTATAATTTTCTTTACTTTTACACATACTCACAATTGAGATTTTATGAGTTTTTCATGTGGACCGCCATAGGAAACTTTTCTCTTGTCGTGACTTCCTCGATTCATAATAACGTTACTTGCATACTAGACCTGCGAATCGGCAATCTAGACACAGTAGACACCGGATACTGGAATCATATTGGTTCTTCAATAATTTTTGATTTGCACTTCTTGATGATAATGTTAAGTGAAACGAACGAAATTGACATGAATGCACACATCTTTGGGATCTGTGCCACTTTCGGTACCTCCCTTTTGTGTTTCATCACTGCCATCTAAATAGACAGGCCGAAATGCAGAAATTTGTTCGTCTACAAGTGGACAAAGTGCGTTCGTGACCAGTGACAGTTGACATTTGTAAAGCCCACAACCTCCAGTGCTTCTGAACCCAAAAGTTTAAATATGCCGAGCGTTTATTACGAAACAAAGGTTATGGTTTGCTTTAATGTGTTTTTGATGTTCAAGTGGTAAAATAGTATACATCAACATCGTACTTAACATATTTATCTCAAAAATCAACGCACTGGCATGTGTATATCATAGCAAGTCACACGAAATGACAGGCTGACAGCCACTGATATTTGGATTGTGGACAATTTGTGGATTGTACTGAGCGGTACTTTGGCAGTACTAAGCGCGGACCATGACCAACCATGGCACTACTAGTGTTGCATGACCACTGACAGATCAGCTGATAATCCGGCCTGTCTATCTAGATGGCAGTGGTTTCATAGAATTTCTCGTTTTTCTATAGACAACTATTAAGGACTGCTCATTTAATCTTTTGTTTTATTCGAGTTTTTTTTTCACTGTTTACTTTATAAATAATAAACTGAAATTAGTTGAATGGCCTAAATTAAAGTTAAAATTAGAATATTTTTTTTCAACTCAATTTCGAGGCAATATGACTTCCAGAAAAAATTTTTGGGTTCGGTCTGACTTTTATCATTATAATCGAGGGCTTTAAATAATTAATTTTTCAAATTTTCCACTACATGGCCCTGCTTTTTTTAATAGATCGACAGGACTGCCTAAATGAAATTTGCTGAAGTCTAAATTTAGTCCGAATCTTTCCGAGTTTGGCGTCTAATGTCTGAATTCGTTTTCGGTAGAATTATCAAGAAATTGCTGCAGAGTTTTAGCAACAACATAAAATTCTTAATTTAATTTTGACGAGTAAATATCTGCAACTTGAGATCAATCATTCGGAGATTAGGCCCCAAATTCGGAATGAATCGAATTATTTTGCGACAATTTTTTTGGCACAGTGCCAATGTTATCCTCCAAAATTGACATATTCAACGTTATACAATTTAGGCGCATGTTAGAAGTTCGAGTCATTCCAACTAATTGACTGTTTTGCTTAAAATATTGAACGACTCATGATTTATCTCAGCAATTTTATTTTTATACCCTTCGCTCATAGAGTAAAAGGGTATATTAACTTTGTCATGAAGTTTGTAACGCATTGAAGGAAGCATCTCCGACCATATGATCAGCATGACTTGGGGAGTCGATTGGGCCCTGTCAGTCTGTCCGTCTGTTGCGACGCGTTTTACTCGGGCAATTTAAAGGCTATGATGCTGAAATTTTGCACAAATGCTTCTTTTTGCTGCAGGCAGTTTCTATGTTTGAATCGGTAAAATCCGACAATGGGGTCATGGGGCCGCCATACAAACCCAACTCCCCAAATTAAGTTCTTCTTAGAAAAACTTTTTAATTTGTGTACCAATTTCAACCAAATTCCACACAAATGTGTTTCTATTGATAACACAAAACATATGTAAAAATGGATTAAATCGGACAATGACATCATGGGGCTGCCATACATACCCAACCCCCCAAATTAGGTTCTTGTAAGAAAAACTTTTTTATTTGTGCAGCAATTTCAACTAAATTTTACACAAAGGTATTTCTATTGATGGTACATAACATATGTAAGAATGGATCAAATCAGACCATGGGGTCATGGGGCTGCCATACATTTCGGTTCTTCTAAGAAACATTTTTTACACCAATTTCACAAAACCTTGAATTAATATGTCTTAATCAAAGCAACTAAAAGGTCAAAACAAATGGAATTGTACTATGGGGCCATGCTCTCGCATCCCCCAATAACATTTTCTGAGTAAATATTTTTATTCGCCCGCACTTATTTCAACCAAACCCCACACAAATATATTGTTTTGTCGACGCAACCGAACTTTTGTGAAGACAGAAGGAAAAGAAAGGGGGGGGGGGGGTTAAACACATGTCGTAGGTACGCTCGATAAAACTTTTAGTCCGAGGGGAGCGAAGGGTATCCAAATTTCGGCCGCGCCCGAAATTAGCCTCGCTCTCGTTTCATAATTCACCAAAATAATAAAATAAAAAAAATAATCAATTTCACCTTCTTTTGAAATTCGAAAGTTTTCCAACCCTCTCGCACATGCAAAATCGCCCGTTACTCAACGTTAAGCCGTTATGATTTCGCAACTGTATTGAAGATTCGGATTTTGGTGCGCCTGTAAATGTTGTTATTTAGCCAGAAATAAGTCAAATTGGAAAATGCTGCTCTAGCCTTTTTGATTCGATACTGCACATTAGCGCCCGCGCCGCCATCTGCTGCGACTATGCTTCCGAGGTAGCAGAATTTCTCAACCTTTTCAACTCCCTGGCCCGAAACGCACTTTCCGCTTTGTTCCTCTGGATCAGAGCTCAAGTACTTGATCTTTGCAACATTACGATTCTCACAATGCAGAGCACCTAAAGTGCGATCAACTGCATCCTTGATCCGGTTCAAAATAATTTTAGCCATCAGCTTGGAGATAGCTGGAAGTAAATCTTACGCTAATTATTACAATCCTTAAGGTTACCCTTCTTGGGAATTTTAATAGTTACGCCCTTTTTCCATTAACCTGGAAGAGTTTCGGTTTGCAAACACTCTCTGATGAGGGGAAGCAGAATATCTGCCGTAGCATTAGAATCCATAGTCCATAGATTCGATAATCCGTTAATTCCGTTTTAGATAGTGGTCTGGAATTAATACCAGTTACTGGATGGACGTCTTCCTCTAAGGATGAAGATGCACTTGAAGGTCCGAAGCAGTTATTTAGACCTGCTTTTTAGGGTTTTTTAGATTTTTCAAAAAACCCTTATCAAATCGGTTTTGTCCGTCCGTCTGTCTGTTCACTAAATTACTCGCGAACGGCTCATCCGATCGTCATGAAATTTGGTAGGAATGTGTAGAATCGTAACAGCCCTTAGGACAAAATACTTAGAAGTTGGTAGGGCAAGGATAACAGGGTGTCCCAGAGATTTGAAGAAGTTGACTTTTTTAGTTTTTATCGGCTATGGACGAATGGGTACTAAAATGAAAGATCTCGAAGGGTACATTTTATATCAGTTGCTTTTTTCCAGTTTGGAGTAACGGTAACGGAGTTATGGGCGTTTCAAGCTAATTTTCACCTCCGTTTTTCTAAACCGCTATAGGTACCAATATGGAACTTACAACAAATATTGGTTAGCATGAGCTTATATAAGTTAAATACTAAGACTGTTGACTTTAGCTAAGAAAAAGAAAATAACAGTAAATTTACAAAATTTATATCAGTGTGTGTGCAGCCCCTGTTAAGTCTGCAAATTTGAAAATTATGATGACGGTTTTAAGAAAATTACATAAGGAATATGCCTGAAAATTTTCATTCGAATATCTTCATCCTAACCGTGAAATATAGGGAATCAAATATTTAGCAAAGGCGTCTATCTAATCTAAGTTAGACAATTTAAATTTTTTCTTTGTTCAGGCCCGAACTCCTTTATTCCTCTCGTTATTTTGTTGTGTTGCTGACACCTGAATTCTTTTTGTTAGTAACGGCGTTCTCAGCCTTCGGTAACTCTACATTTACTGCAGCTGCCTGCGAAATATTACAATTGAGGAATAGGATCATCCGAACCGCGTTAATATTGTGACCAACTGGAAATTTAGAAAACGGCTAGATTTAGCCGGAAAACCGGCTATATTATTTTCAAAAACGGCTAAAAATCCGGCTAAATCAATTTCAGTCAGAAAAACGGCCAAAAACCCGGCTAAATCATACAAAACAATCACATTGCGAAAAACTATAGTGAAAAACTGATTTTAATAAATTTATTTCTTTTCTGGAGTACTAGCCGTAAAATATGCTTTAGGCAGATTTTTTAGTTTTATTACATACATCTATATATGCTCCAATCGCTGCCATTTCTGTCAAAATTTATTTTGTTCGGAGTTAGATAGCTCAACTAGTCAAAATTGTTGTATATAGGTACAATTTCTCGGTCAAGTTCATAACCACATTAGGTTCGAAATTGTGGAACATAAAATTCTTAAAAGGAACGTCCAATGCGTAACTATGGGCAAGGGCATTGTTGATGATCTGCAATTACAAATTTGATGCTCCAAAGGCACCAAATTGAAGTTCCAAAATTATGAGCTTGGGCGGGAAATGGTATAGATTTTAAATGCGTGGGTTCTATGAATCATCTGACGTTGTGCAAGTTCAGTCTTGACCCGATATTCCGGATCAACTATTGCAATGAGTAATCCGGACTATCGGAACATCCGGATTAGCGCAATCACTTTTTTTCTGAGGAAAAATAGTCCAAATAAATAAAAAGAGTAGCAAAAGGCGATAAATGTATTATTTCTTTGAAATTAGTCAGCATTGTGTGTTTTGCCAAACCGTCCCGTAATAAAGTACGAAACCAAATTTACCATTTCACAATGAAAATCTCAAATATCCGAATTACAGATTCAGAGTTCCTGCCGAAATCCGGACTATAGAATACATAGTGGAAACATTTAGTGATCCGGATTAGCGTGAGTCAAGCCTAGTTTGCCCAGTAAACTACAAAAATTAAATTTAAGTGTTTATATATTTCAGGGGTAGCTTCCCCCTTCTTCAGCACTTAGCTTTTGTGCACGCTCCAAGACTTGCTCAGCAAAGAATTTTATTTAAGAAAGTGTCTTCAATTTTGCAAATTATTCAGCATATTGGTGGTTAGTAAATTACATGCTTAAGGTTTGGATAGACCTCGGGCGGAATGAGAATGAAATTTTTGTCCGCTGCGACTTTCTCAATGAAAATGCATACTTATTGTCGTGGAATATGTGGTAAATGCTGGGGAATTCCATAAGCTAAAATCCAAAAACGGTTCCATAATTATTTTTCGGCCATCTTACACGGTTTTAAATTTTTACAGCTTTCAGAGTAGGCAATTGGTTGCCAACTTTCAGAGTTGTAAATTTACAACACGCATTTAAAATTACATCAATATATTTAACCCGTTTCCAACAAAGATTTAATTTTAAATTCATAGAGGGAAACAAGTCCCATACCCATGTGTAAAATTAAATTTTTTATTTAAAATTAACTTAACGTTAACTCAGCCGTTTATAGGCAATTTCGAGTCAACGTTACAATGCATATAATTTCGGAGTGTATATAATGTTGCAAGCACTATATATTTCCTATCCTCACATGTTCGAAAATTTTGGACCACGCCGAGATTCGATCTACGGACCTCTAGATTACTAGCATCGTAGAGTGGCGACTCAACCAAGTGCGCCACACAGCGTAGCAGAATACTATCGACAAGATTTACGAAATGTAAAAATGAAATGATGAAAATTTACATTCATTTGATTTAATTTTACATTAAATGATGAAAAATCACAAATCACTTGATTTAATTTTACATTTTTTGTTGGTAAAATTACAGTAGCAATGTGATTTCACAATATTTTATTTAAAATTTAATAGTTTTCATTTATTTTAACCTTTTGCTAAAGAAATGTGTAAGATTAAATTTCAAATTTTTTTTAGCTTTTTTTTGTAGTAATTTTTACTACACTTTGTGTGGGAAATTCATTAAACTTTTTACTGTGTATGTACTATTTTCCACGGTGAACAGACCGAAAAAAATTATGGAACCGTTTTTGGATTGTAGCTTATAGAGTTCACCAGCATTTGCCACATATTCCACGACAGTAAGTATGCATTTTCATTGAGAAAATCACAGCGGACAAAAATTTCATTTTCATTTTGCCCGAGGTCTATCCAGCCCTTTAGACTAGGTATACTAATCGTCAGTTTACGTGAAACCCATTATCCTAAATTTGTTGAAAAAAGGCAAGTCTCCACGGCACATTTTTCCCAGAAGACATAAATGCAAGTTTTCCGCTTGGTGGACATAG
Organism: Microchrysa polita; assembly: GCA_949715475.1. NCBI lineage: Eukaryota > Metazoa > Arthropoda > Insecta > Diptera > Stratiomyidae > Microchrysa > Microchrysa polita. Next base: position 92,198,813 of record OX454417.1, on the reverse strand, counting down.
TAGGTACTTACCCTAATACACGACAATAAGTGTATGCAGAAATCATTTCACGGCGATTAATTATTTTGGTTGTGAATATCGAAAAATTTATTCTAGTTTCAAAATAAAAAAAAAACGAGACCGAGGCTAAATTCTCTTAGACAACTTTATTGGGGGGCAGCGGGGGACATGGTCCCTTAGTAAAATTCCACTTGTTTTTACATTTTTTCTTGTTTCGATAACGACACATTAATAAAAGATTTGGTGAAATTAGTGTAGCAAAAAATGTTTCTTAGAAGAACCAACAGGCGGGGGGAGGGTTTCTACGGCAGCCCCTTGATCACATGCAACCTTTCCATTAATATTTACGTTTCTGTTTTCCCATCAATAGAAATAAATTTGTATGAAGTTTGGCTGAAATTGGTGAACAAATAAAAAAGTTTTTCTTTGAAGAACTTAATTTGGGGCGGTTGGGTTTGTGTGGCAGCCCCATGACCCCATGGTTCGATGTCATTCATTTTTGCATTTGTTTTGTGACATCAATAGAAATACATTTTCATGAGGTTTGGTGTAAATTGGTATCCAAATAAAAAAGCTTTTTTAGAAAAGCCAAATTTGAGGGTTTGGGTTTGTATGGCAGCGCCATTACCCCATTATTGGATTCCAGTTATTTTTACGTATGTTTTAGGGGATCATTAGAAATAAATTTTCATGAAGTTTGGTTCACATCGGTGCCAAAAAAAAGTTTTTCTTAGAAGAACCTAATTTGGGGGGTTAGGTTTGTATGGCAGTGGCAGCCCCATAACCCCATCGTTTGTTTCCATCAATTTTCACATATTTTTTGTGACATTCATAGGGATCCTTTTATGCGAAGTTTCGTTAAGATTGGTTCACAAATAAAAAAGTTTTCCATATAAAAATCATAAAAAAGTTTTAGCCGAAAAAACGGCCCGAGAAAATCAATTCCGGCTAAAAATCCGGCCGGCCGGAATTATAAATTTCTCCCGGCTAAACAGCACGATTTCCGGCTAAATTTGGCCGGAAAACGGCTAAATTGGCAACACTGATTGTGACACTCAATGTGAATGCCACGTTACACAAAGTGGGGTCTAAAAATAAAACCTACCTCGTGGAGGTCTCGTTCAAATCGAAAAATATGTTTTGACAATTTGAGTTCATTGTTGCAGTAGCGAACTTCAAGAATTCTTCGTTACGCCGATCACAACGGGCAAAAGTTCCAAGTTTCGCATGGATTCCATGTTCACCTGGAATATGTAGCCAATTTGCTGTTGCTGTTGTAGGTTTTCATTTTGACTTAAAAACAATTCTAAATTATTAATGTAAAATTCGAATGTAATCTCTGTTGTATAATTGTATTCATACATTCAGTACGATATTTTCAAAGAACCCTATTAAAACATTTTAATTATACAGATCGATTTTCACTAGGGCTCAGATGCAATTTTTCCAGGATATTGTAACGCACGAACTTCTTTTCACTGTGTCCCCGTATTCCGAAAAATTTAATTTCCTACATCCAACAAAAAAAAAGGAGAATCTAGGCAGCAAAAGCTGATAAATGTATTATTTCTTGGAAATTAGTCAGCATGAAGTCATTTGCCAAACCGTCCCGTAAAAAAGTGCGAGACCAAATCATACAATCACTCCTTTCACTCCTAAAATCTCAAATATCCGGATTAGAGAGTTAAAATTGCTGCTGAAATCCGGACTATACATAGAGTATACATAGTGGAAACATTTAGTGCTCCGGATTAGCGTAATATCCGGATTAAAGGAGATCCGGATTACCGAGTCAAGACTGTATTTTCATATCAAGTAAGAGGTGCAGCTAATCGAAATAAGTGAAAAATTAGTGTTTTTAATTCGAACTTTTTCGCTTATTTCATTGCGAGTGTTGTGGTCTATAAGGATCTAACTAAATTAATATTGCAGACCATTTATTGTACAAGCGATTGGACAGTGTATGTTGAATCTAATAGAAAAATTATAGTACAATAGGCCCATATTGGCTTCAGTGCTGCGAACCCCCTTATGGTTCACGATGCACAGGTTTCCGTGATCCACCCTGTTAGTTTCTCTTTCATATCGAGTTAGTCCTTTAACACAGCCCATCTATATCAAATTAATTATTCAATTTAATATGCATAGTTTATAACCATTAAAATAACACATAAATAAAAAAACTCTATGACATCGTGTGAAAACTCTTACCTTAAAACAATCCTCCCATAGATGACATTTTCATCTCAAAAGTCACTTCATTAGCTCCCATCCGAAGTCAAAAATATCCACTTGAAATGCAAATCAACCTGCACTATTCATTCACTTGATTTACACTCAAAATTCAAAACCAATTTTTTTTTCTCATCTCATTATAGGCGTAAATCAGAAAGATTCATGAATATTTTTTTTTTAATTTCCCACACACAAAAACAAGTTGGAGCGCATCGCATATTCAATAAAACCGATTTTTATCACATTCCGTTCCGTTTGCGTTTGAAATTATTATTACCAACCCGCGAAGCACTAAGATTTCACACGCGGCAATAATTAATGCAAAGACGATGGTACATACATAGAACACATCACAATTGAGTTACAACTATACAGGAAGGGATGCAACGAACCGTCACCGCAATAACACCCGAAAATTATGTTTTCCAATTACACGGGGTAATGTACACACGTTAAAACACACGACGACGATGTTCGGGAACCGCGGTGACCGGCATAAAAAAAAATCAAACTATCTATGCTCACAGAAAATACGTACTCATATCACTGCTTCGCCGTGAACATATACTTTGCATTTGAATAGCCGGACGTGACGTCACTATCGTGGGAATTTTTCAGAAACAACACTTAAACAGGGAGCACGTAACATACAACGTATCGACAAAGTGTTTAGAACTCTTAAAAATTGTTTAAGGACCGCACAGTTTTGTCTGGTAGAAACGTTCCACACTCAAAAAGGATCATAGAAGAAGCAAACTTTTAACCGGTGTTTTTTGTAACCGACATTTCACCACTTAACACGGCAGACAAGTACAAGAAGCGCCAAGCACAAGTGTCAGCCGGCAACTGACCAAAAACTGATGGAACAACAAACCAACTCCCAACAGTAAAAGAGGCACACCAGCACAACTGTTGTTGTTTGGGGCCGCCACGCGATGTATCTGTTACCATAATATCGAGATGGTTGGTAGATACAAAGCAAAAGATACATGAGTGGTAGAAGTGCGATTCTAGTGGATATTATGGTGGAGCTTTTATGATGCGGCAACATGCTGCTGGTGGTTACAACGAGCTTCGGTTTGGTGGTGAATAAAAGGCATAGCTGGATGATTTCTTTGCTTGTTGGTGCACTAGGAGCTGGGGCTTGGACAATGAACGTTGAATTCCGTGAGTTGTGATATTTATTTATTTGCGAAATGCTCACGATAGCAGGATAACATGAATCATGATAGTTCCGAAGTACATGTAGGTTTTCCAAGGACTATACAATTATAAAAGCGTGCCCGTTAAATTAACCCATTTCTTCCCAAGGATAAAAATACGCTGAAACTATGAAGTTTTTTGGTAAATTCCAATCAATTACAATACAATTAAGAAAAAAAAATTTTAAAAATTTCAGTAAGTGTTACCATTGGCTCCCAACGTGATGTTGCGTTGACGCAACGTTGGGAGTTTCTTGGTAAAAAAAATGTAAACGAAAATTTAAATTTTAAGCTTCTGTGTTGAAAAAAATTGTTGATTAATATGGCGAATAATAAATTTAGTGATAAAATCCTGAAACACTCACTATAACGATATAGATGACATTTTGGGCGGGATTTTCGTACACCTTATCTAGTGGTTGGTCATGTCATATAGATAAGACGCACATTATTTTCTTTTTAATATAATGAAAAGCTTTCTGAAAATTTTGTAAATCTTCACTAAACGCAAAGGCTAACTATTAGATAAGATGTACGAGTAACTGACCATTTGTAATATAATGGAGGTCGGCCGTACTTTGCCGTTAGCGTCTGGTGGTAATTCATAGTAACTTTGTCCCAGATTTCGCTTGTTTTTTTTTGATAGTTTCTATTTCAGATTTGAACGGGCATATTACAATTTAGGTGCTTAAGTCAACAGCTAAAATACATAGAGGGGAACTGCTGAACATGTAGACTGCTATCCACAATTATCGCCGGGAAGTCTGTCTTACCACCTTTTAGCGATTCCGGATTGGCTGAATTCAAATTGTAAGACAAAACCGGACGGGTAAACTTGCAAGACAAGAACCATCGTTCTTACAATCTGAATTGCACAATGCTTGTCTGCTGGCCACTAAAAAAGCTCTCGCCGGGTGTTTGTTTGTGCTAATAAACGGACGGCGAGAGCTTTTGTAGTGGCCAGCAGCCAAGCATTGTGCAATTCAGATTGTAAGAACGATGGTTCTTGTCTTGCAAGTTTACCCGTCCGGTTTTGTCTTACAATGTGAATTCTCCCATTGTTTCACTATTGCTTGTGACAAAAGTAAATAGTAAGTTGACTAGAAATAAATACTAGAATGACTAGAATTAAATATGTTACATACTCGCATTTTTACGCCTTCAAGTATTGTAAAAGTGCAGTGATTTTTTTTTAACTACATTGGTAAGAGTTTTTTTTATCATAATCATCGACCAGGCGAGCCAAGCACCCCTCCCTGCGCCCCTCTCAGATTTTGATTTTGTGCGAGAGTAGATAAATGTCGAGACATCAGCGTCCATCAAATTCCACAGCGCGAGTTACATTATCTAATAAGAAATACGATACGACCCATCCGGTCATATCTTGCTTATCGCCTGAATGGCAAGAATTTGCCGAACGATTCAATTTACATCCGGCGACGTAAATTGATTCGTTCATAATGTACATTGCATTTTAACTTTTTGGAAACATTGCATTTTAACTTTTTGGAAACATTGCATTTATGTATTAATGTTCTGTATTGTACCATATTCATTAGTTCAGTCTTAAGACAGCAATCAAATAAACAACAATCGAAGTTGATTAAATCGGCTTTTATTTAAAATCGACTTCTTAAGAAGAAGATATTTGGCGCAGTCGTTGTGAATAGAACCTTTTCCCCAAAAAGTGGTGTATAATTGTATATTGGTGCAGTTAAAGTGAATACATAACAAAATTTATATCAAAATATAAACTATAATTGTGACTGACTAACTAAACTAAGAATATGTCCGAAAAGTGTCTAAAGTTACATTTGTGAAAAAAAAATACATAGTACAGTCATTAAACTAATAGTGAGTTAATGAGAAGTGAAAAACGAAAAAGTAAATTGGACGAAAACAGAAGTCTAACGATGGAAGCGGAATTAAATTTACTAAGGCAATCAATGGAGCAATTGCAAGCTCAATATCAACAGGAGTTGATGGATCTAAGAAGCCAATTGGAGACAGTAAGGCAGGAACATCGTCCTGAAAACCGACCAGTGGAGATGCCAGCAGCCCGAATTAGCCTCAGCGATGACCAAATAATTAATCGATTCTCGCAAATCAAAACCTTCACGGGAAACAACTATCCGCTTATCGAGTTTATCAACGCAGTAGAGAACGTCGCAGCTTTATGTGGCCCCAAGGAAAATATTTTGCAACATGGACTCTACATCGTAAAATCAGAGAAAATACAAGGTAATGCTCTTAGCTGTGTTCAACGTTTAGGCGCTAGCCCAACCTGGAACCAGGTTAAATCCGAGCTGAAATCCGAATTCAAGCCTAGGAAAAGTTACGTGATGCTACTGGATGAATGTCGAAACGTCAAGGTAAATTCTCTTAGAGATTTATTTCATATTGTTAGAAGAATAAACTACGAGTTAAATGAAATTTATGAATTTGACGACAATAAACCAACCAATTATAGTCCTGACAACAATGATAAAAACATAGTTGACATGATTAGACAAATGGTAGTTGGCAGTTACAGGGTTAATATTCTCAAAGGAATGACAATTTTACAAGTATTCAATACATTTGATGATTTAGGGTTGCTCGACGAAAGAGATGTTATACATTATAATTATAGAAAAGATAACATTCGCAGAAACACAAACTTTAATATAAACAAAAAGAAAGAAAACAGTTCCAATTCTAATTCTTATTCACATAATCAAAATTCATATTCAGGACGTTTTCAGCAAAATAATAATATTCCCAAGAATTATACTAACAATTTCAGTTTTACACACAACAAAAATAACCCAACACATTTTCAGCAAAATAACAGTATTCCAAGAAATATGAATAACAATTCCAATTTTGGACATAACAAACAGAACTCAGGACAATACAAACAAAACAATTACGGTAATAATACTGGACGTTACAGAAATAACTTTGGTCAATACAAACAGAGCAATACTAATAATACTTATTCACCGCAGTTAACACATAATTCACATCAGAATAAACCCGAACCTATGGAAATCGCGAATTGTGAAAATTGTGATGTAAATTTTTGCAGGGAGCCCCAGGAAAGAAACTCCCCATAGTGACATTGACTTTTGATAATATCAAGGTGAAATGTTTAATTGATACTGGAGCTGAAACCAGCCTCATTAAAAATAATATTTTTCCTAATTACTTTGAAACAAAACTTACAAAACCAATCTATTTCACAACATTAAATGGAATCAACAAAGTCTGCAGTAAAATTGATACGCCAATACCGGCAGAGTTCAAAATTAAAGGTTCATTGTCTTGGAAAGTTATAAATTTTAATGGTCGAAAATATGACGCCATTATAGGACAAAATTTTCTTTCGCCGCTTCAGGCTAAAATCGATTTTAAAAATCAACACATAGAAATAAACAAAAATTTAATTCCATTTGAGTTTAACGATTATACAATTATAATTAATGAAATTTGTACTTTGGAATCTAGCAATATTAAAAAACTTAAACTTGATCATCTAAACAATTTAGAAAAACGGGAAATTTCGAAATTATTGACTAAATATGAGCATTTATTTTATAAGGAAGGCGATATCTTAACTTCAACCCACGAAGTGTACCATGAAATCGTAACTTCCACTAATAACCCTATATATTCTAAAATATATCGGTATCCCCGTATTCACGAGGCCGAAATCGAAAAACAAATAAACGAGATGTTGACTCAAAATATTATTTGTCACAGTAATTCTCCTTACAATAGTCCTTTGTGGGTTGTCCCCAAAAAACTAGACTATTCTGGCGTGAAAAAATGGAGAATCGTGGTAGATTATCGACGTTTAAATGAAGTGACAGTAAGTGATAAGTATCCCCTCCCAAATATCGATAGTTTACTCGATAAATTGGGCAGGGCACAATACTTCAGCACATTGGATTTGGCGAAGGGTTTTCACCAGATCCCGGTCAGACCTGAAGACAGAAAAAAGACAGCATTTTCAACACCCTTTGGGCATTTTGAGTTCCTTCGAATGCCGTTTGGGCTCAAAAATGCCCCAGCCACTTTCCAACGGCTAATAAACACTGTCCTTAACGGTCTGATCAATAAGATCTGTGTCGTTTACCTCGACGATATACTAATCTTTAGTACATCGTTGGAGGAACACATCGACAATTTGAACAAAGTTTTTAACCGCTTGAAAGAAGCGAAACTCAAGATCCAGATAGATAAGTGCAGTTTTCTCATGAGAGAAACAGAATATCTAGGACATATTTTGACGCCTGAAGGTATCAAACCCAACAACAAAAAAATAAGCGTTATCCAAAATTTGAAGCTCCCTACCACCACCAAGCAAATTAAACAATTTCTTGGGGTGACGGGATATTACCGTAAATTTATAAAGGACTACGCAAAAATAGCGTTTCCTATGACTAAATATCTTAAGAAAGGTGCACAAATAAATGCTGGTGACCCAAACTACATCGCTGCATTTGAAACGCTAAAGCAAATACTAACCGAGCATCCAATACTTAAGTATCCAAATTTTACTAAACGTTTTAAATTGGTGACAGATGCAAGTAACGTCGCACTGGGAGCTGTTTTGACCCAGGATGGAAATCCTGTCTGTTATGCCAGTAGGACTTTGAATCAACATGAAGTCAATTACTCTACGACCGAGAAGGAGCTTCTCGCGATCGTTTGGGCCTGTAAGTACTTCAGACCCTACCTATTTGGCAAAGAGTTCGACCTACAAACAGACCATCAACCTATAAAGTGGCTTCACACTAAATACACAGGCAAGGATATAAATCCCCGCCTCCAAAGATGGTTGGTATCGTTAGGAGAATACGATATTAAAATTGAATACATTAAGGGTAAACAGAATGTTATTGCAGATTTCTTAAGTCGACTAGACAATGCCCCGAAGGAGAAAAATAGCTCAAGTAATGAGGTAGAAACCATAAACTTAAATAGCTTATTCACGGAAGTTCAGAATAGTGACTCCGCTTCTGAAATCGAAATTAATGCCATTGACGAATCAATGGAGGTTGAAACAGTCCACTCTCAAGAAGAAAATTTTAATGATCATATACCAATTTTAGACACCGTGGTTAACAGATTCAAGACTCAAGTAATTTTAAAGCAATGTAAGGGAAAGGAGTTTGAGATCGTTTTTAATAACAAAAGAATTTTTATCGATGAAAAGGATATTGACACCAATGCTGTTGATAATATATTGAGAAAACATATTAGTAAAGGTAAAGTCGGAATCTTTTCAGCATTGGATGATCATCAATACAATAAATTACAACAAATTATAATAAGTGTATACCGTAACAACAATAAAGTGAAATTCGTTAAGTGTAGTAATTTTGCATTAGATGTTGAAGATGAAGAAGAACTGAATAAACAAATAGCATTATTTCACAAAAACGAAATGGGACACTCAGGCATAATTGCAACTTACGAGGGTATCAAAAGTAAAATCTATAATCCTAATTTAAAAGTTTCGGTTCATAAAATCATAAACAATTGCGATATATGTTCAGAAGCAAAATACGATAGAAATCCAATTAAGAAAAAGTATCATTTAACTGAAGTAGCATCTACCACTAATGAAATAGTTCATGTGGACGTATTCACTATTTGCAAACATTCCTTTATAAACTTTATCGACAAGTTTTCTAAACATGTTGTAAGCCTATTTTTGGAAAATAAAAATTGTCAAACACTTCTTGAAAAAATTAGACTATTTTTATCAATTAAAGGCACAGTAAAGAAATTTATTTTTGATAACGAATTCAATACAATAAATATTAAAAATTTCCTTAAACAAGAGCAAATAGAATTTCATTTCACAAAACCAAATAGCCATACCGGCAACGCTGATATCGAAAGATTTAATAGTAGTATTACTGAAAAAATAAGAGCTTTGAACTTGGAAGAAAAACTTCCGATCCGAATTCAAATACTCAAAGCTGTAAAATATTACAATAGTACTTATCACTCTACTATAAAATCAACCCCCTTTCAAGTACAAGAACATGAAATTGACCACAAAATTATAAAAGAACGTATTCAAAATTGTAAGCAGAAAATCATTAGTAAGTTAAATGAAAACCGGGAAGAATATACGGAAGACAGAAACGAAGGATTCATAAAAAACTACAAGTCACTTAGGCATAAAGAAGAACCAAAGTTCAGAAAACATAAATTAGATAACGTTCATGTATCTAACATTAAGAGACCTTTTAAATACCAAAACAATTTAGGGAATTACAAAAATAGTAAAACTGAGAGCTCGATTAAAACTGAATTTCCAGAATTTTCAAATGCGAAAAAAGATATTATAAATAAAGCCCTGAGTCAAGGACAACCTAATGAGACTCTGATTTCCAAATTTAATATAACAATAACTAGGAGCGATATTAGAACTCTAGCCCCTAATCAATGGATCAATGACAAAGTTATAAACTTTTATATGAACCTCCTTATGGAACGAAGTGAGAAAGAACAGCATAGAAACTTTCCCAAAATTTATACAATGAACACCTTCTTTACTTTATTTTTGTTGCGATCTGGATATGATTCTATACGGAATTGGACTGTAAGTACAAACATCTTTAATTACGATATTATACTAATACCTGTACATATGAATCAAAATCATTGGTGTTTAGCCACCATTAATTTCAAGGACAAATCTATCAAATTTTACGATTCTTTAGGTGGATCCAATCCTTTACTTTTAGATTCACTGGAAGAATATTTAAAACAAGAGTCAATTGATAAAATAAACGAACCTTTTGACACCTCCCAATTTGTCAAAGAGAATGTAGCCAATATTCCGCAACAAACTAATAGTAACGATTGTGGTATTTTTAGCTGTATGTTTGCCGAATTTATAACTAGAAATTCCAAAATCTCATTCTCACAAGAAGATATTCCTTATTATCGTCAAAAAATGATTCTTGATATTTTACAAGGAAAATTAATATAAATGTAATTTTGTTTCAGATCTTGATAACTCTACTCATAATTGCTCTTCTGGTACCACTTTCGCAAGCAACTTTAATAATCAATAGTTTAGATTCTGAGCTAGGCTATGCGAAAATCAAAGTCGACGAAGTAGACATAGTCACCAAAAGCGACTTACTACTCCACATAATCCATCCCGAAGAGATATTAGAATTAGTCAATAAGGTAGAATCAACAATAAAATTTCTAAACGGAAGTGTAAATATAAATTTGGCACTAAATCAAATTGAGGAAATGAAAAATTCCATCAGAACTATCATTCCACATAAAACTAAGCGAGGACTTTTTAACCTCGGAGGAACTCTTATGAAATGGATATATGGGACTATGGACGACGAAGACAGACATGACATAGAAAGTCATTTGACAACAATTGACGAAAACAACCATAACATCATCGAAACAACAAATAGACAAGTTAAAATAAACGATAATTTCAATAAAACCTTAAAACTAATTAAAGACACTTTAGAAACTGACCGAGAACATATTATTAACAAAATTAACGGAATAAGCCTAGTAGAAACGAAAAACTATTACCAAGGTATACTTTTAGACCAAATGATTAAATTAAACGTAATTAAAAACCAAATTGAACTCATTCGACAAAATATTGCATCCGCTAAATCCGGAATACTAAATCCAAATATATTAACTAACGAAGAAATTAGACAATATGACATCGATTTTAATAAACTCTTCAATATTAGACTAGGAGTAGCAAAATTTATAAACGAATCTATTATATTAGCAATTAAAATACCAACTAACATTAAGAAAATAGACAAACAACTTTTAATACCTATTCCAACAACCGAAAAGAAACAAATTGATCAGTATCCTGAATATTTTATCGAAATCAATAATCAATCATTTACTTATCAATCCGGAAAAACATTGAACGAACTGCAACCAAGCAGAAACTGTGTTTTTAAAAATATTTGTAAATTTGTGAAAAAAATCGAAGAAGAAATTATAGAAATAGAAGACGACATTGTAATTCTTATAAATATCAAAACAACAAAATTAAATAGTTCATGTGATAATCGTAACGTAATCCTTGACGGAAATTTCTTTATTCATTTCATAAATTGCACAGTTCAACTTAAAAGTAAATTGTATAGTAACAAAGCCACTAAAATGTTAAGTAAATTTATAATTCCAAAAAACAACTATACTCCATTAGAAAATCATAAATTAACGTTCGAAGAAATAGTATTCAACCAATTAGATAACATCAAAGCAATTAAAGAACTAAAATATCACAAATCGACAACTTCGGTATTATCAATTGTTATTTCATCAATTATAATTATCATATTAGTTACTATCATATTTCTGTATTGTAAACATAAAAAATTGAAAATTAATGTTATAAATAAGATTCAGGAGAATCCAAAATTAACACTAGAACGGCCACAGCCGTCAATTTGACGGTTTTAGGACTTTCATAGCGCATATTTTCGAATCTATCTACTCTTGAGTTGTGATATTCATTGACTTTTCCTAAAATGAGCATCTTAGTGTACATGTGAATTAAAATTTCGAAATAATATTATTATATTAGAGATATGACCTGTTCTACCTATAAGGGCCAAGCCGTCATTTTGACGGCAAAGTAATTGAACTACGTGAAGAATACGCGAAATTTCCGAAGAATACCTACGGAAGAGGGGAGGATCGTACACCAGACAAAAAATAGACATTTTCACAACTCCAGCTGAAAAGAATCACAGAAAAAACAATGCTGAGTACAGACTAATTGCAGGAAGAAACGTACGTGTGATTTGCACATATTGTAGAAGACCTGTTTGCGGAAAATGTAATATGTATGTTAGAAAAAATATAATTTGTAATCAATGTAAATCGGAATAACTTAAAAATATATTGAGAATCAATTTCAACTCAGATTTAATATTTAATTTTGCATTTTTACACTTTCGCAAGCCGACAAACGGCTAGCCGTCAAATTGACGGCACCGGCCTTTGTAGGTATGATACAACTGCCGGCCTTTCTAGTGTTAAAGGATGGAGGAGTTACATTATCTAATAAGAAATACGATACGACCCATCCGGTCATATCTTGCTTATCGCCTGAATGGCAAGAATTTGCCGAACGATTCAATTTACATCCGGCGACGTAAATTGATTCGTTCATAATGTACATTGCATTTTAACTTTTTGGAAACATTGCATTTTAACTTTTTGGAAACATTGCATTTATGTATTAATGTTCTGTATTGTACCATATTCATTAGTTCAGTCTTAAGACAGCAATCAAATAAACAACAATCGAAGTTGATTAAATCGGCTTTTATTTAAAATCGACTTCTTAAGAAGAAGATATTTCGCGCGTCCCTCGGGATTAAGTCGAATGCAATCCAATCACTAAAAAAAAACTAAGATCGAAGACAAGTTGCACTCCTGCCCAAACTTCTTATAAACTTTAAAGTCCACTGACACTATGGAGTAGGTACGCAATATTTGGCAGTAAGTTGTTTTAATATTTTTAATGGGTCTGATATAAAACACGTCTCCTGAGTTAGTGCGCGGAATTTCATCGCTGTGAATAGACTACATCGGTTGGCCCAAAAGGTTGTTTTTAGTGAAATAACTTTTCCTAATTCATGGTGGTCGATTTTCAAGAGAATCACGCGGCTGTGAACTTCGGGTTTTCTGTTAGCAAAATTAGCAAGCAATGCTATAACGGTGCTGTCTTAAGTAAAAGTCGACGTGTGATGTTCATATTTTAATAATGGAGAAATATTAAATGAACGAGACCGAGGCTAATTTCGGGCGCGGCCGAAATTTGAATACCCTTCACTCTCCTCGGGCTAAAAGTTTTTTGGGGCAAACCTATGACTTGTATTTAATCCTTCCCCATCTTTTTCCTTCTGTTTTCGCATAATATTTGATATTGACAAATTCTGTGGCGTCGATAAAACAATATTTGTGTAAGGTTTGGTTGGAATAAGTGGTAAAATAAAAAAAAATATCTCAGAAAACTTTATTGGGGGGATGCGGGAGCATGGCCCCATAGTACGATTCCATTTGTTTTACTTTTTTTTGTTTTGATAAAGACGCATTGAGGTTTTTTTTTTAAATTGGTGTAGAAAAAATGTTTCTTAGAAGATCCAAAATGGGGAGGTTGGGCTTGTATGGTAGCCCCATGACTCCATAGTCCGATTATTTATGGCATCAATTGAAGTGCACTTTTACGAGTTTTGGTTGAAAGTGGTGCACAAATAAAAAAGTTGTTCGTAGAAGAACTCAATTTAGGGGGTTGGCTTTGTATGATAGCCCCATGACCCCATCGTCCGATTCCATTCATTTTTACACATGTTTTGTGGCATCAAATGAAATGCACTTTTATGAGGTTTCATTGAAATTGGTGGACAAATAAAAAAGTTTTTCTTAGAAAAACTCAATTTGGGGGCTGGGTTTGTATGACAGCCCCATGACCCCACAGTCTGATTCCATTTATTCTTACATATATTTTGTGGCATCAATAGAAACACATTTGTGTGAAATTTGGTTCAAATTGGTGCACAAATGAAAAAGTTTTTCTTAGAAGAACCTAATTTGGGGGGTTAGGTTTGTATGGCAGCCCCATGACCCCATGGTCCGATTTGATCCATTCTTACATATGTTTTGTGTTCTCAATAGAAACACATATGTGTGAAATTTCGTTGAAATTAGTAAACACATGAAAAAGTTTTTCTTAGAAAAACCAAATTGGGGGGGTTAGGTTTGTATGGCAGCCCCATGACCCCACGGTCCGATTTTAGCGATTCAAACATACAAACTGCCTGCAATAAAAAGAAACATGTGTGCAAAATTTCAGCTCGATAGCTTTTAAACTGGCCGAGTAAAACGCGTAGCAACAGACGGACAGACGGACAGACGGACAGACGGACAGACGGACAGACAGACAGACGGACATCGCCCAATCGACTCAGCTCGTCATGCTGATCATATATATACATATTTTATATGGTCGGAGATGCTTCCTTCAATGCGTTACAAACTTCATGACAAAGTTAATATACCCTTTACTCTACGAGTGAAGGGTATAAAAACGACCCCGTTCTTCAATGCCAAAAAGTAATGTTGCCAGCAAAGGCATCGTTCGTGAAGAGCGTAGCCCAACCATTGTTCTATTCCGTGAGTTGGAATATCATTTCTCACTCTTCTCACAGGCAAGCAAAGGGAATGTGGACTGCAGGCATGTTTTGAGCTTTAAAATAAGTAGGGTTACAAATCGTGGAGCTATAACTATGGGCTTAAAACGGAAATTGCATAACCGTCCAATGCGTCGTTCCGTTCTTAAAAAAAAATATCACTATCACTAACAGCGGCGCAACTTTGCATATTACCTTAGGAGAACTGAGATGAAAGACAAGGAGTAGGTACAAGACTGCTTGTTTCTTCTTCTTCCTTGCCTTGTTTTTTAAACCTCTCCATCTCCATGACGTCACGTCGCTCGGCCTGCGGTGTAGGCACATCGCTCGTTCTGGCGGTATTGTCTCAGCCTATTTCTATAGGCAGCTCTATCTTGGATCGTGTCATCGCCGAGACCTATGCCTTGTTGTTGCTTTTTCATTTGACACATCCCCACAAGACTGCTTGCTTCATGAGAGAGAAAAACAACAGTACATTAATTGATAAGTGAAACAAAAATAACCCGTCGATAACGCACTCCGCTTGTCTTTTATAACATAAAACAGCACCTAAGAAGCACAAATTACCCGAGCAACGTAATATTAGTCGTTAACCATTTTGCACAATCGAGTTAAATCAAATATGATTCGCGGCGTTAATAGTGTACCGATTTTGACAAAATACTATTCCACCATTTCCCACATGCTGCAAAACTGACAGAACCGCTGGACTGCGGCATAACTAATCGCATTTCACGTTGGGATCAAACGAACCGCTAAACAAGATTTTTCGTCCCATGTTATGACATTTTTTATATAGAGTTTCATCATTTGTACGTTTCCTATTCATTACTCGGTGCTCAGGAGAGTGTTCCCAACAGATACCTTGTCGAACAATGGTTTTCGCGCAAAGCCCTTTATAATACAAGCCGGGAAGCACAGAGAGAAACTGGGGAAATCAGCCCGTGTTTGCATTTGTAAACATGTTAAAATGGTGGACAAATGTACGGGAAAATTGTACCGTTCGTATTTCAAACACGCACGAAAATCCACTTAAACTAAACATTTCACGCGTTTTCCCGATTTTAGTGCCAAACATATTAACTTTTGGCGACGTAAATCGACCGGAAACCAATATTTTTCGTGTAAAGTTTATCGCGACACTGTCCGATTTCCCTTTAAAGGGCCCAATAGACTCAACGATTTATCGGCCGATCAAAGCTCATTTCTGTGGAGAAAGCCCATTTTCTCTTGCAAATTTGGTAGTGGAACCTAAAAAATGTGCTTTCTCCACAGAAATGATCTTTTATCGGCCGATAAATCGCTGAGTCTATGGGGCCCTTAACGCAATGTAAATTTGAAATCTTCTCTAGCGCATGATTGCCTGTCAAAGTGTTTGAGAGTTTTCTGGTTCCTGGCTTTCTATGGAGGGGGGCTTTAGTTCCGCCACTTCCCCTACAACCGGAGCCAATTTCCATTACATTTGACATTAACAATAACATCATAGCTTTATGGGCTTTTCAGTCCTTCAGAATTAATGTAAAGTATTCGATTTGCAATAGTATCCACATACTCTTCTTCAAAACAAAGTCCTTTTGCTTGACTATAAAATTAACACAATTCGAAACTGGCTAGCAGATGTGGCAAGTGGTTACCATCATTAAAGTGTTATCAATGACTCAAGTAGTATCGTCCGTATGTTTTAATTATTGAGCAGTTGCCGCGGATCATGTTAAATAAAATCCAGTCGCGGATGGAGTTTTCAACAAACACAGACGTATCAGTACAAAAGGGATGATGAAAATGAACAACGCCATGTCAGGATAATATTATAGCCCGGACGTGCACGGGATACGCAAAATAGTAGGAGCAGCACACTGGGACTATCCCAGCAAACAATTTTATCGTTTTATTCGAAAAATCACAAAAATGATACGAAAACGATATCATTTAAATGAAAAATTTGTCGTAAGCTTGTCTCCCCGACGAAAAATAGCTTTATCGTCATCAATATGTCAGGAATGTGACTCCTATTAACGAAATATCTTCTCATTATTGCAAGGATGATAAAATCGTAATTCTTCCCAACGAGCGAATTACGAAATTGTCAAAATATAAAACGACTAATTTATTCCCATAATTTGTAATCTTAGATAGCTCAGGTGTAGGACGTAGGACTACGAAACGATAGGTGCCCGGTTCGATTCCCAGTAGAAGCAAAGTGTAAAAAGGTAAAGTTTTAAAAAGGTAAAAAAAGTTAAGGCTGAAACAGAAGAAAAAAAATTAGAAAAAAGGGAAAAATAATAAAAAAAATTGTTTTCACTTTTTCTATGTATTAGTCTATTATCGCCAAATTATCATCCTGGCGAATTAATATCGGTCACTATTCCTTCACGAAGGGAGTGACGCCTTTAATCCGAAAACGATATGAAATTCGAGAAATGTTTTCTATCAGGCGAATTGAATTCGTATCGCGGACGATAGAAATTGTTTGCTGGGATGGATTGGATATCGTCATGGCAAATTTTCATTAGCGAGAATCATGGATCGTAAGTTGTGTCCAGTCAAAATGGCGCAGCTATAGTAATCGGTTGGTATACATATACGTAAGAACGCTCACTTCAAATGCGCTCCATAAAATGAATTTCATATAAAAGATGTCACCGTTTGACACCCACACCGGTGACAATGTGCACTAGTGCATGCTGCCACTTCAACTTAGGTAGGTGTCTACGACTATACTCTATAGCAGCAGTAGTACCCATAAGTTTAAAGTTCACGAACTTTGTAGAAACTCAAGAGGACATCAGCTTACCCCGAGCTCTCTATCTCTCTAGGTTAAATATTCGTGTATGCATATATAAATGTGTATCCATTACACGGATTTCAGGTGAGAACCACTTGGAATAAATTATATTCTCGCGAAATCGCAGCAGTGCACGTTTGCTCTAGTTATATCGTTTTTTTTAACCCTCGGATGGTTCAGTGGGGTCTGACAGACCCCAGAGAAATTTAAATCTTAAAATTTTCATAGAAAAACTTGTTGAATGGTATTTTGATGCATATGTAATTTAAGTATGTGTCACATACGTTCATTTAAGCATGAATTTGTTTGAATTCGTGATTTTGTTAATAAGTTATAGCACTTCGAAAGTGCTCTGGGGTCTGTCAGACCCCACGAACCATTTACGTATGTCTTTTTTACAAAAGTACATTTTTCGTTTTGTGGGAAATTTTCAAAGTATGTTATTTGGAAAACGAAAAAATGTAATAATAATAGTCGGGAAGTTTTGAAACTTTGTTATTAGAGTACATTTGGGAAATTAGATATGTTAATTTTAAAAGAAATGGATAATTTAGGGTGTTTTGAATTAGGGGTTTTTAAATTTTTTACTCAATTCATTCAAAATTATGCCGTTTTTTTACCTGGTTTTCATTTATGAGGATCTCCTTTCAATATTGTGTCATTATCTTATGTTTTTTTTGAGTCAAGACATAAATTAATGACTTTTATGAGCGCAAGAATTAGGTGGGTATTTGACATAATACATAAAGCTTCCTCAGCGAACTTGGCTATACACTTGTCGAACCTCTTCTAAGAAAGAGGAAATCATCGGGCAATATTCGCCGAAGCACACTTCAAAATATTGAAGACATTTTGTGCATTGTTCAGATTGCACTACCCCCCCCCCCCCCCCCTGGGGGCTGATGTCCCAGGTCCCCAAATGGGGTTAGATGGTCCCCCAAAAGAGAGAAAGATGTTTTCTATGCCCACGAGCAAATGATCGGAAGACAAAATACAATTTCAACGAGTGCAAAAAGCCAATTTGCGAAGACCATCGAGGAAAAAGCTGTGAAGAAGAATGCTCTGAATATTGATTAACTTTGGATCCCGATTTAAGAAAAAATATTAACTTTAGCTAAAAAATGTTGATGTACTTATCTTTGTTAATTAGTATTAAATACGTTTTGACTAATAACAATTAAATTTTGTTAAAATTATAGTTTTTATATTGATTTATTTGTGATAAGTTCAAATTACCCTCAAATTTGACACCACCTAATTTTTTCTTCCACATACTAAAAGCTACTGTCCGAATTCCACTTTTTTTACATACCACTTAATCAAAAGGCTTCACCGTTACTTCTAGTTCAAACAAATGTGGCAGAAAAGCAAAAATTTAAGTTTTAGAGCGATTTTTGCCTTGGGGTCTGTCAGACCCCACTGAACCATTTACGTATGTAAAATTTACCTGAACCATCCGAGGGTTAACGTGAAATATATGCCAAAAGGATAAATTCATGTGAGCCTATCACGTATGCAACATATTCAGAATTTGTTCTACTTTTACGTATGAAAGTTACCAACAGAAAGGAAAATGCTTACCAAAAGCGATGATAGTGCTCGTAGTAGTGGTAGATAGAACTGAAATAATCAGGCACCCCATATGAATGAATCATCTCGCCCGGAAAGTTGCCGAGAGGATATCATTGAGACGGATCTATTTCATTTTCAGCCACTGATATGGTAAAGAGAAGAGTGAGTGAATGGACGGAATAAATGGAAAAAAAGTGTGGACTACAGCACGAATGTATAAAAAGACAATATGGGCAGTAAAGAACATCCTTTGGCATCGTATCCTTGATAGATATTAAATTTGTAAATTGGTCATTTTTGAAGTTTGACGACTCAAACTGGCATATTGACATGATGCGACCTGCGGGAGGTATACAGTAAAAAAAATTAAAAAAAAAAGTTTGATAAACTTAGAAGCGCCTGCTCCGATCGATTGACGAGATTTTTTTATTGCGAGATAAATCAGAAGGTGTGACCGTCGGATTCAATTTTTTGATTTGACTTATGGAACGTATTGTCATGCAACAATTTTCCGTACAAGCTGTCATGACAATCATGTGTTCTCAGTTGCTGATTTTTTGACATAAACCTCTGGTCGTTCTTCAGGCTTCGGTTGTAGCGGTTATTCTCCATTAAAAGTAATAATAATAATAATAAACAATTGGACTTTACCATAGAGGTGGGCACTGCTACCTAAAAGGTATATTGTGCCAGTTTCGAAGGTTATCAACCCGTTTGATAAACGCTAGAAGATCCGTCAGAGAGGAGCAGCTAATCATACTAGTGCTGAGTAAATCTTGGACGTGATATCCTGGACCTGGCGATCGCCGGGGATTCCAGTAATAAATGAGTGGAGGTTTCGTCTTCCTCCAGGCAAAGGCGACATTGGGTCTCCCTTGATAGACCTATTTTATGAAGGTGGTAGCGGAGCCCAAAGTGCCCCGTAACAAAGCCTATTAATAGTCTGAGCTCGGTCCTGCGCAGACATTTAATATCGGAGAAGCTGAAAGGGCGCACTAACTTTTTAATAACTCTTAAACCAGTGTGCGATGTCCAGTAGTTAAGCCTCAGGTCCGAGGACCAGTTACAAATTACGCCTCTAGCAGCTTTCCAGCTAATTCCACAGAAGGGCTCAGGACCAATGAATGAGTGTGGAAGATGAGCCCTCTCTTGCTATTTCGTCCATTCATTTCCTTCAACGCCTCCGTGACCCGGAACCCAATAGATGGAACCAGAGTTACGGCTGGAGAGGCTCTGAAGGATGTCAAAGCACTCGCTGACCATTTTCGAGGTAAACTTGTGTGAAGCGCCTTAATTGCTGCCTAGCTGTTAGTGCAGATGGCGATGTGTGCGCCACGGAGACCGCGTCCCAGGATCTCCCTGGCACAGATTTCGATGGCATGAATTTTGGCTTGGAAGACACTAGGCCATTTGCCCATTGCAATCGAGATCCTGGTATTGGGTCCAAAGACTCCAGCACCTACACCGTGATCGGTCTTAGAGCCATCGGTAAACCAAGTGATGCTTCTAGGATCCATACACGTGTTGCCATTAGCCCATTCCGCCCGATCTGGGATGTGAAGGGCGAATTTCCTGCCGAAGCGCAGTTCCGTGATCATGTAATCTGAAACCTGCCAGATTGATAGGCCAGGAACTTGCTGCAGGATACGCATGTGTCCCCGATCACTGACACGAGTATCTGTTGATAGGTTGATTTTCAAAGCACTCAATTCTGCAGTTTCCTGTATGAAAATATGCAGTGGCCTCATTCCCCATATAGCTTCAATGGCTAGGGTAGATGTAGTGCTACCATAGTGATGCCAAGACAGACAAGTCGTTGGAGCTTATTACAGCTCTTAATTACGTTGCGTTGTAGTGTTTTAGGCCACCACACTAAAGAAGCATAAGTGATTACCAGGGCAACCAAAGTATGCAAAATGCATATTTTTTTGGGAAGTGCTATCAAGATATGGTTGAAATATAAATCCGATTAATGTAAAAAGAAATCGATAGAGATTTATTTGTTAGTGCATATTTTTTCATATTTTGTCCATAAATGCATATTTTACATATAAATGCATAAAAGCATATTTTTCATATTTTTATTGCATATTATTGCATAATATTTGCATATTTCTATGATCCTACGAAAAAAAAATAATTCTTTCCAACATTTAATGAACGGAACCCAATTTAATTTCCTATGTATAGTAAATAGCAAAAGTCGAAAAGTATTAAGTGGTGCTCACACCAACGCGGCACAAATTTCTCGGCGCGAATTCGCGGCGAATTTTTGGTGTTCACATCCGCGCGGCGCGAATAATTCGCTGGTTACTGTCAGTTCACAGCTAATATCTATTGTTGCCTTAGAACCCCCGCAGGGGTGTAGGTCCCTGCGACACCAGCCAAATAGGCTGTGTAGTGGGATAGAGATCTTTGGTGAGTTGCGACACCGCGTACCTAGCCGCGCAGGGGGCCCCTGGTATGGTTGAGACGCCATGGCGTGGATCTGTACAAAGACCCTTTGGGCGGTAACGTTCCCGAGCTCCTGAGTTATGTAGGGGTGGCTCTTGGCGTGACCTACCTCCTCCCATGACTTACGGGAGGGAAGTCACTAAAGGCCGAGCACGATAATGGTGTTCCGTGTTGGGGGTAGAGATGTCAAAAAAGTAACTACCCGTTACTTAAGTAGTCGTTACTAATAAATATCGGAAGTAACGACTACCGAGTACAAAAAGTAGTCGTTACATATGTAACGAACAATAAGCAAACAAAGCAATCTCGTATGAACTCTGGCACAAACACAAGAATCGAGCATACCAAGTAGTATACAGTCTGATATCTAATCATGACGGTTATCGGTAACATCCCAGTGACCTACGCGGGGTAGATGCTCCCTTAGAGAATGTTGCGAGTCCAGCGATACCTTGATCGTGTCCATCGGCTCAAAGATTCCAAAGATATCGACGGATTTCGGAGCTGATTGTGAAATTATTATGTGCCAATATGCAATTTGACAGTTATTTCTGACCCCCCTGTGCACTGACCGAAAAAGAGGATAATACCGTTAGAAAATTTTGTAGCGAGTCCAGCGACACCTCGATCGTGTCGCCACGCCAAAGGATTGCAGAGATATCGACTGATTTCCGAAAGATTACGCGGTTTCGTTCATAGAATGCGATAGGAAATCGTGCTAACTCGATACTTGCGCACTGCGCTTCTACCCACTACACAATCTGCTCTATACTTGCGCTTCTACCTGAGAGTAGATATCATACCGTGTGCTGCTCGCCGAATAGTACAAGCTACAAGCGCAAGAATCGAGTAGATCGAATAGTATACACTGTCTTATATCTACATTCTCTCAATAATCAAGAATCGAGCAGACCGCGACCAGTCCAAGTAATCGAGCTGACCGAGTAATAGTGGGTAGAAGCGCAGTGCGCAAGTATCGAGCTAGCACGATTTTCTATCGCATACTATTAATGAACGAAACGATTGACCTCGTATTCTTTCGAAAATCCGCCGATATCTCTGCAATCCTTTGACGTGAGATGCGGGTCAACGGATCCTCTTTTTTGGTCAGTGCGCAGGGGGGTCAGAAATAACTTTCAAACTGGATATTGGTACACAGAAATTTCACAATCAGCTTCGTACTACTTCCGAAATCCGATCATATCTTTAGAATCCTTGAGCCGATCGGCACGATCAAGGTGTCGCTGGACTTGCAACAAAATTCTCTAAGGGAACATTTTGCCCGCGCAACTCACAGGGGTCTCAGGGATAACCATCAAAGTACAATAATTCGCAAAACGTATCTTGTCAACCTAGATACATTCGCCACAGCAATTTTAAGATCGACTTCGTACTCGTGCGGAAATCCCTCGATATCTCTGCAATCCTTTGGGGGAGCGACAGAATCGAGGTGTTGCTGGACACTCGGCACAAAATTACCTAAAGGGTATCGAAGCCTGTTTCCCGATTAGTGTACATGGTGGTAAGAGATAGCCGTCAACCCGAATATTGGCAACAGGAATTCCAGTCAAATTCGTACTACTTCGGAGATTCGTCGATATCTCTGCAATGCTTTAGTGGAGCGACACGATCAATATGTCAGCGGACTCCCCACACAATTGCCTAGAGTTTTCGAAGCCTTTTACCCGTAAGTGCAGCCAGAGATAACCGTCAGGCAAGATGCAGACCACAGCAATTGACGGTTAATTTCGTACCATGTATAGGTACATTAGAAAATGGTCGATATCTTTGCAATTTGCTGCTGAGCGATACGATTGGGTTTCCACCTGTCTCGCAATTTAATTATGTAAAATAGTACAGAATATGAGTACAAGCCCTCCTACCATCTCTTACTATGTCGGCGACGAACCGTGAATAAGAGAACTATCGCATTCGAGTAGGTTGTCGTTGTAGTCGTTGTAGTTTTCCATGTGTTTCTTTAAAAGCAACGATTACTAAGTAACGATTACAAAGTAACGATTACTCGAAACAAATGTAACGAATATAACCGATTACTGAAATGTAACTAAAGTTGACATCACTGGTTGGGGGGTGCATCGTACGGTTAATCGTTTGAGCTTAGGAGCTGGCGGCTTCGCATAACCCGAGCCCTGAAGGGGCTAGTTAGGGAGAACGGCCTTGGTGGAAAATACCTACGCGCCTATATCTAACTAGTTTGTGGATTGATGACCACACTGCCCGAATCGCATTGCTGACTAGTAAACTGAAGGGTTGGATGTGAAAAGCAGCGCTACGAGTCTGCTTTAAGCAGACGAGTAGTCACAGGTCCAACAGCCTGGGATGTGCACATTTGAATTCTGACGTGAGGCTTAACCAATAGGGGGCCGAAGGAGGATCACACCTGCTATAGCGAAGTCTTTAGCGAATAGTGTACTACGGGGATGGGTGTGCCCAGGAGACCATGGTCCTTGCCCATCAAGGTGTTGGCCTCGTGGTGGCTGTAGGTTGCTACCCGAGTCATCGAGCTAGTGATGCAACTCCGGGGTTGGGTTCCTGAAGGTGAGTGCATTCGCCGGATGGAGAAATCCCCATCTGACAACAAGACCTTGTCAGTAAACGCCGAAGGTCCAAACCGCCCGAAGGACCGGGAGATTAAGGCCGAAAGGCTAGGTGCTCCCCTGACGGTATACCAGTAGATGGAAAACTTGTTGCCTTAGAACCCCGCGTAGTGGGACAGATATCTCTGGTGGGTTGCGGCACGACGTGCCTGAGCAGCGCAGGGAGGCCCCTGGTATGGTTGATACGCCATGGCGTGGATCTGTATACAAATACCATTCGGGGGACTACGTTCCCGAGCTCCCTAGTTATGTACGGGTAGCTCTTGGCATGACTGACCTCCTCCCATAGTTTACGGGAGGGAAGTCATATACAGACCGATCACGATAAACGGTGTTCCCTAGTGTGGGGGATCACCATACGGTTAATCGTGTGAGCTTCGGAGCTGGCGGGTTCGCGTAACCTGAGCCTCGAAGAGGCTATTTAGGGAGAATGGCCTTGGTGGAAAATGCCTACGCGCCTATATCTAACTAGTTTGTGGATTGATGACCACGGCCCGAATCCCATTGCTGACTACTAAACTGAAGGGGCCACCTGTATGTGAAAAGTAGCGCTACGAGTCTGCTTTAAGCAGACGAGTAGTCACAGGTCCAACGAGCCTGGGATGTGCACATCTGAGTTTCTACGAGAGGCTTAACCAATAGGAGGCCGAAGGAGGAGCACATCTGCTAAAGAGAAGTCTTTAGCGAATAGTGTACCTCGGGGAAGGATGTGCCCAGGGGACTATGGACCTAGCCCATCAAGTTGTGGGCCTCGAGGTGGTTGTAGGTTGTTACCTGAAGTCAAGCAGCTAGTGTTGCAACCCCAGGATTGGGTTTCTGAAGGTGAGTGCATTCACTGGATGGAGAAATCCCCATCTGACAATAAGGCCTTGTCAGTAAAACGCCGAAGGTCCAAACCGCCCGAAGGGCCGGGAGATAAGGCCGTAAAGGCTAGGTGCTCCCCTGACGGTATACCTGTAGATGTTGTTGGCTTAGAAAAGATATTAGAATACAGCTTATTCGAATTTTAGAGCGGCCAGTGTGTCTAACTGGCTTTTATCATTTCCAAGCTACTCTAATTTCCACGTGCTCTAATTTTCGAGCGGATGCTGTATAAGGAAAGGACTTAGACATCATAGACAATAACGGTAGCAACAACAACAGTATCGGAAACAGAACTCCTTATGAGAACGAATAGCAGAACAAGCCAAATTTTCCGTATTTTTTTGCAATAGTGCATTTTAGTTTGTTCTTGTCGATCAAAGATTCTGTTAATAAAAATAATTTTTTATTGAAAAAAGCGTTATTTATAAGAGCATGGTTTTTAATTTTAAGGTCATATTTTACTATTTTAAGAGCATATTTTTCAATTTTAAGAGCATATTTTAGGCGCCTAAAATTAAGTTTTTTAGGGCATATTTTGGTTACCCTAGTGATTACAGGTCGTACTAGAGTACTGTATAACCACTCTGTCATTTTGGGTGAAAGACCCCAAGTCTTACCGTAGCAGTTTCGGCAAGTCCACATTACACGCGTAGCCTTACTAAGAACGTTTTCCAGTTTTCCAGTTTAATCTACTATCAGGTGTAATACCAAGTCATTTAACCTCTTGGGAATAGTTAATGAGCACACCTCTTAAGTAGATTGGGTCAAGAGGAGGAGCAATTTTCCTCGTGAGTGGTACTAGGACTGTTTTTTGTGGATTGATATTTAGCCCAGTTGCTGTGCACCATCTGTTAACCGTCGTAAGGGCTGTAGTCATCAAATCCGTGATAACGGACTCCAATTTGCCCCTGATCACGATAGTGATATCGTCCGCGTAGCCGATGGCGAAAAAACCGCGCACCTCAAGTAGCGAGAGTAATTCATCTACTACCAAGGACCACAATAGGGGCGAGAGAACACCCCCTTGAGGGCATCCCTTGATAGCGCTAATGTTGAGAGTGTGACCGCCGAGGGAGGAATAAATTTCCCTTCCTATTAGCATGGCGTCAATCCACCTGATGGTGGGTTGTGGTACCCCTCTTCTAACGAGGGCTTTTAATCGTAGGCACCCTCGATGTCTAGGAAAGCACACAAAGCTATCTCTTTTTCATCTATAGATTTTTCAATGGCACTGACGAGCTTGGTGAAGTGCCGTCACCGTCGACTTACCCTTTACATAGGCGAATTAAAAGTAGCAATGGATGTCCATCTTACATCGCCAAACATGGTATAGTTTTCGCAATTTTGTGTTGTGTCTTGTGGACCGTTAGACTTTCAATTTCAGATTGCCCGATAAATTGCCCGATAGTGTGTGTGCTGTAACGGCGGCAGATCGATTGTGGACAATCGATTAGGCAATCTATTGAAAAGTAAAATTTGCCCACTACATTTGAAAATTCACCAATTATAATTAGGGGTAGGTACTACGGAAATTTTGTTTTTACGAAATAGATATGAATTTCGGCGAAAATTGCTCATTTTTGCGAATAAATGCGTTATTTTTGCCCAAAAATGTAAATTTATTGGAGATAATTTTTCATCTCAAAGTTTTTTTTTTCAGGCGTTTTTCGTTAATGAGAATAGAGAAATTGTTAAATGCAGACAGTTCGCTGAATCACGAGCACGATGGTTTGCCGAACACCGTGAAAGTACTTTAATTGGAGGTTTGATGAATGAACATTGTTTTCTGCAATGCGATTGTAAACACCATTATGTGAAATACTCCCCAATTATAGTAATTAAAATCATAAATTCACACAGAAAACATAAAACGCAAATTTCCGAAACACAAAACACTTTGACTAATTAATTTCTTTAGAAAACGTTTAAATCAAACATTATTTCAAAGCAAAGTGCTAATATAAACACTCAATTAGCTGAATCCTTGTGTAATTTACGCAACCTTAACATGGCAATAACCCTGTACTGACTCCCACATTACAGTGCGCGGCGTGCACTGAAACATTATAGCGGCAGGATTCTTCAAATTACACACACATGGCTTACTCTCCTCCACACTCTATGGCACACAATATCCTAAATCTTCGGAAAATATTGATGTAATCGTGTGAATAGCAGAGCGCATTGCTCGAAGTAAACAAGAAACTTTATAGACATGCTCCCCAATACATTAATAAATTACAATATTTGGGATGGTGCGAGAGTGTTATAGCAAAGGTATAGTCTCAATCTCAAGCCATACAGGCCAAACGGGTATTTAGAGGGCTGCGGAAATCAAATATTATGCACCGCACCCTTTCCGTTATTAAAATCATTCATTTATTATATTGCCTCACATATGGAATTTTTCGGAATCCAGAAACATCTGTAGATGTGTAGGGATTCGCAGTATGGAAGTAGGTAAGCAATGAATGCCCGTGAATCCTGCTACTCCTGTTTTATATTATTTTATTTGTTTGTCTCTTCCCTACATATACTCACGTTGAATTTTCCCTTTCCACGAAAATGCTTCTCGCTTCCGACGTTTATTTGATTTTGGGCTTTTTATACGTTAGTGAAACTTCCGAAATGCGAGAGACAGAGAGCAACAAATATTTATATACGAGTATTTTGGCTTTCCGCTCGCAAGGACTAATCAGAGCATAAAATTTTATGGCGATTCTTTTATGATAAGGTTTCACGAAAGGAATTTCTTCTTATCTTCGGGCATTCTTCGGCCGTTCGCTCCTCTTTGCATTTGGGAAGATTAAAGATTTGATGGTGGTGATGTCGGAGACGACACCACCATACAGTAACTGTTAGAAAGGTAGGTGTCAGGCTGATTGTAAAAGATAAGATTAGATAGGATTAAATAAATTTAGGGATGGACGTGCTGAAAAAGAAGTGACCCGAAAAGTCGATCACACATATAAAAGAAGAGTAATTTTTCAACAAATTTTGACTAGAAGACACTTATAGGAGACTTTAAAAAAAATTGTCTCAAAACTACAATAAGCACCTCACAAAAATTTGTTTTGGCTAAAATTTAGATGCGAATTATTTCTAACACGTACCAGCTATTGACTAATTTAATCACTTTTGAATATGCGTATCATTTGAGACAAGATGCGAGTATTTTGGCGGGATTGTATTTACATCAATCCTTTTTGCGTCTGACGATTTTTTCTTTGGCGAAAATCTTTTACAACATAATTGTTTTTGTGAGATATCATATTTTTTTGCAGTTTTCGATTTACTAAAGCGACTTTACATATCAATAAATGATGAAAACGATATGCATTGTCCTATTGTCACGAATTATTATAATCATAAACGCGTTGCCTCTTTGGTAACCTTAGTAACATTGGTCCCCTTGGTAACTTTGGTCTCCTTGGTAACCTTAGTAACCATAGTACACTTGATAACTTTGGTGATCTTGGAAGCCCTTAGTAACATTGGTAGCACTGATGGTCTTGGAAGCCCCTGTAACCTCGAAAACCTTAGTATCTTTAGACATCACATAAAACTTAATGTTAACCCTAACTTTGACCTTAACCTTTGCCTAAGCCTAAACGTCAAACTCAACATTAACGCAAACCCTATCCTTACAATTAACCCTATCCGTTATCCCTTAACTTCACTTTGACTTTAACCTCAGCCCTCACTTGAGTCTAAACCTTTACTCCATCTCTACCCCCTTACATTCATCCTAATCCTAAATCTAATTTTTAATGTAACCATTAAGCCTCACTGTGTACTAAATATGTTGTGATTCAAATTACAGCCATATTTCCTAAGTTCCAAATTTATCCTTTTAACACCAAACGGTTAAGACACAATTCCCGTTACTGCAGAACCCAGACTGTTCTTATATCCTGATTAAAATTAACTCCTCAGAATACCTTGAAAAATCGATTTTCCAACTGCCTTCATCATCTAACTCGGGTTTGAGCACAACAGAATACACCGTTAGTCTAGTCAAAAAAATCGGTTTGGTGCCCCAGCGTCATATTTAAGCTTCCACCAAACCAGCACAGTGCGGTAGCGGTACGTGTCAGAAAATACGAAATAGTTTCCGCCGCGGTACACCACTGCAAACTTGTTAATTCGTGTGGTGGGTGTGTTGTGTGAACCGCTATCGCGCTGGTTTGCTGGAAACTTTAGGATCATCAGGATGTTATATGTTCATCCAATATAATATTAATATGTATACATGTACGCACTCGTATATATGAGACGAACCAAAACAGGAACTTTGACCCCTTGCCCTCGCTCTTGCAGACGCTCTAAAACTGGAAAGTTTGGAGAACATATGCAAGGGATTGTTCTAATGAGTCTAGCCCAAATCAAAAAACTATACGATTCTTTTCTAGGCATTTTTCGGGCCTATACCCGACTTTTGCAAAATGCATCCTTGAAAACATATAAAAAGACTTCGGCGAGAAACTCTATGCATTAGTTCATATTTTTCACTGTATCTTTTTTCCTACTGCACGGATCGAAGCAAGTGATAGCCTATGCACACTTTCAGGACAGACTCTATCAATGGGAAAAGAGAGCAAATCCCGAGATGCTCTCTACGAGGCTGTAGCCCTGTCAATAAACAACAAGAACAACGAGAACAATATTTTCGAAAAAATGCGATTTCCAAACTCTTATATCTTCAGTGTTTTTCATCGTATCTTCTACACTTCGTAAGACGGCGCGAGCGACAACCTCTGCCAAATTTGAATACTCAGGATCAACCAGGATCCGAGCTACAGGGGTGCGAAAACCATAGTACTTGTTCCGTCGTGTAAACATAGTCTTAGTCGCTACTCACTTTTGATTTGTTAAAATTTCTTCGTTTGTCTTTGGCGGCCACCACACAGATAAATTTGCTGTTGTTAATGGAGAATTGATAGTCAATCAATGAAACTACCGAAGAATTTACTCAGGAAAGAGGAAGAGGAGAAAAAATCGTAAGTCTACATGTCTTTTATCATTCGCTCATATTATGCCTCTGTAACAGCCGTTCATTTCATAATAATAAAATGGACTCTTAGACCCGCCATATGGGCGCCACATACCTAGCGATTTATTGGTCAATCGATTGCCCACAATCACAAAAGTGCACGCATACGCACATAAAGTGAAACTAAAGAAAGATTAAAACTCCATCAAAAGCAAACCTCTTTTACTAAGAAAAAAGTTCAAGTCACTGCAACTTTCGGAAAAAGTTTTTTTCAGCTAATATTCGTTATTCTATTACATTTTTACAAAAAAAAAATCAATATTTAAAGAAAACTCCCGATTTATGTAGCAAGCCCTGGATATCTGGTTATCAAAAGTAAAACCACAGTGGAGGCTCTGTCATAATGTAGGGATATATTGCTTACAATGGCCTAGGCTGCTTAAGTTCAAATCACTGTTTCCATGACCAAAGCTTCGTTGGTCGTCATTGAATCGTCGGAAGTCATATTCGATTTTTTTTCGGCACAATTTGGTTTAAATTTCACTTCTTTCTTAGAGTTCTTCGCAGTGGCGTACATAAGGGGGGATCACAATTTTTTTATTATTACTTTAGATACATAAAACAAAGCTGGAATTATTCAACGTGTGTAGTGTTTCATAAAAACGTGAACTAATTTTCAGAACTGCAATAAAAAATTCAGCACTTCCTCAAATTTCAATTGTTTCAATTGTAAAATAGAAGCGCATCTACAAGTGCTGGTAGGAAAATTATACGTAAGTACTGATTGCAAATTTGTTGCCGGAAAATTTAGTGTTCAGTTAAAAATTGTAAAAGTACTGTTGAATACGGAGTGCTTTCCACAGAAGCGCAATTTCCATAGTACATAAGATTATACAGATTTTTTTCAGGAGAGTGGAGAACTAAATGCAAAAAAAGAAAACGCTGCAAAACTATTTTTCAGTATTCTTTATTGTTTATCAACTTTCTTTTTTTCTTTTTTATAAGTTAAAATTTGTCGAAAGGTTTTATCGTATACAGGGTGTCCCACGACTCTTGGTACATACGATAACGGGTGATAGTACAGCTCATTTGGGTACAATTAATGTTCTACATGACCCCTCTATCTTTAACCGTTATAAAGTTATAGCATTTTTTGTTAATAGTATCAGAAACCTCGACCTGCAAAGCAAAATCACTATTTGTCACACTCCCAAATATTTGATCCGAGATTTGACTTTACTTTCTGAAACTCCACAAAATTCTACCAAAAATAACTGTTTTTCCAATTAACCCTTCTGTCGGCACCTACTACAATATGCATATTCTATACCCAATAGGTCTGGCTGGACCTACTGAAAAAAAATTTCTATTTTTTAGAAAAAGTAAAATTTTTATCGGTAAAATCATTCTATCCATTCTTTACTGCAATTTTTCAACAATAAGAGCATCAAAATAATTTTTGTAGATATACTGGAAACGTTTTTAAGTAGATATATTTCGAGGTGGTATTAGTACAAACGTGTTTCTCCCTTATTTTCTTCTTTGTTTGCTTTGCTATTTGCATTGTGTTTATCTAGTAGATATTTCGATCGAATTTTCTAATTCCAATATCTTTGGGGAAATATTAAGCACTTTGTTGGCAGATTTTACCTCGATATTAGTCTGCAGATTTAGGGAAATAAGTGGGAAGAAATAGGGAATTTTCAAGGCAAAAATCATTTAATTCTAAATTTTTCGTAAATTTTTTGATCAAATCTATTTAGAAAGACGTTAGCAAGTCACTCATACTTAGTCCTTACTATTACAAAGAAAATAAAACTGGGTTGAATTTCCTAGGATCAATTCTCAGTTGATTAGGTGGTGTTATAAAATGTGACGAAATTAGGCATACCCATTTTCCGAACTTCACGGCTTTTTATAGAAAAATCTCAGAAAATTGAGTTTAAATGACATTATTACATCATAAATAACAGAATCTAATATTTGCACTTCTTACTTCAAGAGAAAAATGGGGCGAATAACTATAGGTCTGGCCAGACCTATTGGGTATCAAAAAGCACTATAAATTGAAAATCATCAAAAACATACTCAAAACTTCAACCGATTTTTTCAAATTTTTGCAAAATGCTTTCAAACATATTATTCTAGGATATCATGAAATATGAAGTCGCTGCGATTTCATCTTCTATGCTTTTTACACCAAAATATAGTGCCAAAGGTCTGGCCAGACCTTCGTGCCGACAGAAGGGTTAAATAATTTAAACCCCTACCCAGATACAACCATTCAAACTTTTAAGACATTCGAAAATTGATTTTTCATTGAAAATTTAAATAGTCAAATCGTAACGGTACTTTGAACTGACAAATGTGCAAAGTTGATAAAAGTTGCCTCATAATGTTAGCTTTCGAACGACATATAAAAATTAGGGTCTTAGGATTTAAAAAATTGCATATCTTACGTGTTAAAAAGAAAAAAACGTGGTTCCAAGAGAAAACCAAAGTAAAAGTTTCCACAATTTTTGTACGAGTTTTATTTAGTAAACAAGATTTTTTAAAATAAAAAACGAAAAAAAAACACGATACCGAGGTTAATTTCGGGCGCGGCCGAAATTTTGATACCTTTCACTCTTCTCGGGCTAATATTTTTTTCCGGTGTTCTTATGACTTATGTTTAATCCCCCCATTCTTTCACTTCCGTTTTCACATAGTTTCGTTACCTCGATAAAAGATATTAGCGTGAGGTTTGGTTAGAATAACTGCACAAACGGTGGGAGGGGGGATGACCCCATAATACGAATATATGTATTTGTTTTTGCAATGTGTCTTTATAGAAAGTACAAAAATATGTAAAAACAAAATATATTCGTACTATGGGGGCATCCCCCTCCCACCAAATTCCGTTTGTGCAGTTATTCTAACGAAACCTCACGCAAATATCTTTTATCGAGGTAAGGAAACTATGTGAAAACGAAAGTGAAAGAATGGGGGGGATTAAAATAAGTCATAAGTACGCCGGAAAAAAATATTAGCCCGAAAAGAGTGAAGGGTATCAAAATTTCGGCCGCGCCTGAAATTAACCTTGGTATCGTGTTTTTTCGTTTTTTATTAAAAAAAATCTTGTTTACGAAATAAAACTCGTACAAAAATTGCGAAAACGTTTACTTTGGTTTTCTCTTGGAACCACAATTTTTTCTCTTTAACACGTAAGATATGCAAATTTTTAAATCCTAAGACCCTAATTTTTATATGTCGTTCGAAAGCTAACATTATGAGGCAACTTTTATCAACTTTGCACATTTGTCAGTTCAAAGTACCGTTACGATTTTACAATTTAAATTTTCAATGAAAAATCAATTTTTGAATTTCTTAAAAGTTTGAATGGTTGTATCTGGGTAGGGTTTTAAATTATTTAATTGGCAAAACAGTTATTTTATGTAGAATTTTGTGGAGTTTCAGAAAGTAACGTCAAATCTCGGATCAAATATTTGGGAGTGTGGCAAATAGTGATTTTGCTCTGCAGGTCGAGGTTTCTGAGACGATTAACAAAAAATGCTATAACTTTATAACGGTTAAAGATAGAGGGGTCATGTAGAACATTAATTGTACCCAAATGAGCTGTACTATCACCCATTATCGTATGTACCAAGAGTCGCGGGACACCCTGTATAGCAGGGCAAAGAAACTGTTGACTTTCTCTAGTTGTTCGCAATTTTATTGAATTTAATACAAAAACCTCTCAAAGCTAAAACCAGGTTTTTTTTTTACTAAATCTTTTATAAAATTTGAAAAATTGAAAGTAGTCTTATGCAGGCAGTAATTCGAATACAAATTAGCAAACAAACGGAGTTCCGCGATACCCTTGGGTTCCGTGAAGGTCTCTCTATTTACAAAAATAGAAAAAATGTAGAAATAGTTTTTGACAATAAAAAGTAAACAATCCATACGAAAAAATGTTTGTAAATTTTAAAATTCCGAAGCTTAGTCTGCTACACTGTACCAAAAATCAACACTGTAAAATATTTGAGCAGCATCAGAGACTCGACCAATTTTTTTTTTACAACTTTCTACTTTATGAAATGGAAAAGGAAGTAGTACCAGAAAATAAAGTATGTCCGCAGTGTTTCTTTTTTTTAGGTTTGTGAGATATAAATTAAGGCGCAAATAAATTAGAGGATTAAATTTGTGTTAATCGTAATTTTTCGACGATTTTTTAACGAATATTTAACGGTCCAAATTTTAAGTTCTTCTCACATTTTTGGTATTCTTTTCAAGCAATCAGTCAAAGCTAGGGCCTTTATTGAAGATAGTTGCTACGGTGTCCTACAAGTTTGAAAACTTTAGAAATATCTACACTGAGAAAAAAAATTAGAATGGTTATCTAAAGAAATAGTCGAATTTATCTAAAGTTCGCGTTGATTTTCAGCTTATGATTCTATGTAGATGAAACAGCTACGAAGATATGGATAATTTTTCTATTCGTCATTAGTTGAAACATCTACTATATTTGCAAATTCAATTAATTCATTTGTGAAGACAGCTATTCATTATCTATAAATTGTTAAATGTTGGATAACTAAATTGTGTCGAAGAAAAAAGAACGATTGTTTGTAGTTAAATTTTATATTTGAATAGTACAATCAACAACTTTTGTGGAAGAATTGACTAAACTTTTTCTTCTAATCTTGCGTGGTTAAATGAACGAATTTAATAGTATTTTCAGCTGCGAAGATTAGAGAAATCAGCTATTTCTTTGGTAAAACTATCTAAATTTAAGTCAACTACTTCACTTTAGATAAAAAGTCTAAACCATTTTTTTCAGTGTACCTACGAATTTCTGAGTTATCAGAGAATTCCGATTTAAAAACACAAAAGCTGTACTTTATCCACATATACTGGGCATTCTCAACGAGCTCTCGGCTTCGCAATTTTCCCTTTCTGGAGATATATATCTATTAGATGTTTCGGGAAGAAAAGCGCCCATGCTAAGTGTTCTGTGACTCCAAAAAAATTTACTGCTACTGATCTAACCCAATATAAAGCTCTGATACTCAAATCACAATAGCAAACATTTGTACGAAAATCGGAATACTGTGGATTCACTCACCGTAGGAAGAAAGTCAGTGTGACAATTTTTGCGGAATATTCAATATTTTCAGGACGCTTTTTTTTGTATGCAAAAATTGCTCTCTATTTTGCAAATAAAAAAAATTGCTGAAAAATACTGCTAAATAAATGCAGAAATTGTTATTCTGAAATTCAAAATTTGATAACCGTAAAAATATAAGCAATCTTGCAAAATGATCCCCTCCCTCTCAGAAAAGCTATCTACGCCACTGGTTCTTCATCCTGACTCACTCATCACTCGGGGTTGACATTCGCTTTCTTTCAGACAGCGCTAAAACTTGTCTTTGTTGTTTCTTTGTTTTGTTTTATAACATTTTTGTGTTTGATAAAAAACAGTTTACCGTATGAAACAAAATTCAATAGTAGCGTATTCAATGTGTAAACCAGGACTAAGGCTTACCTCTATCGATGCTCAAACCAATCTTCTAAATTCAGATTTTTATTTATGTTTCGAGCCACTTGAAATTTAAAATAGGGAACTCATAAATTAGTAGGAATATGTTTTGTGCATCAATTCTTACGAAGAAATTGGTGCAATCAAAGAATTAAATATTGTCAAAATACTTATACCGAATTCCGCCTCCATCTTTTATTTTTTCCATAGCATGAGAGTCCGAAAGAAGACAAGAAGAATATTGAGCATATTTATTGCTGTCAATATGAACTTTAATTTCGATACAAGAACTTTACCTTTATTCGCTTCAATTAAACAAAACCAGTGTCGGGTCTCGAGAGTATGATATGCCAAAATACATAATGCCGACCAGTGTACGTCGTAAGGATTATACACTTTCGAATTGTTTAGAATAAATTTGACAGAATTACCAAATGTAGATTGCAATACATGGTTGTCAATGACCGTCAAATTTTAATAAAAGTCCACCCCCCCCCAGAGGAGAGCTAGGAGAAGGAAATATATTTCAAAACTAAGGTTATCCTGTTAAATCTTTCAAGGAAGGGAGTGCATTTTGTGCTACTGCGAATTAGAGACGATGACAGCAAATGCACAAATGCTAATAAGCCGTGGGTTCTGTTCCAACCATTGTAGCTCCATTAATATAGTCTCAATTAATGGAGCTACAATGGGAATAGTTATTTCTTATAATCTTGGGAGTTTCCAATGTTCTGTTGTCCCTTGAAACTTAGAAAAACCAAAGAAAAAACTTTTTAAAAGTGTGCCGCTAGTAGATTGTTGATTCGCTAATTATATTTTCCTAAATAAATTAATATCCGTGCGAGAGTCATATTTCTTGAGCGTAGCAAATCCATTGACATTAAATTCTATAGTCAAATTTAGCCTTAGTATGGTACGGCACCAGAGTTGCCGATTGAGCCGAATACTTGGCTGCTTAGCCGGAACCAATGAGGATAAATACAGTTATTAGTTATTTTTCAATGCCGGAACAAAGTACCAAATCGAGTTTTAAACAGGAATTGTTTTCTCCGGCCGTTTTTCGGGCTAACACTGTTTTATGAACAATTATTGTATTAAATCTGGTTCCCAAATTTCGTGGGTGCTGTAGTTTCCATAGAGCTGGTAAGTTGCCATGCGAAAAATACTACAGACATGCACGGCAGTTGGTGTATAGAATGGAACGATAAGTCAAGATTTCCACCATTACTGTTTTATGAAGTTTGAAAATCTAACCTCCTTTGAAAATATTTAGATTAAATTTTCATTAGTCACAACCAAAATAATTCATCGTCATGAAATAATTTTTTTTGATTATTTAAATGAAGCATTTTTTTTAGGCTTTCTCATAGTAACAATGTTAAAAAAAATCTTTTCTGAGTATCAGTCCTGGGACGTGGAAATAATTTTCAAATCATATCCTTCTTCTTCTCAGTACCGCATACTCCCATGTGGGGCCATGGTGCAACTCAGCCGTTTATAGGCAATTTGGAGTCAACGTTATATTGCATACAATTTCGGAGTGTTAGGTAATGTTGCAAGCACTATATATGTATTTCCTATCCGCACATGTACGGAAATTTTGGACCACGCCGATCTCCAGACCTCTAGATTACTAGCATCGTAGAGTCTGACTCAACCAAGTGAGCCACAGAGCGTGTCATCATATCCTGCTTTATTATTTTTTGGTTAATTATATGACCACTCGATTTTGAATAGCCGCCATTCCGAAAAAAAACCATATTCGCATGCCAAGAAAGTAATGAACGCACAACGAATTGACGGAGCGAGGTTGCGTGGACGACCGAGAGCTCGCTGGGAGAACTCTGTAGGTGAAGACGCCCACCAGCTCCTAGGCTTCCGAAACTGGAGGACAAGGTCACGTAACCGTGACAATTGGAGGTCTACGATTCAGGCGGCCAAAGCCCGACGTCAGGCAATCGTGCCACATTGATTCATGACGAAAAAAAAAAAATGAACATATCACATGAGCTGCAAAGTTTAAATAATTTGATACTTTATTCGTTTCTTTAAATTAGGAACTTTAATTGAGATACTGTAGTCTGGCTGGTCTAGCGGTTAGTGCGCGCACCTTCGGTGCACAGGGTCATGAGTTCGAATCTCACCGTGGATCATGGTGTTTTTCGAACTCACGAGCTTGTGACGGACTATGATCTCACTCAGA
Source organism: Microchrysa polita (assembly GCA_949715475.1). Classification (NCBI taxonomy): domain Eukaryota; kingdom Metazoa; phylum Arthropoda; class Insecta; order Diptera; family Stratiomyidae; genus Microchrysa; species Microchrysa polita. The sequence goes on along the minus strand of OX454417.1, from coordinate 92,161,153 downwards.
TGTTAAACGAGGGGATAAATAACACTGCTGAGCGTGATGCTGATCTCATTACCTCAACAAAAAGCAGATAAGATCTTGGAAATAGGATGTCACTAACACATCCTGCGGCCTTAGTCCAATGCTGGATTGTCGCGCCTGTTATTTATTTTTATTTTTAATTGAGATACTGGCATTGAAAACTTACCTTAAAAAATTTTTTTTTTCAAAGATGTTCTTGTACAGCTCTCATAACACTCTCAAAAGTGAAACACTTGCAATGAAGCAAAACATCTTGCATATAGAGCTCTTAAGTTCAACTTTTTGTCATTTGTAACAAAACAAAGCTGTCATTCTCTAAGGGGAAATGTGAAAGAAGGAAATGACTTTTTTCTTTTTTAGTTGCGTCTAGTACTAACGCAAAATTAGAAAATTAAGGTTTTCGTGTTAAATCTTTTAATGTTTTACAAGAACGAAAATGTTTATTAGTCGTTAAGAGTAAGTCTAGTATCTACCATTATTCTAAAAATCTGACAAAACACTTCAGCTCTGCAGTGTCGAGCGTATGCATCTCCGAACCGAATACTCATACCTTTTCTTTCTTCAGTTATCTTACCATGTCGGTAGCCTGCGGTAAGGTAATAAAATGAATAAGGGAAAGTCAAAAGTATTTGGGGAATGTAAGAAAAGCATTTCGCATACCACTCAAATCATATGTGAGACCGGGGAATACGTGTGTGCACCTGACATGAGGTATATATGATGTTCGCCGGGCAGTGAAGTGAAGCACATGTGCCATAAATGTAACGTAAAACTTACATATCCGAAATTAAATGACCTCGCCACTCCTCCGGTTTCCGAAAAAGACACGTAACCGCTTTACGACTATACGTTTCCTAGCCGTGATACTTGAAATGATGTATGATTTTTGGGGTATTTCAGGGTCGGAATTTTTGATAATTGGAAAACATGCGGTGCTGAGTCTATGATGGAGAAAATGTACTCGGCACGGATGCGTGTAGAAATCAATTTTCAAGTGAAGAATCGATGACAATAAATTCAAGCAAGAGAATTTGCTTACAGCCCGATTGGAGTTGGGGTTAGGGTGATTTCACGGCCAATCTTCCCGACCCATGTGATAGACTATGATTGCCGATTTTTTATGATAAATAGTTCTGCAGAGTTCGCTGTTGATCTCAAGATCATTACACACTAAAAGTGGCAACGATCTTTGAAATTGGATTGACAGACAAATCTGCGACTTAGGTCCAACATTTTGAATTGTCGCCGGTTATTTATTTACTCACAGAATTTTCTGAATTTGAGACGAATACGAATAATCTTCTAAATTATCAAACGATAAGCTCCCCCAAACAAACCGCCTGACCCAGATTTTCAATTTTCAACCGAAAACCAAACATTATAAATTCTTGCTACGTGACCAAATTACAGGCACGCATTGTATCGATTTCCCATTACCACCACCACAGGAAATATTTGAGGAAAACCAAAACGATGACATAGTGAAAAATCAAAAAGTCTACCCATCATTATATCATCATCCTCCCAATCGCACAATGACATGCCACATCGAAGTTTTGTCAAGACGGCATCATCGGCATTGGCATCACATCGTCAAACAAATGACGTTTGAACTTTTGCTCCCCGGGGTGGGTGCGGACGACTACTATTTACGAGGATGTTGCCGAAATAGGATATTAACGAGATGTGCTTCAGATTTATTTAATTTCTTCCTACGGAACAATCGATTCCGATTTTGTGTCGTACTAATGTTTATTTGCCATTTCCATTTGTTAGAGTCGAGAAGGCACATTGCGTAATGGAGAAGGGATACACTTCCATTAAGTTCATTTTACTCGGATGTGTTGTTATTGTGGTAGCGAAAGGATCGGCTTGTTTCAGAGACCAAGGACATGAACTGATGTGTATGTATTTCCATTGTATATTTACCCACAGAAGGGACAAATTTGATACTAAGTGTTATTGCGGAAATTCAGTTTTATCATTCCTTGGTATGGGGAATAGAGACCGATCGTGAAATTGTCGACGTAAGGCTTATAGAAGCATTGAATGCTGTTGAGTTTATGGAAATGGAAGTTGATAATAGTAATATACTGAACTGGATAATAACTAACTAAAATTGAACGTTTACAATTTTAATGATGGGAAACTTTCAACCAACTGCAAAGTGTGGAAATTGTGTACAGCGATATATATTTCCAAAAATTTTAATATTCTGCTAAACCAGTGTTTTGGTTTTAATTTGAAATTTGTAATTTTTAGGAGGTGTGGAAAAAAGGTTCTAAAATTAAAACGCGACGTGAATTCTATGATGATTTATTTTAGACTGGAGGAGCTGGGCCACACAATCTGGATCCGTTGCCAAATCGTACCTCACAGGCTCGAACTTTGCCACGTCCCGGAAATACAGTGTCCACCATGGCAAGCACAATATCTCCTTCCTTCAGGCAATTAGGAAAACCAGTTGGACATCGATCGCAGTTGCTTAAGGTACTCCGTCTGATAAACCATCTCGGTAGGCGCGGACGTTAGCCCCCCCCCCCCCTACCTGTACCTAATGTACGATGAACTACTCTTCATCCATATCCATATCCGTTTGTTATGCTCCTGAACTGTCATTTTCCATAATGTGAGGTTATGTGATCCGTAAAAGTTGAATTTTGGTCAACTCTTTCGATCCGTTCCATTACATGGCCAGTCCGTAAGGTCTACTTTTGACAGCTGAACGGAACTGAACGGAACGGAGTGTCGCGATTGGACCTTTACTTTGTAAGTGTTTCCGCATTGCTCATGTAGCACAGAATGCCGCTAGGCATCGTAACATCGCTGTGTGGGTGTAAAACCCAAAATCGTTTCGCCTGCTTTGCCATGTAATAGCGATTGCAGGTATTAGAGCTTATCTGAGGCGGTAAGTTTACCGTTCTCATGTATGGCAATTTTAAACTGCTCCCAAAATGACAACCAATCTATTAAACTTTCAGAAAAACTCTTGAGTTGCAGTTTCGGAAGCTTCGTGTCCTGCTAAGATTCGGCATCTTTCAGACCCTGAGGAAGAATTCCATTGCAGAATATTTTTGACAGCTCACCCGATAAACGTCATTCATGAGTTTTACAGTTAGATTATTGTCAAAGGTAATAGAAAATATTAAAACAGTATTTTTGATTTCCATGAGAATTTGATAAATCTTCCTCGCTATAGGATCAACACGTCCACGGTTTAATCCTATCAGTTCGCTTTTTATGGAAATTTCTTTACGAAATGCATGAACCATTTATAAATTTAACTTTTAAAAGTTTCTATTGATAAAAAAGCTACATGTGTAACCAGTACAAATTGTCACCCATCAGCACACGGGAAAATTTGTCTCGATTTCGTCTGCCTGGAAAGAAATCTGACTGAATTTCCGGTCTCTATCCTGAATCTTAGGGCTAGAGCGGGCGCTGACTTACCTAGGGGTTCAAAAGGATCCGTTTCGATTTCCAGATTTTTCACTTCATGAGATGGCATAAGGCAGTAAAGGAGGACATGTAAATGATCGCTGACGGAACCGGTACGAAAAGCTCAACAGTCAACAGAAGTGAACCTAAAAAAACAGCGTTTTGCACTAAATTGTTTGCCTACCCACCGCTGATGGTCATTTTAGCAGTTGCTATACCTGAAGATCATCACCCCAAAGTTCACACAGCCCAACTTGGCTCAATACGATATTATTTTAGACATTCGCATACGAGTATTCGTACGACAAATGAATATATTTTTCCTCGAAAATTTGAAAAATGCGAACGCAGGTTTTACTTAAGGTACGTTTTCCTCGGCACGGCCCCAGCGGCTCTAGCGACTGCAGCTCACCCATTGGCCATTGCATACAAAAACTCGTTTTTAGTTGATAATCGCTTGGCATAGCTCCACAATGAATTAACCGCGCGGCTCTTATTGTATATAATGCGCGCATGAGTGGTGAACTTGTTTGTAGGCTTCGGGCGACGGCTGCTTGGGGTAGGGTAGCTGTTTCGCACAACGGTCGTATTCGTTCGGCCGATATACGAATGTATATAGAAAGCAGTCGCGCGGCTCTTGTTGTACATAATGCATGCACGAATGGTGATCGTGGTGCACTCTGCACTTGCTTGTTTGTAGGCTTCGGGCGACGGCTGCTTGGGGTAGGGTAGTTGTTTCGCACAATAGTCGTACCGATTCGGCTGATACACGAATTTGTCTGTACTTATATAGAAAGCAGTCGCGGGACTCTTGTTGTACATAATGCATGCACGAATGGTGAACGTGGTGCACTTGCTTCTTTGTGGGGCTTCGGGCGACGGCTGCTTGGGGTAGGGAACTTGCTCTAGAGCCGCTGGATTGGCTAGAGTCGCTGTAGCCGCGTCGAGGACAACGTACCTTTAGATAGGAGGAACGGGTGTGCTGCCTATCTTAATGAGTGTATTTCGGATAGGATAAAGTCAAAACCCGGTGGAATATAATGGGGAATGTAATATCATTATAACCTTCGTCTGAAAACCCTTTTTAAGAAATTCTTCGGAATTGTTCATAAGGCTTATGAAATATTCAACCACCATCGGTGATAGAGATATCCACTAGGAATAACGGTAATCACAAAAACAAGTGAAGGTAATCAGAAGTCAAGCTTGGGCAATTTAATGTTTTTTCTGAAAGCGATGATATATGGGCACCCATCCTTAAATTCACTAAAGTCAATGTAAGCCCTCTGAAATGAAAAGTGCTAGATGTTTGATGCTAGTGACGTATGAAGAAAGGTTAAAGGACATTTTGTGCGGCTACAACTACGCCTTTACGATAGAATCAATTTTCGCTGACAGTTGGTAGAACATGATGCAATTCCTGATCTGTAAAATGCTTTAGCGGATCAAATCTTAAAACGACATACATTTTTTTAAAGGAAAAGGTTTAATTCATTTAATTAATTCGATAAATACAGATTTCACTAAGCGTTGCACGATGGTCATAATAATATCGCCGAGAAAACATAGCTGCGAAGAAGTGCTCCCATGATAACAACCAGTAGCTAATGTCATACGCAATTCTCTGGGGGATAAATATCGTGTAATTGAGTGCATTCAGCGAGCACATATTGGAAAGAGCTACTGGAAAGTGTTCTCTCCCCGCGTACCACTCACCCGCTAATCGGTCCACATGCGATGTATCGAAAATTTCCCCTATATAGCGTTGAATTGGAATGCTACATTTAGATGTGTAGCTGCTACTTGGACTTCTCGATCAACTGTCACGCACAGCTGCTCGACTGGCTTCGATCATCAATACTAGGTGTGTTTTTTTGGTTATCCCGTGCAGGTTTGGGTAACGAAACTCCATATAAAAAAAATGACAGCTGACGCACCTGTCATTTTTTTTATATGAAGTTTCGTTACCCAAACCTGCACGGGATAACCAAAAAAACACACCTACTGTAAACTGTTTATTCACATTTCAGCTGAAAAAAATGTATTGTGCGATGAGAGTACGTATTTTGAAAGGAAAGTTGCAGTTTTAGGTTTTTTGAATTTTGGATTTCCGCAATGTCTGCGGATGTATCAGCTGGTAAGAGAGAACTGACATTTCATTCAGCGAACACAAATTTAGCAGTTTTCCAATTTCTTGTGGTGGGGATATGTAGCACATCACAATATGTGCTCGCTGAATGCACTCATTCATATCGCGTCTATAGCTCAATTGCTCAATAGGTTGAGTGTTGATCTTGTGACATGAAGGCCGAAGGTTTGTTTTGCCGTGAAGTCGTATACCACCCTGGTCTGGACTCGTGTTGAATGCTCACATTGCATTGGGAGTTGTGATGGTAGTTAGATATTTGCTCCCTCTCCAATTTCTAATTATTGCTTTAATTCTGGTTCCCAACTTCTAGGGTGCGAGTTGTGGGGAAATCAGACGGTGTCTAGAATGGAACCATAAGTCAAGATTTCCACAATTAGTTAAAACTCGCACCCACGAAGTTGGGAAACAGAATTAACAATAAATTCGAAAAGGAACAAATATCTACCAACCAACTACATGTACCATCACAACTCCCAAAGCAACACTACAGACACGCACCGCAGTTGGTGTATAGAATGGAACGATAAGTCAAGATTCCAACAATTAGTTGAAACAAATAACGTTTGATGAATTTCTCATCGCCTCTATTCCTACCAGGCGTGTGTTGTCCAAAACGTTGATCTTTTGTACCGCGCGGTTCGGCAATCAACAATCAGTCTGGGGCCGCCCATTATACTTTCTAGTTATTTATCAACTGAGCATCCGCGATTTTTTGCACTGAAAGTCTGGTCAAGTCAAATAGGTATTATATCTTTAGACAAGATTTTTCGACCGATGAATCGCTAGCTCATCTGGAAGCTTCAAGTTGTTTTGGATCTTGAGGTGGGGAATAGAGTTTCTTCTAGAATACAAGAGCTTCAAATGCGTTCAAAAGGTCATAATCTTAAGTTGATCATGGTTTGAGATTGCTTTTTTAGAAGCCTTGAAACTTCCTGTGGTTCGATTGTGATAAAATTTTGTTCCGACCTAAAAAAAAGGATTCACATAACTTCCGTTGGCTTGCATAGTCAGGAGCTACACGTTTTTTTAATTACGCGGTCGACACGCCTAAAAGGTTGGGAACCAATGTCTTGAAACTTGAACATAGAGACTAATATAATGTTGAAATAATGGTCACTTTCCAGCTTCGTTAATGATTTTTATTGGTGTCTACAACGTTTCGCCTTATTTATGGCATCTTCAGGTAGAACTAAAATGTGTAGAGTGTAATTACATATTCTATGTGCATTTGACAATTTTCTAAAAATATTACCTATGTTACAAAATAGAGACTAATATTTTACCAATATGGAAACTTTGGAAAATATCCTACATTTTCTAAAGTTACAAGAAAACGTATCCTCTTGCATTTTACAACTCATGCACATATCGCAATGTCATGACTTTCGTACACAAGCAACGTTTCCTGCAAACAGGAGTGCTTGTTCTTACCGTTGTCAGTAAGGCTGAGGCCGAGGCCTGTCGTGCACAAATTGCACTTGTGAAACTGGAGCACCGTGATATCATCTCCGCTATAAGTAATCCGTTAAACATTAAACCCATACGCGGTATCTTATTCCAACGACCTCCAACAACTTGCCAAGTTGTCGTCGTCAATATTCTGCTTTGCCTTTGAAGAAGGATATTCAGACGAAAGTTGCATATTGCCATCACTATTCCTTACAGGTGCAACAGCAATAATGTATTTCTTATCATTAAACACAAACTTTCGTGCAGGATAAGTTTCTTTCATCATTATACGAGTACGACGACGGCACGCCTTCCATTCAAGGTCAGGCGTAGTGTAGGGTTTCTTCTTGGCTGTGCTCTGTGCATATAATGGTAGTCTGCACATTTGAGTGTTTCAACGTATTTGATTCGACAAGAGTATTCTGCATTATTCGGTTAAGCTAACGAAGTTCCATCAGGTATTTTGAAAAATGATGTAGCAAGATGTTTTAAACATTTTTTTTTTATTCAAATGAACGACACAGTCATTCGTAAAAGTTATAGGATTATATCAGAAGGATTTTTCTTTTCGGATGATAGAGTTGAGCAATAATGTCGGCGGTGGTTCACCAAATTTTTGAATGTTGCAAACAATACGAGACTAGCTCGATCACGTTTTTATTAAACTTTTGAATGGAAAAAAACTGAGTCAATCCACGTTTAAATGACAGTTGTCAACTGATTGTAAGAAAATTGTGAGCAATATTCTTCGATCATGAAAATATAAGCAGAGATACATAGACCAAAAAAATGTATAACCATTTGCTATCTCATTCATAATGGCAGTGGCGTGGACTTTTTCATATTCGGGGGTTATTGTATTTTTACAACGCTTGCAGGTCATGTCCCTGGTGCATTTTCTATGGAATCTTCAATATATTTTTGTATGATACCATAGAAGCGTTACGTAATGTTGCCTAGTCATAATCATATTTTGATAATTGGTTTTTCATCAAATTTCATCTGGCTGGTCTAGCGGTTAGTGCGCCCAACTTCGGTGCACAGGATCATGAGTTCGAATCTCACCGTGGATCATGGTGTTTTTCGAACTCACGAGCTTGTGACGGACTATGATCTCACTCAGATGTTAAACGAGTACCCATTTATGGGGATAAATAACACTGCTGAGCGTGATGCTGATCTCATTACCTCAACAAAAAAAGCAGATAAGATCTTGGAAATAGGATGTCACTAACACATCCTGCGGCCTTAGTCCAATGCTGGATTGTCGCGCCTGTTATTTTTATCAAATTGAATGTTTTAAGATAACTATAAAACTCAAATCTTACACATCACAATACTTTTAGAAGCCATTGTAATATCAGCTCCATGTGTACGTACTAACTTTTCACGAAATATATTTTAAAGTTCCCGTTCTTATCTTCTCTTCTATCAGCAACCAACTGAAGCGATAATAGGTACAATTCAAGCGATTTTTCCTACGGATAAAAACCGAATAATGAGGAAACAACCATATAGAGCAGGAGTTCGACATTACACTTGTTGTTGTTGTTGTTGTAGTCTTACGTCAAAGGACAAAATCTTTTGAATAGCACAAGATATACTTATTCCTGAAACATGTTTACTAGGCACCTGATTAACCTTGTAAAGAAGTAATTTAGCATATAAGAAAGTGATGCTTTGATGAAATATAAATCAGCAAAGCAGCAACAGCGATAACGCCGAAAGATGAATAGGGAAATATTGTCTACGACGGGATTGAAGACGTCGACGACAGTTCGTCTATGATGATGATGATGATGGTGCTGGTAAGGAAAAAGTCGTTTACGTACATTTCACTATGAATCTTGCTTGCAGGCAATTCACCTTTTAGTTGAATTTACTTGGTGGGAGTTTGAGAACAGACAAAACACAAACTGTACACCGTATGTACGTCTAACATAATATGTATTGGGAATATTTGTATATCCCGTATCTTAAGATCTTTGTAAAGTGCGCCTATCTCATTTAAATTCTCAAGATGGTAATTGTTTTCTTATGATGAATGTACGAGTTTGCGAGCATAGCACCAGATATGAATAATTCAACAAGATATATATACATGCGGTACCGAACAACTTGAATGATGACGGACTTACTACCTATAACTGCCATGATGGAGCTTTCTTTTCTACATAATACTATGCCTTTCAAAGTAGAATTTTATTCAATTCAGTGCAATTGAATTTCTTCAGCTTTGAATTCAGAATTATGGAATTAGATCGTATGTAGATCTTGTCGTAGCTTTGAGATGTTTAGAAATTAAATTAGAATGTGGAAATTTGTATTGTTAATAAGTCTGTAAATAAACGGCAGTTTTCTGGAAAATAGTTGTGCGAAAATACTAACGAGTATGAGTATTTTAATTATCCTACCATCTACGCACTGTTGTGATACATCTCGAAAATAAGTAAAGAATGCAAACCTCGTGGCGACTGTTTCAATTAAATAGGAATTAAAAAAAAGGTTTCTCATTAGGCCTTAATACTACTTAATCACATAATAAGAAAAATCTAGAGATCTGTAATAAAAAGACTATAATTAAAAACTAGAACGAAAACTAACTTGAATTTTGAATTTTGAATTTTGAATTTTGAATTTTGAATTTTGAATTTTGAATTTTGAATTTTGAATTTTGAATTTTGAATTTTGAATTTTGAATTTTGAATTTTGAATTTTGAATTTTGAATTTTGAATTTTGAATTTTGAATTTTGAATTTTGAATTTTGAATTTTGAATTTTGAATTTTGAATTTTGAATTTTGAATTTTGAATTTTGAATTTTGAATTTTGAATTTTGAATTTTGAATTTTGAATTTTGAATTTTGAATTTTGAATTTTGAATTTTGAATTTTGAATTTTGAATTTTGAATTTTGAATTTTTGAATTTTCAATTTTTAATTTTCAATTTTTAATTTTCAATTTTCAATTTTTTGGCTTTGTATGCAGTCGCTACGCAGATGACTTGGCTCGATACGCGTCAGCAGGTAACGCTGAAGACGGCCGCGCCAACTTGAAAATACCTATTGTTGCCTATGAGGTGATAATAGAAGCTGCTTCAGAACACAGGACCAACGCAAGATGGGCTAATGGCTGGACTTGCGCATCGACAAGAATGATCTGGCCAAAACTAGACAATGTCCGTTCTAACATGCTACTGTCCTTGACCAGAAAGCATATTCGCAACGTAGGCATTGTCAGCACGGGCTGGTTTTCTAGCATAAGCGGTGAGTAGAGGCATTATTCTCTCGGTGGACCGAATTTAGGTCTAAGTGCGTTGGGTGTAACCTGGCGGCCCCTGTACCTAACCTAACCTAAACAGCAAGTCCATTCGTGCTGCTTTTTCCATCACAATACGAACTGAACTAAGCACTGTTAACTTTAGAGCCCTATAGGTGTTGAGTTTGCGTGGGTCTGCCTTGTTCTTATAGAAAGAAAGAGGCAACTAAGCCCGACATTTTCCATTTTCAACCAAAATTCTGCGGATATTTTGTCCGGTCCGACTGCATTTGCGTATTTCAACTGATGCATTGCCTCCATCACCTCTTCCTCTGAGAAATCTTGGATATTTTAGGTATTCGGCTCAACATCTTGAAAAGCTGCTCGAGGAAATTCTTCAATGAGAAGTTCGTCAAAATACTCTCGCATCCTGCTACACATTGCCGTACACCTGCAGCATTCCTTCCCCTTCCTTCCCCTAAATATCCTGGCAGCGTGCTCAGGCTTCTCGCGCAATGACAGTCCTTCTGTCGTTGTCTGAGCTTTTAATACTTGGTAGAATATTTCTCAGTTATTTTCGCATATTTGCTTGACCTACCAAGCACTTTACTTTCTTCCGGCATTGTATGCAATTTTCGCCAAGTTGAACCCGTTCAGCTTCACTGCTTGACTCACTTGTCGCCCACGCCTGCAATGCGTTCGATTTTGCTTGCATTACTTCTTAAGTTTTCGGCGTTCCACCACCATGTTTCTTTCTTCGTGTGAAGTGGACCTTTCGAAAGTCGAAAGTGCCTTTTCGCCTCATCTACTGACATTTCAGCGAAATTATTCCACATTAGTGTTGGGGTGTGCTCGGTGCGGTTGGTGTCGTTTTGAAACCACTCCGTCATTTTATCGATGAATAGAGCTACTAAAGGTTCAAAGTTTTCGCTTATGAGATTGTGCACACTTGAATTTTTCGACTGGCTTGGGAGTTATTCTGTTTCGTTTCTGACCGTAGAAGGCAATCCCATCATGGCAATCTATGATTGTATTCCACCAGAAGGCACTCAGTGTTTGTGATACGTACCGCAGTATCTTCCATTTAGCGCAAAATTTCTACGCTTTCCAACGAAGTAGCCATATAGCGAAGTAGATGGCGGGAAAACAAATTTGAAAATTATGAAGAAACAGATTGGTACAAAAATTTAGTGCAGATTATATGCTTATTTACATATTTTTGATGATTGTAGAGATGATAATTAATAGGTGTGTTTTTTTGGTTATCCCGTGCAGGTTTGGGTAACGAAACTCCATATAAAAAAAAATGCCAGCTGATCCACCTGTCATTTTTTTTATATGAAGTTTCGTTACCCAAACCTGCACGGGATAACCAAAAAAACACACCTAATGTTGTTTGACATTAGTGTCACATTGCATTCACTCACTACCTTTGCCGCTCACTTGTGTGTGCCTTCTGATGGAGGAAAATATAAGTAGAATTGGCTGCAAAACTGGGGTCCGCTCAGTTGTACGTGAATGCGCTCTATATATCCTCCCAAGAACACAAATTCGGTATCTGGATTGGATTTTTAAATGTCACTTTTTTCACCCGTGGTATGGTATAGTCAAACATATGTATCAGAAACAGATGATGCACATACATATCTCCGATAAAGATTTATGGAATAATTAACAAGTTGAGACAACTTATCAAATATGCAAAGAAGTGTTCACATGCATATCGAATGAGTGCACACACAAACGCACCAATCGCTATCACTGTGGGTGGTTCTGGTTGATTTACATTTTAATTGGTAATTTAAAATGGTTTTTAATGGTTCTGATAGTAAACACTTGTCTCATTGGAAGAATAAATCAGAATTATTTACATTATATGTTTTCTTTGTGGAACTGGAAATTCAAGAATGTGAAATGCTTAAAGGAGCTTAAAAGAATTGTTGAGTAGATGACGATTGAGTCGATGTATATTTATAGGAGTACGTACAAAAATAAAGAATAAATAAATATTGGTACCCAACCACTACTGAGTGAGAAAAACTGATAAACTTCTCGAAATATGCCACTACTGAGGCTATGAACCCATACCAAGCAGAATGGCAGTAAACCAACCTTATTGGCGAATTGTCGGCAATTGTTCAGTTCGGGATCTGACTTCTTGAAAATTCATCCTGTTGTTTCCTGTGAGGTTCTTTGGGATTACTTACAGTTTCGATACAATAACACATTACTGAAAATTAGATGACGAATAAAAATTTTATATAAATTCGAATCAACTAATTATACCCTTCGCCCATAGAGTGAAAGGGTATATGTATGTCTAAAAACGTGCTCTATGGCCGTGATCGTTCGGTCGCCACTCTGTGATATAGAAATTCATAAAGGAACGAGTTGCCAAACTCGGCACGACTGGTCGCAAGTTTATTATTCAGAAGATGATGATGATGAGAAATATTCTTATGCTTGAAATAGATTACGCGCATCAGCAGCAGCATCGGCATCGCGAAACGTCAGGATTGCTGACAAAAATGTTGAGCAGAAGACTTGGCATTCAGTATATTTGTCAGCTATGAAATTCTGCCTCTTAAAAGTCAAATTAAGAGCTGAAATTGCATTGCATTGTTCTTGTTTTTATTGACGTCATATGCTTGTTGTTGTTGTTTGTTCGTGTAAATCTAAAATTTAAGAGCTAAACTATGACGTCATTGTACAGCTGAGTTACGGCTATGATATATATAGATGGTCAATCTTGAAGAGAGTGTTATTTCACCGCTGCTCTACATTCATAGGTTACAGTTCAGTTTCCAGTGAACCTTAAATAATGTCGTTTAACTACATTAACCATTACAAAATTTACAACAAAAAAATACCTCAAAAAAGAAACTTTATTGAACACCATTATTGGTACAAAATTTCTTAACCAACCGTCAAACATATAAACTTGGAACAATATCGGTCTACCCTCATTTTTATTGTTGGTCTTGTATCTCTATTAAAGCTCCGACCCCGTCGAGGATGTGAAAATGACAATGTGTCTAAAAATTACTGTCAGTTTTTTTTTTAATATAATGTGCTGACGAGTAAGGATACAAACCTTTTGCAAACATTTCAGCAGTAAGTTAGGTTTTCGCAGTTTATAACTTTTTAATACTCGTACATACTATACTCGGATATGAGCAGATGCCTCTTGTTTTATGAAAGAGTCATCGATTCACAAAGGAAATATGACCTGGTCCCCATGTACCGATACGCCATAGTGTGTTATTCATGTCGTATGTTCAGGATCCTTTTGTTTCTATCCCTATAGAAGTAGAATGAAAGATATAGTTTTAGAGACAAATGATGTTCGATATTTCGCAAAAAGGACAAAGTCATAAAGTGTTTTATGAACGTACGCTAGATATGTTGGAAATTGTTGGATGATAGAGATGGTGTATGTCATCGACATAAACACATAAAAAGTATTGACAAGACAAGTAACTTTTGCAAGAAACTCGTAGTACATATATTGATATTAGCACGTATTTAACTAACGCAGTCTGACTATGGATATGGAAAAAACACTGTTCGTAAAAAAACATTTTTTCTTCTAATACCTTTTCTGGTGATTTTAGTGTGGAATAGCCTCCCGAATATGAAAAAGAATATGAAGTCCGTCGGGTTTTGGTCGCTTGAATCGTTTGACCTCCAGTTGACGCGGTTACGTGACTTTGTCTTCCAGTCTCGAAAGCCAAGCAGCTGGAGTGCGTCCTCATCCATTCCCAGCAAGCTCTCGGTCGTCCACGCAAACTCGCTCCGTCAATTTATTGTGCATACATCATCTTCCTTGGCATGCGATTATCCTCCACTCGTTGTACATGCCCCACCAATTGCAATTGTTGAAGCTTCACGATTTTCGATACTTCCAGTTCATCGCACAATTAATACAGCTCATGGTTGTGCCGGATGCGCCATTGATTTCGCTCACGAACAGCCCCGAAAATTCGCCAAATGACCTATTGTTTGAATTTCTAAAACATAGTTTCGGAGGTTTGGGTGAGGGTCTATATTTTGCAGCTATTGCATGGTATAGGTCGGATTCGGTCATTTTATACACGCGTAGTTTCGAGTTCTTACGCGCATGCTTCGAATTCTTAGTTGGGAGTACCGAAAAATGCGTCTCATTTGCAAGTGGAATCCGTCGCTTAATTTTGTGGGTTTCCTTGGTGTCCTTTGACGACGCTACTAATTGTGACGACTTGATGAAATTGATGCTTCCCGTTGTCTAGTCTCCAATCAGTCAAAACTTTAAGTTCTTAAACCAAGCTTCCGAATCCAATTTTCTTTATTTAGAAGTATAAATACAAACTTTGTGGAAAATCGGGAGGGGGTTATGGTTTTCTATTTCACGGATTTATAAGACGTAGTTACGAGAAAAACAAACTAAAAGCACGCGGTCGTGGGGTGTGAGCTAACGTGGGGAGAGCGGGCTAAAGAATACCATTTTTGTTCTTATCAGCTGTTCCGTCTATCGCCTCCACTGTGCCAACAACACCAGAACCTGGAAAAGAATCACTTTCACAGGATGAAAACTAAATTATACTTATATGACACTCATTATTTTCATCACGGGCAGCACTGGTATCCTCATCCTGATTTGCCATCGTTATCGCCATCGCCAGACTCGTCGTCGATGCAGCTTTCCATCGAAATCTACAAAAATTCGATAATTTAATTAATTATACTTATTATTTGTTTACATTGTTTTTTACTTAACTTTGAATTTGGTTATGTCAACTTAATGATTAGCTGATCGCGTTGCATACAGAATCCTGCAACTAGATAAATTAGATTAGAAGCTAGAATGTTAGAACCAACGGCTAATATGCAATTTGCATATGAATTTTGTGTTAGAATATACATATGTATGTAAATGTTAATGCACTTTTAACCTTGAACTTGGGTAACGTTCCACCCATAGGTTTCAAGGAAAGTGAAACGAAATGTAACGTTCAATCTCGTTCCGAAAGCCGTTTTGATTAGCATTTGATTTGATTTGATTTTTGTATTTGATATAGACCGCGATTTTGCCCACTGATAACGATTTTGATTTGTGAATTTGAACCTTGTATTGAACTCGAACCGAATTTTGAATATATTGTTAACATTTATTTGCCGAGTGTTTAATTTGAAATTTGATGGTCCGTCGAGTATTTTTGAACTCTTTCGAACATTTTTTGGTACGTCGAGTATTTTTGAACTCTTTCGAACATCAGCTTCTATCGCCGCTATAACTCCGAAACCGCGAACTCTACAAAAAAAATATCTGAGCCAGGATAAAAGCTTACACAATTTCCTGTAAAGTTCATCCAGATACAGCTAATTAAAAAATATGAAATTTCACATTGAAAACATCAACACAGCTCTACATGCATACAGCCAATCTATAGATAGGCTGTATGCAAATTATGATACATATGTGGATGATTTCTATGTGAAATTTCTGATTTTTGAATTAGCTATATCTGGATATAGTCTGTAGTCTGGCTGGTCTAGCGGTTAGTGCGCGCACCTTCGGTGCACAGGGTCATGATTCGAATCTCACCATGTTCCATGGTGTTTTTCGAACTCACGAGCTTGTGACGGACTATGATCTCACTCAGATGTTAAACGAGTACCCATTTATGGGGATAAATAACACTGCTGAGCGTGATGCTGATCTCATTACCTCATCAAAAAAGCAGATAAGATCTTGGAAATAGGATGTCACTAACACATCCTGCGGCCTTAATCCAATGTTGGATTGTCGCGCCTGTTATTTATTTATTTTTTTATATCTGGATAACTGTTAGAAATTCGACCTATGCATGTTAGATGAATTTTATTGGAAATTGTGGAAGCTTTCATTCTTGCTTAGACATTTGGTTTTGTAAAGCTCGCGGTTTCGGAGATATAGCGGGGATAGAGCTGATAAGAACAAAAATGGCTCCCCACATTAGCTCACACCCCACGACCGCGTGCTTTTAGTATGTTTTCCTCGTAACTACGCCTTGAAAGAAAAAACTGTCACCCCCTCCCAATTTTCCACAATCTCTGTCTTCATTCTGATGAACATAAAATATTACTTCGTTGAGACTCTTTAACTTTCGAACGTTAGGAGACACGCCAAGAAGGGGTATATCAAATTAAAGCAAATTTAATACTCACTAACTTTGCGCTACAAAAGTATTTTGGAAAACAATTGTGAGAGACACCAGAGTCAATAGAATGAAAAAAAAATATTTTCGACTTTTATTAAACAATATCGTCAGGAGGTTTGCGTATGCATGTATGAAAAAATAAATAGGCTATTTAGAAAGCTTTAATGCTATTTATCTGCGACTCACCGTTTTCAAGAAATAGCCCAAAACACCAAAAATTGCACAAAATTACACCTTTAACCCCTCTCCCCGCGTTAGCTCACCTTTCAGCTCCGAGTGAAACTAGTAGCTTTACCTCGTCACTACTCCTAACAAAACACCGGAGAAAAAAATCGTCACCCCCTTCTATGTTCTCTACACCCTTTTTATGCATTCATATATTTATCTACATTGTATATGTATACAAAATATGAAATAAATTATTCTTAATTTTTATTATAGCAATATATGTAGTACTAATTGCCCCTTTAGCCAAAATATTGAGGGGGCAGTTGCCCCCCTGTTCCGGCGCCATTGTATCGAAGTCATATAGCACCATCTTTAAATGCACACTGATTTGAGCTCTTTATAGTGCTAATATTCAATGATTATTGGATAATCGTGAATTGATTCTATAAGGCTGTTAGAAGCTTTCCGTAAAATGTTTTAATGATTACTTATCGGATCAAAATACTTCTCTAAGCCATGTCACACGTTAAACTGATTTTGTGTTACTATGGGACTTCTACAGGGTAAAGTGCTTCTTTAAAGCATAAGAATTGTTAGTTGGGTTGTACACTTGTCTGTTCTTAGTTCTTACTAGACGTTTCAGTACAGCGATATTTTTTCAGTAGTTTGTACGATATATACTCCAATCAATGGAGAAGGAAATACATATAGGGGTTAGCGTGCAAAAGGTACGGTCATAAATGTTTGATATGTTGTAAGGGCAGGTGGGGTAAGTTAAAATCCAAGTTGGCGTCACTCTACCCCCTGTGCTCCCGCTGCCATCTTGAAAAAACTATCTTAAATAAGCTCTTTTATCAGTTTTTCTGCTATAACTCGTTTCTAGTCCATTTGAGCACAAAAAGTGCCAGGAGTATTTTGTAGACCATAAACAAATTCAATCCGAAAAGCTTTACTCTACATCCAAAATTAATAAAGTTATAGCGCCAAGAAAATGTAGAGAATATCAAAAATCATGCCAATTTCACAGTTTTTGTGCATTCTATTTCATTTACATTTCAAATAGAAAAAAAATAGAGTAGGGCTAATTTTTGTGGTTTTTGAATCAGTAGGGTCACAGGAATCTAAAACTCATTTTGCTAAAAAAAAATTTTAATCGGAAAGGTCGCAAAAAGGACACTATTTGATCCTTAACCGGAGGTCGGCATGCAGGGCACCATATCAAAGGGGACGTCGGGTACATTACATATCCGGTGTTTGTTTTCTGTTTCATGAACCCTCAACGAAATAAATCCGGCTTAAGGGAAAAATCGTGTTTCCCGTGGATCTTTCCAAAGGCTTTGCCAAGTCGATAAAAGTCATTATACTATCTTTACTCGCTTCCTGTGCATCATACAAACACAATTTATGATGAACTTAAAAGCTCCATAACTTTCGAAAGAAGGCTAGCTCAGCCGTAAAATTTAATTTTGTATAAGTATTAACAATAAGCTCAAGATCCTTTTAAGGTAAATATTGAGTAACTCCGGACAAGGACCTCCATTATCCCCCCAAAATTTGAGCAGAGTGCTAAATTTTGGTTTGTTGCGATTGGATGTCATAGTTACCCCACCCACCAAAAATCAGCTCATTCGGATAAAAACTAAGGGTACCTCCCATACAAAGTGACCCAAGTATACTTTGTTCTATAATTTATGAAATGAGTAGTACGTAGAACAAACTCCTGATGGGTCACTTTGTATGGGAGATACCCTTGACCGGAGCAATTAATGTTAACCTTAACATGATCTTGAACTTATTGTGAATACTTCCACAAAATTTTACGGCTGAACTAGTATTCTTTTAAAAGTTATGGAGCTTTTAAAAAAGGTCTAAAATGAAAATATTCTAATTTCTTTTCTAGTCTAACGCCGAAATATTGAATTAAACTCTAATGTTTTTTATATCATTGGAAAGGAAATTTTATGTAGTTTTTTTCGTCCTCAGACCATTTTTCTGTATCTTTTGCCGTTTTTAGGGTTTTTTAGAAAATTTTTTTGTCCGTCTGTCCGTCCGTCTGTTCACTAAATAACTCGCGAACGGCTCGACCGATTGTCATGAAATTTGGTACGAAAGTGTAGAATGGTTACAGTCTTTGGCACATACACCTAAGAAGTTGGTAGGAAGAAGATAACGGGGTGTAGGGATGTAGGATTTTTGCCGTTCGATGGCCAAATTTTCTTATACTACTATTAGAAGACTTAAAGCTACAATGCAGCGGCGGTCGCAATGAATAACTCATATGTATGTATGTGATATGTAAATGTCAAAAACTAATAAATGGGCCGATTTTATATGGTTTTTTAAAGATGGCGGCGGGAGCGCAGGCCACAGGAGGCAGAGTGACGCAAACTTTGATTTTAACTCACCCCACCTGCCTTTAAAACATATGAAAAATTTGCGACTACCGCACATTTGCGGTAAAACCTGCCCA
Organism: Microchrysa polita; assembly: GCA_949715475.1. Lineage (NCBI taxonomy): Eukaryota > Metazoa > Arthropoda > Insecta > Diptera > Stratiomyidae > Microchrysa > Microchrysa polita. The sequence continues at coordinate 92,142,025 of OX454417.1, read as the reverse complement.
TTGATTGGAGTAATAACTGCACATTTAACATTATTAAATGTTATAAGAACGCTTTTTTCTTTCGTTTCTTTTCTGAATAGTTAATGAATGAATAAATCGTCAACACTACATGAAATTCCATGAATGATCTGCATCAATATACAATGTCTTTTGTTCTTGTGTGTATTTAATGTCCAGGCATAAGTGTCTTAAGCCCAATGTAGTACATCGGAATGTCAATGCTCATACTTGTAGGAGCATATGGATATCAAACGAGTATTACTCACCACTTCATTTGAACTCCTGGCTACCTCGCGGGCATTAATGAAAAGAAGAACCATCCTGTTGAAGATTCGCTGTCGAAGACAATTTCCATTTGAGCGGCTCCGATGACGAACGCGTCACTTATACTTTCCATGCACGTCAATCTTCTTGGCAATAATATACTTACCATCATCCACCATCGCAGCCCAAGCTATCCATGACCACTTAAGAACTTCACATCTCTTATGCATGTCCCCAAACGAATATTATAATGATAAATGTTAGCGATACACACATGGTCACAAAAGTGCAATGAGATAAAGTCAAAAGTCAATAAACAGATAAAAATGCTTATGAGGAATGTATCATGTCATTTTTGTAACAAATGCATTATTTCGGTGTTGCGCGCGATTGCATCACACCATAGCAGGAATCCGACTCAGACATGCACTTTGTTTTATCGTCGGGTCGCCTCCGACGATAATAATGTTTACGCAGGAGTAAGATTGTAACATTGATTGGCTGTCGTGTAGAACATAGATGGAGGATGATGTCTGGAATTTGGATGTTTGTATTATGGAATATAATTTGTTGTTGTTATACATTTTTGTTGCATTCGGAATACCACAATATGGCCAACTGTACAGAAAGGCATGAAGATGCAAAAATTGATTGCCTCAAAGATGTAATACTGAAATGTTACTTCTCTGCTTAAGGCTGTTGTTGAAATGTAGACCAACATCAGTCAAAACCAAAATCTTTTCTATTTCAAACCAAGAACGAATGGAAAGAAACTGGAACACCAGACTATAGTGTTCCAGTTTCTTTAGATGAAGACATCAAAATTGTATTAGCTAATGTACGGAAAAATGGTGTGCCAACAAACCAATGAATGTCCGCCACCCCATGGAGTTATGTCTCATCAACACGATTCACTCACTCAATAATGTTTGTTTTTATGTGTTCTTTGTATGTATTTTGCTTGTTTAAAAAAAACACTTTGCATAAACCGTCGATTAGTTGTGTCGTAATTATCTTTCCTACCATTCCGAATTGCATAAATATCTATTCACAATTCAGTACAGTGACTTCTTATTACACTGTGTTTTTTTATTCCTCTCTTTAATATTTCCATTTCATAAAATCCAAAATTTCTGCATGCCAGTCAAAGCGAGGACACTGATTCGATCTTTCATCCTTCCATTCGAATCATGCTTCTTTTTTGGCATTTCATACATATTTACAACTCCAACAAAACTTATTCATATTTTGATCGTTTCGACAAAAATGCTCAATTGAATTTTAGTGGAAATTCTCGACATCGTTTAAATTTTCTTTCATACTTTGTGTCCTGTGCATGGATATTCCAAATCTTCTCCTTTGTGCTCTGTATGCTCCATTTTCTTTTGTTCCCGTAACTCATCTATTTACATACACTTGCACACATAACAGAATAATGTACGTATGTATGTAATATGGAGGGCAGTAGACAGGACTAAAGACCGAAAGAAAATAAGGGTACATCCGGGGAAATTTGGAGTGGAAGGAATATTGTACGTTATATGTTAAAAGGAACAATTTATGTTATGTATATTGTGCCCTTAGGCTACTTGAACTGCATACATGGAAGCGCGTGCATTGTTCGTAAAATTCAAGAAAATTTAAAAATTCGAGCAAATCTATCCGTATCTCTTTACATTTAGATGGAAAACGGAAATGTAGGTATAGCAAGGAGACTGGTTCTGGTCTGGTCAAAGGAAATAAAGAGGACATTAGCATCCATGTTGAGAAATTATTATTATAAAGCTGGTCAGGATAGACATAAAGAAAAGTACCATAGAGTATATGGGTACTATTATAGAATCTTCTTTTGAGTGCTCTCGTTCGAATATTTCGAGATGATTTTATAGTGCTGCTTGTTTTTATCCGAAACCATGTCTAAAGAAAAAACTCATATGAAATGAAAACAATATGCCAGAACGAATCGATAAATGAAGTATGATTCGGACTGTTCTATTCCTCGATTTCAGTTAGTTGTAACTCTAAGTAGTAGGGCAGTGCTACTCGAGTATCCTATTCTTAGTCCTTTGAGTACCCAAGTATAAGATATTTACCACTCCCTAAGTACTGTGTTGATCAATCCATGTGATGACAAAAGAAATGATAACCAACAATAATTTCCTGCAAATTCAAGGAAATCAATATCTCTGTAATTATTAAACATAAAGAACAAAGTAAAAATCGGATGATAAATGAATCAACAGAAGACTATCGATGTACTATTACATTATATGCATCTTTCAACCATAGCCCATAGGTGAATGCTCCCCATATCCATTATAAAGAAGGTATCTTTTCCAAACAATGGCATGAGGTGGCATGAGTGCATTGATAGATCCATGTCTGTCTGTGCAGTGTACACCTGTAGACCGCTGCAGTGGCGTAGATAGCTTTTCGTTGAGGGGGGGGGATGATTTTGCAAGATTACTTATACTTTTACGGTTATCAAATGTTGAGTTTCAGAATAACAATTTCTGTATTTATTACACTTCAAATTATCAGTTTTTTGGAGCAATTTTGCCATACGATAAAAACAGAGTCCTGAAAATATTGCATCGATAATTTTCGCTTTTTTAGTGCGTGAATCCACAGTATTCCAATTTTCGCTTTTTTTAAATATACCTGTTAACTTTAGACATGATTAGCTTTTCTCTTCTTACACTTTTTCTTTCCTGATACAGAAAGCTTCTTATTACTTATTGGGCCGTTGTTTCAATAATTTTCTTTTGTCAATAGGAATTAGCCTAGTTTCGTTGAGGACCTCCCAAGTAGAGTTCAACCATTGTGTAAAGGATTAGGGATTTTATTTAAAAACGAATCTGGCGGCAACAGTTTCTGATAAATTACGAAAACTTATAAAATGAAAAAAATTTTAAAATAGAAATGACTTAAAAAAGCAAATTTTAAGCATACATTGAAAGTTTGAAACCGGAGATCGTAGAAATGAGCAAAATTGTTTATTTGTACAGAGGAACGCGCACATAATAATTGCGTTCTTAATTACCCAGTACAGTACAGAACTTTTTTTTCTTGCTAATTAGACTTATTTGAACAGGCTGGCATACATTTTTAAAACACTGCAAAAAATCTAAAATACTTGCTATTGCTACAATATTTTTTCCACTAAAACTCAAACATTAAAGGATTTTAGAAGACACCTTTGTACTAAAAATTCATGCGACAAATTGGTGTTCTTTTCACTGTTCGTACGTGAACTTTTTCAGTTGTGCGTAGTTAATTTTCATAAATATTTCAAGAACCGAATAAAATAAAGTCAGACCTGGTTAAGTAAGGAATAGATTGGATCTTGATACGAACCTCCCTGTTGAAAGCATGTTGCCCTAATTCAGTATAGTGTTACGTGAAGGAAGAAATGCATTTCAATGAATATTGAAAGGACGTCGAAGCTTCACTGTACGTACAATTGCTATACAATGTTCAATTGCTTGCCAATTAAAATGCATTCAAAAAGACAACTGTCGCTACCAGAATCCATAGAGCTTACTATGACTATGGATTTGAATCATGGGCGTAGCCAGGGGGGGCAGGGAGGGGCGGTCGCCCCCCCCCTGGTCGATGAAGATGGTAAGAAAAATCCTTATCGATGTAGTAAAAAAATCGCTGAACTATACAACATTTTCAAAAATTTTCTGCTGCTGCCGCAGCGATGCTTTCTTTGCCACTCCAAGTCCCGCCGGAGAAGCCATGATCGGGACAGTTTGCAGTCAGGAGGCACATGCAAATAGATGACAGCGAGTCGCCCTTCGTAACTGACGGAGGCTGCGTACCAGCACACACATTTCACTTGTGAGTGTGCTTCTGTGGCTGCGTGGATCCCATATTTCCTGTTTCATTTCATGGCTTCTGAGCTGGAGTACACAATTTCAACCATTAGGGAAGTTAGTGGAATTCAACTTATTTTCATCTGAAAGGGTGACAAATGGTATACAGCTTTGCTTTGTTAGCCCTGGAAGGTCATGCTTCGTCGAATCGACTACGCATCATCAAATTTATCCCATTTTTCGTGACAACTCTCATTATTTGGAGCTAAGTTTTCGTACAGCACTTACCGTGCCGACGTACTTGCCGGGTACATTGCGGCTAGACGAAGTAAGCAGGGTAAGTTGGATTTTTGGAAATTGCCGTCGTCGAAACGACGAAGGATGAACTTTAACTAACTTAGAACTCCAGTATCTCTTATGGCTGGTTGACGATTCGACGATAAGTCTGTGGCTATACAACTAGCTCATAACAAATATGTTTATTTTTGAAATGTGGGACCTATTTTTTCAAAAAATATGGAAAAAATTACTAGGACAAAAATAGGACAAATCAGGAAAATGTCTCAAAATTCTTTCTCATTTTAGGAAGATTGCATTTCGAACTCATAAAAATCGGCTCCAAAATCGATGTTTTTCCATTTTAAATAAACTAACGATTGAAAATCTGTCAAATTTTATAAATATTTTGAGAAAGGGTGATTTGTATGAGGCGTCAAAGTTGAGCGAATCGACGAAGCATGACCTTTTCGTACTTAAAATAAGCATGACCTTCCATGGTTAAGGACCTTGTAAAGAAACGGGTCTCATATTTCAGTGTCTTTCAAGTTCTTCTTTTTCTTCTCAGTACTGTATAGCCCCTTGTGGGGCCATGGTGCGTTAACTTAGCCGTTTATAGGCAATTTCGAGTCAACGTTACATTGCATATCATTTCGGAGTGTATATAATGTTGTAAGCACTATATATTTCCAGTCACATGTATGGAAATTTTGGACCACGCCGAGATTCGATCTCCGAACCTCTAGATTACTAGCATCGTAGAGTGCGACTCAACCAAGTGAGCCACAGAGCGGGTCTTTCAAGTAATTAAATCAAAATTTATTTTCTAATCATACCAGCAAAAAAATTTAGCCACTGTTAATATTAATATTTAATATTTTTCAGGCGGCCAAGGCCCGACGTCGGGCTATCGTGCCACATTGATGATGATGATGATGATGATAATATTTTGATAAATTTAGAGGAAATCTTATTAAAACCGTTAACCATATGTCAATCAATAAAGGATTTATAAATATTCTGACGATGCTACTTTGCTAAGATGAAAGTGACAGACAAAACAAACTGATTTCACAAGTGGAATATGCAGTCGAGATGCAAAAAATCCACTGTAAATAGACAAACTACGCTCTAAAAGGCAGATGTTGGAGGCCAGTTGAATGTTTCAGAATGCATTGTGAGTTCGAAAAACACCATAAAATGAATTCATTCACGGTGAGTCTGGAATCCATGACCCTGTGCATCAATCCAACCACAAGCCAGGCTACTCTGAAATTGGCTAACAATATTTCTGCGACCGGAAATTTCTACTCCTAAGAAAATCATGATTTTGAAAAAATTTTGGGCTTGCCCCCCCCCCCTGACCGAAATCCTGGCTACGCCTATGATTTGAATCACTTTTCCCATCCATCGATTAGTACGAGGTTGTATTTTACTTATCCGTATCTCCTTTGATTTTAACTGAACGTTTGTTCTAAACTTCAGCAAAAGAGTTCAGTCGTCAATTTGGAATCAACCTTTATTCTTCGCAATTCAGTGGAATTGATAAGGGAATGTATGCTTCCAAAAATTGTGTTTACCAGTTGGGCCTAATCTCTCACAGCAGCGTTGTTTTTTACCTTGAGTAGAGATTCGAACTGAATTGCTCAATTGTGTATCCGATGAGAATTTCTTTTTGAAATACAAAACGATCAGCTTAATGCCTTGGTTACACAGTGCGAGCTATCGTGCGAGTTGGCCTAGACAGCTACTGCAGAGTAGCTACTTGCACCATGTGTCCGCACCACGTATGGTGCGGTAACATAGTGCATCATACGTGATGCGGTCACATGGTGCAAGTAGCTACTCTGCAGTAGCTGTCTATGCCAACTCGCACGATAGCTCGCACTGTGTAATCAAGGCATAACAAATAATATGCAAATAAGTTTCCATCACCAGTGCTTAAATAAGTTTAAGAATAAAAAGAAAATAGGCCCAAGCTCTTCCCCAGTTCAGAATAAGAGATATCCAAAGAAGGATTTGAAGAATATTCAGCAAATTTGTTGCTGTTGAGGTGAACATAATTTATACTTTAAATAACTCTTGTCCTTTAAAAGTGTATCATTAACTGAAAAGTGACGAACTTGGAGTGTGATCGTCTTCTTGCCTAGGTGCGATATGGTTATTAGAGTTACAAATTTTTTTTACTTAGGATTCATTTTTCTGGAACCAATTAGCGTCCTAAGTCGAGGTATGCCTGTACTTCCTTTTCTATTTCAGATACATAGTAGAAAGTTGTAAAAGAAAATCGGTCGAGTCTCTGATGCTTTTTAAATATTTTACAGTTAAGTTGATTTCTGGTGCAGTGTAGCAGACTAAGGTCGGGTTTCTGATAGCTCTTATTAAGAACCTGTCAGCTGAGTCTTATCGCATACAGAAGACACACACAATATTCAGAAAGCTCTTCTATTGTATTGAATGGAATTTTTGTTTATTTTGCATAGTAACGCCATAGTTACGCCATATTTTGCTTGGTTACGCCATCATCTTAGATCGAAAAATCATTGCGTACTTTCATCCAACAGCGTTAATTAGCAAAAGATAACTTAAATGTGCAAAAATGCAATTCAATATAATGGAAAAGCTTTCTGAAAATTGTGTGGGTCTTCTCTATGCGATAAGACTAACCATTCGATAAGAGTTTTGAGAGAATGGCCCTAAGTTTGGGAATTTTCAAATTACAAACATTTTTTCGTATGTATTGTTTGCTTTTTGTTGTCAAAAGCTCTTTCTACACTTTCCTATTTTTTTTTATATCTTCGCGATACGCCTGAGAGGTCTTCACGAACGCTAGGGTACCGCGGAACTGCGTTTGTTTGTTTGTTATTCGAAAATAAATTCGAATTACTGCATAAGACTATCTTTTGATTTTGGTAGATTCTACAATTTTTTTCATAGAATATTTTGTTAAAAAAATATTCCTGGTTATAGTTTTGATAGTTCGTATTAAATTGAATAAAATTGCGAATAACTAGAGAAAGACAAGACTTGCTTTGCCCTGCTATATACGATAAAACCTTTCGTCAAATTTTCACTTAAAAAAAAAAGAAAAAATAATGTTGATAAACTCAATCAATAAAAGATACTGAAAAATTGGAAGCAGTTTTGCAGCGTTTCTTATTTTTCCTTCATTGCATTAGCTTTCCACTCTTTATAATCTTATGTATTGTATATTTCCCTATTGGAAATTGCGCTTCTGTGGAAGAGCATTCCGTGTTATATTATTTTTAAATTTTTGAATCGAACATTTAGATTTTGCGGCAACAAATTTTCAATCAGCTTACATTTAATTTTTCTACAGAGAAAAAAATTAGAATGGTTATCTAAAGAAATGGTCGAATTCATTCTAAAGTTCGCGTTGATTTTCAGCTTATGATTCTATGTAGTTGAAACAGTTACGAAGATATGGATAATTTTTCTATTCGTCATTAGTTGAAACATCTAATCTATATATTTGCAAATTCAATTAATTCAATTGTAAAGACAGCTATTCATTATCTATAAATTGTTAAATGTTGGATAGCTAAATTGTGTTGAAGAAAAAAGAACGATTGTTTGTAGTTAAATTTTATATTTGAATAGTACAATCAACAACTTTTGTGGAAGAATTGACTAAACTTTTTCTTCTAATCTTGCGTGGTTAAATGAACGAATTTAATAGTATTTTCAGCTACGAAGATTAGAGAAATCAGCTATTTCTTTGGTAAAACTATCTAAATTTAAGTCAACTACTTCACTTTAGACAAAAAGTCTAAACCATTTTTTTCAGTGAGCACTTCTAGATTACTTCAGTAGCACTTGTCTGTGCGAAACTCCAGATCCAATGTCACTTTTACTTTGTTTTAAATATATCTAAAGTAATAATAAAAATGTGTGACCGAAGGAGAGATTCATCCCCTTGATCCCCCCCTAATCTACGCCACTGGACCGCTGTATGCAAACATAAAGGTGCGTCTGCTGATTCACAATTCACACACATACACTCTGTGAATAATTTGTCATAGAGACCTAGCTAATCTCCTGAAAAGTAGACAATCACTGCATGTTCAAAGTCACTGTACGCGGCTACAACATGTCTTTGTGCATTCATTATGAGTGCAGTTGGCACTTCTTGCTTTTGAGGGAATTACTAGGAACATGATTGTTTGTTGCACTTTGTAACTTTGATTGTGCTAGCCGTAATGAGAATTTTCTTTCATATGTACCTTTACAGGCGTTGGTTGGTTGGTAAAAAATAACTAATGAAATTAGAGAAAGCGTGTTATGTGTAATAAGTTATAAACGACCAACTATAATGCAGCGAGTGTTTTGGGAAAATGTAAATGAAAAATGCAAATGGTTAAGTTTCAATGGACGAATGGTCACAATAAGCTGTTTCCTCCTTGCCCTTGGGTCGTGGACTTTACTAACACGTTGTTGTTCTAAATACCTCCGTTACTTCCTGTCCTTCATAATAAACTCTTGTTATAAGGACGAGAGAAAATTGCGTAATTTTGTTGTGCGGCATACCTTATAGACCTAAAGCCAGCGACACTTTAAATGTAACTATTTCCTATCCATTCTGTTACACATTAGATATCGCAAATTTAACGATTGGAGATGCCCCAAAACGGTAGTCTGCCTCCTCGATAGTGGGGCTAAAGGGGTGGCAGACAACTTCATAGTTGTTAATAGTTGCAAATATTTGCAACTCATTCCTGGCCTGCTTCTACAAAAATAATGATAACTCCATCATGCGAAATCATATAGGTACAGTAAGAGCCTAAATATTTGCCAGACACTTCCCTCAGTGCTTCGCCTCAAAATACCAATTACAACAATACATCCAAATGCAGACAAAAACCTTAAAAATGTCGATCAGACGTGCCTCAAGTATGGTGGATAAAGGACAAAAAGTGGTAATTGTTGTTTCTTGTAAAATCCCAGTTTTTGCTCGACTTGAGGGCTCGGTTGCTGATCGTCCTTTTAATGCTTGATGCCTGCCTTTGGAAATATTTACTTAATATGGTGTCCTAAGTGATATGCCGTCCAAAAAAGCCCGAAATTTTTTCAACATAAAAATTTTCTTGGGAATTGGATGTCACTGAGTGCATTCAGCGAGCACATATTGGGATATGCTACATATCCCCACCACATGAAATTGGAAAACTGCTAAGTTTGTGTTCGCTGAATGGACTTGCTACTCGAAATGTCAGTTCTCTCTAATCAGCTGATACATCCGAAGACATTGCGGCAATCAAAAATTCAAAAAACCTAAAACTGCAACTTTCTTAATCAAAATACGTACTCTCATCGCACAATATTATAACGTTCACTAAAACCTGGCTCAGAAATGGCATTTTTCAGCTGAACTGTGAATAAACAATTTCCAGTATTGATGGTCGAGCAGCTGTGCGTGACAGTTGATCGAGCAGTCCAAGTAGCAGCTACACATCTAAATGTAGCATTCCAATTCAACGCTAAATAGGGGAAATTTTCGATACATCGCATCTGGACCGATTAGCGGGTGAGTGGGATGCGGAGGGAGAACACTTTCCAGTTGGTTTTTCCAATATGTGCTCGCTGAATGCACTCACTAACACATCTGCGGCCTTAGTTCAATGTTAAACTGTCGCGCCTGTTTTTTTTTTTTAAATTTTAGAGCTAATTTTTGCGAAAGGACAGTCGAAAATGATTTTTTACACCATTGAACGAAAAATGGCCCCTGAACGTGTTTAGAATTTTACTGGTGATTCTGATTACATTCAACTGTCCTCCGATTCTGCTTTTCAGACCGTAGCTCATCTATATTCAGTGCTATTTTTGGCTTTTGGACTTGCATATTCCACTTGCGAGACCAATGGGAGAATTCACATTGTAAGACAAAACCGGACGGGTAAACTTGCAAGACAAGAACCATCGTTCTTACAATCTGAATTGCACAATGCTTGTCTGCTGGCCACTACAAAAGCTCTCGCCGTCCGTTTATTAGCACAAACAAACACCCGGCGTCCGTTTATTAGCACAAACAAACACCCGGCGAGAGCTTTTGTAGTGGCCAGCAGACAAGCATTGTGCAATTCAGATTGTAAGAACGATGGTTCTTGTCTTGCAAGTTTACCCGTCCGGTTTTGTCTTACAATTTGAATTCAGCCAATGTCCGTTTTAAATTCTAGCTTTGCTTATGGTTCTAGAGGATCGCATCTCCTGCCGAAACACACCGAGAAGCCTCTTGTCTTACATCCACAGAATCCATAGAAAGAAACATTATCCGACAGTCGGCTGGAGAGATTTAGGGATACAGTCTTGACTCGATAATCCGGATCAATTATTGCAAGGGGTAATCCGGATCATCGGAACATCCGGATTAGCGCAATCACATTTTTCTGACGAAAAATAATCCAAACAAATAAAAAAGCGCAACAAAAGTCGATGAATGTTCTATTTCTTAGAAATTAGCCAGCATCATGTCATTTGCTAAACAGTTCCGTAAAAAAGTACGAGACCAAATCTACCATTTCACCCTGAAAATATCAAAGATCCGGATTATAGAGTCAAAATTGCTGCCGAAATCCGGACTATAGAATACATAGTGGAAATATTTAGTGGTCCGGATTAGCGTGATATCCGGATTAAAGGAGATCCGGATTACCGAGTCAAGACTGTATATACAAGCCCGAAATTTTTCAACATCATGATTTTCTTAGGAGTTGAAATTGATAACAAATTTAATATTTTTGCAAAAAAATTTTTACAATAGATGGCGTCTCCTGTCATTAAGGAATTCGTGCTTATGATGGTAAATTTGTGTAATAATGGCTCATTTCCGTCATTCGAAAATCAGTGTGTGATTACTGATTACATTCAAATGGCTTCCAATTTCAGCTTTTTAGACCGTAGCTCGTCAATATAGTGCTATTTTTGCCTTTCGGACTGCATATTCCACTTGCGATTGAAAAGAAATAGGCCAAGAGATCAGTTTCTGTCGCCTGGCACTGTTTTCCTTCTGTCTGAGCAAAATTTATAAATCTTTTTTTATAGAAATACGGTAGAATTTGATAAGATTTCCCTCACATTTAACATAATATTAACAGTGGCTAAATTTCATTGCTGGTATGATTCAGCTACAAAATGAATCTCTTTACAAGGTCCCTAACTAGGCAAAGCTGTTTACCATTTCTCACTAAAATCACTTACAGATTGAATGAAGTTCAATTTCACTACTTTTCCGGAGAGACCTTTATGTGACAGTTAAAATTGTGTTCTGCAAATATGGGATTTTCCCAAAAGAAAAAAGAGTCTCCCTAAGAGAGAGATTCATTTCTGATCTACTTATGTTATCGATTCATGATGCTCACACGTAGGTATCCCAGTTCCGGATATCATGGACCAGAAAAGTAGAAGTATTTCAGTTTTCCAAACTCCAGTCTCAGCAGCAGAACATCTTGCGTAGTGCCTGGAATCAAACTCGTATTTTTACGCCTTCTAGCATTGTAAAGGGTATAGCAATTTTTTTACTACATCGGTAAGAATTTTTTTTACCATAATCATCGATCAGGTGAGGGCAAGCGCCCCTCCCTGCCCCCCTCTGGCTACGCCAATGCTCCGGCCAACGGAGCTCTGAAGTATTATCTGGGAAAAATGCAAACTGCAAGGCTGAAAATCGTTTTTCAAGAAAGGTTCAAGTTCACCCAGCGGTCACGGACACAAAGCATTTATTTGCTTCCAATAATTTGGCAATGCGGGCAATTTGATCTTGGTGGTGGGTTACTTATTGAAGCTTGAAGCTTGATTTTACGCAAACACTGTCGCAAGTTTAAATGAAAATTTAAGCAGTTGAATCAATCCGCCATTTGCAAAAGATCCTAACCTCTTCCTTACGAATTTTGGAAAGATAAATTTAACTTGATAGTTAAGGAAGTTCACATAGCGTTCTTCAAGTTAGGTGAGCTAAGTCCTTGCTATTGGCGTCAGATTTTATTTCGGCGAGTGAAGCTTATTTTTTTTCAAAAAAGAGGTTTTTAATAAATTAAAACCGCAAGTACCTACATACAACCTTATGCATACTTTTATTTTATTTTAATTGACTTCTTAGTTCTAATTGAAATTTCCAAAGAAATCCATCCCAATTCCATTAACTATTTATCGATTGAAACTACACACAGGGCAGGGCTGCCCAAGTTTCAGGAACAGCACGCTAACTAATGAGTCCATCAAAATTCTGCTCAGTTGTTCTTCGGTGCTTAGAAGTTGTTTGGTGCTGGAGGTTGGAGTTGGTGGTATGTTATGCATCGTACCTATTGGATGAGGAAAGCCGGATTGTGTGCATGAAAGCTATATGTTGCATGGACGCGTCGGTGGTGTTGCATTGCAGCAATACGAAACGAATTCAGTTCATCGCGATTACATGATTGCATAAGATCTTAAATCGGAGATAGCTATTGCAGTCGTTCGTCGTCGACATCTTGAATGTCGTCGCTATATACAACGTTGTTGGACGTGTCGTCTTGCTTACCTTGTGGCGATGGCGACTATACCATGTTAGCGACGTGTGTCTCACGTGCGATTTCATTCGTCTTCATTTTGCGACGAAAACATTTCCTGGTCGCACGGCCAACAGTTCTATATTTGCACACTTCACCCATAATCTTTGTGGTTCGTGTTGTCCTCACCCTCAGCATCATCTGGATGTGGATATGTTTTAGCATGTAGATACTTTCATAATTATGTCTATAGTTATAGAACTTAAGAAAACTATAAGTACGACCAGGGACAGGTTTTTAATAAGAATCTACGTGTATGTAGATATATCATTCTATCCAGTTAATGTTGGGAAGGTTCCTGGTTCACATTGTATGGGCTCTCTCTCTATCGTCTCAAATAATCAACCGGGATAGCGCGGAAATCGACATTCACATGCGACATAGTCGCGACAATTTCGATTGCCGTTTGTTTTGTTGGTCTGTCATGCATGAGGAACGATTCTATAATTTTCAGCGTTTTTTTTTAGTTCTACAAGATTCATTAAGAAGATGAACTAATAGAGAGTTTCCGTAAGGAGGTAATTAAATATTTGCAGTTTAATGAACATAAGAAAAAAACGATAAGCTTTGTACTATACAGTGCTTGTCATCAGATTAGCACACCCCCTCGCATGAATAGTTTCGGCTGATTTCCAACCAAACTAAAAGACCTAAAATTTCAAAACTATAACTGCTCCATGGTTTCGCGTTGCTCGACCTGCGGTGTAGGCACATCGCCCGTTTTGGCGATAATATCTCAGCATATTTCTACAGGCAGCTCTATCTTGGATCGTGTCAACGCCGAGACCAATGCGTTGTTGTTGCTTTTTCATTTGACATATCCAGGTGTTCTTCGGTCTGCCTCTGGCCTTGGGTCCATCAAGTGGAACTTCCATTGATATCGCTCTCTTTGCGGGGTTCTCAGGCGGACGCCTTTGAACATGGCAATACCAATCCATTAATTAAAATATAAAATGATGATTAAATAATGTTATGAACATTCAGGAAGTCATAACATAAAACCAAAAAATTAAAAATAAACAAGCAAACTTATACAGTCAATTCGCTGACCTAAACATTACAAATGAATGTAACTTCTTTGATAAGTGCGTAATGTAAACTGACACCATAACATGTTTTCTTTCTCTGAGAGCGTAGTTCTGTTAATAATGCGTCTTATTCAAGTTGTAAAGGAATCTCTCCACATTTTGATTTTAATTTTACCTTTATGAAAAATGCAAAGAACACCGTACATTAAAACTTTTATATAGAACAAAATGACATATTTCAGAATTTCTACTCTGACTACATAGTTTAGTTACACATTTCCTAAGCTTTCCTTCTCTTATGCACGTGCCTTTGTATTCATTTCACTGATATTCTACTTTGCTCCTTTTCATATTTGGTCGCTTTCGCCTCGCTGTGAATTTCTTTAGGATTTTTATAATAATGCGCTGCATTCTTGGCATATCAAATAACAAAGAAGTACAAAATGTTGGCAAAGAGTCATATAGCAGAAGTCCCACTTCAGCAACTCTGTCATAAAAACCCATATGCCTCTTCCTTTAATGACACCTCAAAGAAAATGTTTGGTATGAAACTTTACAGTTTAAAATTAACTCGAGTATAGGTCAAAACATTCAAAACTTTTCCTCAAGAAAAAACCTTCATAATGCGGTTATTTCAAGTACATATAGTTAAGTGAAACAGTCCTTAGCCGGGCTACTTAAAACAGGTCGAGACACCTCAATATCTTTGTAGTTTCAAGTTGAGAGTGGACTTTCATCAAAGAAAACAATTTCGTGTCTGAAAACTCTCTAAGTATAAAGTGTTGTTGGTGAAAGACGGCACTTTCTTAAGGCAAAGTCCTTATTAATTGGACGAAAAAGGGGTTTCAGACGAAATTACAATTTGGCTGAAATATGTTGTTGGTTGGTCACATACCAACAAGAAAAGTCACCATTCACTGTATGGACAACATAAAACAGGTAAGAAATGGCAGGGAAGTTTGCTTTTTACTGGTCGGTGAAATAGCTTTTCATAGTGTTATACATAGATGTACTGACTCGTATAAGGAAGCTTCCACCTGGCAACATGTATCCGGAAAATAGGATATTGCGCAGTGACATTTTTTTTGCGAAAAAAATACTCGTGGGACGAATAACGAATAACACATATTCGGCTGGCAATGAACTGCCAGTTTGCAAACTGTTGAATTGGACGTTAGAGAGCATTTGAGTCATTCAATGTTTTCATATTTTTAAATAAGCAATTTTTTTTACAATTAAAATTTTCCTGAAGATAATATCTACTACAATGTGTCAGTATGGAACAACATTAACTAAATTTCCTTTGATTTAATTAAAAAAAAATATGAACAAGTACATAAATAATGAAAAATTGAATACTTCTTCAAATGTCAAGAAACAAAGCATGTTGTTTACCAAAAAGATAATATTTTCTCTATTTTTTTTCCAAACATCATTCGCAAACACATTCTCTACAACAAAACAAAAAAAAACATACAAAACAAGAAAAATTACGCAAAAAAAATTAATGGAGCCTATAAATCTTGTACCTTGTATACCCACAAAACTTTCTAAAGAAATTATCAGATACATTTCACCAGGAAAGCTAAGGAAAATACAACAAACGAAATGGGTCACCGGGATTCAGAAAAAAAAAACATTGAATCAACTGCCGAAGAATCACACCGAAAAAAATTGTGGGAAAACCTACGTAATGTAAACGATTCCCGGCATGAGATGTTCTTCTCATCTAATATCGCTGACTCTATTTTAATAAATTCAAATGTGCTCAGTGTCCTGTAAACCTTAACGATGGATGGAATCATGGAATGCTCAAAAAAATGTTTACCCAAGAAGAATCAACTTTGGAAAAGTTTTCAAAGTTGAAAATTGAACGAGTGTAATTCTATTGAAATAAATTTGGCGGGTATATTAAGGTTTTGGAGTAAGCATATACAAGGCAACAAAGTATGCAAATAAAAGAGTATAATTTCTTTTAATTGATTAGTTAGGGTCGGTTAAGTAGTAATTGTTGTAATTATATTTGTCGCGTTTACTTTTACATTAAGTGAATATCAGCGCCCGCTCTAGCAATTACGCCACCCCGGGCGAGAGGACAAATTGCCGGGGCTTTGGTACTAAACCAGGCAAATTGATGTGGATATTACATATTATGTCGTTGTTGTAGAAGAGATTTTTAGTCTCAAATTGAGTAATTTTGGCAGCACATGGTCGTTGTAACACATCAGTTCCACGATGGCTGCCGTAGGATAACATATCGACACAAAAATTCAAACACAGTAGGGTTCGATCCAACGCTATAGTTATTTAAATTGGTACCTATTGTAGGGCTTTGCTTAAGGGGGAATAACTTAAGAAGAAATAAAACGCGTCCGTACTCGTCGAAGCGACAACTAAGAGTGTCCTTTATTATCTCATTTCCATATATTCAAAGTATCTTATCAGGATATGTGGTACAAGTGTTGTCTTACATGCGATATCTTAGATCCTAGCTTATGATCTACTACAATGCGGCCATCCTGACATAAAGTTTGGCCTCGAACATTTTTTTTTTACGCTTATCAATTACATATTTTTTTTTTTTTACATAAATTGAACCATTTTTTTTTTTTTTTTATTTAACGCTGAATGTGCCTAACTAAATAATGTTGACAATTACATATTTTGATTTGATGGCGAGATAACTTTATTTCCAAAGTAATTCTTAAGGTTTTTTTTCCACTAAATATATGTACTTAAATTAACTATTTTATTTACCTATCATGTCATACCATATGAAATTAGTTCAGATTTTTTTTTTTTTTACCAATCTAATACTTTTTTGATATATTTATCCATGGGCGCATATTACCTGCTGAACATACCCCTTGGAAAGGTTTTTGTGTCAGTTGACTTCCATCTGGATCACTTACTAAATATCTATCGTTACCTAGATCTTTCTTTACAATATACGGTCCTCTAAATTTGGGAATCAACTTTTTATTTACTCCAGGTGTTACATCGAAATTTCTTATCATTATATAGTCGCCTTTTTATACCCTTCGCTCATAGAGTGAAAGGGTATATTGTTTTTGTTACGCCGATATTATGTAACACCTCAAAGGAGCCACCGGAGGTATGGCAAAGTATATATATAAATGATCAGGGTCGGTCCCTGAATCGAATAAGCCATGTCTGTCTGTCTGTCTGTCTGTCTGTCTGTCCGTGTGTCTGTCTGTTAGCACGATAACTCCCGAAATAATGAAGCTAGCGGTTTGAAATTTTGGTCAAATGTTTGTTTTGCTAAAATCTTGGACGGTATTGAAAATGGGCCAAATCGGACCACGGGTTCCCCTACCTCCCATACAAACTACCCCACCTTGATATTTTAATTCGGTCATAACTTTCGGTAGAATATCGCTATCGACTTGAAATTTTGATCAATGTCTCATTCTGACATATACTTTGAGTTGATGGAAAGTGGATTAGGTCCGACTACCCCTACCCCTACTTCCCCTACAAAGTTATATTCAGTCATATCTTTTGATAGAATGTCACGAAAAACTTCAAATTAATATCAAATGGTAGCCGTTGGATGTCTTGACAAGGTAATAAAGATGTGTCAGGTCCGACCCATCTACCCCTCCCTCCCCAACAAAAAATATGAAATTGAATATTTTGGGTTTTGCGTGCCTTCTAGGTCTGTACATGGGTATAGGGTATACACTCATCGTGCTATTCGCACGATTAGAACTCGGTCTCGTAACTTTGTCATTAAGTTTGTAACGCATTAAAGGAAGCATCTCCGACCATACAAAAAGTATACATATATGAT
The DNA here is from genome assembly GCA_949715475.1 of Microchrysa polita. Taxonomy (NCBI): domain Eukaryota; kingdom Metazoa; phylum Arthropoda; class Insecta; order Diptera; family Stratiomyidae; genus Microchrysa; species Microchrysa polita. The sequence continues at coordinate 92,124,261 of OX454417.1, read as the reverse complement.
CATGACTTGGGGAGTCGATTGGAGCATATCCGTCTGTCTGTCTGTCTGTTGCGACGCGTTTTACTCGGCGGGTATTGAAGCTAGCAAGCTGAAATTTTGCACACGTGCTTCTTATCGTTGCAGGCTGTTTGTATGTTTGATTCACTCAAATTGGATCACTGGGTCATGGGGCTGCCATACAAACCTAGCTCCCCAATTTAAGTTCTTCTAAGAAAAACTTTTTTATTTGTGTACCAGTTTCAACCAAATTTCACACAAATATGTTTCTATAGATAACACAAAATATATGCAAGAATGGATCAAATCGGACCATGGGGTCATGGGGCTGCCATACAAACTTAACCCCGCAAATTAGGTTATTCTAAGAAAAACTTTTTTATTTGTACACCAATTTCAACCAAATTTCACACAAATGTATTTCTATTGATGACACAAAACATATGTAAGATTGAATCAAATCGGACCATGGGGTCATGGGGCTGCCATACAATCCAGACCCCCCATATTGGTTCTTCTAAGAAACATGTTTTACACCAATTTCACAAAATGTGTCTTTAGCAAAGTAACTAAAAAGTTCAAAACGAATGGAATCGTACTGTGGGGTCATGCTCCGGCAACCCCAATAAAATTTTCCGAGTAAATATTTTTATTTGGCCACTAATTTCAACCAAGCCCAAAACTTTTGTCAAGACGGAAGAAAAAGAATGAGGAGGGGGATTAAATGCAAGTCATAGGTACGCCCGAAAGAACTTTTAGCCCAAGCGAAGGGTATCCAAATTTCGGCCGCGCCCGAAATTAGCCTCGGCCCCGGGGTTGGCGAGTGAAGCGAGCAGGGGGCGAAGCCCCCTAGTTTATAATGCTTTGGTTCTTTGTGATTTTTATTGAAATATTCTTCATTGTACTTACTACATTTTACAATTTTTATAGCTTCATCCTCCCTAAGTAATTCTAAGTCTCTCTCAATTTCTTGATTTTCTAATAAAAGTTTCGATAGCTCGTCAGCCATTCCTAATTGATGTGTTCCAAATAACAGCATAGCTGGTGTAGTCCCAGAAGATCTGTTAACAGAATTGTTCATTGCGAATTCTACCCGAGCCAAGGCTAAGTCCCAAGTCTTTGTGCTACTAGACATTTTCGCCAACATTGGCGTTATTACCCTGTTTATTCTTTCAATTTGTATTTGTCCATTGGCTTGAGGTGTGGCTGTTTGCAACCTTTACATGCTTAATACCCTGTTCGTTGATAAACTCATGAAATTCGTTAGAAGTAAAGCAAGAACCCCTATCTGAAACAATTATTTTCGGTGTACTATAATAATTAAAATATTCCTTAAGGCATTTCACAACTTCCTTAGTCCTCGTGCTGACTGTTGCATACAATTTTACGTATTTCGAAAACCCATCAATGACTTCAAAGATGAACTTATGACGATGACCTGATCTCTCAAGTGGACCATAATGATCTACATGAACCATCTGAAATGGCAACTTCCCCTTTTCGATACTATGTAATTTTCCTTCTGCTTTACTTGCAGATGAATTATACGTTATGCACTTAAAACAGTTAGCAATGAAGCTCTGAACCTTATTTCTCATCTCTGGAAACCAGTACACTCTCATAATATATTCAACGGTTTTATTTATTGCTTGATGACCTATTTGCTCATGACATGAACCGATTACATTCGATTCCATTGATTTAGACACATAAAACAATAACTGCTGATTTTTTTTACGGTATACGAGACCATTGTTAAGTTCGTATAGTTTATCTTCATATTGCTCTAATTTATTTCTTATGCTTACTATTTCTTCATCCAGATCCTGCAATAAAGCTAAGTTCCGTTCAAAACTATTTTCTGTAATTACCAAAATGCTAAACTCTCTGCTTAATGCATCTGCATGTCTCATTTGCTCAGCTGATCTAGGTTCTAGCTCGAAGTCAAAGTTGCGTAACACCAAAGACCAACGCATTATTCTAGGATTTATTTCCTTTTTCTCGAGAGTTTGTTTCAAACTGTTACAATCTGTAACGATTTTGAATTTTATTCCTTGGAGGTAAATGCGGAATCTCTGTAAGGAATAAACAATTGCTAATGCCTCTAGCTCAAAGCTGTGGTATTTGCTTTCGGCTGCAGTGGTTCTTCTGCTGAAATAGGCAATCGGATGAAATTTATTATCATCCTGTTTTTGTAATAGAACTGATCCATAACCGTGTGTACTCGCATCGCAATGTAATTCAGTCTGAGCTTTAGCCGAATATATTGCTAAAATTGGGTTAGAAATTAATATTTGCTTTAAATTTGCTACACAGCTCGATAATTCTTCATTCCAAACAAAATCTTCCTTGCTTTTCAACATATCATAAAGTGGCTTAGTTTTATGAGCAAAATTTTCAACAAATTTTCTAAAATATGATACAAGACCTAAAAAGCTATGCAATTCCTTGAAATTTCTCGGTATTGGGAAATCTTTGATTGCAGTAATGTTTTCTTCAGTTGGGCTTATACCATTTTGACCCACTTGATATCCTAAATATTTGATACTTGTGTACAAAAACTCACATTTGTTCAACTTCAATTTCAGACAATTTTCATTTATGGTGTCCAAAACCTCCCGTAAAATTTCCAAATTTTCTTCTAAAGTTTTCGAGGCAATTAAAATATCATCCAAGTAAATTTGTACTTTCTTGTTTTCCAGCAATTGACGAAACGCTGAATTGATAAACCTCATGAAAAATGAACTTCCTTGTGATAACCCAAAGGGCATTTTTACATATTCATATTGTCCCATAGGTGTAATGAATGAGGTATATTGGATCGAATCCTCTGCTAATTGCACATGATGAAATGCGTCCTTTAAATCTAATTTAGTGAAATAAATCTTTCCCTGCAAACTATCAATTTGATCCTCAATATGTGGTATTGGGTACACATCTCGGATGGTTAGCTTATTGAGTTCCCTATAGTCGACAGCCATCCTATACTGTCCAGACTTTTTCTTAACCAATACTATGGCACTTGAATATTGCGATACACTTGGACGGATTATCTTCCTTGTGAGTAAGTCGTTGACAATCTCTTGCACTGCCTCTTTTTCTCCAACAGAAAGTCCTCTGTTTTTGGCATAAAAAAGCTTGTCAGACTTCAGACTTAATTTCAATTCCAACTTGGTTTTGGGCTCAGTTGGTTGAATCGCATCTGAGTAATGATTCTTAACTATTTTTTGCACCTTACATTGTGTGTTCATATCAATGCATGGATTCACATTTATGCATTGAGCAGAATCAATATTACCCATGACATTGATGTTCATAATCGCAGCAATGTCGTCGTCACACGCTGTGCGTTCTTTTATTTTTATACACACTTCTTTCCCAAATGTGACCTCAATTCGCTTGTCGGATATAAAATCGCGACCTAATAAACAAGAATAAATCATTGTTCCTTCCGCCACAACATAAAACGTGATGGGAATAGAACAATTCTCAAATTTCACACCCTGTTTAACCCTTCTGTCGGCACAAAGGTCTGGCCAGACCTTTGGCACTATATTTTGGTCAGAAAAGTATAGAAGATGAAATCGCAGCGACTTCATATTTCATGATATCCTAGAATAATATGTTTAGAAGCATTTTGCAAAAATTTGAAAAAAATCTGTTGAAGTTTTGAGTATGTTTTTGTTGATTTTCAATTTATAGTGCTTTTTGATACCCAATAGGTCTGGCCAGACCTATAGTTTTTCCCCCCATTCTTTTCTTGAGGTAAAAACTGCAAATATGAAATTCTCTTAAAATTCTCCTATTTATGATGTAACAATGTCATTAAAATTCAATTTGGACTATAAACGATAAAAATTTCTCAGATTTTTCTTTGAAAAGCCGTGAAGTTCGGGAAATAAGTGTGCCTAATCTCATCACGTTTCATAACATCATACCTAATCAACTGAGATTTGATTCAATGAAATTCAAACCAGTTTTATTTCCTTTGTAATAGTTAGGACTGAACGTCTTTCTAAATAGATTTGGTCAAGAAATTTACGAAAAATTTAGAATGAAATGATTTTCGCGCTTGAAAATTCCTTTTTTTTTCCCTGCTTCCCTAAATCTGCAGGCTAATATCGAGGTAAAATCTACTAACAAAGCGCCAAAGATATTACATATTAGTATTGAAAAATGCGAACACACTTTCTACCAGATATACGCCATAAAAACAGAGAAGCAAAAAGAAATGAAAATAAGAGAAAAACATGTTTACAATAATACCACCCCAAAATATGTCCACTTAAAAACGTTACTAGTGTATCTACAAAAATGATTTTAATACTTTTATTGTTTAAAAATGGCAGTAAAGAATCGATGGAATGATTCTACCGATAAAAATTTCACCTTTTCTAAAAAATAAAAAATTTTTCTCAGTAGGTCCAGCCAGACCTATTGGGTATAGAATATGCATATTGCAGTAGGTGCCGACAGAAGGGTTAAGAGTCCCACAAACATGGATTTCACTATTGTTTATCCCTAAAAAACAATTAGTATTATCATATGGTTCTAATGAGATATGCTGAGGAACCGCATTGATATTAAGTAACGAAATTGGACTCCCGGAGTCTAACATACCTCTTAATTTTCCGCACTCCATCTCCACGTCAATGATATACTCTGGCACCAATTTTTTCACATCCTGTTTTTCGACCACTTGCATTGTCGGCCTGTTGATCTTGCACTCGTTCTTTCGATGACCTGGCTGTCCACAAGTATAGCATGTCCCACGCTCGCGTCTCGGTTTCGTGCATCTCGATGCCATGTGTCCCATCTCGTTGCAATTGTAGCATCGTGTCTCGTCCTTGTTGCTTTTACGGGCCTCTTGTCTGCGATCGTCGCCTTTAAGTGGACTCGACTTGAGATTATTTGTTGCAGCACTTGATTTGCCTTGCTTGCGAACCCGGTCGTAAATCTTCAGCTTGGTCCTTAGTTCTTGACATGTCTCTGCTTCATAGAGTGTCAGTTTTCGTTCGGGGTGATCATCGATGCCATCAACACTGTATTGTATTACAGCATCTTCTTCGATGTGGCCTCTTGCTGCGATTTCCTTCATCACCAGGAAATATTCCTGCACGTCTTCGCCTTTGTGCATTTTTCTATTATGCAAGAGTTGATGTAAGTCGGCGCTGCTCATGCGATCACCGAACTCGTTACATAATTTCAACTTGAGGGTGGCCCACGAATTTACATTTCGCTCACCCTGAATGAAGAGCCGTGCCAATCCTTTCAGTGATTTCTTTCCGTAAATCACTTTCTCTAAGTCCGACCAATTCATTATTGCGGCCATGTCCTCAAAATCGCTCACGAATGATTTGACTGCATACGCGTCTGCTCCAGTGAACGGTCGTATTGAATCCTCAACATCCCGAAAAGACATATTAAATTTGGGTGCCGGCTTGTTCAATCGTACACTTGAACTTCTTATGGACACTTTGTCTTCGTCCTTGTCCTCGTCGTCCTCAGAATCCTCCGATTCTTCTTCAACGTCTTCCTCACGACACAGAAGACTTAAATCATTTAAGGCTTTTACCAAGTTTTCACAGACTTCGGTTGGTGTGCCTTCAGAATCCAACCCTAGTAGCAAACATACCGCTACTATTTCACCAGCACTAAATTTGTCCATTAGTTCCAAAACTTTATTCTTATGCTCATCGGAGCCTTCACTAAGTTCAAAACCACGGAAATTCAATATTTTTTGCCGGTTGAGTCGGCCACTGTCTTCGCACACCATCCGGTACAACATTTTCACGACATTTCGCGAAGCACTCTCAATAAAGTTTTTGATCTTCACAATATCGCCTAAACGGGCCATGTTCTATTCTTCACACTAATTTTTTTCTTCAAACTAAAAGGCACTACAAAACACACGGGCTGACTTATCCCACTTCTGATAAATTGTAGGGCTTTGCTTAAGGGGGAATAACTTAAGAAGAAATAAAACGCGTCCGTACTCGTCGAAGCGACAACTAAGAGTGTCCTTTATTATCTCATTTCCATATATTCAAAGTATCTTATCAGGATATGTGGTACAAGTGTTGTCTTACATGCGATATCTTAGATCCTAGCTTATGATCTACTACACTATACGTAATTACAAAATTTCAAAACAGGCTTTGAATTTACTTGAATTTTCGAATAAACCATTTTTTCGGTTTCAAATACTTTTCTATCAACGTCACTTGTAAGATACAGTTTTTATATCTTTAAACCAATTTAAAATTTGATTTTTCATTGAAAATTTATAACGGTACTTTTAACTAACGAATCTGCAAAGTTGCTTTAGTGTGATTGCTTTCCAACGGCATGTTACGACTTTTATCATTGGTAGTTTGAACCTTTTTGGGAGAGCAATCTTTTAAATTAAATTAACTTACTGCGAACTGTTACTTGTGTGAAAAATTGCAACTCTCATTTATTCAAGAAGAAAAAATAATTATTGTCTTTTTAAAAAACGAACGTTGATTTTCAAATTTTCCAATAAGTCGTAGAATGAAAAATTCAAATCTTTAAATCAACCGTTGCTGAAAGATCAAAATATACAACAAAAAATGTCTTCCCTCTGATATTCAGAGAAGTATTACACGTTTGATGCCTAAAACTCTTTTGAAAATCAGCCGTCTCAATTTTAGTATGAAGAGGTGATTAATTTTTTGGATTAAAAGTTATCAATTTATGAAATTTATTTTCTTAATTGGTTTTCCAATTTGGATTTTTAACATTTATTTGCCCATTGCACATTTTATGATAAACTCTTTATTAAAAAATTCTCAGACCAAGAAACAAGAAAAAAAACAGTGCTTGGTTTTGAATTTTAGCCTACAAAGAATCGATTCTAAGTGGCCTTTTCGTAGATTCATCTTCAATAATAAACCGTTACTAGTATTTGAAGCTGTGAAATAACGGTGACATACAGTTCTTCACTTATGCATGTTCGTGAGGTACAAACACACTTCAGGCACTGCTCCCAAATTTATCTCATGAGAAGGATAAGTGATATATCTGGCGTTGAAATTCGGTTTTCCACGGTATTCAATGTGTGTGGACATAATGAATTTAGCTTAAAAAAATATATATTTGCCCCAAATTTGCCGCCCTAGGTAAATCCGCAAAAACAAATCAAAATGGTGGCTGTGGGCAAGAAGTTTAACACCGGATATATTTTTAACGCTTTTATCTGCTGAGTCTTTATCCAACTAGTTATTTCTCATTTCTTATGATTTTGTCGGAAGTTCAATATTTATTTATAGTGGACTGATCTCCTATGATTCAACGGACCAAGCAAAAATATTAGGGCCGCTGATCCGGGTTAGCAAAACTGCGCGCAAAAGATCAAAGTTGTGGAAAACACAGGCCTAGGAGGAGCGGAGATGATGAGGAGTTCAATTTTACCATTTGTTCGGTATTCGGTCAACTGCTGGCAGTGTGGTCGGAGGAATTCAAGGAATATTTCGCTTTCAGGTCTTGAAAGAATATTTTTCATTCTTTTTATTACCACTAGCGACACTTTCTGTATCATCCGTACAGGAATGTAGCCGAAATTATCAGAAACACCAAACTTCTCCTTAAAACTATGTATAGCAGAACAAGCCCAATTGGTAAACGAAATTACGACATCATTTCACAATAAGTTTCTTTTTAAAGTGGAACTTAATTAGCACATAACTGAGCTTCAGAGCCTAGCAAGGTTCTTGCATCTTTAAAACACAACTTTCAAATGATAACTAATGATACAGTTGATAAATTAAAAAAATACGCGTTTCTTAAATAAGAAATTGATGTAATTAGTAGGTAAATAAGTACTTCAACGAAACCTTATTCCTTATTTTATTTCGCCCCTTTTTATTTCATCTGTAGACTCCATGGTTTCCTTTTCACAAAATCGAAGTATAAATTGATTTTTTTCTTTCAGCTTTTTCATTTTGTTATTCGTGTTTTATCCGAAATTCCGCCCTTAAAACTTTGCGCCCCGGGCGACCGCCCGGCTTGCCCCCCTTCCCCCTTAGAGCGGGCGCTGAGTGAAGTTCAAATTAATTAAATAATGGAATAAGTCAAGCACTAATGTAGTCACAGATATTAATTATTTAAATGTTTTGACAGATTTTGTATTTTATTGTCTACGCTTCTTCCTTAATACATAGCTTGATATTGCGAATTTGGCCAAAATGAACTTTATTATGATTGTCTGTCTCCAACTGCATTTTGGCAGTACCCTTATTTGAACTAGAACGAAAGAAAAAGTTTGATTTTAAGGCACAACAAAAATTATTAACTAGGGGTGCTTCCCGTAAAAAATTACCCTGCAGTTGGTAAACTTTCGACTCCGGTCACATTTATAGGGAGCACTGAAACTCTTGAGTTTCTCATCATGCCCACCCTTAGCCGGAATCTCTACCTTGGCATCGATTTTGTGCGCAGGTTTGATCTTGCACCTGCGCTTTTCAATAATTCTCTACATCCAGCAGCCTTGTCAGTTGAACATATTGGCTGATTTCAGATTATAAGACGAAACCGGACGGGTAAACTTGCAAGACAAGAGAGCTTTTGTAGTGGCCAGCAGACAAGCATTGTGCATTTCAAATTGTAAAAACGAGTCTTACGAAAGTAAAAAATCGTGACACGATTGTTTTTCTTTCGTAAGAATCGTACGATCGATAAGACATGATTGCATCTACCGATAGTTCAGGCGTTCTGCGACGACAATTAGCGCGTGTTTACTTGCATTTTAATCTTGTCGACTCGTCACTTCATTGTACACTAACTTTGGAGCGTGCATGGCAACATTTATACATACTTGCTGTGTGATTATTGTTCGCCGGTCCGTGTTTTGATCGGATAGTGTGAAATGATCATACGATGGTTCTTGTCTTGCAAGTTTACCCGTCCGGTCGTTTTCTTACAATTTGAATTCACCCATTGAAGATGGAGTTAATAAACATCATTTGACCACCAGAAGCTAGCATCAATGCAGTCGTTGCGAGATTTCCGTCTTTTCCCGCGGAGGCCATCGACTTCAGAGGCAGTAGGCCAATCAAGTAGAAAAGCGCCGTCGAAAAGCTTCTCCATTCAGAAATCGATCAGATGCTTTCATTGGGTGTTATTGAGGAATCCCAAAGCGCTGGGTCATCACCGGTCACCCTGGTAGTGAAGCCTAATAAAGTACATTTGTGACTGGATGCACGGAAGGCCAAGGCTTACCCTTTGCCTCTCATTGAGGGAATCCTGAGTCGTCTTCCTAAGGCCAAATTCTTTACGATTTTGGACTTAAAAAACGCATTTTGGCAGATTTCTCTTGATTGCGCTTTCTGACGCACCACCAACTATGGAACGGTAAATGTACCACGTCATCCCAGCGCACCTTCGATACCAGGTGTCTGTCTACCTAAATGATCTGTTGGTGATTATTTCCACCTTTGACGAACACCTCAGGCTCCTTAAAGAAGTGGCCTTCTGTTTGAAGAAGGCAAGACTGGCCCTGAACGTAGAGAAGAGTAGGTTTTGCATGCAGGTTTCAACGGATTCGCTCGGGTTGATATTAATACTGGGATGATGCCCACTGTTATACATATCGAGTTTAGTTTGAAGATCGTTCAGCGCCAGTTGAAAGCGTGAATAAACGTGGGTGATGACTGCTGTTGTTGACGAGATGACACAGACGAGCCTCGGCTTTGTCATGCTTCCGGTTGATCAGCAGGAATCGTAAGCCGAAGAGAAAGGAGCGCATCAAGCTGTTGGCGCTCTCCAGATCGCAGCACGTTGTAGTTGGGAGAGGCCGTCGGCACAAGCACCTCTAACGGCGGTACAACAACTGAGCGAACTTGATCGAGTCATTGGCTCACAAACAGTTCTTAAATTACATCAACAGGAACAAAATCTTAAGCAACAATCAATCAGGCTCTCGATCCTAATATTCATGTCAATCAACTTCAAACGATGTCTTGTATGACTGGCAAATGGAATTGGATAAAAAGAAATAATCATGTGTCTTTCTTGATTTTAAATGTGGTTTCGAAACAATTCACTGCGACATACAACTGCCGCAAACTAATAAAAAGATCATCTCTAAATTGGCTAAATAGCTTCCTAAAGACCAAAAGTCGTGAAAATTGTCGAAAAGAGATACGACGAGATTGTGAGCAATTTTGAATGTACCGCAGGGCTCTATTTTGGATCCTCTGCTGTTTATTTGTATGCGCTTAAAAGGCTTTTGTTAAAAAAATGTTCGCAGACGAATACATTAGTTTATGTTATAGTTGACAAATTAGAAGAAGACAAATTTAAAATAAATGAACTATGATTGAATTAAATTTTATTTTTTTAGATAGTCAGCTGGGTTATAAAGGTCCCCAAAGCAAAAAGTGCCAATTGCTTTTGGACAGATTCGAATTTATCGCAGTGTAGACCGAAGACAGGGTTCCAGACTATGCATGCGTAGGTATTCTAAAAGGGGGCGGAGAAGAGTAATGTATAAGATTTTAGTAACCTAAATATTTTTAAATTCCTTAGAACGTCTTTTAATAAAGCCAAACTGCTTGGTGGCCAAGGATAAAAGCCTATCATATTGAAGATTAAAGCGTAATGTCTTAAAAAATATCATTTTTCCGAGAAAAGCTAATCACTTGGCATTTTTTAACGTTGAGATATAGACGACACCACTGTTCAAGGGATTCTAGTTTACATTGAAGGAATGCAGTGTCATACAGGGAAAGGATGCAATGGTATAATTTTAAGTCGTCAGCGTAGAAAAGATGAGAAATATCCTGTAATATGTGTGATAAGTGTGATAAGTGGGATATAAAGATGTTAAAAAGGAATGAACCTAGATGACTTTCCTGAGGCACCCCTGAGGTCGCAAATACGCTATTAGAGGCAAAATCCTTGTATTTGACGAATTGTATACGTTCATGGAGATAGGATCGGATCCAATTAAGCAACGAACCCTTTACTCCAAAGCGGTGAAGTTAATCAATGGAAGTTCCACTTGATGGACCCAAGGCCAGAGACAGACCGAAGAGCACCTGGATGTGTCAAATGGAAAAGCAACAACAACGCATTGGTCTCGGCGATGACACGATCCAAGATAGAGCTGCCTGTAGAAATATGCTGAGATATTATCGCCAAAACGGGCGATGTGCCTACACCGCGGGTCGAGCAATGCGAAACCATGGAGCGGTAAAAAGAACGAGGCAAGGTAGAAGAAGGGGAAGTTTATCAACTTTGCTGAAGTCTGTATAGACAGCATCTACTTGGACACCTTTTTCCATTTTGCAGAGGACCTCAGAAACTAATATCATGAGGCTAGTTGTGGTTGATCTGCCATTTAGAAAACCATGTTGTTGTTCATTGAGAAGAGGATCGATAATGGGAGTGAGCTAATCACAAACTATTTTCTCGAAAAGTTTGGAGATAGTTGACAAGATAGGTATGCGCCGGTAGCTGTCAACCAATCGCTTATCAGCGCTTTTGTGGATAGCTTTCAGATGTGAAAGTTTCCAGGAAGATGGAAAATACCACAACAAAGTGATTTGTTAAAAATCATGTGTAGAAGTGTAATTAGTTAGTCTACCCAACGCGTTACAAAAGAGGAAGGAATTGAGTCAGGACTGGGACCTTTATTAATACTTAGCTGTTGAATAGCAATAAATATCTCATCCTGAGTGATAACCATACTGTCAATAATACATACTGGGATGGCATCCGCCCGCAAATAGGGTTACATTGGAAGGTGCAGAAAGTGCGCAGAAACTGTCTTGAAAGTGGTCAGCAAAGAGGTTACATATCTAGGGGGCACGAAGAGGTAATATTACGTATGTGTATAGAAACGGGATAACCTGTGTTCTTACGTTTGGTGTTAACAAACTTGTAGAACTTTTTTGGGTCATTTATAATCTTTTCAACCATCAAATAAACATAATGATTATATGCTTCATGGGACTTATTGCGGAAATCATTCGCAAGTTCTTCGTACATTTGTTTGAGCGAGTCATTAATAAAGGGATCATTTTTAATAGCTTTGTAAAGCTTATTCCTTTGGTTTCGTAGCTGCCTAAGATCACTATCAAGCCAGGATTCAGTGAGCTTGTTAGGCTTTTTAATTTTGGGGACAAAATTATCAATGGCGTGGAGGGTAATATTATAGAAGGTTGGTCACAATGTCGTCAATAATCGATGAAAAGAGATAGACTCCCCAGTCCACAGAAAGCAGATAGTTCTTAATGCCTTCATAGTCGGCATTTAGAAAATCGTAGTTTCCCGGCTAAAAGATATGGATGAAAATTCTAGTGATGGCAAGAATTATTAAAAAGGTTCTCAGCTTCCGACGTTGCTGGAACAACTACTTCATCATAACAGTTGGTGAAGATCATATCTAACCATCTACCATTTTGGTTGCGGTTGGACGAAACCTGCTCCAAGTCATTACCATAGAAAGTGCTGATAATGTTAAAGTCGGTATTATCTAGTAGATTTACAGGAAGGAGCCGATCATCATTCTGATCTACGATGAATCTTATGTTTGGACGATTGTAATCACCAAAGACTATAATTCTGTCATCATCATTCATTTTAGCAAGGATACAGGAGATGAAATTACACAAATCATTATAAGACTCTTCAGCGGAACAGGGAGGTATGTAAACAGCACCAACATAGAGGTAATGTTTCTCAAAGGGGATGATTGTAATAAACTTCAGCTGAAATATAGGGTTGGGCTAAGTTGGAACTACCGGGTGGGCCACGAAAGACCTACCAATTTGAACCACGTATAGCTTTTTTATTTTTAATTTTTTTTTTTTGGTGTAATGGAGCCCTAAAAAGAGCCCATGTCTGTATCCAGCGAAATGGTGCACATTTGTCTGATGTCATCTTTCATACTTAATTTCCATAACAAGTATTTCATATACATATAAAAAAATTAAAAAAAAACAATTGGTAATTACAAGAGTTATACGCATTTAAAACTGGTAGGTCTTTCGTGGCCCACCCTGTAGTTCACTAGGAATAGAGTTGTGTACAGCAATAAGAACACCACCTCCCCTATGAATGGTCCAGTTGGAATAAGAACGCCAGTTTTTTGGCGAACTGCCAATTTTAAATGAGTGTGGATACAGCTTATCTTTCCGAATGTTCCTATTATTTATTGTTAAAAATAATTGTCAAGATTAATCCCCTCTATTTGTATGGTTGTATCAGGGTATAACCACATACCAGTTTACTATCAAAAACCCCTCCCAAAATTGATTTCTGCGTACGCCTCTGTGGAAAGTACACAAGATGCAAAGTATCCAAAACATGTTTTTGAGGGTACAGAAAGATATGTAAATACAAACTTTTTGCACGGAGAATCTGTTGACATTTATTTAAAATCGGTTTTTCGAATAACTAGTATTAACGATTGGCATTCATATTTGAAAACCATTTATATAGGGGTTAACCGCTATTTTTACATTCAAAATGAATTTGGTAAAATTTAAAATAAACCCATAATCGAAGATATAAAAGAATTTCTTTGAAAAAAAAACCTATAAAAACTAAAGCATAACTACCATACCCCTCCCAGTGCAACCAGTCCAGCGTCAGACACTTTTGAACGAAAGAACATCAATTTCCAATTGTTGATCGCTTTTGTTTGGTTATTGGTAGGAGCCACCATTGCTAAGGCCGGCCCTGCCGAAATAAGTGCGAAACACAACAATTCAGGTGTTTGGCATGGAACGGCATGAAAGCGTTCTGCCCATTTATTCGGAATGAAACGTAACATAACGAAAGATAACGTAGACTATCTGGTTCGCCCTTTAATATTGTATTGTAAATATTTTAGAATCAATATATTTAATTAAATAACCAATGAGAAAATCAAAATTCCAATTTCAAAATTAAAAATGTTCCTTAGTGAAAGGGTTTTGTTTCGCCAGGATTCCCGAAGATATGAGTACAGACGAGCTACGATCTAAAAGGCAAAAGCTGTAACTATGAGTTGAATGCAATCTGGAATAAAAGGTATAAAGCATGCACAAGTACCACTTATCATTGAATGGTAACCAAGGTCGATTATCATATCTGAAAATCTGACTGTACAATTTTGAAGTTGAAAAAAGTTTCAGTTTGACTCTCCTGTCTTTCTTTGTTCATTCAATATTCACTAGAATGAGAACCCTACAATTACCCATCAAAATTTCGCTACATACGAGCAATGCATATACAGCAGGCATCAATGCAATATTATAAGGTCAATTGAACTTTACCCAATTAAATTTTTTTTTCAGCAACATTCGGATGTTCGTTACCCATACAATCGTTACATTCGAAATTCATTTGAAACATGCAACCATGAACTACTTTTATGTATACCTACTCTATAGTAGTAGCAAAATAAGCACTTACTCTAATTAGAGTAATCCTGCATCCTTGAGCTTGCTGCAAAAATCTGGAATATTGGTATTCGAAATACATCTTTTTGCCTCTTCTTACATTTGGCTACATATCCCTATTTTAGTTCAGATTTTCGGCACATAGCAAAGAAATGAATTTTCTGCAATAAAAAAATACTCTACAGTACAGTATACTCGTAGGCCTCGGGGTGAATTCAATGGATTACATCAAAATTACTGAGGCTTAGAAAAAATTATAAACCATCACCACCAATCACCATCCAAAGGTAGATTGTTCGGTTAGCGCAAGGGCGTGGTGGCTTTTTTGAAGATTTCACATACACGTAAAGCAATAATGTGTGGTATGACTGATTTTGTTGGTTGTATGAACGATGAAAAATTGCACGAGAACAGAACCAAAAAAAATTAAAATTAAAATGATGCCTGGAAATGTTCAAACCGAATTCTATCCACCGAAAAATGAGAACAAACGTTCATAGTGTATGAAATATTCGATAAAATTGTGTGCTGTTCTTTTGTTCAACGTTTTGTATGTATGCTGGTGGGGATGACAGAAAAGTAGTGAAATCAAACACAAATTTTAGTGGAAGCTAGAATGAAGACTTTTGTCAGTAATTTAGGTTGATCTAGTCTAGGAATAAAATTGCTCGTAAAATCCGAGTCAGAACGTTGTTTTCGAAAATTTACCAGCCTGTTTTTTTTAGCATTCTGTGTAGTTTCAGGTTTCCAAACTTCATCCAAAAAATGTCGACTTACGATGCGATAATTATGGTTTGAAGATTCTTTGATCAAAAAAGATGCATAAAGGACGAGTGTAGTGTTTATCTGATTCACAAGTAAATTGGGACCATTCTCGTCACTCGATTCGCTGTAAAAGATTTTACCATCCCTGCATACACACACCTCAACACTTTACTCCAAAAATCATATTTTTCGGATAGAACCGAGTAATTTCAGCTAAAAAAAGAGCCCTTCAAAGACATTATAATCGCAGGACTCTGTTGGAGTATCCCAAAGCGAAACAAAAAATGAACAACAAAGAGAATGGCGGCGACGTATACCTAGAGGTGGGTACTACACATAGACCGAAGTGTGTATTAAATTGCATTTCATGATGTTGCCCATAGGTAAATTCTTTAAAATGTTAACAACCATCCTGGACTGTATTATTTTTGTTATTCTTGTGCACGGGCACACATAAAACAACACAGACGCTGTATACCACCTCAACCACCAATGGTTAGTTGTTTTTACCGGCGTCCTCCTCCATAACGTCATCATCATCGTCATAGTCTCCCGAATTTTCAGTTGAATGGTATGAACTATAGGATACCGGAGAAGCTGAAGGACCATGTCTACATGAACAGCCTGCCGACGACGACGACGACTACTAAAAAGTCTCTCACCCTTTAGACTCGATAAATTACAGGCTGAGTGCAGTTTCGGGGCCAATTATTTTGCGGTTGTGAAGGATATCATTAGTTAACTTGTACTTCCTCTTGGCTTCCATGTAGTGTAGACGCTTGCTAGAGAGATGTTAGATGCAGAAGAACAGAGTGTAATGTAATGAGAAAGAACAGAGTACACAGTCATACGATCTGTTTTCGGGCGATATGTATTGGTCAGGCGTAAAATATTGTCATGATGGAAACAAACATTTTGGCCGTAGGAAGAAATTCAATTTGCATTTGGAAATTTGCCACATTAAAATTAATTTTACAAGATAATGTGAAATTTACATGAAGTGAATTTCTGAAAATTTAAAAGTGCTACGCTAATTAAACGAGAAAGTTGTCATACCCAGCGCCCGCTCTAAGGGGGGGCAAGCCGGGCGGTCGCCCGGGGCGCCAAATTTTAGGGGCGGCTTTTTGGCTAGCACTTGAACAAAAAAAAAATTAATAAAAGACAGAAGCAAAAATTCAATATCAGTTTCCATTTAGTGGAAACGAAACCTACAGATGAAATAAAAAGTTGAAAGTTGTGTTTTGTGATGCAAAGTCCTTGCGAGGCTTTGAAGAGACCACAATTGATACAAGGTGCTGCATTTAGAATCGTAAAATCCTGAATAAGAGTTGCTCTACTTCCGAAGTGGGTCGATTCGCTCAGTTATGCGGTAATCAAGTTCTACTTTAAGACAGAAATTGGAGATTCATGTGCTAATTTCGTCCTCCAATTGATTATTTAGAAGAGGTATACCTCTTCTTTTTACCAGCATTAAGGATTATATTTGAACCTTCAATGCGTGATCCCATGTTCTTACCAAAGGGGATGGCCACCTAAGTTTTAAATAGAGGACTAAATTATAGAACGTAATTTTATTATTGAGTTTGTATGCGATACGTCACAATTTAATATCTGGATGTAAGGTCTAAAACTTTCTCTTAGTCTATTGAATCGGAGTAGAGCATGTCCCCTAAAAAAATATTGAGCCTCCGGAGAAATTGATATTAAATGAGAAATATTGAGTTGTATAAACACTAAACACATAAAAGCGATTAAAATAAACTCTCCTGTGAAAAATTCCATACCCATGCAGGATTTTCGAGAACTCTATAAACCTTTAGCGGCAATTTGACTTCAATTCGCCCGATCTCCATAAGTGGATGGGATCGCCTCAATTGAAAATTGAAAATTTCGAACAAAGTTGTTTGGGTTTCAGCAAGATGAGTGATGGAATCACAGTACACATTACCAGAGCCGCAGTAGTAGTACTTCCACTTTTCGGACATGCCAAATCAGGACTTGGCTTGGTTCCTCCGATTTTCCTAGCTCTGACCGTCTTCTTTATAAAAATTCTCAGTATGAGCGTAGGCTGGATTTCCTAAAGGCATAAACATTTTTTCAATATCATGCCCCTAGCCCGATTTTTTTTAGCGGGTCGAGGGTATGTAATTAAACTATATGACAACAAAAATAGTATATTATATTTTAGAAAAAGGGTTAAAACTTTGAGAAAGGTAAATCCAAAACGACCTTTGTCCTTTTAACGATAAATGGCGTATGCATGGGTTTTACTCCTGCACAGAGAGAAATAAATTTGCAATACCAACAAATTACAATTGTTTGATGCTGGTTTTGTTGCTTTGTAGCAATTCTTTTTTTACACCTGCAAATAAATTGGTACTACTAAACAACACGATTGATTGATATGACAAACCAAATTTTGTCAAGACAACTAAAAAATATTCTGTTAGAACGATTTAATTTTCTGGTTAAAATAACAAAAACTTTAGCTGCAATAAAATCTACAAATGATAAAGACAACGAGCAGTATAACATTTGTTGAATATAACAAATCTTTTGGGCAGGGGAAATCAACAAAGAAAATTGCCAAATAATTTTACAATATAACACACAGTTTTGTAATATTAACAAAAACTTTTGTTATCCGACTTTCTATGCAAGTATGAACAAGAATGCCCAGAACTAGATCTTTTGTTGGAAATACGAAATTTTTACCATATAGTTTTTATAGGCAGGACATAAAAAACAAATCTTTGTACAATCTAGCTATTCATTTATTTGGTACAGCAAAGATTTTCATTTTTAGTCGCTCTTTTGTACGGCTATATTTGTTTTCCGAGTGTTGTGAAAAAAATGATTGTGTGCTAAAAATGGTGAAAAAGTGTTTGTTTCCAATAACTTATAAATTAAAGACCTATTTTGTGAGAAAGCAAAGACGCTGGCGAAAACGATAAAAATAGATTGTCCTAAATTAGGGGTGCAGATAAAATGTTAGGCCTAATTTTTCGAGTGGCGTTTCCAAAAGGTAAGACTAATATTTTCTTGTGCTATAAGATAATTTGATCTTTTCATACCTTAGGTTTTACAAGACACATTTGCCGACAACGTTTGAACTAGTGGACAGGAAAAATTTACATAAGCCGTAAATGCTAGGATTATGGATTCAACTAAGCACTGTGTGGATATGATACAGGCAATAATAAATAGTCACTCTTCAATCTTCATTGATTTCGGATGCCACAATTGTAAGTCCAATATTTATATACTATGTATGTATTTTGCAATAAATTAACTTAAAACTTAACTTAAAACATTTTAAACTCAAAACTTTAAATTCAAAATAACAGATATAAAATCATTATTTGTATATTCTTATAGAAAAACTAAACTTGGCATGCATTACACATTATTTGTTAGCGGCGATGGAGACCTGACTTCACGACGTTCTACATTGTAAGGTTATGTTTATATCTAATAGTAAACTAGGTGTTACATTAAAACATATTGTCATAATTTTTCTAATTTTAATAAAAAAATTATTGTATTTCAATAAACAGGATTATGTGCAACTAACTTTTATTAAGACATTCAACGCTTGACATGAAAGATGACTTAAAGTATTCTTTGGCGTCGGCAAATACAAATGAAAAGACAGGCCGAATTGAGTTACAAATTTAATTAAAAATTTTATTAATTCGTGTTAATCAAATTTTCTCCTAACTTTGTTAATAGTGTTCTTATCAATCCCAAATTTCAATAGACGCTATATTGAAATTAGAGATTGATAAGAACACTATTAGCAAAGTTAGGAGAAATTTTAATTAACACGAATTTATAAAATTCTTTAATTAAATATTTGGTATAATATTTTGATTGATACTACGAAAAGGTTTTGTATAAAACCACAAAACAGTTTTGTATAATTAATCAAAGAATTATACAATATTACCAACTGAAATTTGATTCTGACAACTAAAATATTCGTAAAATTGACAAAAAATGTATTAATGCGGATTGGGTAATTGGTACAAAGTTTTAATTGATATCACCAATGGAAACTTCTCACCGTAACCAAATATTTAGTATAAAATTTGTTGAAATCGCAAATTGAATTAATCAATTTTATTTAAACTTTTTGTTTATGTCAACACAATTTTTATATAATTTTCCAAAAGATGTTTTGCATAAACAAACAAAATCGTTTTGCAGTTTCAACAAAAATACACCTATGACCAGAAATTAATGAAAACTTTTGAAACTATTAACAAATGTTTTTCTTGTAATCGACTAATCATTTCTCTCTGTGTGAATGCATCACCATGACCTTTGTCACAAATTACATCCTTTTCAGACGAAATGTTTTTAAATCCATTAGCTTCACAAAAAAAAATCGTGTGACGTATTGTTTATTCTAACGGTAAAACATGGCGCGGCGGGCAGCAAAAACTCTATATACATTTAGGTTTAGTTGGTCAAGATGATCGCAAACATAGGTGGTTAGGATCCTCACAAAGAGAAATTAGGATGTCACTTATGGAATAATTTAAGTTTCGATAGTCTAGGTCACGCAAACGCAGGTACGACATGGATATTATGATGTTAATGACACCTACATGTGGGTGTTGAAGTTTCGGATATCAAATGCCTAAAACTGTCTCATTAGAATTGTGCGGATGATAGACTTTTAAAATCCCTATCTCGGAATAACCGAGATCACCAGACTGAAATATTTCTTAAAATTGCGATTGAGACCAGGCGCCAACTGAACATTGTAGTACGGAAATTTGTATACGTAGAGCATCAACAATTTTTTATGAGGTAGCTTAGCAGTAAAACAAAAAGCAGGGCCGGATTTAGCCTCTATGGCGCCCCTGGGCAGTAACGAATTTGCCGCCCTCCACCACTAGATAAGCTTGAAGGTAGCAGTTTGTCACCTCACAAAGGAAATGTAGGCAAAACGTTAGCGGGCGTATGTGAAAAGTTGAAAATTTCATATTTTTTTTACCTGTAAGCGTATTTTATTTGCTTGAAAATTTTTTATGTTGCTTCCCAGGGGAGGAATCCAGGTGTTCTGTGCACCCAAAATGATACTATAGAAAGCTGTACAATTCTTATTACATTCGGCTTTTCACTTTCTTTAGAAATGCGTTCATGTTTTTTAAATTTTTTCTTTGTCGATCGTTTTGGAAATAATTTGCGGACTACGCAAACAAATAAAATTTCCTTACTGAAAAAAAAACCAAAATTAAGAAAACACACCAAGACCTAATTTGTTTTCGGTGATAAAGATAACGAAAACGAATTGGGAAAGCACTTACTGATGTTATTCAGCAAAAATCATTCGGTGCCTAAAAAGTTCTAGATTTTACTGATTTCAACTATTTTAAATTATTTTTTATTTTCGGTGGAATTTCCCGTTTGTCTCTGAACAAAAAATTGAAAATTCGAAAATTAAAGCGTAAATATTCTTAAAAATTTAGTTAAATCTATTCACCCGATAGAAACTTAAAAATTTGATAGCCAATGTCGCATTTCTAATATCGAAACTTGGATCTCTCCCGAAACCAAATCCTTGGTTCCCAGCGAATTTGATGTGGGGACAAATTTAAGAAGTAATTGAACACACGAAATTGTGTGGCTAGATGAGTTACTTGCTTCTTGGGGGCGTTTTGAACTTTCCAAAAGATCGCTATCAGCAAAAATATTTTTCGTTTTTTTCCTTCAAGTCTTGGGCAATTTTAGAGGCATGAAAACTGGAGCTGGCAGGCAAGTACTCGCGTATTTATATCATTTGATGTGGCTTCAGGCAAAATGTGAAAGTGAAGCCAAAGATTATTATACTCCGGCTCTAATTGAAATAAAGGCCGCCACGCCATTCAAAGCGAATAAGTGTATGCTTCAAGCAAAATTTTTGCGTAGTCCCAATTTTTCAAGGCGCAATCACATTAAAATTTGAGTTGAGGTTGCGACTAGGTGCTTTGGATTAAGACGAATATGTACATCTAACTATAGAATAAATTAAAAAAGCAAATTATTTTCTGCAATTATGTTCGAGTTTTCAAAATCCATCTTTCCCATAATTTTAGACCAATGAAAAAATTTAAGAATTTGCCGCCCCTCAAATTCTGCCGCCCCGGGCAGTACCCCAGGTTGCCCATATGGGAAATCCGGCCCTGACAAAAAGGAGGGTGAAACGCCAATCCCTGCCCTGCCTCCTCAACCCAGGGCCGGCTTTAGGGTGGGGCGAGCGGGGCGGTCGCCCCGGTCGCCAGGTTTAGGGGCGCCGAAACCCGTATTTTTAATTTAATTTATTTTTACAAATTTGTTTGTTGCCTAAGAAATTAAATTTTTTTTTAACTGCTGAATTAGTATGATGTAAGCATACTAATGCAGGCTATAGTACCCGACCACATCCAAGTATGAATGTATATAATGCCATCAATTTAACGCGCGTTCTAATCACAAGTTTATGGAATACTTTTTTACAAACGCAGACTTGCGACAAGAATTCTATGTGCAATTCCACAACGTTCACTCAAGGCCGCACGACACAAAATGTCAACCTTTAATTAAGAAAAAGCAGGGAACATTACGCAATCAGCTTCGCAAGAAGAATTTTCGTGTTCTTGTTATCGACACTAGCGACACTTATCTTACCGTCCGCCATATAGCGGACATATAGCGGAAAATATCGGAAGCACAAAAGTTCCCCCTATTAGAGCGGATAGCAGAACATGCCTTTGGGCCCATAATCGATCTGCCGCCCATACAACACATACATTAGGCAATTTATCGGGCAATCTGAAATTGACAGTCTCACGGTCCACAAGACACAACACCAAATAGCGAAAATTATACCATTTTTGGCATGAAGAACGATAGCACGAAGAACGACCACAGGGTTATGTCAAAAATCAGCAACTGAGCAACACATGATTGCCATGACAGCTTGTACGGAAAATTGCACTGGCAATACGTTCCACACGTTAAATCAAAAAAATTGAATCCAATGGTCGCATACACCTTCCGATTTATCTCGCAATCAAAAAATCTGGCCGATCGATCGGAGGGTCTGTGGCGCCACTTACGTTTATTGATATTTATGTATGTAGAAAAGTTTTAGGATTTTTGTTAATATGTATGTAGGTATTGCATTTTAGAGCAAACATTATTGTCTTTTCTCGCTCAATTAAATTTACAAAAACTGCTTAAAAAATAGAAAAGTTTATAAACGTATTTGCAAAATTATTAACTTAATGAACGTTTAAATATTGGTGATTCGAAAATGAACCGGTGGTACCTACATAGTGTAACCTGCAGTAATGCAAAAAAGCCAGGTTTCCCGAACAAACCATTTCTAACCACGGTCGAAATTACAAAATGAAATGAATTCATGTTTTGAAAAATATGGACTACTATACGTAAAATCGATACTGACTGAATTCGGTACCGTACCATCAAATTGATGGGATTTGGGATTTGCTATCGTCTTCCCATTCAACATAATGAATGTTTGTGAGCTAAGATGTATGGTTCCTTATGTTTCTGCGACGTGAGATTGTCTGTTTTTATTTTTGAACTATTATAAAAATTTCTGCGACGTGAGATTTTTTTTTTTTCGAACTATTATTAAACTGGCAAACTATTTTGTGGTTTGATTTAAAAATTTAAAAATGAACACTACCGCAGATCCTGCAATAGATCTACTCTTGCTTACACAAAACTCGTTTTTTTATAATATTAATGAAATAATGATTTTCTAGGACGAATTATAAACAAAGGTGAATGGATAGAGGCATGCTTTGCTGTTCGCTTTAAGCAATCAATTGATTGGGAAACAGGAGAAAATTAAGGAGAAGTTGAAAACAGTTAAAGCGGATAGTTTCAATGGCGGCGCGGCGGGGCTATGGAAAAAAATATTTCCATAGAACGTTGAAGTTCAACTTCTATTGCAATTTTTTTCGTGTATAGAAACTATAAGGGGCGCTTCTTTCAAGTTCGCCCCGGGCGCCGTTACACCTAAAGCCGGCCCTGCCTCAACCTGCTGGGCTACGACCATGACTCTCAAAAAAATTAGCCATGATGTCCTACACTGAAGAAATCCGGCTAATTGAAGTATATCGGCTGCGCAGTCTGCAAGGATTTTATGGAAAACTACTCATCTACTTCAACGACGTATACATATTAGCAATTATTAATATGCTTGGTATAGAACCTAAGGGGCGGCAATTTGTCCTCTTGCCCGGGGCGGCGTAAGTGCTAGAGCGGGCGCTGGTCATACCAATATCTATCACCCCCATTCGCTTAGTTAGACTGACTTCATGAGTGATTTAACTTCTTTTTTAACCGAAACATTAAACAAATCAAACCATTCTAAGCTTAACAAGGATGCATCATATCGAACTGAACCTTTAAATTTTCATTAATTCTGACTGAAAATGATGATGATTGTATTACATCAATGATTTTGACTTTGAAGTATACTCGAGCAAATCGTTGAACACTATGTATTGCCTAAATCCACGTTTGAAATATGGCAATGGTCCTTAACACGAGTCCTCATACCCCCGAGCAGAGTACATCGTTCGTTGTGGTAAATACGAAATATTTACTTCAAAAACTGCGTTTATTTTAGCAAAAAAAAAAAACAGTGAAACAGATTTATATACAGATACAGAGGTTTTTAGCCTTTAATATTAATAAATAGGATTTAATGCTCACCCCAAAGTTAGTTTACATATTTCTTCTTATATTCCCTCCACCAGGTTTGAGTGCCACACTCGACCTGAATAAAGTTCCTTTACATCTGCATAAAATGTTAAATTAAAAGAGTGTATAACAGATGTCTGAATACAAATTAAAAATGAAATGCAGTTTGTGTAATTTGTAGCACTGCACTGACATGAAAGATGAAAGCATGTCTGAAATGACTTTGAAGTAAAAATAAAAAAACACTTGACTCACTATATAATTTTTGCATAGTGCAAGTGTCTCTATTCAATTTAATAATAGGTAAATGGAAAGTGCAAACTAAAAAAATTTGCCCAGTGCCATAGTTGAATAAAATGAGACATTCCATTCTGTATCCAAGAAATTAATGAGTTGGTTCGTTGTACGAGCTTTGACGATAAGGAAGCAGGAAGTCCAATGTTGTAATTATGTATAGAATAGTAATTTCCTTGTAGCCTTGCACACTCCTTCGAACGATACAAGCAGGGAAGACTGAGGAAGCTTCGGCAATTTTTTTCAACGGCTTATAACTCAAAAGCTATTTGACATTTTCGGCCATACAATAGCTCTAAATGAGCGCAATTTTCTGAAGATTGAATGTTGGTTATCAATTTGTTCTAAAGATAATACTAGTACATATTTTTTTCAAGGCGAATGAAAAAAAGATTTTTTATGAATATGCCCCATGCTCGGGTAGCTTCGGCATTTGTTAGGTCACTTTAGTTTGCCATGTTTGTCCAGCTCTATAAAGCAATAAACTGATATTTGACCTGAATTTATGGATGTCTGTAGTCTCGTATTATTTTGACTCATGTGAAGTTAGCCGCCTAATTTTTCGAATCGCTTCGGAAACCGTTTGTGTGGGGGCGACTACGTTTGTGCATGATTGTGCAACAATAATTTTCGTTTGGGCATCGTTAATTATTTAATTATAGCACTTCGGAAAACTTCGAGTGTGAAGTTGGCCGCCATTTTTTAAAATATGGTCGGATAAGTATAAATTTGGCATCAATCGATCGGAAATCGTTTGTACATTGATTTTTGCGTTTTGTACATCCTGAAAACGCAAGGACACAGGGGTAATTAAAAAAAAAACCGCCTGGTTTGAATCTTAACTAAGAGTGATATATTGTGAGCAGCGGATGTGAAATTAGCGCGGCATTTTGTAAATATGGTCCGTTGTGTATAAATTTGGTATCAATCGATAGGAAATCTCGTGTGCATTGATTTTTGTGTTTATGCCTCCTGAAAACGCAAGGACCCAGGAGCTATTAAGGTCTGCCCTGACTAACTTCCGCGGCGAACTTTCATACATTTGACTATTTCGGTGCATTGAAATTGTCAACGTCGCCTTGGAACAATTAGTATATGGAACGTACACAGCTGTTAAAATATAATAAAGCTGTCATCTCATATAAGATGTGTGGTCTGCGAATTTATTTACAGTGAAACCTGTCTAAAGAGACCACTGTCGGTTTCCGGAAAAAGTGGTCGCTATTAGAGGTGGTCGCTTAATAAGGGTAATGAACTTAGGGGACAAATTCATCAATTTAGAGGCAATGTACAACTTTTTTCCTAAATTAAAGCTAACGTGAGAGATTTCAAAGCTACTATCTTCTCGAGAAATCCATGATCTAAATTTCCATCCAGAATTGGACAGAGCAACTTAACCTCCTTGACAGGAGGTGTCCTGGATATTTTTTACTGGTGCATTTAGTAAAGACAGGTGGCTCTGGACCACAGAGTAAAAGGCGCAAATTTGCTGTTCATACCTGTGCTTTGTGGAATGCAAGAGCTGTCGACCGTTTAAATAGAAACATTTTGAAAGGCTTGCATACTTCACCGTAGCTTGACGAAATTGACAGAATTACGCCGAATTGGCTAATGCTTGCAAAACAACCACTCATGTTAAAAAGGAGAACATTTGAACATGTGAAGATGCATCTGTTGCATATTCAAGAATTCTATTCTACTCACGCACGATAAAAACTCAATTAAGTTCTTTTATAAAATAATGAAATAATCTTTGAGTTCTACCAATGGTAATAGGAACGCGTTTTAGCGCAACCTTTATTGAATGAATTTGAAAACGAAATCTTCTCCACTAAAACTGAACATTTTTCAAAGGTTCGAAAGTTCCCGCTAGAAAGATGTTACTGCCATACCCTAGTTACTCAGCATTTAAACTTGAAAATAGGTCAAACGCGGATCGCATTAACAGTAAAATTATAATTTATTTAACACATTGTAGTATCCAGATGATAAACGTAGTACATGAGATTGCAAAATGTGGAAGAGAAATTTTTTTTTGTTTCTTTTTTTTTGTGCTGAGAACGAATCCGTAGCTTCCCACCTACATTTCGTTTCGAAACAGGGTCAAATACTTTCAATTGTAGCAATACCGCTTAACGCATTTTAAAGGTTAATATCGCGTTGGACCCGCATTCATGTTTTCTCTAACATGTTTATGGACTGGTTTTTGGAGAAATGTACTGTTTTGAAGTTAAGCGCAGTATAGACCTCGGGCGGAATGAAAATGAAATTTTTGTCCGCTGCGATTTTTTCAATGAAAATGCATGCTTACTGTCGTGGAACATGTCGGAAATGATGGGGAATTCCATAAGCTACAATCCGAATATGGTTCCAAAGTTTTTCTCGGCCATTTTATGTATTATTTTTCGATTCCCCCCTCATTAGATATTTTCCACGGTGAAATACCGGGGAATCCAAAAATAATACATAAAATGGCCGAGAAAAATTTTTGAACCATATTCGGATTGTAGCTTATGGAATTGCCCATCATTACCGACATGTTCCACGACAGTAAGCATGCATTTTCATTGAGAAAATAGCAGCGGACAAAAATTTCATTTTCATTCCGCCCGAGGTCTATTCAGGCCTTTATAAGCCAAAAACGGAAAAACTCCGAAAATGTGTTTTTTTTTTCGATTTTGCCCTGTTCCGCAACGAAATTTTGGTGGGAAGCTCCGGATTCAAACTCAGCAAAAAAACATAAAAAACAAAAAAAATATTCTCCACCACATTTTGTAATCTGTAATCTCCTAATGACTACACTATTGGTCTTTGATGAACAACAATGAAATCAGCAGCTGTATAACGACCGAATGATGGCTATAAAAAACTAAAAAACTGAAACTAAATCTGATTGGACATTTTTGCAGTTGCTGCTTACTGCCCATAATCTATTATTCGCGTAACGTAACGACTTACATTACCTGCGGCCTTATGCTTTTTTATAAGTTAATACCGTTAATTGTTGAATTTATTAAGAAAACTTGCAAAAAAGCATACAAATCCAAAAGATAAGCACATTGTACCTACTTGCCTATGGTCGCTTTATACGGGCACATCGCATTTTTTATGGTCGCTAATAGAGGTGGTCGTTTAAGAAGGGTAAAGGTACGTGTTCGTAGAGACGTATCATGCGACGATCGCTTAGCGATCGCAGTTAAACCTCCGGTTCCGAGCATATATGCGTATATTTTCTACACAGACATGTTCCTTTAGATCATATTTGACTCAAAGAAAGTATCACCATTCAAAAAATATGCAAATGCGGCTCGGATTTGGATGGAAAAGTACGATCGCTGAGCGATCGGCACATGAGTCGTCTCTACGAACACGCAGGGCTGGATTTAGCCTCTATGGCGCCCCTGGGCAGTAACAGTAACGAAAGCTTGAAGGTAGCAGTTGTCAGCTCAAAAAGGAAATCTAGGCAAAACGTTAGCGGGCGTATGTGAAAAATCGAAAATTTAATATTTTTTACCAGTAAGCGTATTTTGTTTGCTTGAAAATTTTTTATGTTACTTCCCAGGGGAGGAATCCAGGTGTTCCGTGCACCTCCCAAAATTGTTTTAAGAATGATTAAAACTCCAATGATAACATAGACAACTGTACAATTTTTATTACATTCGGCTTTTCACTTTTTTTAGAAATACGTTCATGTTTTCTAAATTTTTTCTTTCGATCGTTTTGAAAATAATTTGCGAATTACCCCAACAAATGAAATTTCCTATATTAGCATAATATAACCAGAATACCGAAAAAAAAACCCAAAATTAAGAGAGCTTACGGTAAATTTTGGACACACATTGACCTAATTTGTTTTCGGTGATAAAGATAATGAAAACGAATTGAGAAAGCACTTACTTATGCTATTCAGCAAAAATATTTCGGTGCCTAAAAAGTTCTAGATTTTCCTGATTTCAACTATTTTCAATTATTTTTTATTTTCGGTGGAATTTCCCCTTTTTTCTCTGAACAACAAATTGCAAATTCGATAATTTAAGCGTAAAAATTCTTAAAATTTTAGTTAAACCCGATAGAAACTCAAAAACTTGATAGCCAATGCGGCATTTCTTATATCGAGACTTGGACCTCTCCCGAAGCCAAATTCTTGCTTCCCAGCGAATTTGATGTGGGGACAAATTTAAGAGGTAATTGAACACACGAAAATGTGTGGTTAGATGAGTTACTTGCTTGAGGGCGTTTTGAACTTTCCAAAGGATCGCTATCACCAAAAATATTTTTCGATTTTTTTTCTTCAAGTCTGGGGCAATATTAGAGGCTTGAAAACAGGAGCTGGCAGCCAAGTACTAGTAGCGTATTTATAACATTTAATGTGGCTTCAGGCATAATGTTTAAAGTTAAGCCAAAGATTATTTATACTCCTACTCTAAATATACTCCTGAACTAAAGGCCGCCACGCCATTCAGAGTGAATAAGTGTATGCTTCAAGCCAAACTTTTGAGTTGTCCTAATTTTTGGAGGCGGAATCACATTATAATTTGAGTTGAGGTTGCGATTAGGTGCTTTGAATTAAGACGAATATAACTAGAATAAATTCAAAAAGCGAATTATTTTATACAATTATGTTTGAATTTTCAAAATCTATTTTTCCCATAATTTGAAACCAATGAAAAAATTTAAGAATTTGCCGCCCCTCAAATTCTGCCGCCCCGGACAGTAGCCCAGGTTGCCCATATGGGAAATCCGGCCCTGCGAACACGTACCTCAAATGAGTGATGTGGTGGTCGTTGGTTCGACAAACAGGTGGTCGCTTAATACGGGGAACAAATGTATGGAGTTGTATGGAAACGAACTCCGTTCCCGAAAAAATCGGTCGTTATGAGAGGTGGTCGCTTAGACAGGTTTCACTGTATTAACTTTTCTGTCGTCGCCTACGCCTATTATCCTGATGCTTGAAATACATTTGACGAAGCAGGAAAAATGCTGCTGCTGTCAATGTGGGTCATCAAATGAAAATGGTGTGTTCTAAATTGAAATGTTTCTGCTGATGCCGATGCTGACACGTCAAATACATATATGTCAATCAGGATAATAGGTCGTAGGCGACGCCAGAAGAGTTAATAAATAAATTCGCGGACCACACAGCTTTTATGAAATGACAGCTTTATTATATTTTAACACCTACTTGTTCCAAGGCGACGTTGACAATTTCAATGCGCCGAAACAGTCAAATGTATGAAAGTTCGCCGCGGAAGTTAGTCAGGGCAGACCTTACTCCTGGGTCCTTGCGTTTTCAGGAGGCATAAGCGCAAAAATCAATGCACACGAGATTTCCTATCGATTGATACCAAATTTATACACAACGGACCATATTTACAAAATGGCGCGCTAAGTTCACATCCGCTGCTCACAAAATATCACTCTTAGCTAAGATTCAAACCAGGCGGGTTTTTATTTAATTACACCTGTGTCCTTGCATTTTCAGGATGCACAAAACGCAAAAATCAATGCACAAACGATTTCCAATCGATTGATGTCAAATTTATACGACCATATTAAAAAAATGGCGGCGAACTTCACATTCGAAGTTTTCCGAAGTGCTATAATTAAATAAATTAGCGATGCACAAACGAAAATTATTGTTGCACAATCATGCACAAACGTAGCCCCCCCCCCCCCATGCACAAACGGTTTCCGAAGCGATTCAAAGAATTAGGCGGCTAACTTCACATGAGTATTATTTTGGAAGCTGAATTGTGGAAAAGATTAGAGAGTTTTAGCATATCGTTTAAAATAAAACGAGATAATTTGACATTCCATATAAAAATTCGCTTACTTACCGTTTCCGAAACAATATATCTTAATTTTGCATGTCCCAAGTGGGCATGGGTGTATTTCCGTATATTTGATGATCTGGAAACAGTCGAAATTGGCGAAATAATTTGTCATGATTTTACACCTATGCCTACTTAGGACATGCAAAATTAAAATATATTGTTTCGTATTAGTGCAGTCAAAATATCCCAATTCAGGCCTCCAAATAACAAAAAAAAAAAGAGTAAGGCTAATTTTTGTTGTTTTTAAATCAGTGGGCTCCCAGGAATCTACAACTGATTTTGCTAAAAAAAATTTTGATCGGAAAGGTCCCAAAAAGGACAAAAAAGGATACTCTTTAATCCTTGACCGGCGGTCAGCATGCGGGGTATCATATCAAAGGGGACGTCGAGTACATTATATATCCGCTGTTTGTTTGCTCTTTCAAGGACCCTCAAAGGAATAAATCGAGCTTAAATGGAAAATTTTCGAGTTTCCCGTGTATCTTTCCAAAGCCATAACTACGAGAATAATTCAAGTTGTGCCTACTTTTATTACTTTTTAGAATCTATAATAGCTGCAAATTCTACCATTAAATTTGCTAAGAAAAAAGTTGATCGGAAAGCTCTGAAAAAGGACATAAAAGGACACTAATTTCACACCTTGATCGAACGTGGGCAAGTGGGGTGGCATATCAAAGAGGACGTCGAGTGCATTGTATATCCGGCGCTTCTTTCCTGTCTCAAGGACACTAAATGGAATAAGTCGGGCTTAAATGGAAAATTACGGCTTTAGAAAGATAAAGATACGGGAAACACAATTTTTTTTAAGTTTAGCCCAATTTTCTCCTTTGGGGGTCCTTGGAACAAGTAACAAATGCCGGATACGGAATGTACTTGACATCCTCTTTGATACGACACCCCACATGCCGACATTCGACTAAGGTGTGCAATTAGTGTCTTTTTATGTCCTTTTTTAGAGCTTTCCGATCAACTTTTTTCTTAGCAAATTTAATGGTAGGATCTTCAGGTATTATAGATTCTGGAAAGTGATAAAAGTAGTGACAACTTGAATTATTCTCGTAGTTATGGCTTTGGAAAGATACACATGAAACGCGAAAATTTTCCATTTAAGCTCGATTTATTCCGTTAAGGGTCCTTGAAACAAGAAACAAACACTGGATATGTAATGTACTCGACGTTCCCTTTGATATGATACCCCACATGCCGACCTCCTGTCAAGGATTAAAGAGTATCCTTTTTTGTCCTTTTTGGGACCTTTCCGATCAAAATTTTTTTTTAGCAAAATCAGTTGTAGATTCCCGGGAACCCACTGATTCAAAAACAACAAAAATTAGCCTTACTCTATTTTTTTCTATTTGAAATGCTATTATGACTGCACTATATACGGTGAGCAAGCGAATTTTTATATGGAATGTCAAATTATGTCGTTTTATATCAAACGATATGCTAAAACTCTCTATTGACTTTATCAACGAAACACAAAATTGGACGAAATTGTAGAATAAATAAAATACATTCGGCGGAAATCTAGTATGCCCGAATATGCCACAAGTACTTTTATACAGGGTCGGCCTTAGCATTCTGTTGGCCCTGGGCCAAATCAATGATGGTCGCCCCTACCAATACCGAAACAAAAATTTGTTATAGAGAGAACATTGTTTCAATCGTTCATTTTCGTTTATCCATGTTAATGAGATTTATTTTAAGGAAATCCATAGACATAAATTGTTGTTTTGTTAAGATTTCATTAATACCGATCCATTTGTGAGCTGTTTACTCGGGCTAATTTCTATCCGGGAGTCCTCTTGTTTTAAGTGGATTTTTTATATCTCCCATGATTTCTGCGAATTTCACCTGGTTGAGAATTATCTTGATGCTTTTAGCTCAGCAATTTTTTTTCATACTCAATTCCAAAATTCCAAGCTCAACAATTTATAAAAATGTACATTCCGTCTTAGGTCGTCTTCAAGTTTCTTCAGGTCCTGAACGACTAATACCAACGCCATCTAGATACATCAAGGCCGTAACTCAGCTGTGTCATGCCGTCATAGTTTGCCTACTAAAAATTGGATTTACACGAACAAACAACAACAACAAGCATATGACGTCATTAAAAGGAAAAACAAAACAATGCAAATTTAGTAGGCAATTTTTCTACATTGCGGCCTTAATATAGAGACGGCGCGCGGTGCTAATACTCCTATAGCGTCATCTGCTTAGAGTTGTTGCGGAGCTATACGATATACGTTCGAGAATAATTTTAAAAAGACAATACTCTCATCAGCTCGTCGTCAACAATTCGTCTTCTCTATTAAACTCATTGGTATTACTGACTTCCGACATATGTATAGGTATACTTAAAGCGTAATTTTAATGATAAAATTATCAATTTAGATACATTACTCCCAGTGCCGCATTAAGCCAGCGCGGGGCCCGTGGCAAATGACAAGTGCGGGGCCCCTTGAAATGCATTAAATTAATGTTTGAAACCTGTAGCCTGGATTAACCCAACTAATAATTGTCGTAACTCATCCGAATTTTCTAAAATCCTATCTACCTTTACTAGAAAGAGAAGATTAATAGAAGTTTATTGAAAGTAACTATTGAAAAAGACTGCTGAGAAAAGCAGCACAATGCATTTTAAATGGATAACGTCAATATAGCTTTTGCTCCCACCTATTTAAAATGCATTGTTGCTATTTTCATTCTATTTCTATCATAAGACAATTTAAATGTATTCAACTCAACAAATACATTATAACTTATCTCCAATTTAAGTCGAGACGAAGCTTGGAAAATGAAGAAGAATTTGTACCATTTCACTATGCACTTAGCTCCAGTTAAAGTCGAGATGAACCTTGGAAAATGAAGAACGCTTTGTATCGTTTCACTATGGACTTAGCTCAATAGCGTTAAATGGTTGCCACACTTACCAACTGTATCCTTGCAAAACGTTATTTCGCTTAATCACGTTTTTTTTCCTTTTATTTCCACATGTCCACCATTGGGACATCGAGCTGGTGATGCAACCCCGGGGTTGGGTTCCTGAAGGTGAGTGCATTCATACCGGATGGAGAAATCCCCATCTGACAATAAGACCTTGTCAGTAAAACGCCGAAGGTCCAAACCGCCCGAAGGACCGGGAGATAAGGCCGTAACGGCTAGGTGCTCCCCTGGCGGTATACCCCGTAGATGGTATCTATGTCCACCATTGGGTACTGTTGCTACGCAAATGACAGAGTTCGTGTCGTGCAACGGCACGTCAGAGCACACGACCGTATGGGAATAGTGTCATAGTAATTATTTCCCATACCGAAGGCAAGGCTGTCAAGAATGTATTATTAGTCACTGAGGCCGTGTACCTCTGACGTCACGTTAACCAACGGCCGAGTACATAACCGCCCCCAGGGTAAAGGAGGTAGCATTTTTAATGCAATATTATTCGCCTTCACTAACTCTATAAACGCATAATTTTGACGAAAACCCATAGTCCTTCACCTTCCATTACCTTATTTTTTGGGTTATGACTCCATCTTCGCTTGCAACAAAACACATAAACGATCGCTCCTCTAGAGTACCCTATCTTTCGAATGAATTTTTGACGTTCGTCCAATTCGTCGAACACTTTCGAATTACATGATAGAGGATTTTGGT
Source organism: Microchrysa polita (assembly GCA_949715475.1). NCBI lineage: Eukaryota > Metazoa > Arthropoda > Insecta > Diptera > Stratiomyidae > Microchrysa > Microchrysa polita. The sequence goes on along the minus strand of OX454417.1, from coordinate 92,090,597 downwards.
TTGGTGTGCTCGAAAAACGAAAGTCCTATTACTTTCGAAAAGAAGGTATTTGTTTTCAGGTTACATGATACCTTTTTTGGCTATTTCGAAATCAATTCCATTCGAATTGAATTACATGATCGGCCCCAGTTCCTTTCCCAGGTCCGGATATGAACCTACGTTAATTCCGCCTCTTTCTAAGATATCTTCTGCCGAAGTATACCAAATACGCTATTTAGTTGATGATACGCTTCCATGCGTCTAGTTAGTGCAGAAAGTATATTATCAATTGTGACAATAAAGACATTGACTTCAAAGGTTTAGGCAAGTCCTTGACTGTCAACAATTTCATCGGGGATTGAGGAGCCACTGAAATGGTCATAATTTTTGTTCCGCTTTCGGTTTCGATCGATTGGAATTCCTCATAACCCATTAAATCTATAGCTTTTGGTTCTATATCTTTGTATGGGAACCACATTGCTTGTACGTAGCAATGTATAATGACTTATAGAGCCTATCCCGTATTAGGGTCTTGATCAGTCGACTGTAATGAAGCGTTAGTCGGTTGTAAGCGTTCTAAAATGTCATTCCATGTTTCTTGCCTGTTCATTTTGGAAGCTAGTCCGTAAGCTTGATCACACTCAGCTTTTGATCTTGGTTATTGGATAAGTCACCCGAAACTCGTTTGATAATGGGAAAACCACCTAAAAGTGCCTTCGTCGCATCAGGTCGTGCAGATCATCTACAGTATCGGATAATCAATTTTTGAACCAGTATCTTGTATGACCTTCGTGAAAATACCCCACCGATAGGTTGAAGGAAAATAAAAATTAATATAAATTTTTAACGAAAGTGACGGAAATTTATGCTTTTTTCCAAAATTCTGCAGCTTATTTATTTTTTGAGGCAAGCGCGGGGCCCCCTAAGCGCGGGGCCTGTGGCATTTGCCACCTTCTGCCACGTGCTTAATCCGGCACTGATTACTCCTCACAGAAATTATCCTTTCGTTGTATGCCTTTATTTATTAGTCTGGCTGGTCTAGCGGTTAGTGCGCGCACCTTCGGTGCACAGGGTCATGAGTTCGAATCTCACCGTGTTCCATGGTGTTTTTCGAACTCAGGAGCTTGTGACGGACTATGATCTCACTCAGATGTTAAACGAGTACCCATTTGTGGGGATAAATAACACTGTTGAGCGTGATGCTGATCTCATTACCTCAACAAAAGCAGATAAGATCTTGGAAATAGGATGTCACTAACACATCCTCCGGCCTTAGTCCAATGCTGGATTGTCGCGCCTGTTATTTATTTATTTTGATTTTTGTATGCCTTTTGGAATGGATGCCAAATCATGCTGCAGTCAGCTAGAAAATCAAAACTCGGCTTAACACTCTAATTAGGTTGTAGAAAATCATGATTTTTCGCTGCTTTTCCGCTTCGCTATTACTTTAGTTTAATTATAATTTATTTTTTCTACTTCTTCATAATGCAATTGCAAGCGCTGCAAATCAATAGACCTCAGAGTCTATGGAGGAAAATTTATTAGTGACCTTTATCGTTCGGTCGGCACTCTGTGATATAGAGAAACAAGTTTTCGATACTCGGTAAGACCTGTCGCACGTTGGCGGTTACACACGGTAGTCTTCAGCGCACGATGCTCCTCAGGAGTTACAGCAAAACAAGAAAACAATCCGTCCACATTATGCTCGCAATTTTTTTTTTAAATTTCCGATTATGTATGCTGAGAAAATTGTCATTGTACACATTGGAAACCTATGCCTCAATCTTACTAGTTATTCTGGTGTGATAAAACTATAATAAGCAAATTTAAACCTATAAATTTGGAGACCGGACATGGGCAAACTTTTCAAAAATGTTAAAAGATTTATTATGGTATAAAATCAGATCATCGTTATTACGCTTTGTATTAGCTGCAATATAGTCCTATATTTCAAAAGAGTATTGCATTGAGGTTCCTTGATAAGAACGCCCTTTCCGAGTGGTGGCGCCTGGAATGTAAACGTTCCTGGAGAGTGGTGGCGACCGCCCAGTTCGCCCACCCCTAGGGACGGCCCTGCTTTTATACAAACTGGGTAAATAATTCTGGAACGCGTGTATTTAGACCAATCCAAAAATAGATTTACAGGAAGCATTTCATTAATGTTGTGCACAATTCTTAATTATTGCTTATAAAATATATGTAGGTACAAAAAATATTCACTATGCATTACGATTCTAAAAAACCCTAGTATTGCGGGCGCAGCCCTCTGTACGCCGGTATTTTTTATTTAATTCAACGCCTGAAATATAAACCCAATGCCCTGCATATCCATTTTTTGAAACAGGTCTGCATAATATTCTTGTGTTTGTCCTATATCCGGCAGGCAAAACTTCTACTTCTTCAAACTCAACTTGACGACATCAAGAGACCACCATATACGAGCACATCACGTATGTACGGCAAAGGCTTAAAGAGATTTTAACACGATAAACGATATTGAAAAGTCGCACACTCCTTCTTTCTCGACAAGCGTTTTTTTTTCTAACCGAATGCCAACGAGGCCGTAAATGAGTCAACTCATATCCGAGTTTAGTGCAAATAGAAATCATAAAGTTTTCCATTTCTTCATATTTCCAAGTCGAGTACTGTGTATGCATACTTTCCTTGCAGGATTGCATTTTTCATTTGAAGGAAATGAAGTCAGATGTAATATTCTGATAGTGTTTTTGAAATCGTAATGGAAAATTTTCAAACAAATCTATCAAGATTAACCCAGTTGGAAATGTTGTTTTCATTATAGTCTAGCTTATGTACTTGTGGTCCTTTGGATGAATCTTTGTGCGCGATGCGGGCATTTTGAAAAGATTATGAAAACATTTCTATACGGTTGATTGTATGGCGAGGATTTATAGATGAGAGTTTCAAGTCGAGTCTACTCAACAGACGCTCTTTGCTACAAAGTTGGATAAATGAGGGTCTTATTTAAAAAAAAAGTCTTAACTAAAAATGGAAGCAATCGTCAGTTAATGCTATTCACCTGTGAGCCGTAGATCTAAGTGTAATTCAGCAACTATCAACCTCCTCACTACGAACTATCTCTCAAATTATATCTGAAGCTACTCTAAAACTTTGCTGTCATTACGTGCAAGTGACCGATTAAAGAAAAATGTTCAAAGACTGTCAATAGCTTCCTTTGAAATTTAGCTTCTTTTTAAGTGCCGGAGGGAGTCCCAACCAAAGGATTCTTTGGATTATGCTGGTCGTTCATTGCTCAAGTAGAAAAAATCTCTTGACGTTCACTTGCTATAACGAACAACATTTTCAACGTCAATTACATAAATTATTCGGTTCAATACGATACGATGCGATTATGTACCTTCAACCCATCTATTCATCTTCTGATGCACAACGTATCGTATCTCGTGGTAATCTGCTCCTGTTTTTACTCCCTTTTGCATGTCACCGTAGTGAATTCACAAGCACAAAATTTACCAAGATCTCACTAAATGTTTTTCGTGATTTCAAAATAATTACTATATGCACATGGGCATGCATACATATACAGGTACAGGCGCTTATAAATGGGCAAATGGTGTGGTTAAACATATTTTTCCTCGCAGTGCGCTGACAAATTGACCTGGATACAGAGAACCAAAAGTATCCCAGCCCTGAGCTTATTATGTGAATAAATACACGTAACCCAAGTGCAACACATTTGATCTATTCATATGCGTGCAACGCTACGTGAATTGCGTGTTGCGTAATTAAAATTAAGTTGCAACATACAAATCGTTTGTAAAGGATTTAGTAATGGCGGAATGACCTCTAGGAAGTGATGCAACACGGACAAATCTCCTGGGATTGGGATAATTTAGAGTTTGCGAGTATGATATGAGATTTATTTACACGAGAAAATCGCGTAGAGCAATTAGAGTAACTTCAAGGGAATATATTGATGTCTGTGTAATTGTGTTTGAATTGCGTGCGTTGATGCAAACGTTTTGCTTTCTACCATTTTGTTAGTTTAGGTGTGGGCAATCTTCAATGTTATCGCATAATGCAATACTCGCCGTTCCAGTCGATGAGTCATATGGGACTCACAAATGTATGGATTTGCCGTAGTGTCGTATAGTTGCAGCAAAATTTGGTCAGACGGAAAACGTGTTTAAAAAAATGTGTACTCCTAACCTTACCTCATAATTATGTCGCATGATGATGGCCAGGCAGTTTTGAAGAAGAGCTGAAAATATGTTATCATCTCTCCCGTGGTCTTCAGTAGATCAAGGGATTGACTAGTCAATTTCACCATGCCTTGGTCGAAATTTACACCATAGATGCTAACCAGTCGTCAATCCTTGTTGGTATATCTACGGATACATAATCTCGAAAAACAAAATCCGATCCTCACAAAATGAATTTTGAACTTTGAACTTTGAATTTTGATTTTTGAATTTTGATTTTTGAATTTTGAATTTTGAATTTTGAATTTTGAATTTTGAATTTTGAATTTTGAATTTTGAATTTTGAATTTTGAATTTTGAATTTTGAATTTTGAATTTTGAATTTTGAATTTTGAATTTTGAATTTTGAATTTTGAATTTTGAATTTTGAATTTTGAATTTTGGATTGACTAGCTAATTTCACCATGCCTTTGTCGAAATTTACACAAGGGATGCTAACCAGTCGTCTAGCGAGCAATCCTTGTTGGTATACCTACATAATCTCAAAAAACAAAATCCGATCCTCACAAAATGAATTTTTTGAATTTTGAATTTTGAATTTTGAATTTTGAATTTTGAATTTTAAATTTTGAATTTTAAATTTTGAATTTTGAATTTTGAATTTTGAATTTTGAATTTTGAATTTTGAATTTTGAATTTTGAATTTTGAATTTTGAATTTTGAATTTTGAATTTTGAATTTTGAATTTTGAATTTTGAATTTTGAATTTTGAATTTTGAATTTTGAATTTTGAATTTTGAATTTTGAATTTTGAATTTTGAATTTTGAATTTTGAATTTTGAATTTTGAATTTTGAATTTTGAATTTTGAATTTTGAATTTTGAATTTTGAATTTTGAATTTTGAATTTTGAATTTTGAATTTTGAATTTTGAATTTTGAATTTTGAATTTTGAATTTTGAATTTTGAATTTTGAATTTTGAATTTTGAATTTTGAATTTTGAATTTTGAATTTTGAATTTTGAATTTTGAATTTTGAATTTTGAATTTTGAATTTTGAATTTTGAATTTTGAATTTTGAATTTTGAATTTTGAATTTTGAATTTTGAATTTTGAATTTTGAATTTTGAATTTTGAATTTTGAATTTTGAATTTTGAATTTTGAATTTTGAATTTTGAATTTTGAATTTTGAATTTTGAATTTTGAATTTTGAATTTTGAATTTTGAATTTTGAATTTTGAATTTTGAATTTTGAATTTTGAATTTTGAATTTTGAATTTTGAATTTTGAATTTTGAATTTTGAATTTTGAATTTTGAATTTTGAATTTTGAATTTTGAATTTTGAATTTTGAATTTTGAATTTTGAATTTTGAATTTTGAATTTTGAATTTTGAATTTTGAATTTTGAATATTGAATATTGAATATTGAATATTGAATTTTGAATTTTGAATTTTGAATTTTGAATTTGGAATTTTGAATTTGGAATTTGGAATTTGGAATTTGGAATTTTGAATTTTGAATTTGAATTTGGAATTTGGAATTTGGAATTTTACCAGATTAAATCCTGTAAATTTGTGGTTTTGTTTTATTATCTTAGGGAAGATTTTAGGGTGGTAAAATGTAGGGGGAACATAAAGAACCTTAGTGGGAATTTGGGGGTTTTTCCCTGACACAAATCAGCAAATCCCATCAAAATGTGTGCCGTGACAGCCGCTTTTACTATTTAAATTTGCCAGTGGCGACCAAAAATTTAAATTGTATCTTCAGAAACCAACCCAAAATCGTTTTGCCGATATCGGGGAGAGATATAGAACGCACGCATATTGGAAAGTCCAATATTTTCTGGTATGCCGTACGTGGTTTTTATTTTGCGAACAAATATGTATGTAACTTGAAAATTATTGTTCGCTTACAAATGCAGGTGAGGTGTGGATGTTGAGCGGAATTCTTTAGGTGAAGGAGGAAGAGGTAAGAGGGGCAATATATGAAGAATATCACCTACCTGAATATTCAAAACGGTATGTGGTCAGCGCTTGGGTGCCTTGTTTGATAACTGTTTAGGTACTTTAAACAAAAAAGCCTAGAGGTACAGCGAGCAACTGTCGTCACTCCGCCTTTAGGCAAGCCGTCTCGATGTCTCGATAGTTGTGCCGTTAATCTTTACAGTACCGTTAGGCTTCGCAGCCTCTACTGCACATTACGATTGGTGTCCTGCGGGGAGCCTTTTAGGTCATGTTCAGTCATTCATCCAATTTAGGGCGAAGACCATATTTTTAGGGAGAAGTCACGCAGCCTGTTTGCCAATACTGCTCTCACGTCTATCGATTCGCGTTCTCGCTTCGTTTATCATTGGCGAACGAAGCGCTTACCGCGTCACCTTAATTTAATTATGGGAAATATTTTAATTTAATTCCTTATTCGTATTTATTGGGTTCCACATGGAATCATGCGTAATAGTAGCACCCCTAATTAGAATCCTTATTCCAGATTTAAAAAAAAGAGCACAACTCGGGACTCCTTGCATCACAGATCATTGCCCTTAGTTTTTAAATAACCATTTTTGTTGTTTTTGCTTTAGCTGCCAATATTTGACTTCAAAAGATAACATGGCTTCTTAACGTTTCCCTATCCGACCACAAACTTTCTCTTTCATTTTCTTTCTCGACGTTTAAAATTGACCAACAACTAAATAAAATAATTTAATATCTATCTAATCAAAAACTTTTCGAAATCTTTTCCATACAAATTCTGTAAATCCCGTAAAGAGCAAAACTTTCCTACCATCTTCACTCGAGTGAAAGTCAAACTTTGTCTCAATGAAACCAAATAAGATGCAACAACATGCAAAGTCAGTCTACGGATGAAAGAAAGAAGTGAAATTCCTTTGCGGTATGTTTTTGATGATAGCACAGAGTTGTGTCTATACATGTTTCGTTTCAATCCTTCCGTAGGTTCATACAGTCAAAGAATTATTTTTAAGGAGTTCCATACAATTGTTTATTGCGTATTTGAAACGAAACGACCAAGTTTTTCCGCCGATTACTATACATTTTTGCGGTATTCATAGACTTAACTCCTGAGGTTTGCTAATCGGTGGCATAACCATCCAAGGCGTGTTGCTCCTATGAAAATAAAGGGTTGACGAAAATCAAGCAGACCGGATTATATCCGTAAGTAATCCTTCTTTTCAAATGATTTGCAATCAAAATAAGCTCACTTGGGACCAATTTGTTAAAAGAAACACACTAATTGTGAGATTTTTTCTCGCAGTCAAGAAACCTACCCCTTGATGCTGTTCTGTAAAATAAAGGTACATTCTCTTCACTCCTGTGATGCCTTACCGTTATGGCTCAGATGCTCGGCAAGGATCTTATGCATATAATCTCGAAAAAGGGCTCTGAATGTTTCGCATCTCTAGATTATGGTTTCAGTGTTTGGTGAGGCGAACCATCAAAGTCAAGAACGTGCCGCTTTCTACCATTTATTTTTCTTTAAGAGGTAATTAAACGTGACTAGCCACGTGCATTTTGTACTTGAAATTTAGGATTTGCTTTGTGTCGCGTGTGCCGTGAATGAAGATTTTAAAGTTTTCGGGTAAACGGTCGGTCGTTCAAAGCGGATTGCTCGAGGATTAAAAAAAAAGCAAAAGGAAAAGAAATTCACTCACACTTTCATTGTCAGGTTCTCTTTGTGCGACCGAACAGTTTTCCTTTTTTTCGGCAATTTTATGCTAAACGACTCGCTCTTGTGGCGGCCGCCGCCGCCTCGTTGTATGCAATACATACAAGAGCTATGGACTTATTGTGGTTTCGCGCGAGTCCTCCAAAAAGGATAAAACAGACGCTTGTGTATTAATCTTCTTGGAGCTATATTGAAGGAGAGATACTTGTGTGCTGACTCGACAACAGATGAGTACGTTTATCGTAGACTTTGTTAGTTTTCTGGTTATGGGCTTTTATTTATGGTGAGCCATTTGTAAAGTCTGTCGACTATTGAGTTGAAGAAGGTGTTGTTGGTTTTTTTTTCTTGCTGGTATCAGGCACTAGGTTGGGGAGTGGGAAATGGAATTTTGAAATATTTCATTATACTAGATGAGAGTATGATAAGGTTTGCTTTTTTTTGGAGAGAAAATAAATGTGATTTTAGATAAGAATAATAAATCAGCTGGGAATAAGTTTCAAAACAAATTAGGTTGATTAAAAGATGTTGATTCAGGTGGAGCATTGATAACGATGGATTCAAATTACAAAGTGTTATAGGGAGAAGTGTTGTTTTTTTATAATAAACAAAAATTCTATAGTTTTTTTTTTAAAGAACAACGATGAAGCTGAAAAAACATTCATTACAACACTTATATTTTTTTTGTGGTACATATTGCCTTTACAATGAAAGCCAATATTTAAAATTCGACAATTCATTTTCATTTTTTAACAAAAATTATGTAAGAATAACGACTATTCGATTAGTCTGTTTTTGTGACTTGAGGTGCACATCACTTTATTTTATTAGCAACATCGGCACAAAATCTTATCATATCAATATCGAGGTACATTCTATCCAGCGCCCGCTTTAAGGGGTTGCAGGCCGGAGCGTCAAATTTTTGGGGCGGCATTTTGGCTAACATTTCATAAAATGCTAATACTTAACTAAAAAAAAATAGCAAAAGTATAAGTAAATTACAAAAAGGTTGAAAAAGCAAAAATTAACCAAGTAACAGAAAAATTCAAATCAAATCAAAAATCACCAAAAAATTTTGATACTGACAGTTTAGTGCACTGTTTCCCGACAGGTGATCCGCGGATCGAAGGTGGTCCGCGAAAGACTTGTATGTGGTCCGCGGTAGACTTTAGAACACCATTTATAAAAAAACATATATTTTCTTGTGATGATGTAATAAAAATTACATGCTACAAATGTGCCCTTAACAACATGTTCACACCTTATAAAACTTGAGGCTCATTTTCAGTCTGCATTTGGTAACGCCAAGCCTTGTAGAGTAGTGCAGTTTTTGTGTAGTAAAGTTATATCATAATGGGGAATTGCGACGTTCGCTGGAACATATTTTAACCTTCGGGCGGGCGCAATGCATCTGACAGATTAAGTGGCCAGTTTTTGCATCGCCAATCAGCGATGTGAAAAGGGAGAGATCTGAAGCTCACAGTAGCTTAATCTTTATCGATCAACTACCCAAAGCAGTTTTCAGTTTCTATCTACCATATATCTGAGAGGCGGGAGGGGATGAAAATAATCTCTCAGATGTATTGCGCCCGATTGTGTTATGTTTTCATTTCTATGAAAATTTCCACATGTTATACTCTTCACATTGCGTAATAACATTGTGTTGACTTTTAGGTTCACCAAATCGGTCAATAGTGTGTTTTTAGTAGAATAAGCTCACATTTTTTAAGCGGTCGAGTTGTTGGAGGTTTTATAAATATTGAAGCTATTGAAAGGGGAATTTTCTTGGAAAATTGGAAATGTGAAGGGTATCAAACTTTGTAAGCCAGTTTTTGTTTCTAAAATTTCGTAGAACCGTTTCAAAAAGATAATGCAGCATAATAATTAAGAGTCTAAAATACATAGAAACTTTGTTTTATCCCTTTTTCTGCACTTAATCTGTCAGATGCATTGCGCCTGATCGTGTTATGATTAGTATTGCGCCCGCCGAAAGGTTAAAGGGGTTAAGCAAAATATAAGTACGTGAACGATGCTTTGGGTATTCCCCTGCGGGATACCTACATAATCCCAAAAAACAAAATCCCGCCCGTTCATAATCCCGCTTTTTCCAAAAATCCCACTTTACGTTATCCCGACATTACAAAATCCCGCCATATATAAATCCCGCCATTCCAAAATCCCGCCACCTCAAAATCCCGCCATTCCAAAATCCCGCCATTTCAATATCCCGCTATTAAATAATAAAAAAATCCCGTCAAAATACCGCCAATTTTTTTTTATTGTTAACAAAAATATATAGATTTGCGTTCGACTTATCAATTATTTACATTAGTTTATGCGCCAAGTTTCAAAAAAAAAAAAAACGTGTTTTCATAGTCCTCTTTAGTTGAAAGTAACTGCTGGCTACGTCTAAAGACCTAAGTTTGCTTTTGGATGCGACCTTCGGATCGGGACTAGTCCCCTCGGTTTTAGCTAGGAGCAATTCTTTACCTAGTAATTCCACCAGCAGTTACCTACAGACCAATATGGATTTCCTTGTGATAAAGTTTAATCGACTGTGCCAAGCCTCAACATTATTTTGAGTGCTTGGAAAATTTGCTGCAACTGCGTCAGCAATACTCCAGAACTTAGGCGGGAACCTTGGTTTTCCTGGCTTCCCCGACTTGGTATTTTTCCCATGGATATAATTAATTCTAAACCAATCTGCTATTTTTTGGCATCTGCATCCTTCAAACTTCGTGTCAATTCAGCCCAGCCGGTATTCTTTTCTGCCCATCGCGCACGCGATTTATGAAAAAATACTTACCTTTTGTGACGGGATATTGAAAAGCGGGATTTTGAATAAGCGGGTTATTGAAATGGCGGGCTTTTGGATTGGCGGGATTTTGATCAGACGGGATTCTAATTGAGCGGGATTTCTAATTGGCGAGATTTTGAAATGGCGGGATATTGAATGTCGGGATTTGAAAAAAACGGGAATATGATGGGCGGGATATCGTACCCAACCCTTCCCCTGCATCTTGGCCAACAGCGGAAACAGCCAATCTTGACAAGCTACAGTGGGACACGGGAGCGTTAGTCTAGTCAAAATCGGTTTGTAGCCCTAGCGCTATAGTTAAGCTTTCACGAAACCATTGAGATGATCGGGATATTATTTGTTCATCATATTAATATGTACGTACTTGTATATAAGTCGAACTAAAACAGGAACTTAGGCCTCTTGCGCCCGCTCTTGTAGACGCACTAAAACATACCAGGGATTACTATATCAATAGTCCTGCCAAATCACAAAACTATACGATTTTCTAGGCATATTTCGGGCCTATCCCCGACTTTTGCCAAATGTTTCCTTTGCAACATATAAAAAGACTTAAGCGAGAAACTCTATGCATTTTTCACATTTTTCGCTTTATTTTTTTTCTACTGCACGGATCGGAGCAAATGATACCCTATGCACACCTTCAGGACAGACTCTATCAATGGGAATAGAGAGCAAGTCCCGAGATGCTCTCTACGAGGCTGTAGCCCTGTCAATATACAACAAGAACAACGAGAACAAGATTTTTGAAAAAATGCGCTTTTCAAACTCTTATATCTCCGGTGTTTTTCATGGCATCTTCTTAAAATTTTCTACACTTCGTAAGACGGTTGAAGCGACAACCTCTATCAAATTTGACAACTCAGGACTAATCAGGGTCCGAGCTACAGAGGTCCGAAAACCCGCACTTGTTCCGTCGTGTAAACATAGTCTTAGTCGCTTCTCACTTTTAATTCGTTCAAATTTCTTCGTTGTTCTTTGGCATGCGGGACGCTCCCGCGTCCCTAGATATATAATAAAAAGATAATAATTTAAGCCACAATCCGCTGATAAAGTATTTATATCTGATTGCAAAAACAAACAATCATCTAGGTCTGAAATTCAATAGAAAATTATGCAAATCTGCATACAGCAAAGAATAATTGTTACTCATTAGAACAGACACCTCATTTCGTAAAAAAAAGCTGAATAAAAAGGGCCCTAAAATAGATCCTTGACGAACTCCTGGCGAGGGACAGAAATAAGTTACTAAATAATTAAAATCGCAACATAAAAATCGTTCACGTAAAAACACAATAAAGAAAACAGAAAAAATTTCCTGTTAATTTTCTTTTTCTTTTTGAAAACGACACAAAAAATATTCACCATAAAAGCAATTCATTTCTCCTCTTGTTTCGTCCACCGAATGGCCTACTCTTCTGGAGCTACCATTAACCATTCGAGAAGGTCGCTCGATAAGGGAGTTGTGTGTTCAGGTGTCAGAAACTTGCTACCTGAAGCTTTAGCCTCAGTCTCGTTGTTTCATACATATGACACATACAGTTCCATTCAAATTTTCTCGAAACCCACTTAAATGTAACCACTTATATCCTAACGATGAAATGTATGAAATTTTGTTTTCTATAATGACACCAATCTTCAAAATACATTTCGATAAATACCGGCAATTCACCGAACAATATAGCAGTAAGAGCTTAACTTCCATTCAAACATTCGTTAAAAAGCGCGCGCTCAAAACAGCAATTTGCTCGTAATTATCCTTTCGTCGTTTCGTTTTACTATTAATTTAGAAATGTACCACAAATTCATAAATTTCAAGCATTCAATACGGATACAACACGCTATGCTAAGCTATACCTACTATTCGTATAACTGTGAAGGCGTGTTGATGATGGTGCGGGATTTAACCCCATCAACGAAATTATTTATAAGAACACTTGAAAATTTGACGAACGATAAAGGATAATGAGAGAAATTTCGACACATTGTCCTCGCGAAAAGGGTGAAACGATGTTATGAAATTATATTTTGATGACCTATTTTTCGGATTTATGCATCTTATGGCGTAATTAATTTATATAAATTGCATTTTTTTTAAAGTTATGGTGAATTTTCAATAGACATTTCTAAAACAAAAAGTGACATTTCGTTGACATTTTTGATGGTTTTAAAAACTGTAACCGAAAAATTAAAACAAAGGTCCATCTATGTGTGTATGCACAGGAACAGGCACACTTCCACAGTTAAATCTTGAATGGGGGGAACATCAATAAAAGATATGAACAAATACCTCTTCAACCTACATAGTACATATGCAGTATGATAAAAATTTAAATAAAACCCTATACTCTGCACATTTCACTATCATTCTTTGTTGAAAGTTGAAACCAACTTAGTACCGTTGATTGCAGAATGGAACAATACGAAAGTAAGTCACCAGGCTCGTATATTATGCGGATTAGCTATTGAAAAGTGGTACATAATACCGGAGACATCTAATTGATTGAGATGAAGCTGACATGCAATACATCGCATGTCGTATATGATGTTTGCAATTTGCAAACGACAAACTATAGCATATCCTTCGCCAGATAGAAGTGACACAGAAAAACATTTAAAGTCTCGTAAATACACATTCTACACAATCATGTTGCAAATGAAGGGAAGGGAATGAATGAATGAACAGTAAATTGGCACAATAAATGATATGGAAGACTTGAATCACAGGATTAGACCACTGAACACTATGTTTTTTCTCAGTGATTAGACTCAGCGGTTAGCGTGAAATTTATTAAGGATTTTTCTTTTAGGAATGTCGAATGTGTGCTCGTTGTGGCATGTTAACCCGATGATGGGCTTTCGCCGCATTTAGCGGTAATCTACAATAATTGTACGTCTGTCAAGTTAGCACTATCAATTTCGACGAACGCATTAATAGCCCAATCATATCGTATTTTCGTCAGGAAAAAAACGCGGAAGTTTATTTCTCAATTTTGTTATATGTATTTTGGGGCGCTAATACCGAATATCAACTTTGCACCCTAAAAAAAGTGCCGGAACATCAAAAAAATTAAGCAAAAAGTGCCAAATTTCTTGTTTTTTGCGTATACAAAGAAAACGGTTCATTTATCGGAAAAATGATCTACTACAAAAATAAACTAAAAATCATTTCCTACAAAATTGCTGTAAATCATTTTTTTGTCTAACTTGTAGTTTAGAAGCTAGAGCATTACTAAATTTAGGCAATTTTAGCCCAAAGACTAAATCGATAAAAAAAGAGTCCCTCAGGTCTCCTTATAGTTTTCTATTTGAATATATTTTTTAGTCGGTGAAACTCGAGATCAAAACCGGTTTTTATATGAAAATTTAATTTTTCCGTGCATGGCTCTTCACGAATCTCTTCTAAAAACGGTTTTCATCTTGTTCTTGTTCTGCGTGTAGATAGGCCCAGTAGTTGTTCTATATCTCTTTAGGCAGCAAAAAGAACGTGTTTGGTTGGCCGGTGGATAGGGGAAACGAGTTGCAATAAGCAAAATATTGAGAATCCTGCTGTAACTGTTAATGATGTAAATAGTAAAGTGAAACAAATCATCAGAGAAACATAGATACTTTTTTTGTTAAAATGAAAATTGTCTAAACTTTTACGAGCTGTAGCTCCCAAACTGAGGGTCTGAGAAAAAAATGATATTCAGCTATTTTATAGGGAATGATGTCTATTTTATTTTTGTAGTAAAACATTTTTTCGGGAAATGCACTGTTTATTTTTTATGGGCAAAAAAACTGAAATCTGGGTAATTTTGCTTATTTTTTCAATGTTGCGGCACTTTTTTTAGGGTGCAAAGTTCAGATTCGGAAACAGCGCCCCATAATACATAAAGAAAGAGTGAGAAAGAAACTTCCGCATTTTTTCACGGATTGGTACTAAATCGACACGATATTACTGAACTATTAACGCAAATGGCAAAAGAAAAAGATTGCCGCGAGAGTTATATTAACACCAAATTCGTTTTTTTTTCAGCAATATATCAGTGCGATCTATAAATCTTGCGTATTAAAGAAAACCCTCTGGTAGTGCCAGCCACGAGAGTAGCGTCGAATTAAGGACTCCTTTTGAGACGAAATGTAGCTTATATTAAGTTGGTTAAGCACTATCTGAAAAACCATTATGGAATAGCTTTGATCGGTTGTAAATCGTTAGCTCGTATTTGTTCGGCACTAAAAAAGACTTGAGCTATTCTATTTATTTACTTATAGTAAGTTAAGCATTCGGAGTATCAAGTTGGCTAAGCCTATTCAAAACAGATCGTATGGGTATAAATGTGGTATCAATTGCAAGGGAATGATTGCTATATTCACTTTTTCGAATTGAGCTAACGAAATACGCGACTATTCATTAGCTATTAACGGTTATCTATTCGGTTCGAGTCTTGACTATGGCCACCAGATGGCCAAGCGGACCTTTTCGTAGACTCGAATCAGAGTGTGTTTCAACTGGACTGACCCTGGTCTCATCAGTGATGAGTACAGTACATTACCCCGCTCTTCTAACGTCCAATCCGCATGCTCTCGGACGAATTCAAGTCGTGCTCGACGGTGGGCTGCAGTTAATTTTGGACCTGCTGTAACTCTCTTTGAAGTCAGGTTCCGCTCAGCAAGTCTCCTTCGAACGGTAGAAGAACTTATAACCATCTGGGGTTCGTCACGCAGCTTTTGTTGGACTTGAACTGCATTGAAGCGGTGATTTCGCAGAACATTGAGTTGGATATAACGATTATCTGCTGTTGATGTAGCCCTAGGTCTACCCGTAACTGGACACCGATCGAATGCTCCAGTCTCTAAGTATCGTCTGTAAACTTTTTGCACCGGTGATCTACTGATTCGAAGTCTCTGTGCGACATCACGTTGTGCAAAGCCTGCTTGAAGTAGTTCTACAACTTGAGCTGCTTTCTCCGTTGTCGTATTCATTATTGGTTGACAAAAGTATCAAAAATACACGCGTCTAAAAAAGCAATGAACTACTTTTATAATGAAATTATAAAAAATGTCCTATACCCTCACTGTAGACGAAAAAGTTGCGGGTGGCCCGATACTTTTGGCGCCGAGTGTATGTTGTGTTCGAGATGGAAATAGGGGTTTCAACACAATGTAATTTAAAAACGATACCGGGGCTAATTTCGGGAGCGGCCGAAATTTTAATACCCTTCATATTTGAATGAAACTTAAGCTTTTTTTGCGTTAACAATTTCTACCGCAGCCCCATGACGTGTTCCAATTCCATCTGTCCCTAGATGCGTTGAGGCTATAATCTATAGGAACACAGAATTTTGGTTATGATTCAAAAAGACCAAACAGTTTTTCTTACAAGAACCTAATATTTGGGGGTTGGTTTGTATGACGTTCCTAGATATAAAATATTTTGAGGCTTTAGGAACACATATGGGTCAAGTTTGATTAAGATCGGTACATAAAGAAAAAAGTAAATCCAGGACTATACAGATTCACACTATCGATAGGGTTTACTAAAATCTCAAGATACAATCAAGTAAGCGGGTTTGACTAAATTTATTTAGTTTAAATCCAGGATTAGTTTGTAGACGACTATAAGGGTCTGGTTAAATGCGATTCACACTTGACAATCATCATCGATTGATAAGGAAATCTAGAATCCTGTTCGTCATAATTTTGTTACATAATTTGACAGTACAGTAGAATCTGTTTAAATTTGCACTCTGGTCATTTGATGCATGTTTGTTTTTTTTTGCAACAAAACGTGCAATCTTACTTAATTCTAAAAATCTACGTCAAACCTTTGTGTTAGAAAAAAGTTTAAAAATTACACTTACAGGATGATAACGGACAGAACAGTAGGCGTAGCTCACTTCACTTTACCGTGATTTCGTATAGATTTGGTGTGGGTTCAAATCGCGTTATGAATAGTTGAAATGTATAGGAAATCCGCCCTACTAATGATAATGATGATAATGATAAGAGGTGGTGGATTTTAACTGGGTGGGTTGATTTCGTTGATTGTATTTCCACTTTAGTACCAGAGCTGTTTGTTAATGGGTGAAGACATTTCTTCTGGTCGCTTTATTAAGATTTCAACATTTTCCGTAATGATTTGGATTTTAATTTATTGAGAAAAATTATTTAAAATGTTCAACGCTATTTGCAAAAATATTTAGGCGCTTGAGACCCGGCGCGTGCTCAGGACTCCACACCACAAATCCAAAAAAAAAAAGAAACTTAAAATTTTCAGCTAACTCAATACCGTACCTGAAAAAAAAATATGTTCAAGAGCAACAGAATGTATGAACGCCATACATTCCACACAAGACTACCTTGAAGTCCTTGCAATAAATGAAAAAACATACGTAATTCAATCAGCTCTTTAACCAAAATATTGATTAGAAAGATTGCATTTTCGTGGACTCACTTTACTTATTTGGAACATTACGCTATCAGCTTCGCAAGAAGAATTTTCTTGTTCTTGTTATCGACACTAGCGACACTTATCTTACCGTCCGCCATATAGCGGACATATAGCGGAAAATATCGGAAACACAAAAGTTCCCCCTATTAAAGCGGATAGCAGAACATGCCACTTATAAATTATAATAATTTTGTTCGTGGTGATCCCCATGTGCCATCCACAACCGGTTCAATAAATATTCCTGACACCTCCACTAACAATCCAACCGGACCCACTTTTCTTGACCCACTTATACCACCTGTTGTTAAGCTGACCATGAACTCAGTCGTTGACCTTGATAGCAGGTATTTACTTTCCAGATTCAGGGAACACAAAATCTATGAAAGCGTTCGTTTGTTCCTCGCATATATGCACAATGCTCCCGATAGTACTTGCATTGATGGGAAAACTAAGACTAACCTGAAAGTCCTAATTCAACAAGAAGGTCTGCCTACTGATATTGCTTCGCTGAGTAGCTTTTTCAACAGATATCATGAAGGTCTTGGAATGTCCCATGAACAGGTGAAACGTGACCTCGAAACCTATCGATCCTTTGTCAGCTCTAAACACATGTCCCGCTTGCAGAAAATTCGCGAAGACCATAAAAAGTATTATTCCTAATCAGACAGTTGCCCAAAATAACCCCAGATTAGAAAGTTTTATTCCTACTGATAAATTTGCTCTTAATACCCCCAGATTTTATTACCATAATTGCAGCGGAATGCGGGGTAAAGTAAATTCTCTTTTCCTTGATGCAAAGTCTTGTAATTTTAACGTTTTGATAATAACGGAAACTTGGCTAAATGACACCTTCAAAAATGAAGAAATCCTTGACTCCAGCTGGTCTGTTTATAGATGCGATCGGAACTATAATTTAACCGGCACCTCTAGGGGAGGTGGTGTTCTAATTGCTATACAAAATGTGCTTCCAAGTGAGCTTGTAACAACCCATTCCCATACTACATTTGAACATATATTCGCGAAAATTTCACTAGAGAATCACCACCTTTACATAGGAGTCTTTTACATACCTCCCCGTTCTGACGAAAATACTTTTAACGATGTTTGTGAAATAATCACCACCATCAGCGCTACACTTAACGATAACGACAAAATCATAGTCCTTGGTGATTTTAATTGTCCGAACATCAAGTTTATACTAGACGAAAATGACAATCTTCTCCTCCCAGTGAACCTTACTGAAAACTCTGACTTCAACCTAATCAGTACTTCTTACGGCAATGATTTACAACAAGTAGTTCCGACTTCTAACCAGAACGGAATCTGGTTAGATCTTATTTTCACCAATTTTTACGACGAGGTGGTTGTTAGTCCAACTGTAGAATCAGAAATCATTTTTAAAAACACACATCACCACTTTGCGATTACAGTTGAACTTTCAGCAACCAATATACCTTTTAAACAATCCTATCAAAATGAAATTGTTTACGACTTCTTAAAAGCAAACTTCGAGGGCATCAGAAATTACCTTGATTCCATAGACTGGGAAACTAATTTATCGAAGTCTAATCTAGAAGACACAGTATCTTGCTTCAACAGCATAATCCTCAATGTGATTAATACGTATGTGCCCAAAATTAAAAAACGCAACCCGCTTTCCGAACCCTGGCTCGACAGAAATCTAAGGACCCTTAGAAACCAAAGAAACAAACTCTATAAGTTAATAAAAAACGACCCCAATGTTAGCAATGACATAAAAGCAAAGTACACTGAACTAGCAAATGAATTTGCCATGAAATCCCGTGAAGCATATCAACAGTATGTCAATTCAATGGGTGAAAAAATTATCAATGACCCTAAGAAATTCTTTAGCTTCGTCAATATGAAACGTAAGACTACCGGTTTTCCTGTTTCCATGTCCTATAGTACGGCTTCTTCCTCCTGTCCTCAAGAAATTTGCAACTTTTCCGCTGATCATTTCCAAAACACTTTCAGCTTAGTTAATAACTCAAGTTCCTCATTGCCCTTCACCCATTCTAACCCAATATGTATTATTGACGAGATTAACATCACACTAGAGGAAATATCAAAAGCAATTGCATGCCCCGGCCCTGACTTAATCCCTCCCTATTTTTTGAAGCAGTGTTTGGATCAATTGCTCGTTCCCCTTTGTCTTATTTTCAATAACTCCCTTCAATCAGGCGTCTTTCCTTCTTATTGGAAATATTCCCACATCACTCCAATTCATAAGAACGGTGATAAACGGTTAGTCGATAACTATCGAGGTATTGCAATTCTATCGGCAATCCCTAAGTTATTTGAGAAAATCGTTTGTGACAAACTCACCACTGTCATTGACCCGCTTTTGAATGAACAACAACATGGATTCCGCAAAGGAAGATCGACCACAACGAACCTCATAATCCTAGTTTCCGAGGTTCTCTGTGAAATGGAAAAGGGGAATCAAGTTGACGCATACTGACATATACTGACTTTAGTAAGGCTTTTGATAGAGTTGACCACAAAATTCTAATTGAAAAATTACACAAATTTGGGATATCTGGGTCCATTCTGAGTTGGCTCGGCTCGTACCTTGTCAATCGTACCCAATTCGTGAAATTTCAAGGTTGTATATCCAAGAGTATATCCGTATCCTCTGGTGTACCACAGGGCAGCCACTTGGGTCCCCTACTCTTCAACATTTTTATTTCCGACCTATCACAGTCTTTGTCTGATATTCCTCATCTCCTCTATGCCGATGACCTTAAACTGTACCATACCATACAAACAGATTCTGATGTAACATTTCTTCAACTAAAGCTTAAATCCCTCGAAGAATGGTGCAGTCTGAACAATTTATACCTTAACGTTAATAAGTGCCAAGTAATGAGTTTCTCCCGTAAAAGCGAAATTATAACGCATTCTTACCAGCTGCATAACGATGAACTGAATCGAGTCGACCATATCAAAGACTTAGGTGTAGTCTTAGACTACAAACTATGCTTCAATTTACAATATGACATGGCCTTGTCCACAGCTAATAAGCAACTCGGTTTCATTAAAAGACGGGCTAAAGAATTTCAGAATCTCTGGGTTACTAAATCTTTATACTCGAGTCTTGTGCGACCCCTTCTTGAATATGCTTGCGTTATCTGGAACCCAGTACATGAAATACACAGCAACAGGTTTGAGTCAATTCAAAAACAACTTCTCCTTTTCGCACTAAGGAATCAATTTAACCCTGCCGATTTCCGTAATCTGCCTTCTTATGAATACAGATTAGGCCTTTTAAATTTAATGACACTTGCTTCCCGAAGAACGCTACTCAGTGCATGTTTCACCTTTGACGTGATTAGCGGCGCAGCTAATATCAATACCCTATCTGAGAAAATAGCTTTTAACGATCAATTGAGACGGACCAGGCATACTGCTCTCCTAAAAGTGTCTCAACATCGAACCGCTTATGGCTACAACGAACCTATAAATAGGTGCTGTCGAGTTTTCAACTCAATTGGCATACATTATTCTCCTGGGATATCTAAATTCACGTTTAAACATAACTTAATAAAAGCCCTTAATTCCTCCTAGAATCCCATTCCCTCAATCTTTTTTTGTAAATTAAGTGAAATGTATGTACCTAATTGTAATTGTTAAATATTGTTACCTTGCTTGGTTAAATAAATAAATAAATAAATAAATTTAATAGTAGAATTACTGATTTGCGCAAAAAATATGAATGCTTACGCTATCAGCTTCGCAAGAAGAATTTTCTTGTTCTTGTTATCGACACTAGCGACACTTATCTTACCGTCCGCCATATAGCGGACATATAGCGGAAAATATCGGAAACACAAAAGTTCCCCCTATTAAAGCGGATAGCAGAACATGCCACTTATTTAATAGTAGAATTACTGATTTGCGCAAAAAAATATGAATGCTTTTAATCCTTCTTAGTGCAGCGATTTAAGTTCAGCTTATAATATGTACAGAGTGGACGAAAACATGTTTTCGTTTGAAAAAAAAAACCCCAAATCATATCAATTCCCATACAAATTGACACAATGAAAACACCCTGTTTTGCATGTTTTCTATGAAACCTTGAACATGTAAAACCTTGTAGATGTAAGAATCTAAGTCCCAAAATTCCTCTATTCAGTACATTTTGGGTCACTCCGATTGTGTATCCGACAGCCGAAAAATTGGTTTAATCTCGTGTGTTTGTTTCTACAAAATAAGAGGATGGACGGTAAATTTAAAGTGACTGCGCCCGAACATTTTACTTTAACTTCGAACGATTTATAGGTAAAATAATATTCTCGGTTTTCACAAAAAATCACGAATAATGCATTGTGAACACTTTTCGGTAATTTCGGTGAAACTATTTGGTTTTCGTCCACTCTGGACATAATATTAGTTTGTGGTGCTTTTGAAGACAATCTCAGTCTTTAGCGAAAGCTAAGGCCATTCCTGGTAACAGGAATGCAGTTCTTCGGCGAACAATAAAATGTTCCTCCATGTTCTCGCTTCAAACTGCTTCCAAGTAAGGAAAAATGTTTCGCTGAAAACACTCCCAACTTGTTCATCCACTTTACATCTAGCTCCAATATTCCTATGACCCAGAAATCTAAAAAAAGCTGTTTAAATTACGGTATACAAAATTGCCCACTCATTGTCCCTACGCTAGGGGGTACCTGTTAGTTGGAGTCCCGTGTTTGAGCGAACACATGGAACACGGTACGTTACTTCACTGCATTTTATTGTTATATTTATCTCGGCTTTTCTAGACGTTCCAGTGGGTTCGATAGATTTTCGCGAGCACAATAATGAATAACACTCGCTTTACTGTAACACTATTTATTACAACACATGCGGATATATACACGATTTACAATTTCACTAGTTATTGATCCGACATAATCCACGAGTAACACTATACTGACTCTAGTCGACGCCCTTATGTATCCATTTCCACTGTTCCGTAAACTTTGATGATGCACTTTCCAGCAACGGCCAGAGGGTCGTTATGCTGTTGCCTAATATGTCTCTCCAGTAGCACTACCGCCATCTGATGCCGAGTACGGAAATACCATTTGCGTTGACGTATAGACTAGGGTGCATTACATTATTTTAGACCTATTCTTAAAAACTCGAGTTGCTGATATAATGACGCTGAAATGCACCATAAAGTAGCTTTTAAGGGGGAGGAGGGGCGCGCCCATTTTTTTAAAAGTGCCGATATCTTGTTCAAGCCATGCGGATACTGGATACACTTTATTTTTCAATAGGTCTTCGAGTTTTAAAGATAAAAGCTTGTTATATAGGAAAAACGCACATGGTGGTAGTTTTTAAAGGGGGGGAGGGGGGGGGGGTATGGGAAAAAATTTAGAAGGTGGACATATTCTTTTCAGCCGCAATGTTTGCTTATTTTACGGAGGGTCCTTGCTTCGCCGCCATAGCATATGGCACAGGTCGGCCGATTGTTTGATACACGTACCGCATCGGCTTCGATTTCATTAAGAGCGTTTTATTGATCACAACTCAGACTCAGTCCCATGTAGGTTTAGGTAGAAAAAAAAACGTTTCCAGCTAAGTTTCCTTGTTAAGACCAACTCTTCTGTCAAACAGTTCACAGTTGCTTTGTATCTTTAGCTCGCTCTCGACGGCTTAATTTCGAAATCTTTCGTTAATTCTGGGACACTCAATATATGTACATATCATTTTGTCACGGATCAAATAAATGCGGGTTTTCGCTTCCGAAACCTCGTAGATATGCACGCATGATTGCTTTTCCCTTCTCCCGAAGAATTTATTTTTTATTTATTAATGTTAACCATTTCCGGTAATAATCCGGTAATAAACCTCATATGACAACCCTACGCAATTGATACTAGAACCTAAAAGAAAACTTCTTTTTGTATGCAAATCGAAATGTTAAATCTACATAAACAAACAAAAAATACATTTCTTTAACATTTTTCTCCGCTCAAGTTCGAAACTTTGTAAAACGACAAAGCCGCATACAAAGACAACCTGGAGACCTTAAGAAAATCGCATGACCTTTCTCAAACCTTTTCAACTTGTGTTCGTTTCACCATATAGTCATAGCCATTTCATCCACAGAAGTTTGTTCTTGACGACCATTCAGAACATTCAAACAAGTCAGGGGGGAAAATGCTTTTTTGTTGTTGGATGCAAATTCGCAACACTCCCGGGCAGTGATGCGAAAACATTAAATCGCGTGGACGAGTATCTCTTTATTTGTACAGGGTGTCCGGAAACTGCCACATAAACGCACCGGATTGTGATTCTTCATATGATTTCCAGCAAAAAAGTTGTATGGAACATACCCCCTTAGCTTAACCCTTTAGCTGCTAGGGCATTTGAAGATTATTGAAAAAATCATTTTCTTGCACGACTTAAAGCTCAATTTCTCCAAAGCTGAACTAGCTAGAATAGTGAAAGAAAACGATTATTACAGCCAAAAAATTTACCTATAAAATAAAACTAACTACACTAAAACCTTATAAGAGACTTGGTTTTTACAGAGCTTCAAAGTCATTTATGTGATTTGACCCAAAAACAGTATATTTTTTCATTTCAATTTTCTCGAACTTCTACCAAGGAGCGGTGCTTGTACGATTCTTTTAAAAATTGGCGCATAGTCTAACAATCATTTCTTTCTTACATAATTTTATTCTAGCTCCATGATTTCTAACAGTGTTTATACGTTAAGTGTAGAAAACTAGGGTTAATTTTAGCTCGAATTCAATACAATTCAATTCACACCGCTCCTAAGGATCTGCAATTGGTAAAATATATTCAAAGTATGTATATGTCGAAATCGAGCTAAAATTAAAGCTAGTTTTTTGCACTTAAAGGCATTATAAAGAAAGAAATGATAGACTATGCGCCAATTTTTCAAAGAATCTTAAAAATTTGACTTTGAAGTTCTGTAAAAACCAAACCTCTTATCCGATTTTAGCGCCGTTAGTTTTATTGTTTAGTCTAATTTGGTGGCTGCAATAATATTCTTATTCTGCTATTCTAGCTAGTCTAGCTTTTGAGATATTGAAGTTTTAGTCGTACAAGAAAATGTTTTTTTCCAAAAATATTTGTATCTAGAGGTTGTCGTTTTCGTATGTAATAGAGCAGAGATTTAGAAAAAAATTATTTATTCAAGGCTTGATTGTCAGCAGACTTATAGCCATAAGGGATTTTTCGCAGAATCAGTAGAAAAATATTTCTGATACAAAAGCAATATAATTTCAGTAGGGAACCCTAGCTTCTTCAGCGATAAAACCAAATTTTTTTTTCTGGATGACATTTGTCGAGAAATAATTTTTACCGTTAACTAGGGTACTAATGGGCTCAAAATATAAGTGTTTGTTTTGTATTTTCGGGGCTTACTTTATAATTTTTCCGATAAAAATCGATTTTCTGTTACATTTCAATAAAAAATTAAAACAGCAATTAATTAATTCAATTCTTGGGTATAATAAATAACGGTTAACCGATTTACCATTATTATTGCTTTTAGAATGTTGATGTAGCCATAGAAGCCCAGCGCCCCATTTTTGGGGCATCAACAAAATCGATCCATGTTTTCGTCGGTTGGTTAAAGATTTCATGTTTATGGGTAAATTTCGTTTCTTACATCTCATTTGACAATAAAAATTCTAATACTAGATAATTTTTTTTTACAAATAATTTGAATTATTTTGTATTGTTTTCGGATAGTTTACATCTGTTGAAAACCCTCTACTTCAAACTGGTAATGGAGCAAAGTTAGCCAAGATACAGCTACTACATTTTAGATGCAGCTTTGCCAACATCTTTTCAAAGGATATTAGTAAAAATCCTGTCAAAAAATATTGCCAGTTCAATTTAAAAATTTAAAAAGTGTACCGTTTTAAAAATGGGGCGTTGGGCATAGATGGGTTAATCTAATGACACTCATTGGCTGCATTGAGCGAACGAAAAATATAGCAGAACATTTTTACATTAATTGGATTCTCATTTCACATTATAGACTATTCAGCGGAGAAAGGATTCGGTCGTGGGTAATTCTTGTAGATTTTTTTTGTGTTGCTGGTTATTTTTGCTTCTCTATTCGAGAATGTACAAAGAAAGAACCTCACCTAGAGGCTCAAAAATCAATCGTCATTCAAAATCAATCTCTTCTTCTCAGTACCGTGTAGCCCCATGTGGGGCCATGGTGCGTTAACCCAGCCGTTTTTCGAGTCAACGTTACATTACATATCATATCGGAGTGTATATAATGTTGCAAGTAGGGATGTCAAAAACCGGTCCATAACCCGGTTTTCAGTTTTTTTTTCGGTTTATTTGCAGAACCGGTTAGACCGTCCGGTTTTAACCGGGATCAAAGTACCGGTTTTCCGGTTAACCGAGTCTTCTCAATAATTTATCTATAATTTTAGTACAAATAATACATACACACTCCTATCATTTGCAAAATCCAATCAAAGATACAATTTGACGAAGCGATGATTCTACGAGTAATATCAATTAGGAGAGTCTTCGAAAATAAGTTTAAGGGCTGAAATTTGAAAACGAAATTTTTCATATGAGACAACTAATAGAATTGCAGACTGAAAAATCAAGAAAATATCAAAAATTGTATGAATTTTGAAAGAATTTTTTTCCGGTTTTAGCCGGTTGGGCAAACAACCGTCCGGGTTAAAACCGGGAGGATGAAAAAACCGAAAATAACCCGGTTAACCGTTCTGAAAGTACCGGTTTTCGGACTAACCGTCCGGTTTTTGACATCCCTAGTTGCAAGCACTATACCTATATTTCCTATCCGCACATGTACATTTTGGACCACGCCGAGATTCGATCTCCGGACCTCTAGATTACTAGCATCGTAGAGTGCGACTCAACCAAGTGAGCCACAGAGCGCGTCAAAAGGTTACGCAACCCAATACACATACCTATCTCCCAAAAACGACCTTCACGCGATGAATGCTGCACTTGACCGCCTCCTTGCTGATGCCACTCTTCCTTTCTTTATCGCACACTGAGCACTACACGTCCTTATAGTTCAGCTGACACTGACAGAAGTGCAGTGCAGATGGAAATGGAAAATGCCCGCAATACATTTGGCTTGAGCCTTGACGTGTATTTGTTCGTTGCACAAAAACCCCCCAAACGATTGTCAATGCTCAATGCAATGGAGAAATTGTTGCCATGCAAATTGAATGAGATGTTGTCTGTGTTTGCATTTTGAATTCAAAACGTCAATTTGAATGCACAAAAGACCGCAATAGCAATTGCAATGTTTAGCCATATATAGGATCGCCATCCATCGACATCCTGCCCGGGCTATACACTCGTAAATTTATAAATGTATCAGCGCAACAGGGGCCTAAGTCTGAGCTGGGTGCATGCACTATTGCGTATTTC